>CM070535.1:44479921-45132033 GCA_036346415.1 Raddia guianensis | reverse complement strand
CTCGTGGTAGTTTTTTGGTAGATTTTCACCTTCAGGGAGTGCTTCCTTTAGAAGTGCAACAAGTTCATCAAAACATGCATTATTTAGTCCCCATAAATTTTTAATGTTTAAGAGTCTAACAATGAACTGTAGCTTCGAAAACCTATTGCATCCTGGGTATAACTCCTTGCTAGCTTCATTAGTCAACCTATAGTATGTATCCATATCTACATCCATTTCATCCATATTGTCACTATTGCCTTCATCTCCAGCACTATCACTGAAATAACCAAGCCCTTCCCTAAGCACAACATCAATTTCATCATCAATATCAATTCCATCATGTGGACTTGAGTTGCTCGGGGTAGGTTGAGAACATGTATCTTCACCATGGAACATCCATTCACTATATCCCTCCAAAAAGCCATTGCAAATCAAGTGGTCATAAACCGTATTTTTGTCTAACCAATACAAATCAGCGCAACTATTGCAAGGGTGATGAATTGTATTAGCTTTGGCTGACTTCGAAATTGCAAACTCCAGAAAAGAATTAACACCATTTTGATACTTGATCGTGTGCCTAGGTAAGCACATCCGTTTTTTGTCCATGTTCAAGCTAATAGTAAATTGTTGTCATTGCATATTAGAATGTAATAAATACATAAAAAGTAAATACAAAACAATCACAAATGAATCTATACCACTTAGGGAAGAAGCCTTGCTGCTAGAATTCTTCAATCTTGTCTAAATACTCGCTCAACCCTACCAATGAGGAAAAAATACGTTTGATTAATGTCGTCATCAAATATTCAAATAAATTAATCTATAGTACGGCGGGGAGGGGGCACCGTGGAGGATGAGGAAGACACCGATAAACACATAAGTTGAGGGGGCACCGTGGAGGGCTAGACGCCGGTAAAGGGAGGAGGGAAGAGATGCGGGTGGAGGAGGACACCTTGGCACTGGATCGGCGGCATATCGGAGCTTGGTACGGTTGTACATGTACTGTGTTGGGGTGTGGCACTGCCGGGGAGCTGTACGTGTACTGTGTAGGGGCGGCGGCGCTGGGATAGGGGAGGGGTGACACTGTAGGGGGCGGTGGCGCTGGCGTTGGAGGGGGTGGCGGCGACGCAGAATAATGTGGGGCGAGTTAAAGAAAAGAGAGGGGGCACAGAGAAATTCGCGCAGCGTGGGTTTCTTTTCCCCGCGCAATTTAGCTCCCGCGTGTCTAAAATTAACCTAGCACGACATTTACTTTCCCTGGCATTTGCAATCGCCGGTTTTATTTTTCCCCAGCAGATAATATATGCCATGTTTTAATCTATTACCTGGTATATATTATGTGCCGGGCTATACTCTTTTACGGCATATATAGATGCCTGGTTATTAAAAGGATAAGTCGGCATTTATATTGTGCCACAAATAATCTACGTCGGCATATTTTATATGTCGGGAAAATAAATGCCCCCGAATAAAAATAAATGCCTTTGATTCCTTATTTCATGGCACTTGAGCCAAATGCCATAGATAACTAAATGCCCCCAAAAGGCATATCAATGTGGTAGTGTATCCAGTGCAATAAATATTATATATTGCTCCAAGATTAGAACTGAGCAAATAGATGCATGGATCTTATTTGTTGCTGCAAGTGTTAGGAATCCCCTGTTTTCAGCCATTATTTGCTAATGCATCTCCTCATCTATTACCATACAAAACCATGTATGTAATTTGCTAATGGGATCTTTCTAAACACCAAGAACCCAAGCATGTTCTCTTGTATGTTGTCTTGATGATCCTCCTTTCTCCTTTTGATATGTTCTACTTATCATCACGCTTTTACTTTCCGAGTACAGTGTGGCGTATAATACTTTCATTACAAATAAGTTGTACAATCTACCTAGCATACACTCTATGTGTGCCCTCATAGTATGGAGAGTATTTGCCATGCATGCTCTCTGTAGTGATGTATCAAAGCAGTAGCCATGATTCCTTTTACCTTCAGGATAAATATCTAATTCCTTTCAAAGTCTGAAGTGATTATAGATAGACAAGTTCTATAGATCTTCTTTGTTCAATGATAAAAATCAAAGACGAGATCCTGCCCTATATCTTTTTGCCACTTATATTAAGACGAGATTATATTCATTGTGCGATCCTGGTCTAGCTATTATTTGATAAGTTCTTGCGGTTGACTTTACCTGATACGAGTTAAAGAGATTGTCAGTTATTGGTGATTTCTGATGATAACTTGTTCCTATTTTCAGGTTCACAATGCTTCTATAAGGTGCATGCTCCTGTCAAGAAGGACATATGAAGGTCATCGTTTTTTAAAGGAAAACTGAAGTTTATCTTTGAGTCACCACGACGAGAGCATCTAACATTGGAGTTGTTGAAACTGACACCATGAGATAACTTGTTGTAGGACTTATGCACCTTTCCTTCCACCTGATCAATAAGTTCATTTTTGTTGGATGAATTTGGAGCTGATAATGTGCTAGTAATTTAATATTAAATCAATGATGCCTAAGCGATGTGTGGTGCTATTTCATGAACCATTCAATTCCTTGAATATATGTGTATATTGATTATATGATCCTGACACGACTTGCAATTTTTTTTTAAATTTTATAGATGGTCGAATTGGCACAATGCATTTTTTAGGTGATCTGAATATTCTAGAAGTTCAGCTGCATGTGCATCCATTTTTTTTGTGTTAAGTACAAAATTTATGCCGCAAGAGACGCACAACGTAGGTATTAATCCAGAGATGCATATTTTTTCGCCGTCGTGTTCGGCTGCATTAACCCAGGGGAGGTTAAGCGCGCGGGTGATATTTCCTCAGGGTTCTAATTGAAGCCTAGTGGATGTTTAATATTCTTGAGAACTACTGTAGTTACTACTATGTTAATTCCACATTTCCACCGACATCCAATTCCCGATTTCCCGTTCCCTATCCTTGGGTCGCCACTCGCCAGACACGCTGCGCCTGGCTGCGTCATCTCGCGGGATCGTCCCTCGCGACCGCCTATCTCCCGCTTGGCCCGTGCGCCATCAGCGGATCACGCGGAGCCGTGAGTGCCCGATCCGCCGGCCGGGTAGACGATGGCGATGATGAGCCGGACACGGGATCTGCTGATGGAAGGGTTCGAGGGGCTCGTGCGGGAGGGGTCATTCAAGTGGGCCCTCCCCCGCCGCGCCGCCGCGCTGGTGGACGGCGACGACGAGGACCTCGACCACTCGCCCTCCTCCGGCAAGCGTGCCTCCGTCCCCGGCCTGTCCCCCAAGGCCAACGCCGTCGTCGCCCGCTGCTCCCGGTACCTCCGCGGAACCACCTCCTTGCTAAATTCCTTCCGCGCTAGTGTTTCGTGCCTTGGAAAGGGGAAATGCTCGGGAATATGTGTCCATTTATTTATTTTTGCTTATGTTGTGGGTTAAGACTAAGAGAAGCTCGTCCCCTAGCTTGTGGGAGTTCTTTGATGCTGAACGGCATGAACTTTTTGCAGAGGATTAGGAAATGCCATGCTTGTTCTTAACTGGTGTGCATTGTGGCTGCTCGTGAGAATTAAGGACTTCTTGTGAACCATTTAGGTTTACATAGCGTCATATGAATGGACATGTTTGAGAAATAGAGTTGATCTGAACATCGTACGCAACAAGTTGTTTTTGTTGACTATGTTTCTTTGAAATCCCTATGATTTATGTTTTCTTTCAAATTTGTGGATGCTTATCGTTCTGAGTTTTAAAACAGCATATTGTGCAGAGAACTGTAGTTTCCTATCTTTGTTTGATGGAACCTGTAATATTGTTTGTTTTTAGCCTTCTTTGTTGTAGCAGAACATCCATAGGTACAGTTAATCAAACATGGCTGTGCAGTGTGATATATTTTTTTTCTAATTATCGTATTTTGTACTGAAATTCCCCTTTGTCACTTATATGACATCAATTTTACTTCCATCAGATGTTTTATGTTCTTTTTTTTTTTCTTGCTGATTACCGTACAGAATTCTCGATACTTCTACTGGTGACCTGCAAAATGATTTTGATATGCAAGCATCTGATTCCATAAAGCAGCCAAGAAACTATGCAAGAAACTTTTTAGAATATTGTTGCTTCCGGGCACTTTCCCAGGTCTCACAAGTTGCTGGGTATCTTGCTGACAAAAGCTTTCATCGCCTAACATTTGATATGATGTTAGCTTGGGAGGTTCCCTCCTCTTCAAGCCAGCTGATTGTTAAGGTAGAAACCTTTGTGCTTTTTATTTGTGATAACTTATGTGTGTTACATAATTAGTTGGGCTTGCATTAACAAACATCTGTCCCCAAGTGTCTTTTCTTACATCAAGAGTTCTCAAGTATCTCTTATCATATTGAATTTCACCTGCTCTGTTTGCAGGTTGAGGTAGATAGCACAGTTAGTTTAGAAGCTTTCTCAAGAATAGCACCTGCCATTCCAACAATTGCTGATGTTGTAACTTGTTCGAATCTCTTTGACATACTTTCATCATCATGTGGAGGCCGCCTTTCATTTCCTGTATACGATAAGTACCTTGCAGGATTGGACAGGTCACTTTTTTTACTATAATTCTGTCATAATTACCATACACAGTGAATTTGTTCAAATATTGACCACTGGCTTTTTTAATTATTTGTTCACCCTCTGGTTATTCTGTGCAAACAGCAAAGTTTGTGCTTATCTTTCTCATATTTGCTTATAAGTTTGTAAAATAAAATAAACCCCACATGGGGTAATATAATCCTGCATATCTGTTATTGAGGCCACATTTTATTTCTTTTCTTTGTGTTCACATATTTTTCCATGTGGTGCAAATTATTCCCTTTGTAGAGAGTTTAGGTAAGACATCTTGCTCTGCTCTTATAATGGTTGGCCATATTCATCATCATCATCATACCCCAATGTTTCTGAGGAAACTCCTGCAAAAGCGGGGTAAGGGGGGTCTGTGTACACAACATTACCCCTAAGATTAAATAACCTAGAGAAGTGGTTACGTTAGACCATTGATGACACTAGAGAACTCTTGATAATTTTATGACAAAAAGAAGTATAGATAGTTTGATATGCCATTTTGCTTTAGCCCATAATAATCTAAAGCCAAAGAATAAAAGATCATTTGGCTCCATTTGATTAAAAAAAACAGAATGGTTGACCATATTGAGTACTACAAATTCTTTTTTGTCTTAAATAGGATGATAGCAGAAAGGTGCCATTCTATGCATGCATGCTTATGTATTTAGCACAATTGGTGGCCACTTTTAATTAACAATGGACAATATAAGGCGCAATAGAGCAACTTCAGCTAATGTCTTTGGCCTCCATGATGTGTAAAACTACAAATCTGTTTATGTTAATTGTTGCAAAAAGAAATACATAATATATGCATTTAATGTCGTTATGTCTTCCTGTTTCACTGCTTATTTTGAACAAACATTAGTCACAGCCTTGAATTAAGATGGAGATATTTTGGGCAATTGATGTGACTTCGGTACTGCTAGACAGGAAGAGGGAGATGTGAGTTTGGAAGGTCAGATAGTGCCCAAGAAGGATACTTTTCGATACTTGGGATCGATGCTACAAAGAGACGGGGATGTCGATGAAGATGTTAGCCATAGAATCAAAGCGGGATGGATGAAATGGCGTCAAGCATCCGGTGTTCTATGTGACAAGAGGGTACCACAAAAGCTCAAAGGCAAGTTCTATAGGACGGCTATTAGACCTGCGATGTTGTATGGTGCAGAATGTTGGCCTACTAAAAGAAGACATGTTCAACAATTAAGTGTCGCCGAGATGCGTATGTTGCGTTGGATTTGTGGGCATACAAGGATGGACCGAGTTCGAAACGATGAGATACGGGATCAACTAGGGGTAGCCCCAATTGAAGAAAAGCTTGTGCAACATCGACTAAGATGGTTTGGGCATGTGCAACGAAGACCTCCAGAGGCACTAGTGCATAGCGGAATCATAAGGTGGAATAATGATGTGAAGAGAGGTAGGGGTCGGCCAAACTTGACCTGGGAGGAGGCGGTTAAGAGGGACCTAAAAGATTGGAATATAGCAAGAGAGTTAGCCTTGGATAGAAGTGCTTGGAAAGCAGCTATCCACGTGCCTGAGCCCTGACTAGGCTCTTCCTTGTGCTTCTTTTCAAAAAACTTTCTAAACCCTTGTCCTTCTTGTTTCTTTTCCCCTTCCCCTTTTTAGCGGTTTGTTTTGGGTTTCAACTCTAGCCTACCCCAACTTGCTTGGGATTTAAATGCTTTGTTGTTGTTGTTGTTGTTGTTGTTGATAAGTGTGCTATTGTGTCCAAAGCTTTTTGATTAGTTCAAAAACATGAATGTTTTAATGCATGTTCTCAACATGTATCAGTATCTGAGTTAGTATGATAACTAGGATTCTTTTTATGTCTTAAATCATCTTTTGGTCCAGCCTTCAAGTAATTATAAGTAAATGCATGAGACAGCATGCCTACCAACTCCTATTGTCCAGCAAAGCTATGCTTTTTATTTTCTATCTTTAACATATGATGTGTAAGCACAAATTTCTGTTGGATCTTGTTTGGTAAAAACAGGACTGAGAATATGTTTTATCTCAAATAGAGCAATCAAGAAAATGAAGGCGCAATCTGAGTCATCACTTTTATCTGGTCCACGATCTCAGAGAGAAGAAAAGATCCTAGAAGTGGATGGAACACTGACAACTCAACCAGTACTTGAGCATGTTGGGATTTCAACATGGCCAGGTGTGTCTAGCTTATTTATGGAGCTGATCAAGTTACTGTCATGTTTGATTCTTTTTGGTGAATTGGTGTGAACTTGCGTTGTTCAGTTTATCATATCATTGGTCTCAACTTTCGCTAATGCAGGAAGGTTGACACTTACGGATCATGGTCTTTACTTTGAAGCTCTTCGGGTTGTGACCTATGATAAGCCCAAAGCTTATGAACTTGCACAAGATGTCAAGCAGGTTGTTAAACCTGAGCTGACTGGTCCATGGGGTTCAAGGCTATTTGACAAAGCCGTTATGTACAAATCTACAACCTTGTAAGTCTGCACACTTAGTCACTTAGTAAAGAAAATAAGCAATAATACATATACCATGGTTCTCTTTACAACTTATTTAATTAAGGCCCTTCTCTTTCTGATCTGTTGATCGTTTTATTTGTTGTAAAGCTGAGCTTTGAGAGTATCCAATCTCCTAAACTTTGAGAGCTGCTTGCGGTGGCCTTTGGTTGAGTTCGTTTGACTTGTTTTTTAGAGCTTTGAAACGCGTCTTCGAGATTAGAAAAACTGAAAAAAAAAAAAATCAGTTTTTTGTATTTTTAAAAACAAGAAACAGCAAAGTAGGTAATCGGATAAATGTAGCTTTGTCTTGTAATGATCTTTTACTTGTTAGCCTTAACTTTTAACCTAGAGCTTCTTGCCATTTATCCTCGAAACATTATTTTCTATTACGCAATCTTTTTCCCTTAGTTACTATCCTTGTAATTAGCATATATATTTGTTCTTATCACCTTTAGTTACATGGCTTCTGTATATTGATAATAATGTGAAATGCAGAACAGAACCAGTTACCATAGAATTTCCAGAGTTGACTGGACACTCTCGCCGTGATTATTGGTTGGCCATTATATCAGAAGTTCTTTATGTGCACAGATTTGTTAGGAAGTTCGACTTAACTGGAATTGATAAAGAGGAAACAGTTCTGAAAGCTGTACTTGGCATTGTGAGGTTACAAGCTATTCAAGAGTTAGCTTTACCAGTTTCCAATCGATATGAGTCTCTTTTGATGTTCAATCTTTGTGACAAACTTCCTGGAGGTGATGTTATACTTGAAACACTAGCCAATACTATATCATCAAGAAATTCAGTACAAGCTAACCAACCTGGCACAAGCAGTGGGATGCATTCAATGTCCGCCTTTGCTGTCCTGTCAAACTTGGGAGTGGTATCACCAGTTAATAACACTGAGAGACTGTTTTTTGGTGAGGTAGTTGTTGGGGAAATGAGTGCCTTGCAGAAGGCAGTTACTGATTCATTGAACAACTATAAGAAAGTTGAATTGGCCCAAGCTACAGTTGATGGTGTCAAAGTTGATGGCCTTGATACAAACTTGGCAGTAATGAAGGTAAACTAAAAAAACATTTGCCCCTTCATGTGCCAACTACTTAATTTAGATTGTGCTGCCTCACGAAACATCACCATCCAACCAAGCTCACTTAATTTGTTTTCAGCTTGGACTTGTATTGTTCTGAGCCAAAAACTTGTTTCTGTGTGTATTTGTAACATTATTTGTAATTGAAGATATAGAACCTAGAAAGATACATGTGCATGGTATACTTCTCATGGAAGTCATGGATGGATGGAAATTGTTCAGGGTTGCAATCATTCCGCCATTCTCTTCATGTTCAAGGCATTTTGCAGAACTTGTGTTGAGCAGATCAAACTCATCAACAAGATTTGATGATTGGAGCAGCGGTAGTGTTGTGCCTAGTTCAGTCCGCCAATTTGCTTTACTTACAGTATTGTCCCACTTGTAACTAAAAGGAAATACGTGTTGCTAAGTATCAGACAGTATAGATAGCATCTAATTTAGGTTTGCTTTGAGATCATGCATGTTTTAGTGTAGCTGCTTAATACGAAGTAGGAGGTTGGCTTTTCCATTTACAGTAATAGCGATGGGGGTTTCGTTATATGTAGTCATCGTTCACCAAATCCATTTGTTATTTGGATTTTATCGTGATCCTCATTGTCCAATAGATATTCCTGTTGCAATATGCTCACGAGCAATTCTTATCATTTGTATATTTTTGCATGCCCTTTAAATTTTGCGAATTATTACCTTTATTTAAGAGAGAGCACATGAATTGGAATTTATCATCTTGACTCCTGTTTTTGATTTTTTCAATATTTTTTTTTTTGCATTTTGTAGTTGAAATGAAAGAATATTTTGACGTCATTCACAGAAAACTCGCTAGGTGTAAGTGGATTTGGTGTATTTTTCTCTTCTTTCCATGTATCTAGAAAATATTTTGTTTACTATATTTTATCTTCTTTCCATGTATCTTGAAAATATTTTGTTTACTATATATATTGTTTTTTTACCTGATTATTAATTGCATTTAGGAATTGCTATCTCCGGTAAGTGAGCTCTGGAGGGTTTTGGTAATGGTTGCATCATGGGATGAGCCTCTGAAGTCAATGGTGTTTTGCTTGATATTTTCTTATATTATCATCAGGTATACTTTGTCTGTGGATACTTCCATGTTAAATTTATGTTAGACAAGATTTTGTTACTGAAGTATTAACTGTTGGTTATTTTATATTATACAATTTACTGAAAGACCATTCATTACAGGCATGAAATAAGTTCTGCAACAGCTCATGTAACATGGATCCTGCCAAAATAAACTTATGGGATTAGCAGCGATTAATCTCTTTTTAAGGAATGTGTTGATGGTCGCGGTTTCCAACATTTCCTTTCAAAATTTAATATAATGCCAGCTGGAGAAATTGCTAACTGTGCACATGGTGACTTTAGGGTGCTTTGAATCATGTTAAGTGCCAACAAAATAACTACACAAGCTTTGCCTAGACCCATATATTTTCCCAGCGTTACTTGGTAGGAGAGAGCCACTTTCGTTGAAGCAAACTGAGCATATCTGGTGAAAGTGGGAGGTGTAGTTAGTTACTGTTACTGGACCAATGAATATGAAAATTATAGGAGCAAAGTTGTGCCTTTTGACCCAAATTCAGCTAACCAATTTGACAACTTGAATGGTTCACTTTCGAACCCAACTTCAATTAACAAATTAGGTGAGTTGAATGGTGACTTGTATACTTACAGTTCTCAGTTTGACCAAATTCAGTTGGTTAATGTAGCAGTCCAACTTTTAGATGAACATTCATCGTTATTACTTGGACTAGTAATCCTTGAGATGAGTTAGATTCAGGATCAGCATCTCATATCTGTAGTAGTAGTTGTGTTTAGCTTGGATTCTTAGAGATTTTTAATCTTTTGCCATCCGCAGTGTGCTTCCAAGCCATTGCTAATGCTAACTCATTTTCTTGGAACCACTGCCTGCCACTGCAGTATTGCGGTGCTTGGCAAAGAAATATGGAATTAATGCATTATGAGGTGGTCCTCACCTGATGATGTCACGTCTTGGATAAAAAAGGGCAAATATAGCTCCTGCATGATCTGGTGGTGATATGGCAACCATAGGTTCTCCTATGTGTAAGATAGCCATAAGGGGGACAAGTCGAGTCATCCCTACAAAAGGCTATGCAATGGAAGTAATGAAATTAAGTAGGAAGTAATTAATCTCGAATAAAAAAGTCTTCTCCCTCGTCTACAGCCTATTTCTTCTTATTCTAGTATCTTTTCTCCTTCAGTGTGTGCAATCTCAGTTCTCGTCTGTATGAATATTGGTATTGTACTGCTTCTTCAAAGCATTCTTTTGTCATCTGTCCTGGGTGTTTTAAGAGCAGTAACACAATAGGTTGTAACTCATCAACAACTACATAGCATGGTAGCAATGTCAATCTGGAAGTTAAGATAAACATATTCAAGTTCATAGGCACCCCTATATCTTTCTCAAGCTATATCTATACATACCAAATGGCACTCAGTGAAAGTAATAGTGTAACTGCTACTAATAATTAATCTTTCAGCATATTGATGAATATAATTCAATTTATTAAATAATCGATGAATTTTCATATGTAACCTGTCCTCCGTTGCATTGTTCATATGTGTGATTTCCCAATTTATTTTGTGCTAGTGTAGGGGGTGGTTAGTCTATTTTCTTGTTGGGGTGCTTTTGTTTTCGGCTACTTTCATGTTCCTCACAAGACTCACTAGTCAAGGGAAGCCAATGACTGAGGTCAAGGTCACATCTCCACCTCCAATGAACACAATGGAGCAGCTCTTGGCTGTTCAGAATGCTATTTCAAAAGTCGAAGAATTTGTTCAGGATGCCAACATTGTTCTTCTGAAGATAAGAGCTCTGCTGTTAGCTTTTCCCTCCCAGGTAATGTTATCTATTTAGTTCCTACTCTTCCATCCTTTGAGGGAATTTTACAGTTACTTTGTTGCAGTGCTCTATTAGCTGTGATACATGTAATTTTGTCCTGAGAATATAATATGCATTTACGCTTTATAGTACATGATATTGTGCAAAGAAAACGTCAAGTCTATCTTCATCTAGTGAGGATAGTATTGATAAGTTAATTCCAACCATATATCGGAATTCTTTCAGGAATTTTTTTATTGAAAATCAGACCAGAACCAAAGTTTCACCTAGAAGTGCTTGCGGACTGAAAAACCAAACTGTATTGAGCTGAAATAGAAAATTTTCAGTTCTTTGTTACCTTGTTTGGTTCACTTAATAAAATTAAAACAATGAAATTGATATGTATCGTTTTTTGGTACATTTGAGAATAACTAAAGATGCATAATGCATTTATATTGGTCAGAATTACTTATCATTTGAAGTTGAATGGTACTATGCTTCACTTGAAATCTGTAATAGAATGGAATTATGTATCTTATCTGATGCACTTGTTGCTGAACACCTTATATAATTGAATTACTAGCAAATTAAATGTTTTATCTTCCACTTTTTTCGCATAACGTGTGGAATGATTGTTCAGATTTTCTGGAGTTATCCTTTGTAGTTAGAACTATGGAAACATATTATGCATGCTTTAAAATTTTCAAAGTTGTGTCCATGTGGCCCTATGGAAATAATTTCCAAACATTTGTTAGGTATATCCTAAAATCACAGGAAGATATATATGGTTTCAAGGAAGAGTATCCTTGTTCTGATTTTAGCGAATTGCTGATGTTGACTGATTTATGTTTGCCATCATCTGAAGAAAATAAACAGTAGTTAATGTAATTTGTAAGGTTAATGACTACACAGAGTCATAGATGCCCTATAGAGCATTTGTAGATGACATGCAGCCTTTGATTCCTATCTGGAGATTGGGTTTTCTACCAAATGTTATTCTATATTTCTTGTAACTTCTAAATTCTAACCAGATTTCTTCTAGATGGTTGCAACCTTACTTTGAGTATTTCAATCTCCTTTTGTTTTTGTGACTAATTTTTTTTTTCACTTGCCGTACTTCACAGGCCACAGATAAAGCTATTCTAGCGCTTGTAGTAATGGCTCTTAGCCTAGCCTTCCTGCCCACAAGATTGCTTATCCTCGCGGTGTTTCTGGAGATATTCACGAACAATTCGCCACTAAGGAGAGCAAGCACGGAAAGGTGGACCAGAAGATTAAGAGAGTGGTGGTTCAGTATACCTGCAGCTCCAGTAGTGGTGGAGAAGGATAAAGAAGATAAGAAGACAAGATGAAATCTCTCTCTCTCTCTCTCTCTCTCTCTCTCTCTGTAATTTTATGACTTGTTTAACAATAATGCATTCGCCCACTTACTCGGGTACTACTATTTACTCGGGTCCCAAAGAAAAAATTACGATATGTGGGAGTGTTTGCCATTGTACCCTATTGCATGCTTGCATCCAGGGTTTCAAATTTCCCTTTCGGGTTGGAAAAGCGTGCAAAATCACGATTTTTTTTGGACTGAAATTTGTAAATAGAATTTGTGTCAAACTTAGTGAGCTGGAGAATGGAAATCTGTAGGGTTAACGGAAATTGCCTGAAGTGAAAAATTGTGAATTTTTTTGTAAATGGTACGTCGGCGACAGCGAGAAGAAATGGCCGTTTCGCATCAATGGAACGTGCGTGCCCTTACAAATTTTGCCGCCGATTTGAATCCTTCTTCGGTTCTTTCTTGGGTTGAAAGTGGTGATTAATTTTAGGTTTTTAGCACTTGGTTGCTTAATCTCATAGATGTAATGAGAGAATATTTAGCCCGGTTCATTTGTTTGCATGCAGGGAGATGCTTGGCTTGAATTGAAAATCTTTCGAGGGTGCTATTTTGATTGTGGTCATCATGGTTATCGTGAAGGTAGTTGTTTGGCCATGTGGGATAGCAGATATTTGATGTCCTATTTTTTGAGTTAGTTGGGTTGTTGAAATAACACTCATACTACAAAGACGGAGATCAAATTTACTATCTTATCACTGAAAAACGACACCCTTTGGTTTAGTTTTTGTGTATAATGACTACCAAGCTTTGCAACTTTTTTGGAGCATCTTGAAGGCCAGAAGTACTCCAACATATCTTTCGTCTTTTTGGAGGTGAGGACAATCAAACATCTTCTTGTTGATTCTCGAGGTGATCGATGGAGCTTTTGATCCTGATGATGATTGACATTACAATGTTGTGTATGGACAAGGGTTAGATTGGTCCAATCCAAAAATAAATACCCACAATAATTCACAAGCAAATAAGAAGAGTAATAAAAGAATTAGGCTTATTGATGAGTACGACTGCTTTTTTAATGGAGAGGCAGACACTGAACTCATAGCAGAGCATGTAGAAGGTGATGACTGTGTTTGTCCATAGATCAAAGAAGGTTGGTCGTGCCAGGATTTGATTCGTCAACAATCAAGAATCGTCACATAGAAATTGACATGATGTTCATTGACTTTTAAGAATTCAAGACATCAGTGAAGAACCTCATAAGCTAGTGATGTCACCTTTGCGAAGAATGAGGCCAAGAGGGCGTCGGCTAAATGCAATGATGATAATGGTTGTCATTGATACATTTATGGATCATCGGTCCTAAGGGGAGAACACAATTTTGGTTAGGACATTTGACAAGGAACGTAGTTGTGGTAGACACAAATGGTTGGCACAGACCTACTTGGAGTATTTTAGAACCGACAAATAGTGAAATATGAAGTCATTTACTAACTGTGTAAGAAGAGATTTGTTAGTTGACATCCCTCCGCTTATGGCATATGGGGCTATTTTTCTAGGAAATAAGAACATTTCACAAGCATTAATGACTATGCTGACACTACTATTGACAAAGCGAAGAGTACTATGCAACCGAATAAGCTAGCAAATTCAGATTCCAAAGAATGCTCTGTAGCTTTTATGTACAATGGGTTTCATCAATGGTTACAAACTCTTCATCGGCCTTGATGGTTGCCGTGTCAACATCCCTAATGGAGCCAGATTCTTTGTGCTTGTGCATTGGATGCCAACAACAACTTGTTCCTTTAGCTTTCTTTGCTATTGACGCTGAAGATACAGATGCATAGAATGGCACTTACAGACCCTCAAGTCTACAATTGGCTTAGGAGAAAGACATAACGGGTGGGTATTCATGACAAATAGGCAGAAGGTATGCATTTAATAATTGGTTTATTGCTTGTTTGATAATGTATAGTCCTCTCCAAAAACTGATGCCTCCAACATTCTTATTTTAGGTTTTGATTAAAGCAATCAAGAATGTGTTCCTGGATGCAGAGTATTGGTTCTATTAATTATAGGCACTTACATTAGAACTTTGTTGTCACAGAGCATAGAGGAGATGATATGAAGAAGTTGATGGATGGTTATGCATATGCCTACATTGAACACGAGCACTCCCAAGCCATGGAGAAATTGAAGGCATTCAATGCTAGAGCATATGAGCAAGTGGAAATGTGGAGGCATGGTGTGATGAGCTTGTTGTGTGGCATTGGTTTTGTTGATGTTTTGAGTTGCTCCCAATAAGGTTTAGCGCTTTAAGTGGGTTTGGCATGGTTGGTTGATGCCTCAAAGTGTTTGGACTTGTTTTGAACGTGTTTTAAGTTTTAGTCTTCATTTGTTCGTACTAACCCCGATCGAGGATCGGTTTGTTGCGTTGTGTTCGTGGCGATGCCGCAGACGTTGTGGATTTGCTTTAGTTGTTGTTGTGGATGCAGGTGATGGTCTCGATGCAGGCGGCGCGTATAGGGCTTCGGTCAGGCGGGCTCGCGGCCCGGTTGGAGGCCGGGCATGGAGTCCGTGGTGGGGAAGCTTATCGCGTTGGGCACGTGGCTTCACGGCAACCACGTACGTACGGATGCTTCCAGGCGAAGAAATCGTTGAAGGCGGTTTGCGACGCTTTGAGATTCGTGCGGGAGTGAAACCCGCGTGTTAGATGGGCTTGGCGGGTGGCCCAGGGTTTGAGCCCAAGTTGGGGGTGTGGCTATATAAGGAGTGGCTGGGTTGGCCACTTGCTTATTCAGCCTTGTGTGTGTGTGGTGCTCTCCTCTCTTGTGTGTGTGAGAGAGGGAGTGGGTGTTTAACTTCTAATCTTTGTGAGTAATCAAAGAAGACAAGTTGTGTGGAATCCTTTGTGTGTTTGTGATGGTTTCTTTGCTGTTCTTGATGGTTTGATTCATCCCTTTCCTTTCCCCCACGTTTCTCTCTGGTTTTGACCCGGTTTTGGTTCGGTTTGGCACAGATTCGAGCTCCACTTGCTTGCTGCTGTTTGGGGAGGTTTAGACCATGGATTTGGATCACATGAGGTCCTAGAATCACCCCCTTGAACCCCCAAACACAGCCCCTCTTGCCGCCCACGGATTTGAAATGTTTTGAGCTCGGTTTGGCCAAATTCTTGCTCGGTTCGTGGATCTGAGTTGAGCTGAGTTTTGGGGTTGTTTCCCACATGGATTTGGATCACATGAGGTCCTAGAATCACCCCCTTGAAGCCCCAAACACAGCCCCTCTTGCAGCCCACGGATTTGACATGTTTTGAGCTCGGTTTTGGCGAAGTTCTTGCCCGGTTCGTGCATCTGAGTTGAGCTGTGTTTTGGGGTTGTTTCCCACATGGATTTGGGTTCCTTGGGATCCTAGAATCACCCCCTTTGAGCCCCCAAACACAGCCCTCTTGCTGCTCCTTGTTTGAACACGATTTATCCTAGTTTTTCACCGTTCTTGCACCGGTTTGAGCTGAACTTTGTGCTGCGTTCTTGGGCCATTTTGAGGTGTGGAATAGGGTCACAAAGGACCAAGAATCATCCCCTCAAGAGCCCAGGAACAGGCCGCCTTTGGTTTGCACAAGATCGTGAGTTTTCGGTGTCTTTCAGTTTTTGCACCTTGCTGTTTGGAGATGCAAAAAGGTCCAAACTTTGACATGATTTTTGGCCAATTTTCGGAGGGTAGTTAGGTGCTTCTATCACCTAGCCGCTGTCCAAATTTGGTTGCCAATCGTTGAGCTGTTTGGAAGAAATTGATGTTCTTGTGAAGCAAGCCCTTGCTGAAATTTCAGGTTTGAATTTGCTCGGAGGGCACTGCTGCTTGTGGCTTGATTTTTTGGTGTACCGAGGTGCGTTGGGATGGGAGCACATCGCCGAGTGCGAATATTCTCTGAGGGAAGAAAAATCCGGCTCCCATTCACCCCCCCTCTGGGTCGCCGTGGTGTGTCCACAGGAAAAGATAAAAACAAAATACTGGTGTGGGTTTAGATTTTCCTCTTAAGTCTGAAATCATCTCATTGTGAACAACTATAGTGATTCCATCAACTCAATGATTCTTTTGACTATAGATGAACCAATTTTCACGATGATCAAACCTGTTAGGATAAAGTTAATGAAAACATGACAATGAAAAGAGAAGGCCTCAAGAAAGCTACTTAGAAAATAACACCGCAAGTAACAAAAAATTTAGAATTGGATAAAAATACAGACAGCATCTACAATCCAATACATGTAGGAATAGGTTGATGGCATGTTAGTTTAGAGGGAAGAACTTTCATGGTTGACTTAAACTTGGCCTCTTGTGCTGCAACACACGTTTCATCTCACGAGGATACCTTGGGCTCATGTTGTCAGTGCAATTTAGAGGCAATGCAAAATGATTTACAAATGGGTCGATCCTTATAGGAGGACCTATGAAGGTATAATATTCTCGGTTCCAGATGCTACACTATGGGTAAGATCCAATAAACCACATCTTGATTCACCAGTGTCGACGTTTGTTAAACCAGGGGGTGCCGTTGGCAATGAATTAAACAGAGTTGTGCATTGGATCTCAAGCTTGATGGTAACATGGGACAAGGGATTAGGCAAGTTCAGGCCCTCAACGGAGGAGGTAATACCCAAGTTCTATGTTCTTGAGATTATGATGATCTAATGATCAATGCCAAGGATGTGTATCTATACCGAACCAGGGTTTCCTGCCCGGCTTATATAGTGAGGAGGGGCAGGGTTACAACATAAGAGTCTTGGTTGGTTACTAATGGGCGCGGACGCGGGATCCCGATCTTCTGGTGAGAGACGAAAAGTATAATTCGGTAGGTGTCACGGCGACCTAAATGATCCGGCTTCCAACCCTGCAAGGAACTGGAAATACCAGCAATCGCTAAACCATCACGACGAGTGTTATCGACCGAACCAGAGGCACGATCGACCTGTCCACGAAGGGCGGTTCCTGCAGGCAACCAAAGAACGAGCAAGAACACAAGATAAGCAATCACAATTGCGAATATAGATTAAGGATAACGGGGTTCAGAAACTTGGTCCTGTTGGTCTAGCCGACACAAGAAGAACAAGGCGACATCTCACACAAGCCGGGTGGTACCTGTACTCACCTGTGGTGATGTACAACTGTCGCCTTTCTCAAGCGTACCATACCTCATGCTGAAAGTTTTAATCGAGTAATACCCGCCACCATTTATCATGGCAACCAGCTGTTGGCCCATTTAGGGCATATTACTCCTTTTAGAAGCCCAAGCGTAGTCCCGTGTTTTTGCGAAAGGCTTCGCCTCTTTTCTGCGCCTTGATCGGTCTCGCTCCCTTTCAATCGATTGCTTGTGTCCGTCATCAATGTATCTTACCAATGTTGAATTTGGCACGATCTCAAACTATATCGATGGGAGAAAATCGAAGCGAAGTCTTAATGCGACGGTTCACCTCCCTTGGCCTATAAAAGCTCGGGGCTTTTACCATGCTCTTCATCCAGTCTTCAAATCACTCCAACTCTTTTTCTTACAAGAATCCCTTTGGTTCCCACGATGGCTTCTCCGTCCCACGCTGCTTCTTCCTTGACCAACGATATCCCACCGTTGCCTCCTCCAGCTCTAGCGGTGTACCCCCTCATCTTCGAAGAAGGAGGTCGTCTACATGGACATCGACTCCGAGGACGGGAAGGGCTTCGACGTGGAGGCCGAGTCCGCTCCCGCCGATGCTGAGGAAGCTTAGATGGCGGTGTTTTGGAACGACTTCAACCAGGTTATGGCAGAGATCCCCACCCAGGAGAAGGTCGAAGTTCTGCGAGAGGTGGCCCCCGGCTTAGCAGAGCTGGAAGACATCCTAGTCGAGAAGCTGACCCTCATGCTTCTGTAGTTAGGATCTTTTCCCTTTCTTTTTATTTCCGCTTCTTTCTATTTTTTGTAGTCAGGCAACGGGCCCTATCCCATTGTTATCGCCGACTGGAGAACCTTTTGTAATTTTGCCTAAGAGCCAAAAATATGAATGAAGAAAGACCTTCCAGAAAACCATCTTTGTCCTGATTTATTATTTTTTCTCTTCTATTGGATATTTTGTCTTCTGATCGCCCACCGCTCGAGTTCGTATTCCAATCCATGCGCTTCTCGGCTTTATTCCATAGCGGCCTACCAACAAATCTGTTCGAAACACGCTCTGACTAGTCTTTGCCCCCGAATGGTCTTAGCCCCCGAATGGTCACTTCATCCATTTTCTAGATTCCAGGCCCAATCAGGGATACTTCATCTGAATTGCGGCCCAAGCCCAAATTGTCCGCGCAAGTTAAAACCGTTTGCCCTTAGATACGAAAATTTAGTCCAACGACTCTTTTTTTAATTCAGAGCCCAAAACTAACTTCGAAGGTTTTACCTTTATTCTCTCCTCGCAGCTCCTTATCTTCTAAGCCTCACTGCCTTCTCCGCCATTAGGGTTCTACACAACTGTGCTTCTGCTCCCACTCCGCCGTAGCTCGTCCCATTGCTCGTGACGCGCCGCCGCTGCAACCCAGGTCTCATTCCTCCTCTGAATTTTCCAAATATCTCGGTTCATTGACCTTGTGCAACCTCCTCCGACGATGTCTTCCACCAAGGACATTCCTGTAGCTGATTTGTCGAGGGAGTGGGTAACTTCAGTAACAACGGAGGAACGCCGAGGGGAATTGGTCGATGCCGGAGTCCTCCCAATGTAAGAGTTTATTTGCTAGCGCCCGCTGTGGGTGAGTCTTCTCCCACTCCTCGAATCGAGGAAATCGTCGTCTTCGAATCCTTCTTCCAGCGTGGTCTCGGTCTTCCTGCCAGCGCATTCCTTTGCGGCCTTATAAACTATCGACGGGTGCGGGTTATCATCGGTAATGAATTTAAATGGGGTTATGCGCTGAATCCAAACTCGATGGTAGCACAAAACAGGGGGATCTTTTCTATACAGGTTCAGGCCCTCATCGGTAGAGGTAATACCCTAGTCCTGTGCTCTGAGATTATATGGGGCATGTGTGTATAAGATGATTGGGAGATCTCTCATATGTTGTGTTCTTGGCCTCAAGTTGTGTTATGAGGCGAGGGTATTGGATTGGTTGCCGAACTATGGCCCCCTACCCCCCTTTATATAGTGGAGGGGCGGTGGGGTTACAAGGAGAAGTCCTGGTTGGTTACGAGGTAGGATTCCTATCTCTATCCTCTAACCAAATATGTAGTTATCCGGGATTACAATTGTATCTTTCCTATTAGGGATAGACTTCTATCTTTATATCTTTTTTTGCCGGGCAAGCCTTCTAGAGTCCGAGTGGTACCCATCCTCATCCACCCGACTTGGTCCATCCCTTGTCGGGTGGTCTTTTAGGCCCGGTGTGTGGGTACCCGGGATCTATGTTATCAATAGTAGCCCCCGAGTGTTTCATAGTTTAGTTGCTACTCCTCTTTACTGCACCTTTGATGAGTCATGCTTCATGCCGAGTGCTTAATAGATTGTTGATGCTTCTTTCCGACTGGCTTCTGTCCGTTATCTGCGAGGAGACTATGAAGGACTCATAGAGATCCTTAGAGTTGTTAGTGATACCCAGCCCGGGATCGCCCGAGTTCTAGCGGTCGCCTCTTTGTAAGGCGCATCACTTTGATTTTTGATGAAATGGCATCTGTACTCGTATTGCGATGTACAACTATTGACCCAACATGGGGTATACCATGTAGAATACAGCAGTCGACCCATCATGGGACATACCTTAACCTTAGTGGTACCTGTACCCGACCGAAATGGGATATAGCTAGCAGCCCAACATGGGGCACACCATGAAGTATAGGCATTTGGCATCTGGTTCCGTTGGAACGCAGCGGTCGACCCAACATGATGGCGTACCTTTTGGTTTTGACTGAATAGCCATCGGTACCTGTACCCGACCGGAGTAGGATACAGCTGGTGGCCCCAGAGGGCATACCGTGGTTTTGGCTGAAGAGCTGAGTGGTACCTGTACCAGACCGAAGTGGGATACAGCTGGTGGCCCCAAAGAGCGTACCGTATTTTAACAATCTTGTATATGTACTCGTAGAGTTAAGTGATTGGCCCAACATGAAGCATACCATCTGGATAGGGTTTGGCCCAATGATACCTATATTCGACTGGTGCGGCACACAGCTAGTGTCCCAATATGGACATATCATTGTTGTCAGCCAAACAGTACCTATACCCGACCGTAGTGGGATACAGCTACCGGCCCCACCACAGGGCGTACCTTATGGATTGAGTTTGGCCGTATGGTATCCATACTCAGGTTGCAGTGTACATCATTGGGCCCATCTGGGACGTACCATCGAAACTCAATCCGACATCACTGGTATCTGATCCTGACTTGCAGTGACCAACTAGTGACCCAACATGGGGTATACCATGAGATCAGTATTTTTTGTAGCTCCGTCGGTAGTCGACAAACATGGGGTGTACCGAGGATGAATTTGGCTTAGGCCGGCTGTGCTTGTAGCCACTAGTTGTGACGCGCAGCTGGAAGGCCGTAGTTAGCGCTCAGGGCGTAGGGTGGCCTACAACCAGAGGCATAAGCGTATAGCCGTACCGAAGTTGACGTGGACGTGTAGCTGTGCTATAGACTTGAACGCTCGAGTCGCGGACGCAGGCGCGTAGCCATGCCGGGCGCTTGCTGAGCTATAGATTTGGACGGTCGAGGCGCAAGCATAAGCGTGTAGCCGTGCTAGGCGCTCGCCGAGCCATAGTTGTAGCTCATTGCGCAGGTCCTTCTTACTCGTAGACAAAGTCGTAGAAGGTACTTGATGAGGAAAAACCCATGAACCCCTATAACATGTAAATGTAGTCAGTATCATGAAAACAGTTATATGGATGTAAAAATCCAACCGCTTTGTGTATGTAAATAATTTTAATGTCCTTTTGTTTCTTTTCCTTTTTGATCTTTAATTTCTCTAAGTAATCTTCCTTTTGTTATGCACTCTGCCCGACTAGTCTAGCCCCAGGCGTCGGGAATTAGCTCATGGCTCTATTTCCCAGGAACGCGTGTTGAGTGATTAGAGTTCATCGTACATGGGGTCAGAGCTTCACTACTCGGAATAACCACTCAGATTCATTTGCAATCATTAAGAGAAAAAACAAAAGTGCACGCAAGTGAACCTATTAGGTGTAGCCCCCGACTTAATGCTCACATGGAGACCGACTAAGTAGAAAGTCAAGAAATAACTCAGATTTATATGAAAAGATTATGGTAATGAGAACTTAGCTCTGGTGTAGATGTAGGCGTGTAGCCAAGTAGCTGTCGCCGAGCCGCCGAGCCGTTGGCTTGGAGGCGTAGGCGTGTAGTTGTACCGGACGCTCGTGGCGCACGATGGCGTACAACTGAGCTGAAGACTTGGGCGCTAATGGCGCGGGCGTAGGCGTGTAGCCGAGTAGCGTGTCGTCAAGCCGTAGACTTGTAGGAGTAGGCATGTAGTCGTACCGGGCGCTCGTGGCGCACGATGGCGTACAGCTGACCTGAAAACTAGGGCGCTCGTGGCGCGGGAGTAAGCGTGCAGTCGAGTAGCGTGTCGATGAGCCGTAAACTTGGAGGCGTAGGCATGTAGCCGTACCGGGCTCTCGTGGAGCGTGATGGCGTACAGCCAAGCAGTAGACTTAGAGGCATAAGCTTGTAGCCGTACCGGGTGCTCGTGGCACGCGATGGCGTACAACCGAGCTGAAGACTGGAGCGCTCGTGGCGTGGGCGTAAGCGTGTAGCCGAGTAGCGTGTCATCGAGTCGTAGACTTGGAGGCGTAGGCGTGTAGCAGTACCAGGCGCTCGTGGTGCGCGATGACGTACAACCGAGCTGAGGATTTGGGCGCTCGTGGCGCGGGCATAGGCGTGTAGCCGAGTCGCCGAGCCGTAGACTTGGAGAGGTAGGCGTGTAGCCGTACCGGACGCTCGTGGCGCGCGATGGCGTACATTCGAGGAGCGTGTCGCCGAGCCGTATACTTGTAGGCGTAGGCTTGCAGCCGTACTGGGTGCTCGTGGCATGCGATGGAGTACAGCCGAGCTGAAGACATAGGAACATAGGCGTGTTGCCTATTCAACGGAAGTAGTTGTTCAAGTCTTGATCAATCACTGAGCAGCACACGCAGTGGTTGGCGTCGAACAGCACATGCTCGCTATGGTCTGGACTGTGGTCAGCAAAGTCGGCTACGGTAGTAAATGATCTCTATGCGGTTGGTGTAGCTTGACGAAAGTCGATGAAAGGACTCGCTGATCTTCAACGTCCCACGAGATGTGACACGACCAATCCTCACGCCGTGGCTAGCACCGACGAGCTTTACGAGCTCGCCGAAATTCACGACCTCTCTGTGCAGTTTGTCTTAAAGTAGGCGCCACGGTCGCAACCGAACTTGAATTTAGGTGTTCTTAGATTCGTTGGAAAGTTAGTGATATAAACTTTTCAACACATCTTTTATCATGCTGAAACACCTTCTGAGTCAACGGAAAATCGCGATACAAGTTTCGTCCAGATAATGAACGAGAACATATCGCATCTTCTTCTCACGTTCGCCTCGCGGTTGATGAAGCCGGCGTCGCACGATGGACGACATGATCGTCGACTCCGAGTGATTTGCTGCTATTGATGGTCATCATCTGATAATCGTTCTCGGTCGGGTCCTCACCGAATCCGAGTTGTGAATTAAGCTCCCGGCGCACTACTCGTTGGTAGGTGGCGGCGGCGTTCCCCAACACGAACGGGAGTCCGAGTGAAGTGCTGTCGAAGTTTCTCCTAGATTGGATCTTGTCCGAGTCCGAAAGAGTGGATCTTGATGTGTTGGTGAAGTCTCTCCCAGATCGGATCTAGTCCGAATCCAAAAGAGCGAGTTTAGGTCTTTGGCGCATTACGCGTTGGTATGCGGCGGCGGCGTTCTTAAACCGGAAGAGGAGTCTAGGCCGGTCGTTGCTGAAGTCGTCGTCGAGATAATCTTTGGCGTGGGTCTCACCATATCCAAGTTGGGAACCAATCCGTGCGTAAGTAGCAGCGGTGTTCCATTACCTGAACGGAAGCCCAAGTGAAGCGATGTTGATACCTCCCCCGATTAGGATCATGTCCGACTCCGGGAAAGCGCTGTTGAAGTCTTTGGTTGAGTTCTTGCCGTATCCGAGTTAAGAATTGAGCCCCTGGCACACCACTCGGGAGTAGGTGGCGGCAACGTTCCTCGACCCGAATAGGAGTCCAGACGAAGCGATGTCGATGTTCTCCTCAGACTGGATTGGATGAAAGAGTGTTGCTCGTCGATTGTTTGGAGAAGCTCCTTGCTGATCCTTGATGTCCTTTGAGGTGTGCCACGACCTATCCGCATGTCGCAGTCTCCGACGATGGTCTTTACGAGCTTGCTGAGATTCACGACCTTATTGCGCAGTTTGCTTTCAAAAGGACGCCTCAAACACATTCGGACTCCGTTTTGGGCGTTCTTTGGCTTCACGTAAAGATGACAAAATTATGTTTCCAACGTATCTAGCCCCGACTTCAAATTCCCTCTAGATCATCGGGAATCGTCAAAATAAGATAACATCTAGAATCTGTTTTCGAACAACCGCTGTAACCGAGTGGGGAAGTGAGCCCTTGGCGTACTACTCATGAGTAGATGGCCGTGGCGTTCCCAAACCCGAGCGGGAGGTGTTGTTGTACTTCCCCCAGATTGGATCTGATCCAAATCCAAGAGGTGGAGTTCGCCAAAAGTCGTTGATGACGTAGTCGGTTCCCGAAGCGGTAAGCCTGGCCAGGGGCAGAGACGACGGCGAATCCGGTGATCGATGCCATCGAGCTTAATTAGATTGATCTTGACGCTGCCCCTACCTAGTGTGCCAACTGTCGACGGGTGCTTAACCAGGGTTATCGTTGGCAATGAATTTAAATGGGGTTATGCGTTGGATCCAAACTCGATGGTAGCATAAGACAGGGAGTCTTTTTTATAGAGGTTTAGGCCCTCATCGGTAGAGGTAATGCCCTAGTCTTGTGCCGGGATTAGGCTTCCCTATTAAGGATAGACTTCTATTTGTATGTCTTTCCTTGCCGGGCAAATCTTCTAGAGTCTGAGTGGTACCCGTCCTCATCCACCCGACTTGGTCCATCACCTGTTGGGTGGACTTTTAGGGCCGGCGTGTGGATACCATTATCAATCTGAATCCCAACTCAATCTGCAAATCGCCACCTTTGTGCATCTTTGCGAAGATTATCTAGGAATTTATCCCCATTTCAAACTCTTCTGACATTCATTTCTTCTCAAGCCGTATCCCAATAAGAACGTTCCCAAAGTAATTGCGGGCACTGGCTTCCAGCTCCGAGATGGAATAAAGAGACTTTACTTCTCCACCCAATTCCGAACATCCAACAAGGGTGGCACCTGGAATGGTTTTACTGTGCCAATTCCGATCTATCTCTTCTTTCTCTAGGCTCAGACCCAAAGTTTTCGCCTCTTGGGCCTCAGTTCCCTCAGCCGACGAAATGGGCCAAGTTGTCGAGCTTTTGGATCTCATTGATAAGAGAAAGACGGCAGGCCTGACCGGAGTTGGGATTATTTTTAATTTTGCCCGTCGCCGAGTGCAATCTCTGAAAAAACGCGTTCACCTGGGTCACCAATTCCACTCAAGAAGTCCCTGAGCACATACCAAAAGATGTGCTTCATCGCTAGCTGGCCGAGCTCTTTGCCATGGGCACTCATGTTCAGAACGAATAATGCCTAAGACCTTTTAGTGTTACTGATCTCCCATCAGTGGTATGTCTCAGCCAACCCCCAATGTTCATTCTTCAGTATTTGTTACCTTCTGAATCTTCGTACATTTGTCATCCGCAGGACCGACACGCTATTTTCTCGGATGCCCCGCTTCCTGACTTGCCTCAACACAAAGATTCGAGGCAAAAACATCCCGCGAGCGACTCCACCGAGAAGCCGAGTATGAAAAAAGGGAAAGGTCCCACCATGAAGAAACCATTAAGCAAACCCAAGCACTCTAACCCATGGTGCGCATTCGGGGGGCCGACGTTCTGGGATTCTTCAGTAGAACAAACTGCTCCGCCACCGTTGCAAGACGCTGCTTCTATAGCACCACCTCCGAGACCCAGCATACAAAACTGCCGCTACCGAAGGCTAGCGCCCAAAGTTCAGCCTCTTCAAGTTGTGCAGCCGCTCGGAGACGACGTGGGAGAAAAATAAGGAAGCCCAATAGGTGAGCTTCCCATTAATCCCTTGCTTCACTTTATCGTGGCTTTATCTTAATCAATTTTATCACAGGGATCCCTCTACGGAGCTCCACCTAGACACGCAACCTACAGACCAGCCGGGACCAGAAATGCCAAAGAGCACAGTCAAACTGGCCGATCCGAATGATACGGTCACACCGGAGGGCGTGCCCGAGTCAGCCGAATCATCCGTGCCGACTGCTTCTCAACCCAAGGGCACGAGGGCACCTTCGAATGGATGCCACCTTCTTCGCCACCACCCTAGGTTCAGCTTTGAGGTGATCTCGGAGGCTATCCCACCTCCGGAAGATGCACTACCATCTTCAAGTGCCGCCCGTGCTGACGAAATGGAGCCCCCGTGGAAGAAATCCCACAAGAGCCTTCCACTCTCCCATTTCCCCACACCACCTTCAAGGCGCAATGGCGCAATGAAAATTTCGAATGGGAGGTAATCGATGATGACGAGGAAGAGTGTGAATGGAAGGAGCTTCTTAACTACTCCCTCAAGTGTGCGGAGTTGATGCACGTAATTCGTTTTTTCTGCACTTCCTTCGGTCCAATCCAGATCTTGTGTCAACGCCATCCATTTGCAGAACATGGAGAAACGCTCAAAAAAGAAATCTGCATTCTTTCGCAAGATGATCCCCATGGTGTTGGGCCACCGTTGGCATTGAGGCCACCGGCTAGTCATTGTTTTGGTCCGAGTGCCCGAGTGTGCCCTTGATCTCGGATCTGGTTGGTTGTGTTGGATCGTTGCCTCCGTCACCATGGTTTTAATCTGGGCCATGATCGGAGTTGCGGAGTTATCGGCTGGGATCACCATACTCAAACTGTCTAGGAGTGAATTGGAGGCAACGATGTTCTATTGCAGCTTTTGGAAGACGAGTTGATCTCCCATCTTAGTTTGCAGTATGTCTTCATCGATGTTTTGGGCTCTAGCCCGAAGAGACCTAGCGCAATCATCATAGTGAAGGCGGCTCGTGTACACCGCTTCCTCGTTCTGATGATGCTGGGACTCAGCACTCTGCTCCTCGATCACGTAGACCCTGAGAAAATCTAGGCAGCTCCCCGTGCTGCTCTTCAACTCGGTTTTCGAGTGGGAGAAACGGAGAATGGGGTGTCTCGAATGTTGAACTCGTGTGGATCTCGAGCAATGACACCTACCATTCAAGATTTGTTTTCAGTTAGGAGTTCCCCGTATCCGAGTTGAGAATTGAGCTGCCGAGACATCACCTATTGGCATGCGGCAGCAAAGTTCCTCAATCCAAACTAGAATCTAAGTGAAGGGACGTTGGAGTTTTCTAGGCCAAAGGAAACTTTGGGTTGGTCATCGTTCGAGCCCTGGCTTGTTCGGACTTCCTCGTATCTGGATTGAGAATTGAGCTGCGACACATCACATGTTGCTATGCGGTAGCGGAGTTCCTCAATGTGGGGACGTCGGGATGTCCCCGAAATACAACTGTTCAGGATTTCAGCTGTATTCTGAAATAGTTCAAACATTCAAACTTTATTGCATATTGAGGTTATTTTACAATACGACTTACAAATTCTAGTACATTTCCCATAATTTACATCTCAAGACCACAAGCATGGCTTGAGTGTAGGATAACTTAAAAAACTACACCGAATTCTTCTAGGTCTTCAAGAGAAAAGTCTTCTGCAGAAAGGAAAGGGCCTACCCAAAAGTAGGATAGCCCGAATAGCAACGGGTAAGCACTTACGTCCTAACAGGTTTCCCACATGCAAGTCTATTAACTACATGCAAGGTTTTAACTGAAATTTAACAGGAAGATTTAAATATAGACTTAATGCACATTTTATGATAACTTTGTGAACATCCTATATTTTCGTGAACTCTTTTTCAAATCATTTTTAAATGAGGTTTTATGATAATAACCAGCTTCCCAAAACTTCCCTAGACCAAAACAACAGTAGCCTTACAACCACACCTCTAACCAGATTTATGTCAATATTTAGAATAGGCATCACCCCTTCAATACAACTTCATATCCCAGAAGTTTGGTCCATCGATGATTAGTTTTTAACGACTCTGCAGAATCTGCCCTGCTTTACCCGTAAAATGATCGGTTTTATGGTTTGGGAGGGAATTTGTATATTTTCTATCATGACATTAATCAGTTAAGAGCAATGAACAAACCAACCACCGGGCCCCAAACAAGTATCCCCTAGACCACATCTAGGGCAACCCACCAACCTTGTCACTCTGCCTGTTGTTTGTTCGCGCTGAACTCCAACCCCTCCAAAACCTTAGACCATGACCACTGCCTCAACCTTGACAATACAACCACTTTCTTTACCAAGCTTAAATTAAGGAGGATCATATATGCTATATGTGGCTTAGTTTTTTATCTAGGGTTTCCTATAACTTAATAGGAAAATCAGTATTTTATATAGGATTATTTCTACATGCAAACATAAATATTTTCTGAAGTAAGTTGGATAATAATAATTATCTAGAAAATAAATGCATAAATAAATATTAGGGAACAGGAAACCTGCCTGGTTCGGTTAGATCTTTAGTGCCTGGGTTGATGTCCGGATATTCCTGTTCAGCCGATCCGGGAACGTCTAGATCGTTTTCTACACGTTGGGAAAGAGAAATAGAAAAGGGATATAGTAAAACATCAAAAAGGGAAATGCATGGAAATTGAATGCATAATATTGCTTTTTTAATTATATATATTTTTGGAAAAAGGTCTAGGGTTGACTTGTATGGTGATGGTTTGTATGATTTAAATATCTTCGGGAAATTTTCTCATAATGAAATGGGTGAGAGGGTGGGGTTTTGGCATTACTTTGGATGGAATGATATAAAGTGGAGGGAGATTGATTTTGGCAATAATTTGGTAGATTTAGTGTTCAATAGGAATTCGTGCCTGAAATAGAAATTTCTGAAGGCGGCGGGGGAAGGCTCCGGGTGGTGATAGCGAGGAAGGAGGGGTTGCGGAAATGGTCTTCGCACTCTGGAGGATCGGTGGGGCCCTATTTATAGGTTGGGCGTTGCAGGAGCTTGCCGGAGATGGCAAGCCAAGGAGGTGGCGGCGAGGCGGTGAGCAATTGGAGGCGCTTGCGTGTCGGAATGATAACACTGAGGTGGAGAATAAGGTTGGAGGCGACGTGGCAAAGCCGGGGAGGGTGACGATGTGGTCGAATAAGCTCGGTAATGTTGGCGGCGGCGATATTTGGTAGAAGGCGGTGGAAACATTGGAAGTGGCGGTTTTAGGTGACGGCGGTGATGTCTCGAGGGAGACGACGATCTGGAGCCGTCGGATCAAGGGGTGAATATGTCCGACCCATCATATCTTTTTATTCGAACCGGTACGGTGGTTTTGGTGACGTGGCTCAACAAGGGGCATTGGATTGGGTGGTTTTGATCTAGGTCATCTATTGCTACTTAAGCGCATCGGGAGGAGGAGACACCGAAGGCGTATTCCAAAAATGGAAGGCGCATTTTGTAAAAATCCAGAAATGGAAAGGTCTAGGAAAGAATTTCTAGAAATTAGTTTTGGGCTTTGGAAATTCATAGGAAATTATAGAAATATCTGGAAAATTATGATATTGGTTTCTAGAAATCCATAAAATTATGGACAACCTAAATATGGAATAAAACTTGGTATTTTATGAGAGTAAAGGTTTATGGATAGGAATTTGCTTAGGTAAATTCCTTGAAAATTAGGTAGGATCTCTACGAGCTTCAGAAATATTTTTTTTTGTGAAAAACTTTGTGCTAGAATTTGGGTAAAATTTTGGGTAAGTTACACTCAACCCGAACGACAATCCGAGCAAAGGGTCTTTGAAGTCTTCCAGGCAAAGGAAAGCCTTGGACTAGTTATTGTTCAAGCCCTCACTAGTTTGGATCTGGTCTTGCCCGGTGGGGAAAATTTTGCCGGGGCAGTCATTGGAGTCGGTGCCAGATCGGATCTAGCATGGATTAGAGAGAGAAAGGTCGCCAAAGTTGTTGACGATGAAGTCTAGGCTTCCGAAATGGAAAACATGGCGGGCTGCAAAAGCGGCACCGTTTCCGTTTGTCGCTACCATCGAACTTGATGAAATTGATCTTGATGCTCCCCTACCAAGCGCACCAACTGTCGACGTTTGTTAAACCAGGGGGTGTCGTCGGCAATGAATTATATGGGGTTTTGCGATGGATCTCAAGCTCGTTGGTAACATGGGACATGGGATTAGACAGGTTCAGGCCCTCAACGAAGGAGGTAATACTCTAGTCCTATGTTCTTGAGATTCTGATGATCAATGACATGTGTGGACAACATGGGCCTTGGGTATCATCCTAGAAGGCGCATTAGGTAGCTGACGGGGATGGCTCATACCGGCTGGAAGGAGATGGATATCACTCGGACTACGCATAGCTTAGATGCCAAGGATAGTTCTGAGGATAGAGTTTAGTCCTGTTTGATTGGGAGATCCATATCTATAAATACTGTTGCATGTACGTGCTGGACACTCTGAAGATAGGATCTGGTATAACAAACTGGATATGATTATGTAATCTTATCCCCCCTACACTATATAAAGGGAGGGATAGGGGTCGTAATATCATCATCTCATCTAATTTTCTACACAACATACGATCTCGAGAATTCCATTGTAATCAAGATCTCCATATAATCTCAAGAACACAGGACTAGGGTATTACCTCATCATCGATGGCCTGAACCTGTCTAAAAAAGTCTCCCTGACTTGTGTTTCCATCTGACTTGAGATCTTGAGCAACCCAGATAAATTCTATTGCCGACAAGTACCCCAAGGTTATACCCGTCGATAATTGGCGCGCTAGGTAGGGGAGCATCAAGATTATCACCAAGTTTGATGGCATCACCAAAATTGTCGAGGATCGTCTTCATGCCAGGACAGACATTACGCTTTAGAGCTCTGGACTTCGTCATACATGGCATCGGCAACCTCCGTCTATCCAATTTGGGAGAGATCCAATTCAGAGAAGGTATCGGCAGTTTACCGTCCTCGCTTCAATTTGGATTGACGAATTCTGCGGCCACCTTCTCCAAGTCAATGAGCCAGCGACTCACTCCCATACCTACATTCGATATAAGCAGAGGAGAACTCGGCACCAACACCGCCTCGGACTCGGACGAGATCCAATCTGAGGGAGTCTCTACAGCTCAGCTCGGATTTCCTTTCGGGCTCTAGAACTCTGCTGCCTCCTTCATGGAGATCTTTCTTGAGCTCGGACTAGGAGATGACCGAGCTGAGAATCAACCCAACGGGCATATTGGATCAATCTAGTCAACCCAGGCTCAGTTTGTCGGTGTCATCAACAGTGGCCAACCTATCGGACAGAACGAGCAAGCCAGCTTGATGTGACCATGTCCATGATAGGTACGACCAACAGTACGTCAATATGGTGGTCATCAAGATTTTCATCGACATCTTCGTCAGCATGGTCGTCACCGATTGTTACCTCGATCGTTTCGGCAACATGGATTAGTGTAACTTCTTTCATTACATCTATGACAACTTGGCAAAATTTCACGGCATCCTCTGCATCATCTATATCAACTATGGTGTCATCATCAACTATATGACATCATCGACCCGCACCATGGCCAGGTCGCGTGCACAGCCAGCAAGCTCATCATGCTGACAGTGCGTTGATGCCGTCAGCAGTTCGGCCTCCACCGTGGCCATCTCCCCAAGTTCAAGAAATATGTAAGAAAGGCGTATCTTCATCAATTCAACGCTCTCTGGTCTCACAAGCCACATCGTTACAAGGCCGGCCCAAGAAAAAGCCCAGTTTGTACACGAGTCCAGTTCGACTATCTTTGCACAGTCAATTTAAAACAGATGCTCCGGTCTTATACAAACTCCATTTTGGACATTCTTGGTATGCACAGACAAGCTATCGACGTGATATTTTCAATGGATCTAGTCCCACCTCCAAATTCCTCACGGATCAACATGAATGGTCAAAACAATATTGCAACCAGAATCTGTCGGGCGCTGTGACGCTCCACTTTGGCTGCTCCCCAAACCCTGGCCATCGCTATAAATTTAGTAGCCGTCACTAGTTTAGACTTGGGGTTTTGGTTAGATTGTTCTACCGTTGCAGCTTCGCCGTTTACCGATTTGTGGAACCCGAACTCATGTAGTGACACATCAAGCTGGCTTGCTCGTTCTGAGGGCTAGGACTAGTCTCCCTCCCAGGGTGACGAACCATCTCTGGCGCCACCGCTGGAGCGCGTCGCTACAGCAGCAATCTCCAAGCTTCCAAGACAAGTTGGCTTGGGCAGAGGCTGCTAGAAGGCGTTTGGGGGCCATTGGCGAGGCTTTAGGCTCGCCAGCAAGAAGAGGGCCAATGGCGGCGGCGGAGCTGCAACCGGAGAAGAGGCTTGGCGACAAGAGGAGAGCTAATAGCAGTGGCGGAGCTACAGTTGGCGGTGAGCGATCGGCGCTAGAGCAAGAAGAAGAACTGGAGCAGAATAGGGCTAGGAGATGAAAATGGGGAGCGTGAAAAATTTACCTCACCCACTCCCCTATTAATGGTCTAGACCCCTCAGTGGATGATCGACGCGTGTCAAAATAGACGGCTCGAATCAGAACCGCCCGTGGGAAAAATTGTATTTTCCCCGCCCAAATAATTCTAAGAGATGTAGGCACAAGGAACTGACGCGTGTATGACGCAACTATTGTTCCCATGGCACGCGGCTCGAAAAATATGTTAGTGGGTCAGGTTAACCGTCACATCCCAGGGAACACGGGCCCACTACCATAAATGGCCAGTGTCAATCCCCAGGTAAAATTGGCTGATGATAAAAAAATTAAGTGTTGCAGGACAAAAGTGTTGCAGGAAAAAAGTGAATCTTCGGCATCTCCACCTCAACATGGCGAAGAGGGGTGATCATCGGGGAGCAGCCCATCACCACGCTAAGGCGAGCGAGGCTTCAAGGGGCGTCTGTTGTAGGAATATCTCCCCATTCCCCCGAAGACCAAGGCGGAAATCCCGAAGATCCGTCTAGTAAGCCAGAAGATCCCAAAGATATCGAAAACGCTGGAAGTATATTCGAGAAAGCAAAAAGGGCGAAGACGTCAACCAAGAGGTGGCGTCATGGTGAGGGTGTCATGAAGCCAAAGAAAAGAGCGCCCGAAGAATGCCTGGGGTGAAACCGAAGAAGGTGATCTCTCCGGTTGAAGCGAGGGGGCCCAATAACAGGGGAGATAGATGTAAGTTATGGGCCCTCAATGCGAGTGCTCATATATGGGCCTGGGAATGAGCCAAACCCCATAGTAGAGGCCTTAAAGCAGTTATATATTGTTTAAATTGTATAGGGGTATATCAGGTGTTTCGCATATCTGCAAAAGGGTAAATGTTGTAAGAGCCTGTTGATGTCGTATCAACGGCTCGTAGGCACGAGGTAGAAAAGTCTTTTTGTTCTTAAGATGTAAACCCTAATCGCTGGTACCCATATAAATAGAAGCCCTCACCCCTCGAGGAGGGGGACAAAATTTTTCGAACCGATCATTTTTGCCTCCGGTTCCAAAACCGTAATTCTCTTTTAGCGATCTCCCCAGCCTAGGGGAGACGCTCCATGCACTGTCTGAGACACATCAACGACACAACCTAGCCACTAAATGCTCCCAAGCACAGAGAGTTACACCAAAGAAGATTCCACCAAAGAGAAAGTACTCTGGGCTGTTCACTAACAAGGGAGGCTTCATTTAGAGCAGCTTTGATGTAATATCTAGGGATTAGGGATAACCATTAAGCCATATAATCGCTTCAATATGGCTTATTTTGCGCTGGAATTGACCAATGTAATAGTTACACAATGGTTCTTTTGTGTCTGCCATTAAGCCATATAATAGCTAAGATATGGCTTATTTTGTGCTGAAAGTGAACCGTGTTGTCATCACTAAATGAAATGAATGGTATGGGTATTGCTGTCATGTCACGTTGTCGTCCACATGCCAAAATTGCACAAGAATTGACCACATGTCATAATTGCGTCATTTAAATTGAATAAATTTTCATTGAAGTTCAAAAATTGTCACTGCAATTACAAGCATTGTCACCGTAATTACATGGGTAACCAATTACATGTCACACCAACTCGATCAAATCAATTACATGTCAGAATTTAACGTTAGGGAGAACTCCAGCAGTGGGCAGGCGGTGCCGACGGCGACCTTCAGAAGCAGGTGGAGACCTCAACGACGACCTCCAGAACCGATGGGCGGCCTCTAGCAGCCTGCCATCGACACTGGCAACCACGGTGAAGCTGGCGATGAGGTACTCCAAGCGCGGGTAGCGGGGGGTGCTAGCCTGGCATCAACGACGGGGGAGCTCGACGACGTCTCGACGAAGATGCAGGCGGGCGGGAAGTTGCCGAAGAAGCGGGCGGCAGGCGGGCAGTGCCGGCGAGCTCGCGGGAGGAGGCGAACCCTAGAATCGGGGCGGGAGGAGGTGATAGAGGCAATGCAGTCCGGCTGGAACAGGGCTTGGAGGAGATGTGGGCAAGCCCTGTATGGTGGGCCCAACTACCAAATCCGTATGAAAATATGCGGGCCCGGGTGTTGACGATTCTTACGCTATTAGAAATAATCCGTAAGCGGACGGATATGATTTGTTGTTTTCACCCGGGAGTATTGCAGAGTATCGAATCCACAAGAAACATGGAGAAGGATAATTCTAATATCAATATTATTTAATATACCAGCCAGCTAGTTAACGGGGGTAAGGATAAGATGATATAATAAGATAATAAGACTGGTGACACACACACACAAAAGGAGTATAAAAAGATAAGCTAGGCAGATAGTTGGGAGGGCAACGAGAAGAGTATAAGTTCCATAATAGTGCAATAAATTATCAGGTTGACCTAGCAGATATGTGTTTGGAGGTTTGCTTTAAGAACTTCGTCGGAGCTCGGCCGATTCACTACCACTCGCTATCAGTTAAGAACACCGAATGGTTCTGACCACCCCCGATTGGGCCATACTGGTCCAAATCCAAACGCAGTGGATTACGCATGAGATAAATCTCAGATGGATAGGGCTGTCACCACCTACCACCTACCACAAAGTATGTTGAAATGGGTGTAAACCAAGTCAGAGATAATATTAGACACCACGTCTGCTATTACGTCCGATCACTCCTCCTCGGATCCTAGGAAGGCGATCCTAGTTCAATACTTAGGCTATTCTAAGTATATGAGAATGAACCCAGACTCGGAACTAGATGAACTTAATCAACCGCTCTAATAATTCACACTTCCCACTTAGTGTAAATATGCTCGGCACAGATAATGAGAGACACTTATATTATAAAAACAATGTCTTACCGAAGGGAAAGGATACAAGAGCTATTACCCGAATTCCCAAGATGATTCCAGAACTCCAAGCTTCAGCTCGACTCAACTCTAACTCCCAAACTAACTACTCTAACAAGTGAAGAGTAATTCCAAATGAGAGGGATGTGGTGTGGTGTGTGTTCTCAAGTGAGGTGAGGGGGTCCTTTTATAGCCATCCGCAGCCAATGAGTGATCTCCACACCATGGGACACATGTAATCAAGCCACCATCCATAGGAGAATCCAAAGGGGATCTTGAGGTGGTTGGCCGACCGGGCTTCGGTTGATCCAAGCTGTCCCCTTTGCCTGGAATGCTTCTTGTGAGGTATAGATGTTCCCATTGCATCGGTTTTGGTAGTTAAGGTCGGTAGAGTTGGCTTCCTTAAGAGCCAAGTCACCCAACTGTGAAGGAAGAGCTGCCCTTGGATCAAACCGACTTGAGTGGATGGCGTAGATCTCTTCATTTTGTGCTTATTGACCTCCTGGGAGAAAATGGAGTCTGTTGGGTGAACAGTCCAGGTCGGCCGGCTAGGGTCCGGTTGGCCAACCGGCTTCTGAGCCCGGCTCTGCTCTGGTTTTTCTCCACTTTATTCCTATGGACAAATACTCACCAAAACTTGTGGAAATTTATTAGTTTAAATAAAATGCAAGCATAAACATTGATTTCCCCACAAATTACCAGTGTTCCGATGTATGTTGGCGTTTAATTTTGGAGTTTAGTGGACACCAACACCGGGCTGTCAGACCGTATTTCCCTGCGTATTACTCACAAATCTCCGTAGCGATGCATCTCTGCTTGTGGTTGTTGTTAATAATGGCCTCTTTGCTATACGTGTCTATGCAGTGGCATTTCAGTCCAAAGCCAACTCTACAGTGGCATGGATGCTTTTTACCCTTTTAGAAACTGGCGTACCATGTAACCATTACATGCAGCCTTCCATTACCTACAAAATCCATTCTTAATACTTCTCAAGTATTTCAGAAGACGATCTAGTGGCATTCACCTAGATTCGATTGGTATCAACATACTCAGTGACATTCACCTCAATACAACGGGCATAAGCCCCTTTTGGCACACATCGAGCTCATCAAGTGCAAAAACACATTGATTCTTGCTATACAGATGCAATGCGACAATCAAGACATAATCCAATTAGCCGTCCAAATCCATCTTCACAGAACTTTGTACCAAGTATACAAACTGACCTAAGTCTTTCATATAGAAACAATTTCTTTATCAAGACATGGCATATTAGGAATATCAATTCTAATCAACAATGTGTCCATACATATTAAGACCAAAATAATAAGTGTGCTCCCACTAGCCCCTTAGCAAGTAGAAAACTATTTTTTATCTCCGTGAATTGGCCATCCCTTTGGCATTTTCAACCAAAATAAATATTTCAACTTCGAGATACATGTCTCGCTCCTCAGATCATTATCTATAAGCTTGCATGTTTTCTGGTCATCATAGATCATCAAAACCTTTTGGTCATGTCAAATACACAACCTCATTTAGGTTTACATAAAGAAAAGCCATTTTGACATCCATATTGCATATCATAATATACAACAATAGATAGAACGATCTGGATAGAATCAAACACAATGACATACAAGGATGTTTCATCAAAGTCAACAATTTGAACTTATGTGAAACCACTCGTGACAGGTCGTGCTGTTATGACATGAACATATTAATTTATTCTATTTTCTCATAATTACCCATATTCACAACAATTCTGACACCATCATATGGAGCAAGTAATTCAAAACTTGGTTGTCATGTCAGGATCAAAATTTGTATATCATGTCTCTAAGCCATTTCTCAGAGTTCGGGCCCGTCACACTGTGACAGAGGGTACGAATACCACTCGGCAAAACTTAAATTGACATAGGGTACGCCCCATGACGGGCCGACAGCTAGTAACTGTACCAAACATGACTCGAGTACCTACTCAATCTAAAAATGATGATGATAATGACAAAGGCTTACGACATGCTCCAAAGCTGAGCCGACTGTTGGTTACTATGTAAGTTAGATCCAAATATCACGATATGATTTCGGAATAAGGCTTTTGAAGGTACACCCTTGAAAGGGGCCGCTAGCTGTACACTGCGACAGTCAGGTACAGGTACTACTTAGCCAAATTTGGTTCCGATAGTGGTATGCCTCATAATGGGCCGACTACCAATATACAGAAAATTGGATTGGGTACCACTTATAAAGTACAACACGTGAAGTTCTGCTAAGTCCATCACCATCACCTTGTATAAAACGGAGCACTCGGCATGAAGAAGAAACCAGTCGGAAGACGAAGTCAAGAACTGAAAGCACTTTACGTGAAGCACAACTCGGCTGAAGCGCAACAAAGAAGGACTACAACTTGGCAGCAACAGACTCGGAGATATTATGGAATACACGGATCCCGGGTATTCTTTGTGGGCCTAAAGATCACCTGATAGGGGTGGGTCGAGCCAGCCATATATCAACACACATAGCTCAGGTCGTGTCTTGCCTTGTACGGCAAGGCAGAACGCTTTTAGAAGCCTATCTTGAGTAGGGAAGGTATGATTGTAATCCCGAGTAACAATACGATTTGCGATGCAAAGATGGAAATAGGAATGTTACCTTATAACCAACCAGGACTCTTATCTCGTAACCCTGCCCCTCCTCACTATATAAGCCAGGCAGTGGACCCTGGTTCGGCATATATTCATACCCTTTACAATAATCATCGTAATACTAAGAAAATAGAACTAGGGTATTACCTCCTTCGTTGAGGGCGGTCTAATCCCTTGCCCTGTGTTACCATTGAGCTTGGGATCCAGCGCACAACACCATATAATTCATTGACAACGACATCCCCCGGTTTTCCCTAACCCCGAAACGGCGGCGGCGAGGACGAGGGCTACAGCGGCGACGACGAGGTCAGCTCCCTCCTTCCTCCTCCTCCTCTCTTCTTCCTCGTCCCGATCAGCACCCCCCTCCCCCGGGATCCGACGGCAACAAGTTATCCCGTCGACGCGAGCGCGCGACGGGATACCGTTGTGAGGAATTTCTGTTACCCAATCCAAAAGGCATAATTAGAGAACGACGAGTAAAACTGGCGGTGCGATGGAGCTCCTCACCTGTGGCTGCGCGTGGCGCTCCGACGCAGAGCAAGGCGCATGCAAGGCGCAACGGTGGGCGTATAGGCACAATGGCAAGAGGATGAGCAGAGGTAGAGGCAAGCCACGGTGGCGACCGACGGCGACTAAGGCTTGCCGGCGAGGTCATGGAGACCCGCCGGTGACCTAAACCATATGGTATGATGCGAATCACACGGAATTTGCCTTGATTTGGGGATTTAGGGTTTCGAAAAATTTGGGGCATTCGAGATTCATTATTTTCTTCTTAAAAAACTGACCCTCTTGGTCCCGGTCCACCCCAAAACTCGTTGAATTTTATTCGGTTATGGCCGATTCTTAGGGTTTGACGTTTTCAGGTTGGGGAAGAAATTGGGGAAAACCCATGATTCATCTTTATTATTTTCTTAATCTTCTTCCCCCAATTTCACTTAGTTTCGCCACGGATTTGAGGTAAAACCCGGGCCTTTAGGGTTTATCTTTAATTTCGGGGATTTTACTTGGGTTCTCAAGCTGCGTAACTCCCCTTCATCTAATTGCTCTGTGACCCCAAAGCCCAAGGGACTAATGTCCAACAATGCTTGCGCATTAACCGAAAAGGAATATAATTTGGCTAATAGCCATGATTAACCGAGGAAACATTAGCACTAATCTAAACAAACAGTAACATAAATTTCGCACCAACTGAATCACAATTAGTATTAATTACTGATTCATTTAAACATAATTAACATAATCTTGATTAACTCATAACATAATTAACTGATGGCATGATCCAGCAATTAGAATCTTAACTAGGATTCATGTTAGGCTAAGGGTGACTCTGATACCAAATGTTAGAAAATATTTTAGGGCTTAATCAACATTAACTGAGACTTGAACATAACTAGCCTAGCCTAATACGTGAACACCTAAAGCATGAGTTCAGAGATCAATAAGATTTCACCAGTTCCGTCGAAAAAACAGTGAAGAAGATGAGCCTAGAAACATCTCCATATCATGTAGGTCTATGTAGAGAATCAGAGTGGACGTAGGGAGAGGTGGCGAAAGAGGAGGCAGTGCATGGTCTCCCCTTGACCGGCATCAATGGTGATAGAAGCGATGAACACAGATGGGGTCGGCCTTCCTACTGCTTCAGCGCCTCCTAGATCGGATAGGGCTTAGGGGTGGTTAGCTTGGCCTAATTGTGATTAGCTTAATCACTGTGATAAACAACCTACCTCTTATATGGCACTGTGCAGCAGGGGCCGCATGAAAAGTCGGTTAGGGCGCCCTCGATTAGGGTGCTAGTGGCCAGTTAGCCCCCTAAGACTCGGTCTTGGTGGTTAGACACCGAGGTCATATCCACCAGATGTCAGGCCAGTGAGCTATGCTTATATTAATTATTAAGGACCAACCATCTCCTCCACAACCCATGGCAGCGATCAGGCCAACGATCTTTTCCTCCATGTAGCCTCATGGAAATGGAAGTTTTTGTTGTGAATGCCTCAAGTTCGGTTTGATTGGACACGAGCTCGGATTTAGGCTCGTGCTCATCTCGTTTTGCTTACGAGCTTGGTCTAATATCTCAATCTGATCATAAGTAGCTCATCAAGTCTAATACATTTACAGCCACAACCAAGTGTATGGGCCGAGTGGATGTTGATATGAGATGACAAATTATTCAAACTACTCGTTGGACAATCGTATCTACTAGATAATCCTAACCACATATACATCTGTATGCAACAAACTGAGATAAAAATGGATCTGGACCATTGGATACAATAATATTTTTGGATCATGACCTAGATCTAGTTCAGGCGATATCTGACCAGTCCCAATCTTGATATCCAAAACTACACAAATTTGGATCCCCTACTAGCAAGGCAAGCGTAAATTCTAAGTAGAAGGTTTAACACGTTAGAACCATAGAAAACTAGCCCCATAACGCACTTGCATACGTAAATGGTAATAATATTGTGCTCAAGCGCTTTAATTTATTTCAAGCATACAATTTAATTTTGAAGGTTTTAAATGTTCAGATTAATATCAAAACTCTGTTTGATTCAATACATAGCAGTATCTCATCTAACCTTGAAGTAAGACATATATGGATATAGTTTAGCCATTATTCGATTAGATTTGATCTATTTTGACCCTACACCAAACTATAGGCATCCATCCATCCGACGTATAAAAATGGCTGCAATATCAAAAATATCCGAATACGGAAGGACAGTAGAATTACACCAAACTATGCCTGTGCATCGATCCCACGTAAAAGAAATTATCACAATATCAAAAATATCTAGGCACGGAATGACGCTATCCTAATCCTACACCGCTTTCATCCCTTGCGAGAGTAAAGGGAAAGCCACAGCCCACAGAATACCGTCACGTCCATGATGGATATGGTGCTGGAACAGTGAGAGATCGAATAAGAACTAGGCTAAAAGCAAGCATGCGCGCACCGAGTTCTCGATCCCCCACCAAAGCTGCCGCTGCTGCGTTTGTACACGGAGAATTCAGGATGGATGCAGTGCGTTTTCACTTTTGGGAGAGATTTGATGGGGACGCGGCACGATCCATCGCTCAGTGTATGGGTACGTACCAGCTGAGCCGTGAATAATGGTGAACCACGGAGCCCGGAGGAGGACAGCAACACTAACAACAGTTCAGTTGGCCTTTACCAATGTTTTAAACAGCGAGCTATAGTTTTTAGCGGAGCACTTCTAAAAACGCTAAGACAGCTATAGCACCGCTATAGCGGCCGCTAAGCAGTTTAGCGTTTTTCAGAAAAATGTAAAAAAAAATAGTATACATATGCTTCAAAGTGACAAAGTAAAAACTCAAAAAACATTGATGCAGTGCTCAACATGCCCACTCCTACACAAATTTAGTACTTTACTGGTTCGACACATTGACCCTAATGACATAAACAAATAACAAATTAGATGTCAACAAATCGGACAAGCAAAACGCTAAACGCTATTGCCGCTAAGCAGTTTATCGGCGCTAAATCCCGCTATAGCGCTCTTAGCTGTGATAGCGGACATATATGCAATAGCCTAGCGTCTACATGGCCAAAACGCTATAGCGGCGTTATAGCCCGCTATTTAGAACACTGCACCCTTTACACATATACTTTGGTCAAAGTTGGCTTGTCGCGCTTGTTCCGAGAGTGATGGGAACAATGCATCTGGAGTTGTGGACGTGGCCCGCTTTGAGCAATCCCCTTCTTTTGTTGCCGCATCCTTTCCTAGCTTTTATTTCTACAAGCTTTTATCGGCGTGACTTAGGCCTGGTCTGTTTACAGCGATGTGATTTGTTGATCCCTATCAAATTCGTGCCAACCAAAACTATGAGAAATTTTTGAAGTGGTCTGAAAAGTCCAGCCCACATCGTCTAAAGTATTTTTTTAGATGCTAAGGGGGTATAATACAAGAAACTGCTAGTAATTCATCGGTATGGTGTTTTTTTTTCTTTCGTCGGCCGCAGGCAACAAAAATACCGTGCACTCGGGCACGTCATATCTGTTGCGTGCCACGTGTCTTGCTAACAAAAACACTTTTTTTTTTCTTTTTGGGAGCATGACTAATTAGTTGCACTCCCACGCCAATGACTAAACCCTAAAGCAGTGGCGGGCCGAGGATTTTGATAAGACCCGGACCAACTACTGTTAAGTCTAGTTGCTAGATTTGTCCAATCACACAGCTAAGGACGAAAACGAGAAGGGTTCAGGTTGGGTAGGGGTTATTCCGTACCGTACCCTATTTATTTTTCTCGGGTACCGGTACGAGTACGGTTAGTTAAAAACGGGTAGGATATGGGTACGGATAACGGGTATTAACGGACGGGTAGAAAAAGTCTTTCGAGTATTATACGAATGGGTATGATACGAACAACGGATACTTAGCGGGAAGTATATATGCGAATTACCTAGAATAAAAAACATGTGACAAAAAATTTCATCTTACCTAGAATCATTGTCTTCACAAAGAGTCCTTAGAATGAAACCATAGTTACGAGGATATACAACTGATAAGTATAGAATTCGATCAACCTGTCAAATTACATATCACTGTAAGTACATTATGCTTTTGTAGCAAAATAAACTCCTATGCCTGATGAGTACATGCTCAATCAGATTGTCAAATTCTACACCGGGATATGAAAATTACCGGGAATAGCAACATAAAATCATACAATAGAGGAGTACATGACACAATCAACCGGTCAAATTATGTAGCACAAGTATTACAAATATGCCGATAAGAAGTCGTTGCTATTGTTGGAAAATATGGACCAGAAACTATCTTGCATCCAAACACCTACACTAATCTAATCGCAACTATAGACAGAAGATGATCTAATTGACACAAGCTAAATTGTACTCAGGAAAAATGATAACGTTTACAAGCTGAATCAATGCACAATTTACCTTATAAACGTACTCCTTCCGGGCTACAGCCTCTTCATGAGGTCATCAAAGATAAGCATCTGGAATGCTTCTTAATTACGAGAAAACAATACCTGAAAGCGGGCTTTGTAGGGTAAACTTTTGAAGGATTACTTTGCGCAGGACGGGGACAGCGGCATCGGTGCGGGACGAGGACAGCCCGAGGCGGCTGCGTGCTGGCTCGAGGAGGTGGCGGCGTGCTGGCCAGAGGTGGCGGCGGCGCGCTTAGACAGAAAAACGGGCGACGGCATTAGGGGAGAGTGTTAGGCTGTGTGTTTTGGCCTAGTACCTGTTGCAAAATTAGCATAATGAGCAAGATAATACAACATCCCAAAACGAGTATAGCAATAATTAAATGCAAGCCAATTGAATCATATAGCATGTATTCCACAAAGATGACCAAAAGGACATATAAATACATGATATATTCAAAAGGATTCAATGCTGCCCAAGGTAATAAAACCAGCAATAAGCTCAAGATTTTATTGATGATGTTGTTCTCAGATTGCAAATAGGGGTTGCTAAACAAATTAGCCATCCAACCAAATTTGGGCATATTAATCACAGGTTAAATAATCTGAAAACAAGAACACAAGCCTTAAACAGTACTGCTCTATATCAAAACAGCTAGGATGTACTCTATGTGTATGTCCAAGATGCCTCAGAAAGTACCAAGGATTAAAAGATCACAGCTGCTGTTTGTCCAAACAAAATAGACTCCAAACAGATCTGAACAGCAACTACATACACTACAATAACCAGTGAAAGGCTCAACCAGTACTAGTTCTTCAGAGTAATCAGCATGTAGTATACCAGAATAATTAACCAAATAATCCAGGTACTTAGCACTAGACAGCACACATAGAGGCACAAGCAGGAAGATTAAGAGCAGTACTATTCTGGTCTAGCAAATTCTTATTTAACAAATTATTATGCCTCATACATTGCAATCATCATCGAACAAATAAAAATAAAAGTGCCACAACACAGTGCATCCAGATTTGGTACAGCGGCCTCTAGCTCGAAGGCTAGTCTCCCAGAAACAACCAAATCGGTCCACTGGACAAGAAAGAAAGGAGAGTTCTTACAGTGCGTTGGATCCGAGCCAACGATGCCGAGGCAAAGCATGCAAGGCACTGTCCCAGAAATCAAATCGCCCGTGCTAGGCACCGCAAGCGAAACGATCCGGAGATACGATGCCGAAATCCCTCACCACAGCCGAAAGCCACAGGAGGAACCCGAGGAGCAGAGGAAGGAGCAGCAAGAGGACGGCGTCCACCTCGTGGCCACCGAGCGCCAGATTGACGGAGAGTGGCACGGTCTCCCCTCCAGCGACTAGCGCCGACCAGCAAGCCGGCCGGAGCTCCGGCGAACCACCGAACAGCAGGGTCGCGAGAGGAGTGAGAGGAGATGGGGAAAAACCGAGAAAACTCAGAACCGAGAGAGAGAGGAAGCTGCGGCCTCTAAAAAGGGTAGAGCCGCTTACCGGCCCTCCGAGATGCCCGGCCACAATGGCCACGACGCCCCACAGAGCCCGCACGCCGAGAAAGGCGGCGCCGCCACCCGCACCGCACCAGCCCTAGGGCTGGGGCACGAACGGGGCGAGCACGCCTCCCCCCTGCCTGCTCCTCTCTCTCTCCCTCTTTTATTCTCTTATGTGGGCCGGCCCAAAAGGGGCAAAAGCCCAACAATACCTAGGGGTATCCCTTGCTACTAGGCCACACCCTGGGCCGCGGCCTAGGTGGCCCTCGGGCTGGACCCTCCCCTGCCTAAAGCCAAAACCCATATTTGCACTAGCTATAATAGGTATAACTTCTAATCATATCGGTAAAGCATGAATATTGCATTGTCTATTGTATGTCTAAAAAGTGTATTCTAAAACCCAAGGATAGTGGTACCAAACCAAAAGACATTATGCTTAATTAGGCAATGTTAATTAAGTAATACTATGTTTGTATTTCATAGTTAATTAGTAGAATTCTATAATGTTAATTAAGTTGCATCTTATGTCTCTTATGATTAGACGTAAGTAAATTCTTGGATTATGCCTCTTTAGGTTATCATTTTTCCCTCTTGTCATTAAAGTCGATTATGCTAATCAACTAGGAGAGGAGGTTAGGTGTTATAATTATACCGGATTATCTTTAGGTTAATGACCTAATAAAGGTAATGCAAGAGATGAATGGCTTCATAGTTCCTTTAGATATTATGTTTAAAATAAATGCTTGCCGGTATGAAAAATAGAATAATTAGGATTGCTATTTGGAAGACAACATTATCATGGATTCCTCTTGTCCAGATATTCTTGTGAACTACCGTGGCTCTTATCAATTAAACGGTGACAATTACAACTTTGTTAAGTCCTAATAATAGTGACAATTAAACCTTTCTATTTTTATGACTCTTGAATAGCACCCAGCTTGTATGTCATTTATGCTTTCTTGTACGTGGCATTTACATGTCATTTGTAATGTCTCTTTATAATGTTACATCTTTTACTTGTTATTTCACAAAAACAAGTCACTTAACATATCTATCATCTGTTCGGGAGCGACATATATAGCTCACTTTAGGTTGTGAGCATGTCATTTCACAATTGTCTATGTTTCTGAACATCCTGAGAATGAACAGCTACGCATCCCAACTGAATTTTGGTAGCATTACCCTGTTATTCTCTGATGCACAGCAACCAGACATGCACAGGAAGAATAGTGAAATTATGTTGCCGCCATTTTGTTGGGACTATACGACATGCCGTAGCCATCCATTCCTAGGTTGGTTTAGGACCAATCCTTGCCTAGAAATTCGTAGGACATGTAAACCCACGCTCACTGTCATTTGTGCATTAAATAGCGTTTAAAATGGAAGAGGATCAAAGTTGGATGTATGTCGGTACGTTGGAGCAGCATGGGGAACACGCACTAGAGTACATGGTCAGCACAAAGGCTTATGTGAACTATGTTTTCTGCTCATATCTGTGCCGGTGGCACAAAAACCGACGACAAACAATCTCGGTGGCTTTAAAACAACCGACGACAAACATATGCCAGGGCGAGCTTTGTCGTCGGCCGTAAGGTAACCGCCGACATATGTCATGCTTTTGACTGCGGGTGTCCCAAAAATTGAATTTCAAAGCCCACAAAAAATATGTGTCGTCGGCACAGGTGAAAGTTGCCGACATAGTAGGACCCCTTAACGGCTCAGACGGTAGGAGTCTAGGCTGGTCCTGCTTGGCAGACAAAAGTATCTCTCTGTAATGTGTAATAAACCTGGATGTCCATCACGGCTTGGCACGTGCGATCTATGTCGATGGTAACATCAATGCTGCCGACACAAATGCACCTAAAAAAATAAAAAAAACAAGGGGCACAGGTGGGGCTTGAGCCAACAACATGGAGGGTGAGCCCACGCCGCGCCTCGCGCAGCTAGCCAAGTGGGAGGAATAGTTTTAGTCAAACTGTCCTCCCGTGCAATCATTTTATGTTTTAGGCACGAGCTATATTGGTTGTCCTTCAGATACCGCTGACATAGAGCAATCAGTGTCGGTGGTTCTTCCTTTGGCCATCGACACAACTCCTTCCCGCCCCCGCCCCAATCCTTTCCTTGGCGCTGCCGCTTGCCTCATGTCATTGCTATGGTCCCGGCATTGTTTTACTGCATCACGACATGTTATAGCAGATTCCTCCCTTCAATTACGATGGGTTGCATCGACGACACAAGTTCCATTGAAACGGGACATGCCATGCTAGCTTCGAAATTACTCTGCACACAGATGATACAATGATTGACATTTCAAAGGAACTTGTGTCCACGATGAAACTCCAGGCAATCAAAGACCAAGGAAATGACCAATAATATGCTAAGCATGCCCTAAAACCATGCATCGACCATAGCAATGTTGTGATCGACTCGTATACGCGATGGGAAAGGGTCGGGGTCGGTGGGGAGCATCTGTGTCGACGGCAAAATGAGATGTCGCCGACACTGCTTGCTCTGTGTAGGCAGCCTCTACAGGCTCGTCGACACAGATTGTGATCAAAATGTAAAAAGGTTGTCTAGGAGGATAGTTTGACTAAACCTATTCCTCCCACTTTGCTAGCAGCGTGCAGCGCAGCATGGGCCCACCCCACGTTGCGTGTTCGAGCCCCGCTTGCACCCTTGATTTTTTTATTGGGTGCATCTGTGTCGGTGGCATTACGTTGGCCTCCGATATAGGTCCTCCTATGACTACCTGTTAGGACATGCGCAAGTCACCTCCATGCCTCGCGCCGTCGCCGACCCTCAGTGCGCCCTCCCGCCTGCTCCCTTCCCCGCGCCGCCGCCTCCAGCGCCTTCCCATTCAACCCACACCGCCACCTCCCGCGCTGCCCCTTCCCCCTCCCCCACGCCGCCGCCTCCCGCGCCTCCCCCTTCACCCCACACCGCCGCCTCGTACGCCTCCCCTCCTCTCTCCTCGCGCCACGTACGTCACCCTCTCCTCCTCACCCGTGTTGCCGCCTCCACCCCACGACAACACCTTCTCGCTCCCCGCATCGCCCCTCCTCCTTCCACGCGCCGCGCCGCCCTCACCACCCTCACCCACGTCGATGCCTCTGCCCCACGCCACCGCCTTCTCCATCCCTGCGCCACCGCCTCCCACGTCGTCCCTCCTCTCTGCCCGCGCCGTGCTGCCCCCTCTTCCCTCACAAGCTTCGCCGCCTCCACGGCTCCACCCCACGCCGTCGCCTTTTCCCTCCCCGTGCTGCGCCGCCCCCTCCTTTGTCCCCCATGCCACCGGCCCCACCCAATGCTGCGGCCTACTCCCTCCCCGTGCCGTCTCCACCGTCAGACGAACAAATTAATAAGCTGAAATGACGAGGGCGTGGACAAAACCATACAAATTTTCTAACCTGGTTCTATTACCACATAAGTTTCTTCCTCTTATACAACACAATTTCATTACCTTATAAGTTCTTAAAAATGTTGCAGTGTATGTTTTTGCAGTGTCAAAAACATTTCAGTGTTCATAAAAATCTCTGACAAATGTCACGTGGATGCAGCCATAGAATTAAGGTCCATGAATGTTATGATTGCCATATATATCGATTTCTATCCACAGCTGTTGATTCTGCTCGTCGAAATGCAAGCACGGTGAATAGCGGCATTGTCAGTTATGTCACAGATGACCTTGGTGGTCCAGACATAAAGTACTATGGGATCATTGAGGAGATTGTATAAATATGTTATGAAGGCAACAACGATCTCTCGCTCGTGTTGTTTCGGTGCACGGCTGTCGAGACAGTTCTACACTGCAGAGATTGCACGCTTTACCCACGAGAGGTAATTTACAAAGTAAACCACCACAAGGTCTTTAACCAACTCGCTCCTAGCTCAGGCATCACCGCTAAGGATTCAACCGCTAGGCTGGTACTCAGTTGCCAGTGGCCCTCTCTCGCGCAATTAGGTTCAAATCTGTGCGACACCGTTATCCACAGATTCTGCACTCAATTCTGTGGCACCGTTTTCTACTGGCACTGTCAAATTCTGCTCCGATCTGAGCGGTTCCGTTAACCACAGTTCAATTCCGTTAACCACAGATTCTGCGCGACGCCGTGTGCTACGGATTCTGCGCTACCTATTCGACCAAGTGAGATGCCCGAACTAAGATTTTGAAGGGTACTCAACCAGGGCCTGGCCATACCAGCAATCGTGGTCGCACTGTTGAACTTAGTTTGTCTACCTCAAGGACTCGATCCTAAAGGATTTGGGTGGTTTCCCACACTGGGCCCGAGTCTCGTGCGTACTGCACCAATCCATACAACCATCCACCCAAACCAGGGTTTTACAAAAATATTTTCCCATTATAACAATAACTATTGTACCCCAATAGTCCCATTTTATCAAACATGACAGCATCAACTGTCTTTAAATCACGCATTTCAAACATTGCATTTCACATGAAATAACAGTGACAACTATAAGCAATAAATAGCAGGGCTAAGCATTTAACGATTAACTAATCAATGAAATGGTAATAAACCAGTTATATATTCCTAGGGCTGACAAGGATCAGGTTTATACGATAATAATAAATTTTCTGGGCATTTAACTAAACAGCCTAATCAACTAGCATTTTTACATTTTAATATAATATGCACTTAGCAAATCTAGTAAATCATTTAGAAAGCTAGACAGCAATATGATCGACAAATATTGTAGGGAAAAGTCAACAATGACTTGCCGTAAATACGGTCTTCCGGTCGTCTAGACGGATCTACGGTTCCAACGATGATATTCGGATCTAGTGCAAATAGATAAAACACACAATAAATGCACATACAAAAATATGGATGAAAATGGTGCAAATGACATTTTTAAATTAAAGAATGGATTTTTGTGAATTTATAGAAATTTATTTCATTGAAAATGAATTTGTATTTTTAAAGATACAAAAATAATAAGCTTCCTGCGTTAGATAAACAAATAAAAGGAAAATTGGGCCGGCTAACCAGATCAAGATGTAAAGGGCGCAAGCTGGGCACTGGTCAAGAATTGTGGGGGGCCGTGGCCTCCGGCCGTGGCTTGGCTTGGGCCGGGGACTGCTGGGTCAGCTCTGCTGGGGCTCCAGCCGAAGGGGAGAAGGCAGCCGACGGGCGGGGCCCAGGCATCAGCGGGAGGGAGGCGCTGGCGGGTGGGGACCACGGGGAAGTGGTACAGAGCAGGAGATGGTGGCGGAAGGGTCGGGCGGTGTCGATTCCGGCGACTGGTGGCGCGGCTGGCCGGGGAGGTGGAGGGGAAAAGTCAAGGGAGATATGGGGAAGCTAGGGGAGGGGTCGGTGGCAAGGATTCGCACCGACGGCGGCCTAGCGGCGGGCCGAGGCGGAGGAGGTCGGTGGCGCACGGCATGGGAGGTCACTGGCGACGAGGGGAGGGATGTAGATGAACCGGAGAGCGCTAGTGGGTGTGAGGGGTGAGCTTCGGGCGGCGCGGATTGAGGCCGAGGTGGCTCCGGTTGGTGCGGCGGTGTGGAGATAGATCGGGGGCAGAGAGGAATTGCGGCGGCGGCGAACTTCGGTGGATGGCGGTGGCAGAGGAGCTCGGGGCTGCGCCTGAGGAAGAGAAGGGATGGTGCTCACCTTGGGCTTACCGGTGGCGACGGCCACGACGGCGGATGGACAAAGTGAGAGGAACGAGAGCGACGGCGACGTCTATTTATAGAAGGTGGCGAGCAACTTGCGTCGCAAGCGGACAAGGCAGTGGGTCCCACGGCGACGGCAGCATGCCGGCGAGCGGGGTCCATGGTGCAAGTGGGAGGTAGCATGGTAGGCACGCCGGAGATTGTGTGGCGTAGAGGAGCTTCGGACAGAGGGGAAGAAGACAAGCCGAAGGGAAAAGAAAGAAAAAGAAAGAAGGAGAGAATGAAAAGAAAAAGGAAAAAAGAAAAAAGGGGTGGGGCCCGCCGAAAGAAAATTTAAAAATTAATTCCCAAATTGTTTATATGAAATTTCAAATACAAATGAATTAAATCAAATCTTGCCAAAATAAGAATAACATTTTCAAATTTAATTTAAATTATTTATATTTTCATAAAACTCAAATCAAAATATTAATTATCAAATATGGGTTTTAAATGATTACCTTGAAACGCCAAATATTATTTTCAATTTTAATATTAAACATTCTAAAATATTATTTACCAAAACATTCTTTTGATTTTTGCAAATACTTAGTTTTAAAATTTCAAAATCAAATTATTTATTTTTACCAAAATTTTACTTTGACATTTACAATAATTAATTTAAAATTCAAAATATTGAATTTACCATTTAGAAGGTAACACACACATTTTCTAATTAATTATTATTATTATTTTCGAAATTCATGCACATGAAATAATGATGCCATGATTTTTTTAGGGTTTTGAAAATGGGGATGTTACAACAAAAATGTAGAAGCACTTGTGCAAATTTACATTAAAGTCGGATTATTTGACGTGGTACCATTATGGCGATGTCTGAATCGCTGTGATGTCGAATCCTATCTATGCTTTTGATGATCAATGGCTATCGCTAAACCCTAAATTCGTTTGTTAACGATTGGTAAAAATGGGGAGTCAAAGTCCAAACTTTCTGAATTCCTGGAGGTCATGATAGATATGAAGGGCAAAGAGCATCGTCCCCAAGATGATGCCGATGTTCGTTTGAAATTTGTTATGGGTAAGCCTTTGGTAACGGAAAAAAGGTTGAGGTCCATGACATTCAAGCTGAAGGGCTTACATATGACTGGTATATGAAACGGTCAAATCAAGAACTGTTGCCTAAAAGTATCACAGTCAAGTATAACGAGAAAGATCTGCACCATTCAAAGGGTGAAATCTTCATATTCAATTTCCAAGATTTGTACGACTTATACAACCAGGATGCCCTCGATACTAATTTCATGAGGTGTTGAATACTGTAAGTACTTTCATTAGAACCTTTTAAGCTATACTCATCTATAACCTTTCAAATTTGTATCAATATATGACCCTCTCACTAATGCATGCAGATACCTGACGATGGAACTAAAAAAGGAACGTGCCATGAACGACATCGGATACCTTGACCCAAGAGTGGTCAATGCTCAGAACGTCATCAAGAACCGAGGATTAGTCAAGTCCTACCTATTTGACTCGCTCATGGAGATGCAAAAAAAAGAATATCTTACTCTTACTCTACCAGTACGTGTAATAAATTATGTTTTCCGAAGCTAGTCATGTCCATCTTTAATACAATTTGTTGGAACTAATTTTAGCCCTACATGTGTAGCTTCCATTGGATTCTAATAGTCATCAAACACCAATACAGCAAGACCATAGTCCTAGACTCTCTAGACAAGGAGATGGATGAATACAAGGAGATAATAGATTTGTTGGCCGATGTCTTCAAAAAATTCTGCAAAAAAAGTCAGAACTACCACCCATTTCGCAGAACCCTATCAATAAGAACAAAGTTTCCTGTACGTTCTCTAATACAACCCCTTTCTATCATACTTTCAAAATAGCGTTGCATGACATGTTTCATATTATTTAGTGTGCCAAGCAGCCTGAAGGCACAAATTTAGGAACAACAATGTCCGGGTACTACATTTGCCTCATCATGCAACAAATATCACTATCTACAATTCCAAACTAGGACGTTGAGATTTGTTTGTAAAAACATGTTTCCTTGATCATGCCATTCTATGATTTAGTTCTAATTAATTTATCCTCTTATTAGAAAATCAAGCTTCCGACTGGAGATCTGTCACCAGCTGTGCTATTAGGCATTCAGGGACAACTGGCTTGCCTCATCTTTGACGAAATCATTAATAAGAAAGGACAATTTCACCACCCTAATAGCAATGATCCATTGTTTCATATAAAAATACCAATCAATCAAAAGAGCATCTCTGATGCAGACGTAGATTCAGAGGAAGGTGCAAGGGAAGATGAAGTGGAAGGTGCAGTGGAAGGAAACGCTTAATTTCAACGTGTGGGGCAAAACTTTTTGTAACTGGCATGTGTTGTGACGCAAACTTATTTGGCTATTATGTTGCTTTGCTAGAAGTACTTGTAGGACTTGTTTGAAGAAACTAATTTAAATTGACTATTTTGTTGCTTTGCTAGAAGTACTTCGGGCTTATTATATGTAAATGATGTGATGTGCTGAGATTATTTGTATATGTGATGTCTTTTGATTGTGAAGAAGTATTGTGGGGATATTGTGATCTGTATTAAATGTTGTGACTATTATATTTGCAAAAACTGTGTGGGCACAAAAAGGATTCGGTGGCATCAGTGTCGGTTTATACCAAGAAACTACACTAATACCCAGACCCATCCATCGACTGGTGATTAACTGTGGGGGTCACCGTCGGCAATGAATTTGTACGAGGGGGCGTTTGCAAGAACCAAACTAGATGGTAGCACAAGATGCGGGATGCAAGATGACCAAGATGACTGCAGCGTGTGCTCTATGATGTTATGATATGCCTATGGCCTCTACACCCTCCCTTTATATAGTGTAGGGGGAGATATAGTTACAAGGTAGCACGTGATACACGGTACCTAATTCTGTTATGCCGTTACATGACATGCAAGTATTGATCTCCTAATTACATGGAGCTTGATCATATCCTCGGGAACTTCCTTGGAGCTCAAGGCATGTATAACCCGAGTGGTCTTTATCCCTAATCAGCCGACTTAGGTCGTCCCCCATCTGCTCCCTTATGGGCCTTCTAGAGGATACCCGGGGCCCATGTAGTCCACAGTAGCCCCCGAGTGCTTTACGATCGGGACAAATGTCCGGCCGACTGGTTTCGCCAATGTCTCCTGTAGTCTGAAAAGAGATTGTAAAGAACTTAAGAAATCTCAAGTTTTTATGTTGAAGCAACGCCTGGATTGGTAATACCAAACTCCAGCTTCTTTTGGCCCATTGGGCACGTCACCTCAACGAACTAGTTCGGCTACTTGACATGCACCTTTGTATTACGAAAGTAGCAATTGACCCAGTATGGGGCATGCCTTAAGCCACGCAATCACAACTTCTGTCTTGCAGCATGCTGTAAATTAAGCGTTTCAAAATATATCAGCTTCAGATGCCTGGCCTTAACTTGTAAGAACCAGCACTCGGCCCAACGTGGGGCGCACCTTTCAGCCAAGTGGTACCCGTCCCGACTAGAGAAGGGATCAACCATTGGCCCCTAGGGGCGTACCGATTGGATACGGTTTGGCCGAGATGTATTTATATCTGGGTAGCGGTATACAACTAGCGACCTTAGAAAAGGCATACCTCCGAAACTGTACCCAAATTTCACCAACACCCAACCTCGAGCATGCGAAGCTGGCTAATGACCCAATCATGGGGTATGCCGTGAAATATTTTTAACTTTGGCGCTTCCGGTCATATGTCCTCCAGGGTGTACCGAGGCCGAATTAGGCTCGATGTTAACACAATGCCACCGTTAGCGATGTGTTAAGAAAGCCTGTTAATTGGATCGCCCTTTGCAATTTTAGCCCAAGCCCATTAAGGGGAGGCGAAGAATTTCCGCGCCTTTTCACACACAGTCGGAGCGACATGCGCATCCGTTAGGAAACGTATCCGTATCCACTTCCGTCCCATCATCATGATGGTTTTACTGTATTTGAAACGGATTACAAGGCGCGCCCTTTGAACTTCCCCATGTATAAAAGAAATCCAGAGGCAATGTACTACTCCACATCCAGCCTGCGAATTTTTCATGTCTTTTCCTTTTCGGCGAAACCAAAAAACTTCCGCCTTCTTCTCTTCAAGAAAAATGGATCCCTGGGAAACTGCTTGCGCCGAGGAGCATGCCCGTATCGCTGTCGCGACGGCAGCCGTAGCTGCCGAATGGCAACGCTGGCGGAGGGACTATGCGAAGCATACTGCACAAAGAGTCATGAGGGTTCCGATCAGCGGCCATCCACGACTCTTTCCAGTGCGCACTCCTTTGAAGGACGCCCTCATCACCTCCATCCTCGACGTGAAGTGGCCATCTGAGTGATCTTTCCTCTTTTGTTACTTTTGCTTCTTCGCGAGCCAGCAACGAGCCCTAGCTCATTGTGCTGCGCCGCAGAAATATGTAATTAGGCCTAAGAGCCACTTTAATGAAAATCTTTCGAAAATCCTGTGTCGATCTTCTGGTTTTAATTTTGAATTCACAACTGACATTGCTTCATCCGAGCAGTTGGAACTAAGCGCTCCCAAACCGGCGCCCAACGCGTACGCGAACTTCTCGGGAGAAATCACTCTGCCACTCGAGTGGTTATCCGAGCCTCCTCGAAAAGGCCGCATCCAGCGCTAGACAAAGCCCGACCCAGAATGTGAAACGCAGCCCGTAGCGATAAATTAGGATAAGGGGAACGAAATTGGTTCATCTCGCCCACTTTTCGCACCAGTCTTTCAGTGCTTCCCAGCGAACTCTGCCACTAGGGTTCTTCTCCGTCGCATCCTCCGCTGCCACCGTCTCTGATCTGCCATGGCTCCCCCATCTCCCATCGCCCCAAAGGTAGCCATGAGCGGCAAGGAGAGGATGAAATCCATTACGACCAAGCGGAGGCTACACAAGCTTGTCTCCATCGGCGTGCTCCCCTCTGAAGAGTTTGCCTCGTGGCGCGCCGCCTCCGGCGAGTCCTGCCCCACCCCCCGTTCCGACGAGGTAGTAGTCTTCGGGTCCTTCTTTCTCCGTGGCTTCGGCCTTCCTTGGTCTTCCATCTTTCGGGGGTTATTGCATGTTTACGGGATCGAGGTTTCTCACTTGAACCCCAATTCCATCTTCAAATTACGATTTTTATCCACATCTGTGAGGTCTCTCGTCTGCGACAGCAAAAGCTGTGAGATGGCGCAGGCGTTGGACTCATCTGCTGAGATGGAGAAGATTCAACAGGAGGTTGCATCCCTTCAGGAAGAAGGGGACATACTCGCCAAGAAGCAAGCCAAGACTTCCATCCAAGCAGCCGAAGAAACCAAGAAGATAGCGTTGGACCCTTCTAATCCGGCTAAAACAGTAGTGATCGGGACAGGGCTTGACAGCAAACAGAAAAATGCGCTCGTCACTTTCCTCTGGGCAAACCAGGACGTGTTCGCTTGGAAGCCTTCAGACATGCCTGGTGTTCCAAGGGAAGTGATCGAGCACTCTCTGCACGTTGACGAAAAAGCGCGACGAATCAAGCAACACTTGAGAAGATTTGCGCCAGATCGGAAGGACGCCATACGGGAGGAGATCACAAAGTGCTGGCAGCACGATTCATCAGGGAGGTGTACCATCCCAAGTAGTTAGCAAACCTGGTCTTGGTGCAGAAGAAGAACAAGACATGGTGCATGTGCGTTGACTACACCGACCTCAATAAAGCATGTCCCAAGGATCCTTTTGGGCTCCCACGCATCGATCAAGTGGTGGATTCCACCGCTGGGTGCGAGCTCCTAAGTTTTCTGCACGCTTATTCAGGCTATCATCATATCAGTCAGAAGGAGGAAGATTGCATCAAGGCGTCGTTTATTACGCCTTTTGGTGCTTTCTACCATATCACAATGCCGTTCGGGCTGAAAACGCTGGTGCAACCTATCAACGCACCATATAGCAGTGTTTTCACACAGCTCGGCCGCAACGTGGAGGCCTACGTCGATGACGTCGCCGTGAAAACACGAACAAAGTTAGATCTCATAACAGATTTGGCCGAAACATTCGAGAGCCTAAGGGCATATCAGATGAAATTGAATCCCGAGAAGTGCGTTTGAGGGGTTCCATCTGGTAAACTACTCGGATTCGTCATATCTCATCGGGGGATCGAGGCCAACCCGAAAAAGGTCAGCGACATCATGAAGATGAAACCGCCAACCAGCCAGAAGGATGTGCAGAAGCTCACCAGATGCATCGTGACACTCAGCCGACTCGTTTCTCGACTTGGGGAGCACGGCATGCCGTTCTTTAAGCTCCTATGCCAACAAGACGATTTCTAGTGGACCGCGGAAGCACAGCAAGCTTTCGAAGATTTCAAAATGTTCCTCACCACACCTCCGGTGTTGATCCCGCCCATGCCCCAGGAGCCACTACTACTCTACATCGGCGCCACGACCCATGTCATTAGCAGCGCGTTGGTGGTGGAACGGGATGAGCAAGGCTCCCTTCAAAAGGTACAACACCCAGTCTACTTCGTCAGTGAAGTTTTGGGCGACTCCAAGATAAGGTACCCCATATCCAAAAGCTTTTGTATGCCGTGCTAATCACATCACAAAAACTTAAGCATTATTTCCAAGATCACGAGATTTCGGTGGTCACTTTCTTCCCACTCGGAGATATACTTCACAATCGGGAAGCCACCGGGAGAATTGCGAAGTGGACAGTTGAGCTTGGAGCCTTTGAACTAAAGTTCAAGCCTTGACTAGCCATTAAATCTCAGGCACTCGCCGATTTTGTCGCAGAGTGGACAAAGACCTGCACTCAAAGAAGAAAGGAAAATCTCCAAGATCGACGATGTACTTTGATGGTTCCTCATGCTTTCGGCGCTGGGCTGATTTTGCTCATATCTCCGATCGGAAAAAAGCTACGATACGTTCTCCAAATCTTATTTCCAGTCAACAACAGCACCATCAAGTACGAGACTCTCATCCACGGGCTCTGCATCGCCATATCGCTGGGCATACAGCGGTTAATGGTACGCGGGGATTCCCAACTTGTGGTCAATCATGTTCAAAAGGAGTGGTCTTGTATTGACGACAACATGGCGGCATACTGTCAGGAGGTTCGAAAATTGGAGGACAAATTTGACGGATTGGAATTGACTCACGTACTCCGACGAGACAATTAAGCAGCAGATGAACTGGCGCGGATGGGATCCAGTCGGGCGCGAGTCCCGATTGGCTTTTTGTTGAAGAATTGCACAAGCCTTCCATCAAGCTACCAACCGCGTTGGAGGAGTAGCAGGATCAACAGCACGAGTCGGAGGTGTTGTCAATCAACCCCGGGTGGACACAGCCGTATTTAAATTATCTTCTCCAAGATGAGCTGCCGGAGGATCGGAGCCTCGCCGAGTGCATTACACGCCGAAGCAAAAATTATAAGGTACTCGCGGATGAGCTTTTTTGAAAAAGCAGTTCCGAGGTACTAACGCGTTGCATATCCGAGTAAGAGGGCAGGGATCTACTCAATGACATCCACTCGGGGGAATGCGGACATCACGCGTCGGCACGTTCCCTCGTTGGAAAAGCTTATCGACAGGGATTCTTCTGGTCGACTGCTGTAACAGATGCGGAAGATATAGTACACAGATGCGAAAGCTATCAGTTTTTTGCACGGCAGATCCATATGCCGGCCCAAGATCTACAAAAGATTCCGATCTCTTGGCCGTTCGCCGTCTGGAATCTCGATATGGTAGGGCCTCTCAAGCGAGCGCAAGGCGGCTTCACTAACCTCTTCGTCGCCATCGACAAATTGACAAAGTGGATTGAGGGCAAGCCGGTTGCTGACATCACAGGCGCCAAGGCACGCGAGTTCTTCAATTACCAATAGATATCGATGAAGCATAATTTCTAGTTATCGCGAACGTGGTGTTCTATAAAATCTGTTGTAAGTTCAAAAGATTAAATCTACTGTAGTTTAAACTTTCGCTTCAAAATTTCGTTTTAGTATTTTCAATAATTACGATGTTTGGTCACCTCCGCCTACGACCATTTTTTAGAGTGAAATACATTTTTCCTAAAGTGGACCCCACTTCCTGGCCGACTCTTTGTGGTTGATTGGTTGGAGTCACTACTAGAAAACTGTGTATCCATACCGGCTCATCAGTACCGGTCTGATTGAAACCTATACTAATACTGGCATCAGTACCGATTCATTGAAAACAGGGTAGTTGTAGGCTTTCGATACTGGTTCATATCATGAACCGGTATAGATTCCCTTGCATTAGTACCGGTTCATGATACAAACAGGTATTGAAGGCACGAGAATACTTTAGTACTTGCTTGTATCATGAAGCGGTACTGATGAGTGAGCATCAGTATCGGTTGGAGCCACGAGCCGGTACTAATGCCTTATTGCTAGAATGGTCAAAAGGAATGCATATCCTTTCTATATCAATACACGATGGTGGGTGGGTTGATTAGAAGCATGTAGTGGGAAGAAAGGGTCCCGAGGGGGAGGGGAGTCCCGCTACTCCCAATAAATACCCCGCATATTTTTCAACTTTTCTAGTAATAGTACTATCAGTACCGGTTCATGCAACGGTACTGATACTAGTAATGGTACTAATAGGAGTTTAGACCGGTACTGATAGCGGCTTCTCTAGTAGTGAGGGAGTGGAGAATTGGGAAAGGAAATTGATATGTAGGGAAAATTAGGTCCCTTATTTATTAACTAAATGTGAGAAAGTACAATTCTAATTCTCTTAGATAAACCTTGTTAATTTAACTCTCATCCTCTTCCACATCCCTTTACTCAACCCATGGTTCCCAAGCAAGCCCTTGGGTCATTTGATCTTATCCAATATTTTATGTTTCACACGGCAATTTTTTTCATAATTCACCATCTTATTATTCATGCTGCCGTGAGCCCATGACGAGCTTTTTTTCTTCTTCTTGGAATACACGGGTGAGCTAGCTTGAGATGTGATGAATTATTTTAATAGATGTGATCAATTAAGACCCAATTTTCTATAAATTATTTGAATTCTTTGATTTATCTATTTATTTACTTATATTTATTTAAAATATAAATAATTTAGTTTTTTCATCCATCATTTTCTATCTTGAAGGCGTGTCAAAAAAACTCTCTAAAAATAAGTCAAACAATGGGGGCCCAGCTCTCGAGTTCATCTCAAAAAACTCCCGAAGTTAGAAGAGAAGTCAGATAAATAAATAAGTCAAATAAAATAAGCTACAGAAAATTGGGCCAAAGACCATTGTCTTGTCTGATTAGAAAGGGGGCAACATGGTAATTTTAAGTGGAAAAAGTATTAGGTAAATGGTAAAGTTTGTCAAATCCCTAGAAAGACAAATCATAGAATGTGCTCCCTTTTCTTCCTAAAAAGATGATGTTTTGAACATTGACAATGTATATGAAATGCACATTTCACTACTAATTATCATGGCAATTTTTATTTATAAAATTCAAAAAATACAATATTGTGGAAGTACTTTTCGACATATATCTAAATGTATGATTTTTATGTGCCCAACCCAAATAGTTCAAAGTATTTTCATGAATAAAATTTTAAAACTTTGACTTTGAATAAGTTTAAAATATCAAATTTTCTAAACCGAAGGGAGCATTTTACATAGGAGAGTGTAGGATAGAAATAAATATTTGCGAGGGAAAATCCTAAAAATGCAATCTCAAGGTTATCCGAAGAGCTAGGAAGTGCCTAGGTAGCCTAGGTTAGGCACTCGGTTCTACCTAGGCGGCCAAACTAATTTGCACAATGACAACAATTGGGATAATAATATGTCACTATTCAAATAGATGTATTGATATTTCACAATATTGAAATGAATTTATTTGTCATATTTAAGATTTAAGATCTCAGAGGATAGATTAATATTTTTTAAAAAATCTTCTACATAATTGTACCACAAGAACCATATCTTATCTCGATACCCCATAGGTGCATCTTGCACTTTCTAGTCGTTGTTTAGGACCGCCTAGGCATATCCTAGGTCACTGCCTACGCCCTAACCATGGTGGGAGGCTACTGCCGAGGGAAACCATGGTGAGAGCAAATGATCAATTTTCTTGTAGTGAAACGTTGAAACAGTCCCACTCTTCTGCTTGTCCATTTATCTCCCTTCCATCTTGTCTTGTGTCATCCCCATTGTGGTCTAGCCTACTCAATTGTGGTCACTATGGCACATGTTTGATGGCGCTACTCCCATCCATATTTATTTTATACTTTTAAATTCCTTCTATGAGGAATAAATTGCAATAGATGTCTTTATAATTTCCATGCATTTTCATTTAGCTCCAAAACTTTTAAAATTAGATATTTGGGTACACGAAGTAGTGTAATCATTTTAGTGGGTTCAAAGTGGTATGAAGTCTAGGGGTGGAAATGAGCCAAGCTCGAGTGAGCCGGCCTCCGGCTCGGCTCGGCTCGCTTCGTTATCGAGCTGAACCGAGCTCGGCAGGTTATTCGAGCTGAAAACTAGGCTAGGTTCGGCTCGTTGTAAGCTCGTGAGCTGCTCGCGAGCGCTCGCAAGCCAGGGAAAATATTAGTTTTCCATCCTTCTAAAGCATTAAACATTACAAAATATAAGTTAGCATTGTACATATGAGTATCAAAATAATTTGTCATGCATATTTGGGTTTTGGGCTATTTTATGGGCCTTTTGGCAATAGGATATGTCATTTTTCTAATGGTTAAGAGATGAAATAAATAGCGGTAGCATCTAAACGAGTCAAAATGAGCTGAGCCCGAGCGAGCCAGCCTCTGGCCCAGCTCAGCTCGCTAATGGCCACGAGCTGGAAATGGGGCTTGGCTCGTGCTCATTTACAAATGAGCCGAGCACGAGCCGAGCCCGAGCAGCTTGCGAGCTTCAAGCTAAAGTTCTAGCCCTATTGAAGTCTAGGTAGCATAACACGTATGACCGCATGTCATCCTACATGGAATTAAAATTAAATTAAATTCAAAACTTCGTTAAAAAGTCTTAAAATCCTTACTTTTGTAATAGGAAATCATTAAAATTCATTTAGAATCCTAAATTTTGTAAAGAAAACTAAAAAAATCATACAATTTCTAGACAAAACCTTAAAAACTGTAACATTCATTGAAAGTTAAAAGTTCTAAACAAAATAAGAAAATTCAAAACTCTTGCTTTAGCAGTCCACATAACCACATTGATGTGCTTCTCAAAAAAAAAGCCACATTGATGTGTTGGATAACGTGACACATGCATAAGATTCTACCATTTGTTTGACGGACGGATCGAAGGACCATCTTTGTTTGATTTTAGAGGTTTTTAAGTTAATGAGTTAAGCTCCTTTTTTTATGCCTTGCGCATAGACCAATTCTCCTTTTTCTGCCATCGCTCAATAAGCTCTTCCTGTACATAATTTCTTGATTATTGATTTATGGGTTGTTGGCAAAAGATTAGTTATTTTCATTTAAATTGTATAAATATACAACAAAATACTGAAAACAACATGTAATGTTATAGCAATTTACTTTTTCCCAGCTCCAGGTCTCCTCAGTTTAGACTTTGCCCTAAACTGGCCGCATTTGTTGAGTTTTTTTTTTTTGGCACGTAGTGTGTGTTTGGCCGTTTTATTTATCCCCACCATCTGAATCTAAATCTAAATCTAATCTAAAACTACTCTATAATTGAGCAATTGGCCTAGATCCAACTACAGATCACATCCGTCTATTCCCTTCATCCATCATCCAACAACCATAATTAAACTAACAGGAGTTTGCTATCAACTCGATATGTAGAGACCATAGACTCTTGGCTCGATATGTATAGACCACGGACTCTTGGATCTGTTGACTCAATACGTGTAAATCATTGACTCTTGACTCGACACGTATAGACCATGGACTCTTGTCTATATATGCACGAGATTAATTTTTATTATCCCATTATAAATCGTCCTAATCCTAGAGTTCGATTCTGCTGTTTCTCAAGCAACTCCAAGACCAGTTTCTGCAGAGACAGGATAAGACGTGGCAAATTACATAGTTACGCCACAGCTTTGTACTTGATCTGGTAAGTACCAGTCATCAGAAAAATGAAAAGGATATGATAGTTATAGATTCAGAATTTGGTGTTACTGTTACTTATTTATCTCTTTTTGGTGAGCATTCTATTACTGTAATGCAAAAAATGCATTGCAGCTTGGAAAAAACCAGCCGTCTATGTTACGGAGAGTATTAATCATCAAGTAGTACATATTTACAGATCGAATGAAGGAGAGAACCTGATATAGCTCTGGTTCACAGAGAAGCAACGGAAGCAAAGCATCTGAAATCTAATATTATGAAATTTATCTGATTTTATAACAAAAGTTAGTTCTTACATACATTGATCGGTGCCCATGTTTAGCTTTCTGATTTTGCAGAATATTAATATGATCCTAAACATATATAAATCTTACGTACTTTGTTTTCTTCACTACAAAAAATATTGTGTCATCGTGTCTAAAAGACGTTTTCGTGATACAACAAATACACAAGGATTTTCTTCTCAAGACACAAGCACTCCAAATGCATCCAGTAAAATGCAGAAGACAAGGCACGGTTATGCCAAGGCAAGGTACGATAACATAAATGTTGCGAAAGCATTAATTTCCTTACGAAGAAAACAAATTTGATTCATACTCATAACTCAAGTTGGAAAATTTTGACTGATAGGCTTAAAAGGTAAAATCCTTCTAAATTTTTTGAGTCGTCTCTAAACTCTTTTCCTTGTCTCATTTCGAACGAATTGACTTTCATTCCTTATTATTATGCAATTCAATTGTTGAGAAAGTTGAAAATCGAGTTTACTTGTTCCAGAATTCTTTATCTTTGATTTGTGAAATCCTTGGGTTTAGAAAACCATTATTTATACTGTTTATTTCTAATGGTAACAAAGTTGTCATATTTCAATTGTTTCTTTAGCTCCTGAAGTTCGACATACAATAAATTCAAACATTTCTAAATCGCCTGGTCAGTTTAATTACATGCATTTTTTCGTCATGTAAACTCGTCTACCCGGGCCGAACTGTGGAATAAATTCAGGACTCCATAAAGAAGTAGGAGTATTACGTAGCACTCTTAAGAACACGCTACAGTATCCTCCCTTCCATGTAAATGCGTGCGGACATATATAACCTGTTAATTAAGCTTGCAGCACGGTAAATAACAATTGTGATCCACATATATAATTACAATTTACAACTTGACTAGCCCATCGAGAGAACGCATCGCTACTTTTAATTAAATGAGTAAGTGGCACATGTATTTATGCGTACATCCATGTACAAAATTGATCTGTTAATAAAAAACATATATTTGCATGTTATTGCACCTGTTAATTAATCTATATCTATATCTTGATTATTTGTTATTTAATTTTGCTTGTTTAGATGTTTCATGAGATGAGCCTTTAATTTTGCTTGTTTAGATGTTTCATGAGATGAGCCACGTTAATATCAACCGAATAAGACAACCAATGTAATAAAGAATGCTCCTACACCTGCTCCATATAGATATAGACAAATAGAAAAAAATTGCATGTGTCCTAAATGTTACTTTTTTCTACAAATTGTTGATATTAGCATTGCTCTGATGTGCTTTGCACGTCCACACTTGCTAGTGTATATATGGGCAAGAGTTTGTGGTCTATACGTATCGAGTTGTGGGCAAGAGTCTGTGGTCTATACGTATCGAGTCAAGAGTCAGTGGTCTATCCGTATCGAGTCAAGAGTCCGTGGTCTCTACGTATATGTATATATGGGCAAGGGTAAGAGTCCGTGGTCTATACGTATTGAGTTGTGGGCAAAAGAGTCCATGGTCTATACGTATCGAGTCAAGAGTCTGTGGTCTATACATATCGAATCAAGAGTCCATGGTCTCTACGTATATGTATATATGAGCAAGAGTCTGCAGTCTATACGTATCGAGTTGTGGGCAATAGTCTGTGGTCTATTTATACTATTTATTTCTAATGGTAACAAAGTTGTCATATTTCAATTGTTTCTTTAGCTCCTGAAGTTCGACATACAATAAATTCAAACATTTCTAAATCGCCTGGTCAGTTTAATTACACGCATTTTTTCGTCATGTAAGCTCGTCAGCATCATGGTAACATTTTTTCATGCATTTCACAAAACTAATATTGTAGATCCATATGAACAAATCTATCAGAACCTTCAGAGTATTGCCTTGAAGACAGCACAAAGATGTTGTAAATGTGGCGCAGAAGGATTTCAATACGAGACACCAGGATTTTGCTGTTGAAATGGAAAGATTAGTATATTTATTCATGATGTTTCTTCTGAGTTACGTCATGTGTCTGAGCGCCCGCGCCGCCACCGTCGTGACGCGCCGTCGCTCCTTGTATGAGTACTACCGACAATTCGTCAAGCTGGCCTACGGCGACGTCATAGACGCTGACTCCCTCGCCGCCACCTTTCATGGCTGCGATTATCTAATGTATTCTGATAAGCTATACGTAAGCTGCATGTATATAGTATATGTGTACAAACTCCTACCTCCTACAACGCGTGCATGCATCGCACTCGCACGGGAGATGCCGGTGGCCAGAACCCGTACGCGCATGTGGACGCTTGCTCGCTGCCGCCTTCCTTGCGCTGTTGTTGCTTGACCGGTCGCAGCTCCAAGCGTCGCCGCCATCGCTGGCAGCCGTGCGTGACCCTCCATCGCTCCTACGCCTCTCCCCATTGTCCAAGCACCCGCGCTGCCGCCTCCGTGAACCGCTATCGCTCCTGTAAGACAGTAAAACTTTGCATTTTTTTGTTTATTGTCCGGTGCTTTTTATCTGCAACTGTAACCATATGAAGATGTTTTCAATCTCGGTTCTCCATCAAGTTGAATAGGTTTATTTCATCTTTTAGAGAGGAAGCAAAATCTTGAGTTTTCTATTAAGTCACATAGGTTTAGATTTATTAAGTTGCATAGTATATTATTTCAACGTGCTTTGCACGTGCTAGTATAATAAAATTTTGATGTTTTAGGCTCTGTCTTTTTTCAACCTGACTACTTAACGACTTATCTATGTGTCGACGGTTGGGATATCGACCCAAGTCAACCAAGGTTCTTCAAAGAGGAGATAGGAGACACGCCGAACAACCACGAACAACAACGAACAGGAGACATGGGTTTTTATCCTGGTTCAGCCTCTCGAGAGATAATAGCCCCACGCCCAAACCTTTCTTTATATCAAAGAGAATTATATGGAACTCGACGAGATCAACAGGTCTCGACGAGTAGTATGCGAAAATCTATCTGCTAAGGTCTAAGCTAGATGCTAGGATGTAAAACTCAATGCCAGGGATCCCTCTAAACGCCGTAGGGGCCCTGTTTATATAGTGCGGAGCAAACCGACCTACCGAGGAATATCGGGCCGGGCTAACTACAAGATCGTAACGAACTCATACATGCCAAATATGACCTACGGTAGATAAGGTAACCTCCTAATCTTGGGGATCACGACTCCTAATCCAACTGGAAACCAACGTCCGGTCTTCACGTAGTCGCAGTAACTCGCTCGAGTCGGACTCAAACAGAACTTAGGCCATTACGCACCGTGCCAGCCATGAAGCTGTTCGGCAGGATGCACATGGGCCTGATAGAACCTCCCAAGGAGCTGGGCCCTGGTAGGCTGTTCGATTGGGCCGTCAGGGAGTGGGCCATGGCTATGGGCCGTGATCTAATCCCCGACAGCTAGCCCCCGAGACTCAAGTGGAAGAACTCACTAGAGTGGGGTCATCCCCTTGAGACTCAAAGTCCTAAGAGGGTATTTTTTCCTCGCTACAAAGGCATGTAACAGGCGACCGAACAGGTTATGGTTCAACCGAACAAGACTTGTTCGGGACCGAATAAACCCGACAGTGCCGAGCAACTCCGTTGCGTCGAACAGGGAACGACATCTGTCCGAGCAGAGCACTCACCTTCAAAGGCATACATCGAAAAATAGCCGCTATGCACTCCAACGGTAACTTCCGTCCTCGCTGGTGAAAACAAAGCACCGTTTTACCTAGCCGCTGTAGTAAAACTAGTCGCTCGGGACAAAACCGCTGCGTAGCTGCTTATACGGGACTATAAAGCACGCAGCCCGCTGCCAGCCACCACTGCTCTCACGCCTTTCCTCTCTAAGCCCTAGCTCCAACCACGCCAAGATCAAGTACCCAAACTCCATCACCGACCACCTTTCGTCGCCTCGGGAATCGCTATGGCCAAATTCACGTGCACTAGCTTGACCAAGGAGGACCTTAGGATCCGGGAGGAGGAGGGCCACATCGACACCGTAGTCGGAGGCTGCCCGAGAGGAGGATACCCGAGCCGCCGAGGGAGAGTTAAATCGACTTACCAACAGCTTGCACTGCTCGGGTTGAGGTCTCTCGAGAGCGACTTCGCCGAGGCCTTCTTGAACATCGGCGGATTGGAGGTGGCGAACCTCAATCCGAACTCCATCCTCCAGATGGCCGCCTCGCACACCGCGGCGAGGGCTATCTGGCATCGATCCGCCGGTGGGCTGTTCCTCCATTACTACGAAGAACGAGGAGCAGCCTCCGCCGCAGCGCCGGGTGCTACTACTCAAGCTCCGGCCACCGCCAATGACGCGCCAGACTCGCCCACCACCGCCGACTCAATGGGCGTGGTGGGTGAGGTGGTTCTCTGACAAGCGGAGCGGCGACAAGAAACTCGTTTTCACCGGAAGGCGCCGCAAAGGGGACGCCAATGCCTCGGTCGGAGATGACCGCCGAGGACGGTACATGACAGGAAGATCGCCTCCCTCGTGAGCCTTGGGCTCACGCAGGCGGAGATTATTCGACTTCACAAATAATGTGGTCGTCTGGCACGCGGAGAAGGTCCTATCCTTCTACAAGATAGAGGGATGGGAAGACATCACAAGGGAGAGCACGGGTAAGTGCCTTTAAGACTCAACCTCTAAATACATTCTTTCCTCCGAACAGAACTAACAATCCCTTACGTCGGGCAGAGAAGCCAACCGACGCATGGGTGACCGAAGGGTCGACGCCATGTCAAGGCGGCGAAGAAGGACGGGAGGTCACCGCGCAGGTGGCGACACTCGCTGCACAAGAACGTGCTTGTCCGCATGCAGACGAGGTAAATTACTTACCTCACCTATGTTGCTAGACTTGCAACGTTGTTTAAATGTTAACGCCCGCTTTCAAAACGCTGCAGAGGACCAATCGATCCTTGGAGGATCGTTGAGGAACTCTCCGGTCCGAGAAGGAGAAGGCGAAGAAGGGCAAGGCCAAAGCGCCACAAAGCCCAAGGTGGCGGCCGAGTTTACGCTGAGCTCGCCATGACACGGCGGCCGCCACCGTCGAAGAGACCAATCGCGGGCGACGGAACGCATCGAAAGGTACCAAGCGGCGCGCGGTCACCAGTGAGGAAGAGACCAAGCCCTCCCTCCTCGCCGAAAGCAGAGCGACGAAGAGGTAAAGACCATGGCCCTCGCTCGGGCGTTACACGCAAGCTCACCCCGCCGCATGGATCGGCCGCAACAGTCGCCGAGCGCAGGAGGCTCGAAGAAGAAGTCGCGAAGGAAAAACTTCTGCGCTAATGAGAGAGCGCCACCACAGTGGAGCCGAGCCTGCCGCCACGAACACCCAAGGGCCAAGGCGAGAAGCCGCCAAGGAGCCCCGAGGAAGAGGCGGAAGGTTCCGCGAAGAAGATCAGACCAAGCCTTCCACGGTGTATGTAGGAATCGATCTTTAAACCTTCCAACCTTCCGACCGCGCTAGACTTAACGACGATCTTTTTTTTTTCATCACTGCCCAAGGAGAGATCGCCACGGATGATGTCGAGGAGGCGCCGAAGCGGTCGCCGCCTGCCCGAGCACTGCACGGCGCTTCACGGGCGATGAGGCTAGCGTGCCTCAAGGACAAGCCGGGCGGCGTGGAGCTCGCCGCCGCTGGCTCGGCCGAGCAGATCGACGCGCCAAAGGCGCGTGGGGCTACTGGAGGCAAAAGTAGCGGCAAGCGGCCCCACGGACTTCGGTGCTAAGGCGATGGTTCGGAAAGCGCCAGGCAGACCGAGCAGCCGGTCCTCGCCAGCACTTCGTCGCAGGGCAGCTCACCCCGAGGCGACGGATTCTCCCGAAAGGTGGCGAAACCCCACCGCCAGGAACATGAAGAAGCCCCGAGCGGTCGCGCAAGTCGCCCCGCCTGTGGAAACAACGGCGCCACCCGGTGGAGTGGCTCCGGCCTCGCCCGAAGACATTCGGGCGGAAGAGGAAAAGGAAGAGGAGAAGGAGCGCGGAGACGAAAGTGCTTCGCTCGTCGCTCCTGCACCACCCGAGCAGATGCGCTCCCGCAAGAAGAAGGAGCGAACAAGGCGGCGACGGCAAGAACGCGCCGCCTCATCCCACACGAAGCGGGCTTCGTGGACGATGGCTCGAGGACCGCTGCGCCATGGATCAAGCAACGACTTGGGAAGGTAGGCACCAAGACCAAATCTTGCTCAATTTTAGCTACGCCATCGCAGTAGTTAACTTGTTCTTCCTCTCGTGTCTTCGGGGACACCATGGAGGAGCTCGAGGACGGCGCCACCATCGAGCGGAGCGCCAGATCAAGGCCGCCTCCGGAGCACCTCAGACGAGGGAGTTCAAGCGGGGCCTCTCGCACCAGCCCAAAGTCGGCTTTACCAAGGCGAAGGTAAAGAAGCTCAAAGCCCAATTGGTCAAGAGAGGCGTTCTCGCGAGCCTCTCCTAGGAGAGGCCGAGGAGCTGCTGCAAGCTATTAAGGCGAAAGCACCGCGGAGGAGAAGCCGGCCGCTCAAGTGGCTCAAAGAGCAGCTTGTCGACGCTTCCCAACGGCGGGACCAGCCATGGCGGAAGCCAAGAGGCTTAAGGCCCGGCCGCCAAGGAAAAAGAGATTCGCTGGTCTCGAGCAAAGATCTCGACCCTGGGCTTCACAGAAGAGATCGAGGAGATGCGTGGGATGACGTGAGGGCGATCACCGCAGAGAAAAGGGTCAAGGAGCCGGACGAGCAGCTCAAGACGGCCGAAAGCAATGAGTCACCAGAGCGAGGCTCGAACGATCACAAGGCCAAGACCGAGGAGGTCGAGGCCATCCGAAAGCGAGCAGCTGCGGCGCAGCCAAGCGGAGCAAGGAGGAGATCGAACGCCCGAGCTGAAGCCCGGAAGGAATCAAGGCTCGAGGTAAGTCGTGCGCCTCAAGTTAGAAGTTGAGGAGTCAAGGAGCAGCTTGCTCCTAAGTAGCACCGCTGTCAGAATCTTAAAGGGCCTTGTACCAAACTTTTGAGTAATGTAATAAAGTATTTACCTTTATTCCCGCAAAAAGAGCAGCAAAAAGACAGAACGAATGTAAACTAAGAGAAAAGCTAACAGCGCTAGGAAGTTTAAGAAAACCGTAGAGCGCTCGCTTAACTCCCAGCTTCAGCCAGTATCGCCGAAACTGAGTTTGCGAACCCTAACAGTGCACAAGAGAAAGAGCGACACCCTAGCCTCGTGACGGACGATGCTCGAGAATCTAAGCTATAACTCGAGCACGTCGTAGGGAGAAAGAGCGACACCCGCACTTTGCTCGATTCGTTCCGTAGTCCGCTTTCGCTGACGTAAGTTAGGCGCCCAGAGTAACCGAACAAGGAAAGTGCCTCTGCCGCTGGGGCTTACGAGAGCAAGCTTTACCAAGTGGTCGCGCCGAAAGAAGTGCCTCCGCCATGAGGGCTTACGAGAGCGACTTAGCCGCAAGGTGGAAAGGCCATGTTACGCAACCCCGAAGTTTAGGAACTTGTTGAAACCAGATACGGATAGGGAACAATCCTTAAGATTATGGAGCCAAGAGTTCGCAAGGCGGGCAGCCATCAAGTGTTACCAGAGAGAAAGTGGTAGTCTTCAAAAGACAAGAAGTGAAAAAGGCGCAGAGGCCGCAAGAATTCACTTAATTGTTGGATTGACTTACATGGTGCCCGAGAGACTTGGACGAACTAAGGCGCCAAGTTTACAAAAAGCGCAGGCTAAGAAAAAATGTAAAAGACCTACACAAAGAACTTACGAAGCTGGTCGATGTTCCAAGGGCTGGTCGGCTCTCTCCGTCCTCCATAGCAGCGCTAATGGCCCGGGCGAAGCAAAGGAAACGATCAGAATGGGCCCTCCCAACGAGGAGTTAACTTGTTGGCATTGGACAAGTTCTCGACACGGCGTAGATCCAGGTCGCCCGCCTTCAAAGCCCTTGGTCGAATCGACTTGGCAAATAAGCTTGCGCGAAGATCTTGCCGGTAGCGCCATTCGACTTGTGCCCGGTCGCGTGTGCCTTCGAGGAGATCGAGATCGAGGAGGCGCTCTTGCTCGCCGTCAATTGTTGACCGAGCTCGGCGAGGCTAACCGAGTATGATTTCGCGGCGTGATGGCTTCGCACCATAGACCGTTGGAAAGGAGTTTCCGCCGCCTACCGTCAGAAAAGCGAATCGCCCAAAGGACGGAAGGAACCGTCAACCTGTGCCTTCTTTGTGATTTCGGCGAGAGCAAAAATACCCGCCGCTTAATACCTCGGACTATCTCGTCTGCTAGCTCGCCGATCGCTTCCATTGCTCGTGGATGTGCCACGAGGTAAAATGCACCTTGGTACCCAAATGCTCGCAGATTCCTAGAATAGCTCGCTCGAACTAGGGTACCGTTATCCGTGATCGCCTTATGGGGAATCCCAAAGCTGTGACCACGTTGCTTTTGAAAAGCTTAACACCGCTTTGGCGTGAAGAGGCGACACAGTGCTCGCCAATCCACTTTGTAAAAGTGTCTATGGCGACGAGCAGGTGTGTATAGCCCTTGTACCCCTTAGGAATGGGTTAGCGCATCCGCACCCCATGTGAAAAAGGGCCAGGATGGGAGGATTGTTTGGAGCACTTGGGCGGGCTTGTGTGCCTTCCGGGCGTGAAATTGGCAAGCCTTGCACTTAGTCACGATGTCCCGAGCATCTTGTAACACAGTGGGCCAATAATAGCCCATGCGAAACGCTTTGCCGACCGAGTTATGAAGGAGGCGTGGTTGCCACTGAGCACCCTCGTATGTCCCTAAGAAGGAACACACCTCCTATTGCGAGATGCACTTGGAGAGAGCTCCCGAGCACCTTGACGGTAAAGGATGCCGCCCACAAGCTTGTATGGAGCAAGACGCCTTGTAAGCCGGAACGCCGGCCGTGCTGTCGGCGTGGTCCCATCGCAAGGTACCGGACAAATGGCGTTGACCAATCCATGCACTGCTTTCGATAACGGAGACAAGACCACTGCCTTCGTCGCCTCGTCCGGGACGTGATTGAGGGCTTGTAAAGGTGCTCGACGAGCACCTGCCGGAAAGGAGTTCGCGTGAGGATCCAAACTTGATAGCTGGTCGGCTAGGAAGTTGTCCTTCCTTGGCACGAAGAGCACTTCAAGAATCGAAAATGCCGCCCAACTTCCTCACTTCAACCGGTATCGCGCCATTGAGTTATCGCAAAGACCGATACTCCTTGTTAACCTTGATTGATGACCACCGTGAATCTCCTTCACAGCTAGCCGTTGGACACCAAGCGACTTGCACGCCTTAGTCCCGCGAGGAGGGCCTCAGACTCTGCAGGTTGTTAGTCGCCGCAAAGTGTAGTTGGATAGAATATCGAGTTGCTCTCCTTGAGGAGATGAGAACAAAACCAGCCCCGAAGTTTCAAAGGCGCGAGCCATCGAAAAACATGGTCCAAGAGGGTTCATCGGGTTGCTCGGGAGCTCCTCGATTTGGGCGGCAAGTCCATTCAGCGACAAAGTCATTTAGGACACGTGACTTAATAGCAGTTCAAAACAAATAATGAGATCAAAATCGCTAGTTCCATTGCCCACTTAGCTATACGTCCGCTAGATTCCTTGTTCGTAGGATTTCTCCCGGAGGGAACGTGGTCGGGACCAGATTTGATGCGCTCGAAGTAGTGGCGAAGCTTCCGGAGGACATGAGCAAGGCATAGAGGAGCTCGACCTCGTGGTAACGCTCCTTTGATCCGTGAAGTACCTCGCCACGTAATAGATTGGTCATTGATGCCTTCCCTTTCGACCGTCAAGATCGCGGCCACCGCTTGTGGCGTGCAACCTAGGTACAAGAGGAGCTGCGCCGCCATGCCGCTGGGTAGTCAAGACGGAGGATTGGACAGTATCGCTTCAGATCCGGAAGGATCTATCGGCTTCTTCCGCCCACTCGAAACCATTGTGCTTGGCGCAGGCCTTAAAGAAGGGCAGCCAGCGTTCGCTTTGACGGAAATAAACACGCTTAGAGCAGCCATCCGCCCAAAGGAGGCTCTGACTTCCTTTATGGTAGTTGGAGCTCAGATATTTTCAATGGCCTCGATTTTTCGTGGTTGGCGTAAATACCTTGCGAGCCAATGACATAACCGAGCAACATTCGGATCGAACACCAAAGGTACACTTCTCTCGATTTAATTTTATTCGATGCCTGGTGAGATTATGAAAAGTCTCTGCTGTGTCTTTTACATGATCTGGAGCATACTTGCTTTTTACAACTATGTCGCCGACATAGACCTCCGTGTTTTTTCCACATTGCTCGGGAAGGTCTTTCCATTGTTACCGAACGTGGCACCAAAGATTGTGCAGACCGAAAGACATGGTCATTATAGCGAAAGTGCCGAAAGGGTGATGAAGGCGCTTCTTCTTCATCCTCGGGAGATGCTTATTTGGTGGTAACCGAGTAAGCATCTAAAAACTCGAAGTCAAGGCGTCTGGCAATGATCGATCGACCACCGGTCAATATGAGGCAATGGAAATTGTCCTTAGGACAAGCAATGCTCAGATCTGTGTGATCGACACACATCCTCCACTTGCCGCCTTTCTTCTTTACAATGACGGGGTTGGCTAACCACTCGGTGTGATCAACCTCGCGGATGAACCCAAAGAATGAAAGCGGTTTGCTGTCGATCTTTGATGATCCCTCGCTTGAATTCAAAAGCGACGAAGCTTCCGCTAACAGGCTTTTGTCGCCGGACAGCCGGTTTGTGCTCGATTACCTCCTTGGGACTCCGGGCATGTCGATGGCTCCTGTGCTAATACATCCGCATTAGCTCGGAGGAAGGCAATGAGCTCGCTTTCCTATTTGGGGTCCAGATTGGCCCTCAAGTGAACTATCTTGGAAGTATCATCAGCGGCAATGAACTTCCTTGGTTTCTCCCCCGGTGAAGGAGACCTTAGGGCGTCTGAGACTTGGTCTGCGGAACTTCAGACTGCTGGCGGAAGTTGGTCGACCAGCGAGGGATCGCTCGTCGCAATCCGCAGCGCTTTGTAGTTGTTTTGACCGTGATCACACCGTTAGGACCGGTATCTTCACGCAATGGTAAGCGTGGTGGGACACGCCATAAACTTACCGAGATGGCTCGCCTAAGATCGCGTTATACGCCGATGGGAAGTCGACCACGCCGAAAGTGATCAACTCGTCCGGAAGTTGCTTGGGTTGCGAAGGTGACAGGCGGGACAACGTGCTCTAACGGCTTGCGGCTTCTCCGGAACAACCGGTAGAAGGGCATTGCGATTTCCTTCACTTGGAACGAGGAATTTGCATCTCGCCCAAGACTTTAGCGTAAAGCAAGTCCAAAGCGCCCCGCCGTCCACTAAGACACGGCCAACTCTCGCGTTGTCGATGGTCGGGCGACCACCGATGGGAGCCGCCGAGGCTTGGTCATCGATGGGGCAATCCTCCGAGAGAAGGAGATGGGGACCTCGGTCCACTTCATCGATTCAGCCGAGGTTTTGCCTTTTCGACGTTATGGACCTCCCGAGCAGCTTCCTTGAGGCTGCGCCGAGAGGTGTAAGCCGAGGAGCCGCCGAAAATGACGGCGATATGGTTCACGGGCTCTTGATATTCATCATCATCTTCCCGATCACCATCGTCGGTTTGGCGCTTGGCCTTACCGGCATCACCTTGTTCGGGTAGGGTGAGCTTTGGGCCCTTGCCGTTGTAGAAATCTTCGAGCTTTGCAGCCCAAGTTCTACAGTGGCGTATATCATGCCCGTAGTCTTTGGTGAAACTTGCAAAATCGGTCGCTCGGACCTTTCTTGCCTTGTCCGCCTCCGAAAGGTGCTTTTGCCCTTGTAATTATTGTTGGGCTTCTTACGCCCATCCTTGGGAGGAGGTGCGCGATCCATACCGCGACGGTATTGTTCGATCACCTTTGTTCTTCTTCTTCAGGACTTCTTGTCACCGGGAACATTCTTCTTGCTCTTCTTCTTCTCATCCACACCAGTGGGCGGCGGCTCGCCCTTGTCGAACGCCTTTTGTCTTGAACGCTTTCTGCGCGTTGGCATAGCGGTCACCGCCTTGAATAGGTCGTTGGCGGCCCAGTCTCGTTGATCTCGAGATCTGGGTGAGCGCTTCGTCGCGGACTCCGCTTTTGAAGGCGCGGACAACAGATTCATCCGAGATGTTCGGGATCGTGTTGCGGATCTTAATGAAACGCTTCACGGTTGCGGAGGGTCTCCCGTTCATCCGGATCATCCGTGCAGATCATCCTCCTTACCCGAGACGCACGTAATAGCTCCGGAAATTAGCGATCGAGCGTCACAAAGCTGGTTCCATGAGTGATGGAACCCTCCTGCCGATTGAACAACCACGTCCGGCGGCACCCTCAAGGACGATCGGAGGTAATTAGCCATAACGAGCTCGTCACCCCGCCGCCATGATGGCCATAGCGTAGATGGAAAGGAATTCCTCGGGTTCGAGTCCCATTGTACCTCTCCATATGACCGGGCTTGAACTTTGAGGGCCGCCGGACAGCTCAAGCTTCGTCGAGAAAGCCCCGCAGCCCCAGAGCATATGACCGACCACCTTCCCCGCAGAACCGGTCTTGAGAAGACGTTGGTCCGCGGCGCGGAGGAACTCCTGCTGAACGGGAGGACTCGGCCTGGAGAAACTCTCTCCGGGACAATCCACCACGCTCCTTCCTCGTGGTGGCGACGACGCGCTCCTCACGAGGGGACCGTCCGTGATCATCGCGCGCGCGCTTGCCCCTGTGGTCGCGATGACTACGAGGACTTGGCGAGCGACGGCGACCACGGGTAGCCTGCTCATGGACAGTGATCCTTCGATGGTGACGGGGGTCACGCGATCGATCGAGCTGTCCGAATCATTCCGGCGCTTTGGTGCTGCGCTGGAGGAGTTGTTGACTTCTCCTAGAGACTTTAGGCCTTCACCGATCGCACTAGGTTAGACGCATAAAGACGCCATGCGCGGCGAGATCAGCTTGATTGGTGGATCTAAGGACCGTTGCTATAGCTTCGAGCCGTCTCGACTTTGATCTATGGGTCCCGGATCACTGAACCATCCGCGTTCGCCTGACCGAGTCCGTCACGCGGAATTGACCCGAACAGGAAGCTTCGCCGGAGACTTAGCGCCGCACGCGAGGTGGGTGGCGACGCTGCCGCTACACGGTCGCGGCCGTGCTAAGGTCCGATTGATGGAATCGCCGAGGTGCGGCGAATGACGTCTTGCTCGTGGCGACTGCGCGACCTCGTCTTGATGCCGAGCGAGTTAATCGCCCGACCTTGCCGGCCGCCACGGCCGTGCGGGATCCTCGAGGTTCCTACATCGCCATGTTAATCTTTGCGGGGCCATGCGAAGGTATGTTAGACGGTGTCATCGCTGTGTTCCACGGTGGAATCTACCGACATAGCCTTGGAATCGACAAATCTAAACCGTCGTAAAGATCATCGCCAGTAGTCGCTGCCGATGACGGAGTGCGATCCGAGGCTATCTCTCGCCATGTAAGCGGAGACATTCGCCGGATGCGGAAAGTGTTCGAGACCGAACAGATCGATCTGAATCGACAGGATGAGACATCCCGCCCTTCCGAGTCGAGCCCTCGGGAAGTATCTACTCAGATCGGCCGACGGAGTTCGACATGCTCGATCTGCGTGTCCCCACGGACGGCGCCAGCTGTCGACGGTTGGGATATCGACCCAAGTCAACCAAGGTTCTTCAAAGAGGAGATAGGAGACACGCCGAACAACCACGAACAAAGAACGAACAGAGGCGGGGTTTTATCCTGGTTCAGGCCTCTCGGGAGAGATAATAGCCCTACGTCCAGCCTTTCTTTATATCAAAGAGAATTACAAGGTCGAAGCTATCTGCTAGGGTCTAAGCTAGATGCTAGGATGTAAAACTCAATGCCAGGGATCCCTCTAAACGCCGTATGGGCCCTGTTTATATAGTGCGGAGCAAACCGACCTACCAAGGAATATCGGGCCGGGCTAACTACAAGATCGTAACGAACTCATACATGCCAAATATGACCTACGGTAGATAAGGTAACCTCCTAATCTTGGGGATCACGACTCCTAATCCAATCCGGGAAACCAACGTCCGGTCTTCACGTAGTCGCTTGCGTAACTCGCTCGAGTCGGACTCAAACAGAATCCTAGGCTATTACGCACCGTGCCACCATGAAGTCGTTTCGGCAGATGCACATGGGCCTGATAGAACCTCCCAAGGAGCTGGGCCCTGGTAGGCTGTTCGATTGGGCCGTCAGGGAGTGGGCCATGGCTATGGGCCGTGATCTAATTCCTGACACTATGTTTCAAAAAAACATATGTTTTGGGTTTTTTTAGTCCAATTTTTTGCTGTCATGAGGGTGAGTCGTAACGCATTAAAAAGCAAGTTAAACGAAATGAATCAAAATCTTGAGACTATGTCAAGAATCTTTAAAATTCAGTCATTTCTGCTGCTCAGCCGTTTGGATCAGCCTAGAATAGGACCTTAGACACGTTCAAAGTAAAAGTTTCACAGATTTACTGGATACGTGAAAACCATACACGTAGTTTTATATAAAAATACATCCATAATACCATATTTTTGTGAATTTTATGAATCGAACAGATTGTAATGATAATTAGTAGTAGAAGTTTATTTTAAATACGTGTAAATATTATAAACATTAAATTTTTATGATATGGAAAGAACTTGTACTGGGGCTTTTGAGCACTTTCTTTGTAGTCAAAAGCAGGGGCGGATTTAGGCTCGAGGCAGTCGGGGCCCTGGCCCGGGGCGTGCGCCACGTGCAACACCCCCCCCCCCCCCCGGCCCAAGCCCATTCCCGTGGCCTCACCATCACTGTCGTGCGTGCCTCACCCTCACTCCCGTGGCTGCTTAGAGCTGCAACTTTACCCGCTTCCCACCTCCGCCTGCTATGTGCTAGCCTCGTCCTGCTCCCCTCCGGCTCTCCCTGCCCCTCTCCGCTCCTCTCCCGGCTGGCGGCCACCATGCAGGCTGCAAGCTGCATTCATACTCTCCGTCGAGGTGGCAACCTCACCCACCCCGACTCTTCTCCCCGGCTAGGCGGCCACCTCACCAGACCGCTGGCGACAGGCGACACGGCGACCCGTGTCGACGTGTCCAGTGTCCCACAACCATGATCCTTGGTGCCGGATCCAGCCAAGGCCAATGGCAGCATGGTGCCCCTTGCTCGGCCCTCATTGCCTAGTTCCCTAGTCTCATAGCTTTCAAGAATTTATGAGTACCGATTTTGCTAGCTACGGATTTCTGAGTACCAATTTACTAGCTATGAATCTACTATTTGTATGCATGATGTCTTTCCAATTGAGTTCTTCGACTACTCTTTTTTAGGGAATTTTTTCGTAGTGTTAACACACATATATATCATATACTACTTAAGTACTGTTGCACTGATTGAATTAACCAAATAAAATTGATTGCACTTGTTAATAAATATATACGCATGGATGCATAAAAAGGACAAATTTAGCTTATGGCTCTTGGATTTCTTTGTTACTTTTGTCAAAATGATTAAGTCTCAATTACACTGTGTGGTCCTAATTTTTGTGTTACATTTGTATGACATGTCAATTTGATTTAGCCTCGGTCCCGGTCGTTGCTAAATTTTGGATCCGCCACTGATCAAAAGTATACTTATCAAACGTAACACAATGGAAGCTAGCTCGGTATGACAATTTTCCATGCACGTGAAGCTGATCATTTTTTCCCCGTTATTTGACTCGCTATTTGTGAACGATCAACCACATATTTCTCGATGCCATTTTCAACGGCTCGAGCAACATGCTTCCGGTCTTCAAAATTTAGGTACCTACGGAAACTTACCTTTTGGTCAGTGGTTAGGTCCGATTCGGTTGGCTTAGACCAAAAATTACGAGTATTCAAAAAGAGCTATGAAAAATTAACAAAATATGAAAAAAAAACATTTTTGAGATTTTTGAATAAAACCCTACAAAGCTTTAAAAAATTACTTCCTCCTTTTTTGTTTGACGCCTTTTACTTTTTGACACATCTTTAACCATTCGTCTTATTCAAAAAATTTGTGCAAAGATATCAAAAATAAGTCATATTTAAAGTATCTCTATTAATAAAACAAATCACAACAAAATAAATGATATATATACAAAAAATATTGAATAACACGAAAGTTCAAAATCGTGTCCAAAAATTAAAAATGCCAAACAAAAAAACAGAGGTAGTATGAAAAAATTGTTAACCCTGCCAACAAGTTTCCAGTCTTCGAGAGGGACGCATCCACGTACGGGAAAAATTGTTAACCCTTTACGCACGCACAATAATAATCCAGTCTTCGAGAGTTACGCGTTCACGGAAACATACGCGCGCACAATGATAAGCATGTTGCATGCTACAGCAGTTAAAAATGGCATCCACAAATCTGTGGGTGAACATTCCCAAACAGCGAGTCAAATAACGGGAAAAAAATAATCGGCTTCACGTCCATGGAAAATCGTCATACTGAGCTAGCTTCGATCATGTGACGTCTTTTAGACGCACTTTTACCAGTACGCAGCGACACTAATTAAGCCACATAATCTGTGGAAAACTCGGTTAAGATGTTTCAAGCACATGATGCCAAAATTGATGAAATTCAAAATTGTGGAAAACTCGGTTAAGATGTTTCAGTACGACGATGTGACGAGCTTTTAAGCCTTGTTATTTTCAACGTATTGTTACATTGGCGTATTAATGTAGTAATTTGAGACCCCTCAAATAGAGATCTAAATATTAAAAAATTGATTAAAAATAGTTTTACAATCATTAGAAGGGCTACTAAAAACCATGAAATAATCGTTACAAATTATCACAACACATGTGCTATATAAAAATAATAAAAATTGCTATGGTAATACGCGTAGCGTTGAAAAGAAACAAGGCCTTAAACACCTTACATGAAATGTGGAAGTTCCTTTTTACGTGAAATGAGGAAGGAGTACTCAAAATTCTAAGTTTATTTCTACGGCTCTATCTCTGACCGTGAAACACCACTCTACTTCTACGTTTATTTTGGAAAAAAAATGGTTATATACAATTGGAAGAACAGTGCTTTTGGAATACACCACCAAATAATCTCCCTTAGGGCTTGTTTGGGAGGGTGGGGATTGGCCAGGAGCCCTGTCTAATCGTAGGGTCAGAAATCCACGGGACAATGTTCCCCGGGATAGATAGAGATACATTTGGAAGCCAACTGGAATGAATCCCCCCCCCAACCCCTAATTCCTATGGAAACCACCGGGAAAACAACCACGACTCCCCACGGCTGGAAAATATCTCGTTGCTTGCGTGGTGCTCCTACCTCTGAATCGATGTGACGATCCATCGACTACTTGGTGATGGCGCAACTCTCCGATGACGTGGCTCCCTACGGCAATGGCTTGGCTCCTCAATGACAGCACAACTGTCATCGCCGGTGAGGCTCCAGCAGATGGTGTGGCACCTTGGTGACGGCAAGGTTCCTCGGCAGCAGGTCCCGGCGACACAAGTTCGGGTGACGACGAGACTCCCGCAGGTGGCACGACTCATCGCTAGGCTCCCACAGGCGGCACGGCTCCTGTGGGCAGCGAGGCTTCTGCAGACATTGGGAGCTTTCCCTCCGTCAGCCAAATGAGCCCTTACTGAAAATACCATCCAAAGTGAGCACTGTTCAATTTTTAGCATTCCGTCGCAATCTAGTGCGATATATGGTGTTCGGATATGCGCCAATGCAAGATCACGAACGACACCAGGAGACACGATGTTTGTTAACGCAGTTCGGCATTGCTACCTACATCTGCGGGGCTCTGATTATGGGCGCTCCTCCCCAATCCATAATACCGCAGCACACCAGCTAACCAGGTCACGGCCACATGCCGGCCGCTGACCTCCTCTCTTGCCTATGCTACTATTATGAAGTCGTTGTCATGGTTACACCAGGGCCGCCTCCCTTTATATAGTGGAGGCCTGGATAGAGTCCGACTCTAGCTAACACTAATCAACCCTGCCTATTACAACACAGAGTTCTTGTAACCTACTCGTACACATATTCGACATAAATTCCTAACAAACTCCACCTTGAAGAATATGGTCTCTCCACCTTGAAGTCGTTCCAGCGTCTTGCGCGAACCCGTGCACCCGGACTTTGGTTGCTTCCTTCTTTTGCAGCCTACAGCGGGCCGTCCGACGAGTCCTCATCAAACTCGCCGCCTTTTGGAACAAACGACACCGACCCTGCAACATACTTAGCAGCTCCACCTGCAACAGAAGCCCCTTCTAATAGTAGAAGCTCAGCCCTGTCGCCTCCGGAGTCATACAAGCCTATTGCCACATTAGCATCTGCTCCCTTTGGTGGACCTGGACAGTCCCTCTTCATGTGCCCCCACTCATTGCATCTGAAGCACCGCACCGTCCTGTTATTTTTCTTGTTCTTCTTTCCGGCCCCATGACTGCCTTGATCACCTGAGACTAGCAAAGCAACAGAACGAGATTCCTCAACTGCATTTTTATTCTTTCTCAATTGATGAGACATAAGCACCGCAGTAATATCCTCAGTTTTGATGCTATCCTTGCCATATGTCAACGTTGTGACCAAATGCTCAAAGGACGGAGGCAACGAACAAAGAAGAATAATTGCCTTGTTTTCATCAGCGATTGTCAACTTCAGATGTGATAAATCCATGACATACCGTTGAAAACATCAATGTGTGCTTGCAGATCTGACCCTCCTGCATCTTCAGCCCATACAACTTCGGTTCGAATCTGACTTTTGTCGGGTCGAGTCTTGGACATGAACTGACTGGCCAGCTTGTCCCAAATTTTCTTCGGTAATGATAACTCCATGACATGATACATGACCTGATCTGAGAGATAAAAGCGTATGGTTGCCGTAGCCTGCAACCGCATCTCCTCCCAATCACCGGCCTCCACCTTCTCTGGTTTATTCGTCTTAAGAGCCACCACAATACCCTGCTGCACCAGGATATCCCGGACCCTTACCTGCCATAAACTAAAGTTTTCTGTACTGTCAAACCTCACCGTATCGAAATTTGTATGTGTCGGCTTCATCCTGCCGACTTGCGATTCGACCAATGCCAATTGCTTATCGATGGATGTATCGCCATCCGACCCGTTCGCCATCTTGAACAGATCACCAACAGCCCTCCAAGAACGCCTCCCTCCTTCGGAATCCCACGCCTTAAACACTCCTTCGAAATCCGCGCTTAAAAAGCACTGTTGATTGCTTTGAATTGTTGGGTTTGGTTCCCCCTTGAACCCCCTTTTATAGTGTTGAGAGAACCTCCTTAAAGGTGAATTCTAGTCTTTTAAGACTTCTAATCCACCTCAAATTTGGGCTCCATCTCCACCTCCTTGATTTATTCTGCGAAATTTGGAAAGAAAAAATCAACCCCACCCGCCTGGGCCATCCGCGCCACACTGTGGCCGCCCGCCAGCGTCTGGGCCGCCAGCGCTGCTTGGGCTGGCAAGGCTGGACCGTCTCCCATACTGGGCGCGGCGCATCATTGGGCCCTGCTGCTTGCCGCTGGGCCTTCCTCATATTGGGCTACCCACATTGGGCACAGACGCTTTACCTTGGCGCTGCGCGCTGGACCATCTCCCATACTGGCCGCTTGGCATCATTGGGCCCTTCTTTGCGCGCTGGGCCTTCCTCATTGGGCTACCCAGCTTGGGCGCTGACGCGCGCCGCCTTGGGCCGCGCTTAGGCTAGGGCTCGCCGCTTGGCGCCACAGCATACTCCTCGCCGTCTCCACGAGCACAGTACACCTTGTGCGTCGTGGGGACCCGTCTTCGATGTCCACCGGTCGCCGAAAAAACTCCAAAAAATCACAGCAAAACCACCACTAACTTCAGATCCAATCTCCAATCTTCGAGCCCTCGAGCAGGCTTCCCAGCCCGCCACCGTGCACCACGTCAGTGCACGGCAAAACATGCCGCACCCTGGCTATCCGCATCCACGCCACAGCTTCACCTCCAGTGTCGTGATGCAGCGCCTTCTGTGCAACATCCGGTGGCATCACTGCTCTCGCCGTTCCAATCTATCCGGCATCCATCCGCGTCTGCCGGTCTGATCATGAACGCCGAGGTCGTCAACGTCACCTGCCGACCTCGCCGGCTACTTTGTCGGCCCTTGATCACCTGGCCTTGGTAGATCCCCGCCAACGGTAGCCCATCGAACGGTTCGAGCCTCTTGCCCAAGTGTCCGACACCACCGATCGAATCATCGATCGCCGCCATGCTCCACCTTGCGCCGATGAGTTGTTTTCTACGGCGCCCGTGTATGCATAAACCCCGTGTCTCCTCCTAGACCTTCCGCATGGCCAACCTCTCCAACCAAGCTCTGATACCACTTGTTAGAATATGCGCCAATGGAAGATCACGAACGACACCAGGAGACACGATGTTTGTTAACGCAGTTCGGCATTGCTGCCTACATCTACGGGGCTCTGATTATGGGCACTCCTCCCCAATCCATAATACCGCAGCACACCAGCTAACCAGGTCAAGGCCACATGCCGGCCGCTGGCCTCCTCTCTTGCCTATGCTACTATTATGATGTTGTTGTCATGGTTACACCAGGGCTGCCTCCCTTTATATAGTGGAGGCCTGGATAGAGTCCGACTCTAACACTAACCAACCCTGCCTATTACAACACAGAGTGCTTGTAACCTAGTCGTACACATATTCAACACAATTCCTAACATATTGTATTTTCAAACTGGCTCTATCTCTGACTGTGAAACACTGCTCTACTGCTACGTTTATTTTTGACAAAATTGGTTAATAGCATTGGTAGAACAATGCTTTCAGAATACACCACCAAATAATCTCTCTTACTGAAAAGTGAGCATTGATCAATTTTTAGCATTCCGTCGCATCTAGTGCGGTTGGTATTTTCAAATTGGCTGTATCTCTGACCTTGAAACTCCACTTTACTTCTACGTTTATTTTTGACAAAATTGGTATATACCTTGTGATGATTTTTGAGAATTGGGGTTGTAAACGTGTGGGATAATGGGGTTTTCGTAGGTTAAAATTGAGATTTTTAAAATTACATCAGAATTTTTTTTACTAAAATACTATATGCCGTCGTCCTCATGGTAGATCACTCATGGTAGATCAATCACGCCCTAGGTGGAGGCCAAGTGGCCGACGACACCGATTGGTCCCCATGTTTCATCGGTGCTACCCTACCTGCGGGCCCTAGGCGATAACTATTTGTCGTCACCCTACACATAAACGACAGCACCAACGTAACCCGTGGGGTCCACATGTCAGGGTGGCATGAACGGAGGGTCGCCATTAGGGAGAAGCTATGTCGGCGAGCCTTTGTGGTCGAGGTGATAGGGCTCCGTGAGGAGGGCTTTCCGGGATGAGCTTTTTGTTCACGGCCCACGTGACGGGTCGACGAATGTTGTCGCCTTTGTCGTCGACGTCGTATCGTCAAACCTGTGTCATTGCCGATCAAAAACATTGATATGTGTCAACGGATTTGGGAACCGATTACGCAAAACCCGATACGTGTAGTGTACGCAACTTCATTTTATTTACATTTAGCTAAATCAAAACGACACCTTTTCTAAATGAGGGTGGTTTCGTGGTTTGGTCAGGGGCGGAGTCGATCTTGGTGGCCAGCCAAGACAAGGACTTGCTGCTGGTGATCGACGACGACATCGACACAAGTAGACTGCCCAAGAAGCTGTGGAAGGAAGTTAAAAGAAGCATAGAAATAGAAAATTCAAGGCAAAACTGCCTTTTTCATATGACCAGCGCCCTTCAAACCAGCGTAATTTGATAGAGTATTAGCGAATGGAATCGTTTAGGCCCTGTTTGGAAGTGGAGTTATTTTGTAGTTTCTATTCAAAACCATAGTTTTCTCAAATACCATGGTATTTTAGACCATGATGTGTTTGGAAGCAATCCCAAAAACTCTATTTTGAAAACCATGGTATGAGCAAAACCATGGTTTTTTTTGGAGTTTTGTAAACTCCAGTACTGAGCTGTGTTTTGGTCCGTGCGTGTGTGACATCCTAATAAAATTTAGAATGTCTCAAGTTGCTTTAAAAATGAAAAAATAAAATTTAAATTAATTTATTATGATTCTTATATGAAAAGCCCTAAATTTTCAAACAATCATCTCTCTCTCTCTCTCTCTCTCTCTCTCTATATATATATATATATATATATATATATATATATATATATATATATATATATAGGAATGCTAGCAGACCCTGCAGCACGGATCTCCGTGCTCTAGCAGCGTTTCAAATCCGAGATGCCTAACAACCGATCCGAACCGTTGATCTTGTTCATCTCACTGAAATGTAGCCAGTAACCAAGTTTCGTATTTTTTTGAATTTATTTAGTATTTGTTTCCTATTTTCAAAAATCAGCCTTCCAATTAGTCGTGGTGCGTCCAAAAAAGCTGATTTTTGAAAATAGAAAACAAATTCGCTCCCACCGCGGGTGCATCACGTGCATGCAAGCCAAGCTGCATGCAAAGATTCCCATGATGACGTCAGCGCTGATGCGTGCATACCAAACACAATTTTCTTCTTTTTTTGTCGTAATTTTTTTTTGAAATCTTGAACTGACATACCGTTTTCACCAACGTATTCCTGACATTTTTTCTAACAAATCTAGACCGGTCTCACTTTTTAAAAATTACTTTACTACAATTATGAACAACACTTTACTACTCATTATGTACCACTTTACTACAATGTTTGTACAGGTAAAATAGTAAAGTATTGTAAAGGCGGAATACATGTACGGTAAAGAAAGAAGCACTCTACCATTATTTGTGATGGTGTATTACTACAAAAACTTTGAGTTTTTTTGCGAGAGAGAGTGATTTTTTTATTGATTTGTAACAATTATGTGTTGTAAGTTATTTTGGTACAATTTTTTTCTTAAAAAATTGTGATGGAGTTCTAATACATAAGTTACATAATTTTGCTACATAAAGCTACGTGTTGTTTCATTCTTGTGGAAAAATAAAAAAGCTGCAATATTGATTGAGTAGAACTTTACTACAGTAATTTGTTGTGTTTTACATAATACCCATGAAGTATTTTACTACATTGGTATGAGTAGTTTTTACTCTTGCTGTTGTCGCCTAAAATTTGTATGCATTTAGAGCTTTACTGCAATAGTATGTGGTAGTTTACAGACATAATTGAAATTATTTACTACAGAGCACCAAATGTACTGCATAAAATAGTATCTCAGTATCACTGTGCTACATGTGTACCAATATATGCCTAAAGGTGAATGCATTTAGAACTTTACTGCAGTAGTTTGTTGTAGTTTACGGAATACTATGAAGTATTTTACTACATTGCTACGAGTACTTTTCCTCTTACTGTTGTTGTCTAAAAGTTGTATGCATTTAGGACTTTACTACAAAGGTATGTACTAGTTTACAGACACCCATGCTGTATACAAAAAAAATGGAAATACATTTTTACTAATGTTTAGTACTGCTGCAGAAAAATTTTAATACAAGGATGACACCCTTTTTACCGGTACTTGTAATGTTTCTTTACTAACCATGAATCATGAATGTGTGGAGACATATTTTGGTACTAATGTAAGAAATATCTGAAAAAAGATTAAAGTAAAACTTTACTATCATTTGTGAAGATGTTTTACTGGAGTATTTTTGTAAAGAGATATAATGATGTATCTAGTGTTATTATGCTTATGCTTGAATGCTTTACTATATAGACTGTATATGTTTTACTACATAACCTCCAATATTTTTCTGCAGTGACCCAATGATGTTATACTTATGTTTGAACTGCGTACCATTAAAATTATATGATGTTTGACTACACAGGCTGCCTAGGTTTTACTACATAAGCTACATAGTTTTTTCGCAGTGATCATATGTATTTTGATATTTTCATACAAAAAAACAAATACCATTTACAAACTATGTATGATGCTTTTACTACATAGGACACATGAGTTTTACTATATTTTACGGAATTTTTCTGTAGTGGTAATGGCCATGCCGTTTACAACAATATATGATGCTTTACTACGCTGGCCACATGAGTTTTACAACATAAGCTATAAAATTTTCTACAGCGATCATGTCTATGTCAATTACAACAAAAAAGATGGATAAAACACATTGCATGACAAAACATGATAGGCATTGGCTTTTGCGATAACAAAAACATTCCATATTATCATAACATGTTCCTCTTCCATATTTATTTTGTTTTTTACAAAAGAAGAGCATGAAACCTTCTCATTTCAAAGGCAAAGACACCAAGTAAGTCATTACAGGGAGAAATTCTCAAAGAAATGAAAAGGCCATGACAGTTGACCATGATATTTACAAAAACTTCTAATAGTTTGCAAAAGGATTGCTACCCTCTCTCTATTATACCATAGTTAGTTGGTCCCTCTCAAACTATCCTCATTTAGCAAAACATATCCTCTCTCGCTTTCCTAATGGCTTCATGAAAATCATCCTCAAAAGCACCACTCACTAAATAATACTACTACTTATGAAGCACTTTACTATAATGTTGTACACACGTAAAGTAGTAATAGAATTGTACAGGCGGAGTGCTGTACACATACCGTAAAGTATTAAACATCGAGTAGTAAAACATTATTAATGATTGTAGTAAAGCAAAAATTTAAAAGTGAGACCGGTCTAGTTTTGTTCAAAAAAATGTCAGAAATACGATGGCGCAAACGGTTTTTCGATTGGAGCTTCCAGTGAAAAAATACGAAAAAAAACAAAAATTAATATGTATGCATGCATGCATGCATGCAATGGAGGAGAGAGGAAGGTGCAGCAGGATGACGCGCGTGGCCTTGCGGGAAGTGAGGAAAGTGAGAGGGACACGTGTCGCGTTTTAAATGTAGGACCACTTTAGTTATAATACTCCTAGGAGTATTTTAGTCTTCATGTGTGTGTGTGTGTATAATTATTTTATTAATTGTTTCCATTGTAATTTATGATTTATAAAATTTCAATTTTACGGATTCAAATATGAAAATCTCTTTCCTGTTTTCTCTTTTCTCTCCATCTGTCATTGACCGAAACCCCAATCTCCTGGTCGAGCCAACCTCTCTCTATCTCTCGATCGATCGAAACCCTAGCTCGACTCTCGGTGATGGGCGCGGACGCGGGTCCCGATCTTCTGGTGCCAGACGACGAGGATAGTATGATAGGTGTCACGGAGACCTAAACGATCCGGCTTCCAACCCTGCAAAGGAACTGAAAATCCTGGCGATCGCTAAACCACCATGACGAGTGTTATCGACTGAACCAGAGGCACGATCGACCTGTCCACGAAGGACGGTTCCTACAGGCAACTAAAGAACGAGCAAGAACACAAGATAAGCAATCATAATTGCAAATATAGATTAAGAATAATGGGGTTCAGAAACTGTTGGGAAATGGGTAGGCTACACGAGCACAAAATCAAAATTTTCTACCTCGAATTACCCAGGAGCACATGCAAGTAGAGGATCACATATCGTTAATCTTACGCGCAGATGCAGCGGAAGCAGTTTCTCGCGCGTAGAGGAAGTGATCACCACCGAGTGCTCGCCCGTGCTTGCCGAGTGGTAGCCGAGTGGTCGCTGGTGTTCGTCGAGTGATCGCCGAGGTTCGCTGTGTGATCGCCGAGTGACTCACCTGCGCTCGTTGACGATCCAACTGAATAGCGCGTCTGCGTACGGCAGCGCCTCTAGCGGTATCCACACGTACCGAGCAGGAACGCCTCACGGGGTGTGCTAGCACCTAAACGTGTGGCTAGGGTTTCTAGAGAGCAGGAGGGGCGCGCGATGGCTAGGCGTGGTGAGGGCTCAACTCATGTCCTAATGCCGCCCCAATGCCTCTCCTTATATAGTCACGCTAGTGGGCTTCGGCACGCTAGAGTTCTATCTCCAACGTAGATCATATCCACGCTCAAAACCTGTTAAACAGTTCCAACCTGTTAAGTGTGTGACCCAATAGGTTCAGTGCAAGTTGGCCGTGGATCTGAAAACCCGTTTTCAATCCACCGAGCAACAGCGGCACCTAGCAGTACGTATTGACCCCCGAATGCATAGAATCATTATTCGACTGAACCTTGATACACTCACATACCGACCCTTTTGCACTCGATACCAGTCAAGCTCAAGGAGAGATGCGCGCCACCATTGTTGATAGCTCGACCGATTCACTCAGCAGTGGAATGGATACAAACCATGACTAACTCCTTAGTCATATTAACACGGCTGTGCTCTTTTCCTATCCATCCACACAAGGGGCCCAGAGGTATCTCTCCTGTTATCTACGAGGGGCAAATTCCATCTTGATTATTACACACTGGCTATGTATCTTGGCATACCTAGTAGGCACATTTATAACTACCTTGTTACGGTGTTCTAGGTTACATTTTCAAAGAAGGTGAGGAATACATGTGTACGTGGACATTGCATAGATTATTAGAATTAATGATTAGGGTACTCAATGGCAATAGTAATATAATGATGAGGGTACTCAATGGATAGATTATTAGAGCTTACACTATCGCTAGGGTAGTTAGGGATGAGAATGGTTCAATATTATCTATTTGATGAGTGATCTATCCTATTTTTTAGGCTATGTTTTTTGTACTTATCAACTTAACGGTTTAATAGCTTAACGGCTTCCCGTCCCTTAGTCGGTAGTGGCTACTAGCTTCTCGTGCATATTGCAGACCTGCAAGCCTGCGCCCAGCCCATTACAGGAAACCTAGGACAAAGCTGAAACCTCCTCCCTCGCTACACCATATGTAGGGGTGAAAACGGGTCGGGAACTACCCGACGGGTACCCGATCCGACTGAAGCCGGTTAGAAAATGGTTTGGTTTTTTTACCGTCTGGTATCGGGTCGGGTTCGGGTAATACCTGAAATTTTTTGAGCGGGTTCGGATCGGATATGATATGATATGAGAGAACCCGACGGGTTCGGTTCGGATGCGGTATCCGGAAGTTTTAAACGTTCGGGTACCCAAAAGTCTAATAGACAGCCCATTAGCCCAATAAGCCATTGCCCTCTGCCCACTCCCCCGTAACCATAGCTCGTTCCCCGTCCGGCCGCCTCGCCGGCCGCCTCCTCCGTTCCCCGCCGCCGCCCCCAAGGCCACGCCTGCCGCTGCCTCCCCTGCCTCGCTGGCCACCTCCTCCATTCCCCGCAGCCGCCCCAAAGGCCACGCCCGCCGCCGCCGCCGCCGCCGCCTCCCCAGCCGCACACGGCCACCACAATAGACCCTCCCTTTCAGAATCCCCAGAACGCCGCCGCCGCCCGTGCTCTGCTCGTGCCTCGTTTCCATCTTGGGTCTCCGGTGAAGTACCGGAGGATCGCTCCGCCGCCGATAAGCTCGCACCCTGGGCGCGCGCCCGCCCAGGCCCCGCCCCTTGGCCCTTCGTCTACATCTCCGGTACTGCCCCATCCGGTACTGCCCCCTCCGGTCCAGCGCCGTCCCTGTCCCTCATTCTTGCGGCCTTGCCTCTGCCCTTCGGCGCCACGAAACTCTCTGTGTCTCCCCTCTCTCTGAGCTCCGGCAACTCAGTCCAGTAACATTCGGTGGCATTGTGGGCTGGCTCCGGCCGGATTCGGCGCCGGCGGACCCGACTTCCGCCACGATCCAGCGCCGCTTGTGTTGAGCGGCGCCATTTTCCTTCAGCTTCGGCCTTGGCCGTTATATCCTACCCAGGCAGATGCAACCATGCCAAGCCACAATATTTTTTCTCCTTGGGCGAGGACCGACATGGTCTTCGTTTATTTTTCTCTAATCCTTTCTCGAGCGTGTGTCTCGGTGCCACCGTCACATACGAGACCGTCTCGGGTTCCCTTCGGTTTTTGTCCACTACTCGTCCTTTTTCCATGAGAATCATTCCCTTCGCTGAAATTTGTCCTGAAGTTGATATGCACTTCATTTGCCCAAAGTTGATTTGCACTTAATTATTTGTCCTGATGTGTATCTATGACATGTGGGTCAGCAGGACAAAAAAATTGATTTACACTTAATTATTTGCCTTATGTGTTTCTATGACATGTAGGTTAACAGGACAAATAATCAAACAGCAAGATAAATAATCAAAGGTACATATAAACTTCGGAGCAAATAATCAATTATACCCCCTTCACCCGGCAGGAGCACCAGGACACAAAACGCCCCCTCTCTGTTTCCCGGCATCTTCTACATGTGCATACTTATCCCGCCAAATAAACCGCTCACTCCAATGGCTCCATATCCATGGCCGTTGCTGCTTGGTTATTAATAGCCCGCATTGATCCCCTCTCTCTCTCTCTCTCTCCATCTCCCCGTTACTAAATCCTTCGCTCTCGTCCTTACCTCACAAGACAACACAGCAAGCGGCTGCCCACGCTCGTGTGCATGTCGTCAGCCATGCAGTTCCACTCGCCGCCGGCGAGGGCATTCGGCGTCGTTGGATCGCCGTGGTGTGCTCCTCTCGCGAAAGGTGATCCCTGCCTCCGGTACTCGCCTTGGTGATCTCTGTGCTGCTCTTCTTGCTTCGATGAGAACGGTTTCTATGCATGTCCAATGGGGATTGCACGGCCAGGATCTAAAAATACATTTGCCATTTCTCCGGCCCTGTTTTAATCCCTTTCTTTTTATATGTTATCCACAAGATCAAAAAACCTTAAAAAGGTTTTATCTTGCGGTTTTGCCATGCTATTCTGGGATATATCGTCGAACAAGTCTGTTAGTTAATTAGTGCATTCTTTTACTCAAAAAAAAAAATTAGTGCATTCAGATGGTCGATCTCATGCATGTGCGGTTTTAGCACATCGCTAGTCTTGCGCGTACCCACATGTTGCTGTGGCCTGTGGCGTGAGAGTGAAAACGATCAAGATGAGTGGAAGCGTTGCATTCTTGGTTTCTAACCTCGCTCGCCTTTTTCTTCTTATTCTTGTTCTGAGCTTTTGATCTTAGCTGGAGCGCTGTACTTGCTGTTCGTCTTGTTGTTCTAGGCTTTTTGTTATTATCTGTTCATCGCTTTGTGGTGTTTTGAGGCAGTTCTGAGCTCTGACAGTGCTCTCTGCTGCTTTCTTTCTTGGACGGAACGAACAATCAGGTCCATGTTGCGCGCGCAGGCGAGATGCTGGCCATGCCCGGGCCCGGGTGGGCCCAACCGGCACGCGCGCCGCGGGGAGGAGGGCGCAGGCCACAGGCGTATCCAGTTCCAGTGCCAAAGGTATGATCTCTGACTAGTGCTCGGGCCGGGCTCCGTCGTCTTGTCGCTGCCTGCCTTTTGTCGCTTTCGTGCTGCTAGCAGTACTGCTTGCTGTACAACAAGCCACGTCCGTTTGCTGAGCTGATGCCCCCTACACACACACCCCCACACGCACTTATAAAAAAAGGGGATTCGGGGTCTGGTTTGCTTATATAAAAGAGAATGGGATCATGGTATCATGGAATGCGCGCCCATTTTTTTCGGTTAGCATGCCGCACAGAAGTAGAAAACATGTGCTTCATGTGGTACAAACTACAAAGTATGTGAATAATATAAATAACCAATAAAAGAGAAGTCATGAACCTTATATGATGAGGAACATAGCTAAAACTAATTGCTCAGAGAAACCATTGTTTTGGCTCAAACAAGCTTGACTAAGAAACATCACACATTGCAATCGGTGAGCCTGTTAACATCATTTTTAAAAAATAAATGGGAAAATTGCAAAAAACCACTTGCAATATAGGGGTTTTTCATATATCCACTTGCAAAAATTTTTATTCCACACACACCCACAAATTTTATTTGTTTTCATATAGCTATTTGGGAGCCACTTGTATAATTTGTTAGATAGCTGTTCAAATTGAATGGGCCCAAAATGGGCTGAATATACATGTACAGGAGAGAAGGAAAATATGCAAACAGGCCTCTATAGAACTATACAATAGCAGAGAGGTCATATACAAATAGCTATTCTAACACCCCCTCTCAAACTTATGGTGGATCAACAACATTGAGTTTGGAAATGTGTAAATCATGCTGTGCTCTAGTCTAAGCCTTGGTGAAGAAGTCAGTAAGCTGAAGAGCCGAAGTCACATACTGAAGGGTAATTACTTGGTTTTGCACTTGAGAGCGAACATAGTGAGTTGCAACGCCAATGTGCTTGGTGAGCTCATGCTTCACAAGATCACCAAGAATCTTGATGGCGCCCGATCTTTGTTGAGCACATAAGCTGTCAAGCGGTGATGTAAACTCCAAGATCACCAAGAAGCCAACGAAGCAAGTGATTTTACCAGAATGGAAGAGAGGCACTGGCTCGATCTCTGGCTTTGGAGCGAGACATCGCATCTCGCCGCTTGGTCTTCCAGGAGATCAACGAGGAGCCGAGGAAGACACAGTAGGCCGAGACAGACTTGCGATCAATGGGATCGCTAGCCCATGTAGCATCCAAGTAAGCCTGCAGCTGAAGAGAGCTGGAGCTGGAGAAGAGCAGGCGACGATCGGCCATACCACGCAGGTAGCGAAGAACCCGAAGAAGATGCCCATAGTGCACACTTGTAGGAGACACCATAAACTGAATGAGGATATGAACAGCATGCGAAATGTCCGGACGAGTAATGCCCAAGTACACAAGGCTCCTCATTAGGTGACGGTAGCAAGTGAGATCCTCAAGAGGAACTCCATCAGTAGGCCATAGCTGAAGGTGAAGCTCCATAGGTGTGTCAGCTGTGCGCTCATCCGTGAGATAAGCACGATCAAGGATCTCCTGGATGTACTTGCGCTGAGAAAGGTAGTAGCCTTCTGGTGTATGATCAACCTCAATCCCGAGAAAGTACCGAATAGGGCCCATATCAGACATCTGAAACTACTCACTGAGGCGAGCCTTGACAAAGGCTGTATACTCAGTATCATCACCAGTGATGAGCATGTTATCAACATAAAGCAGAAGCAAGGTGCGACCTCGAGCAGAAGTGTGAACAAAAAGAGCTGGGTCGTGAGGACTGGGAACAAAGGCAGCAGTGGCAAGAACAGACGCAAGACGCTCAAACCAGACCTGTGAGCCTGCTTGAGGCCATAGAGAGAGTGTCTGAGAAGAAGCACGAAACCCTGAGGAACACTGTACCCGGGAGGAGGATACATGTAAACCTCTTCACGAAGATCACCATGAAGAAAGGCGTTTTTCACATTTAGCTGAGAGATAGTTCAATGGCGAACTGCAGCCACGGCTATGAGAAAGAACAGTGGTCCGATGAGCAACAGGGGCAAAGGTCTCACCATAGTCACGACCGTACTCCTGCTGGAAACCACATAAAAACCCACTTGCAGATGATGGGATGAGCAGTAGAAGGACAGGGAACAAGAGCCCAAGTGTCAGTACGCTCAAGTGCAGCCAACTCCTCAGACATGGCAAGCTGCCACTCAGGGTGAGTGAGAGCCTCGCGATAGGAGGAAGGCTCAGGGAGAAGGGTGACAGAAGCCGAAAACCCATAGCGGACAGGAGGAGAGAGAGTAGACCGATCACGAAGAGCATACCGTGGGGGTGGTGGAGCGGCATCAATGGAAGGAACCGGTGGACGACGAGTGTAGTGAAAAAGAATAGGTGGACGCGACAGCAGAGGTGGTGGAGGCGGAGATGAAGAAGTAAGCGGTGGTGGAGACTGCGAGGAAGAAGCAGGTGGAGGTGGAGACTGCCAGGAAGAAGAGGATGGAGGTGGTGGAGCTGGTAGAGCCTCAATAGGTGAAGAAGTAAAGGAAGAGGGAACTGCCGATGTGGGAGACGAAGTAGTAGTGATAGGTGGGCAAGAGAACGGAGGAACGAAGAACCGCTCAGGAAGACTCAAAAAAGAGAGGGACTCGAGTAAGGGAGAAGGGTGGTGAGGGGAGTCGAAGGAGCGAGAGTCGTCAAAGAAAGAGTAGGACTTATCAAACTGGACATCTCGGGAGACCAGAATCCGACGAGCAAGGGGATCCCAACAACGAAAACCCTTGTGCTCAGAATCATAGCCAAGAAAGGCACACCGTACTGACTGAGCAGAGAGCTTCATCCTCTCCTGAGGCTGGAGAAGAACGTAGACAACACAGCCAAAGGTGGCTGTACTAAGGAAGGTGACCGAAGAGACGCTCAAAGAGAGTAGAACCCTGAAGGGCAGTGGACAGCTGCATGTTGATGAGGTAAACAGCCGTGAAAGCAGCCTCAGCCCAAAGGTGTGAGGGAACAGAGGCAGAGAGCATCAGGGCACGAGCAGTCTCAAGGATATGGCGATGTTTGCGCTCAGCAACGCCATTCTGAGCATGAGTACCAGTGCAAGAGTACTGAGGGAGAGTGCCCTGATCCAAGAGAACCTGTCGAAGAGCAGTAGAAAGGTACTCGCCAGCAGAGTCAGCACGAAACACACCAATGGGAGAGTCAAAGTGTGTACGAGCCATGGCAGCAAAAGCTTTGTAAGCAGCTAGCACTTGATCACAAGATTTAAGAAAGTAGATCAAAGTGAAGCGAGAGTAATCATCAATGAAGATAACAAACCAGCGATGACCCCTTTCGAAACGAAGGGTGCAGGTCCCCATACATCAGAGTGAACTAAAGCAAAAGGACAATCCGACACATACTGACTGCTGGAATAAGGCAGCTATAGCTGTTTACCAAGCTTACAACCCTGACAGGGGAGGGAGGCATCACTAGAAACCTTCCCAAAGACACCACGACTCGCAAGAGATGACAAGCGAGGACTTGATATATGACCCAACCGATGATGCCACATAGCAAAACTGGTACAGGTGGTGGTGAAGGCAGTGGCATCAGACGCGAGGACCGACTAGCTCAGGTGTGAAGGTGTAACAGCGGAAGGAAGGCGAAGCCAGTCAAGCTCCCACAGCCATGGGGAGTCACGGGTGCGTCGGCCAGTACCAACTAGGGTTCCCGAATTGCGAGCCTGGATAAAACAAGAGTCAGACTCAAGAGTGATGCTGAAACCAAGATCAGTAAGTTGGCCAGCAGAGATCAGCTGCATGGTGAGACAAGGCACATAAGAAACAGAGGGAGCACTAAAAGATGATGTGTGTAGAGTGCCTTGGCCAGCAACTGAGAGAGAGGTGCCATCAGCTGTTTTCACAAGCACTGGACTAGCTGGGGACCTCATGGAGGTGAGGTGAGTGGAATCAGGAGTCATATGAAAGGAAGCTCCAGAGTCCAGATACTATATACCTGATCCAGTAGAGGGAGACTAGCTGGCAGTGACAGAGGAGGCCTTAGGAGACCCGAGAGCTCAAAGGCGCCAACGCTACTGAACTGAGAGCCTGGCCCACTCGGGAGCACGAGACTCGAGCCCGAGAGGACTAGGATTGCCACCGATCATTGGTCGCCAGATCGCTGTCATTGCCGCCGATCACGGAGGGTCCGGCATTGCTGGATCATGTGCCCCCTACGACGACAGTAGTTGCAGAAGCTATGAGATCCCCCAGCGGCAGGTGTCGCTGCTATAGTCGGTGTAGAAGCAGCGGGCACCACCCCCCTGCGGCCTGACCACGAACAGGCACAGGAGGGAGCGGGAGCAGGAGGAAGAGACGAAGTCACCGAAAGGAAAGACATCTCAGGAGCACCCAACACAGTAGCCGATGATGAAAGAATGCCACGGAGACGAGTCTCTTCAGCTCGGACCTGAGTCAGCGACTTTTGTAGAGTCGGAAGAGCGCGGCGGGCAGAGCCGAGCACGGAGGGCTCAAACTCCAAGTGAGCCGATCAAAAGCTCGAAAACCTCGCACCAAGACGGTGATCCCGAAGGCGAACACACCGCGAGTAGTGGGCGTCGGGAGTAGGCTCCAGAGCATCTAGTTGACGGTACATATTGCCGAACCGCCGGTGGAAGTCGTCAACAGTGGAGTCCTACTGCTGGAGTGTCTCGGCCTCACACAGAAGAGAAGTGTAGAGCGCTTGACTGCTGTGCTGATAAGTACCCTGGACATAGAGCCACATCGCCTGAGAAGACTTCAGGGGGACCACGTCAACAGCAAGGTCTGGACGCATACTGCTGACGAGGATATAAACAACATGATTCTCAGCAGCAGTCCAATCGCCCGGACGCTCAACCGCAGTGTTGTATGTCCGGACAGCGGTGTCATAAGCCTGCTGCACAACAGGATCAACAGGAGCACCATCCGCAGCCGGCTGAGGAGCAGGACCAAGGGCCGTGGGCAGCGCTGGAGGAAGAGTGGTGCCGGTGAGATGCCCCCTGAGCCCCTGCCTGTTGAGGCAGACGCGGAGGAGAGTGGACCAGTCGCGGAAGTTTAATCCGTCAAACTGGATACTCGAAAGCTGAGCCGGTCCAGAGCAGCGAGATGACGACGCTAACGGGACGGAGACGGACAGCAGCGGCGAATCCCTCTACAGCTGCAACGACGAGTCGGCATGGAGTTGGACAGCAGCTGCGAGCCTCCACCCCCCAAGACAGAGACGGACCACAGCAGCCTCGCCCTCAACCGCAGCAGCCGGTAGCGGCGACCTGGAGGGCGGCGCCGGCACTGGAGGTAGCAGCGAGCTCCCTTCCCTGAAGGCAGAGGCGGCGCCGGCCTGGAGGGGCGGCGGCGGCGAGCCTGGAGGGGCAGCGGCGGCTGGAGAGCAGAAGGGGAAGGGCCGGCCGTCGGCAAGCTGGCCCGAAGGCAGAGGCGGCGCCGGCCTGGAGAAGACGTCGGCGACGGTGGCTGGAGAGGGCGGCGGCGACGGCGACGGCTGGAGGGGAGGACGGCGGGAGGGGACGGCGGCGACGGTGGCTGGAGAGGGCGCGGCGGCTCGTGGAGAGCACCAGCGCCGCCGGTGGAGAAAGTCCGGCGACGGCGGCTGCGCCGCCGGCGATCGGCGGCCGGTAGCAGTGGCGGCGGCTGAGGGGAGGTGGGAAACCCAAACCCTAGCCCTGGCTTGATACCATGTTAGATAGCTGCTCAAATTGAATGGGCCCAAAATGGGCTGAATATACATGTACAGGAGAGAAGGAAAATATGCAAGCAGGCCCCTATAGAACTATACAATAGCAGAGAGGTCCTATACAAATAGCTATTCTAACATAATTGACCATCCAATTTCGGCTCGTTGGCTAGGCTAATTGGCTCGTTGGCTTGGCTCACTTTTGGCTAACATCTTCAACCAGTCCTCTTCCTGATTGGGAATGCGGCCTAATTCTTGGACCTCCTTTACAAACGATCCCCTGGGCATTGTTCATGAAAATTGATCCATCAAGTGGAGCCGGCTGGGATGTTATGATTCCTTGAATGGAAATATCAGATTGGTCTTTTGTAGAAGATGGTTGAGATGTTGAACAATGAGAATCTGCTTTCCTTATCTGGGGTTCCCTTGTGTGAGATCCATCAGGTTGGGGCAAGTTTGACGCAGGTGGTAAACCCATAGATGCCTGAAATTGCACAGCTTAGAGTACAGGCTGGTAAAAAGGTTTGAATATGAAAACTACAAAATTCAATTATTAGTTACTAACCCTAGTAAACTTTCCTGGGCTCCCAATCAGGCCTAATTGGCTGCCCATAGTTCTTGCAATTGGAACATCCCTTGATATGTGTATTTAATTATTTTATATATATAAACGTATCCCCGTATCGGTGTTTTAGAGAAATTGTCGTATAGCGGTATCGGCGTATCGCGTATCCGTATCCGTATCCGTATCCGTGTCCGTGTCCGCTTATCCGGGCAACATAGCTGGCCTCCACACGTGGTTCACCTTGAGCTCGAACTCTCTTCTTTCTTGGTCTTCCGGGCTAGGCATGATACAATGGTGGATCGACATCTGGGAAATCTGTCCGCAACCATTGTGTTTTGTCAGGCGCAGGCATGATCATCCCTTCGTAAGCAGCAATATATTTCTCCCTACTAAAATATATTGACATATATTCTTCAGGTTTTTGCTTGAACTTGTGAATTGCAGCTGCAGCATGGTAACATGGCACTCCGGTGACATCCCACTTATAGCATCCACACTTATGGTTGCCCAAATCAACCACATACTGGCTGTCACCACAAGTGACTTGCCATATCCCAAGGCCAGCACACACAACCTGCAGTATGATGCATTTTTCTTCTCCAACTCAAGCCTTTTCCTATAATTTGGATTTTGGAGCTATAACCCATGTGCCCTTATTTGCACCATCTCTTTTGTTGCCTGTAGACTCCATCAATTTAGTCCTAATGTGCGTAACCATTGTGCAGACAGGTTCTTCTCTTGCTTCCAAAATCTAAGCATTGTATAACTCAGTAATGTTATTAACAACCAAGTCTGCCTTGGCATTTGGACTGAACCTATGCCTTGACCAATGCCTACTATCAATGTCAGACAACCATTTCCAGGCTCTAACATTATCCTTCTTTATCGCATCCATAGCTTGCTGGAAATCATACTCCTTGTATGCATAGGCTGCTTTATCCATCAGTTTCTTCAGCAAGGGGCCCTTGAACCCTGCACTTGACAAGTTGGCATACAAGTGCCTCAGGCAGTACCTGTGCTCTGCTTGTTGGAAGACAGCCTTGACACCATCTTTCAGGCCCTGAAAAAAACACAAAGTGTTAATCAGTACAACATATATCTGAAAGCTAGGCTTCTAGTTGTACCTTTTGTCTGTCGCTCATAATTGTCCATCCACCACAATGATCTTCATGTCCGATTGACTGCAGCAGCAGCTCCAAAAAACATGTCCATGAGGAGCCATTTTCAGCCTCAAGCAAAGCAAAGGCTATAGGAAACACCGAAACGGCGAAACAGATTATTGTTTGCATCTCTTCCCTGTGCAGACAATATTTGACCTCTAGTCGGCAACTGAACAGGAGGATCCCTCACTATTTACACACAAATTAAGCCTACCAGATAAATTAGAATATTAGAATATATAGAACATAAATCATCTGGTTACAGCCAAATCAACAAAATGACTTGCAAGAGCACATCAGTCATAGCATCGAAGATAAACAGGCCAAGCAGATCAGTACCTGATCTTGAACTTGATTGCAGCGCTAACCTACAAACAATGACTTACTGATAACTGAAACTTCCTTTGGCTAGCTGTTTCAAGGATCTATGGTCTCCAGATGGCTTTTCTACATCATAGAAAATGAAACAGAGATAACAAACAAATTGCTATCCAAGACAAACTTCCATAGGGTAAAAGGATAAAAATCGAGGACAAGGTTAGCAAAGTAGATCGCCAACTGTAACTATGTACGTCTTTATTCTTTTGTCCTCTAATAGATTAGCAAAAGTTCCTACTTCAAAGAACACACTGGTAAACATCACTGCTGAATGGACAACTGAAAGTTTTTGTGACAGATTAGCCATAAGCAAAGATTTTAACTAATATGGTCGTGAACAAATTTTACTGAGCTAAATCATTGAGGAGCCGTATTCTTTTTCTTAAAAAGATATAAAAACAGCTATATTTCATCAGATGATCATGATATTATATAACCATGAAGAACAGCCAGCGGACAAAATTTGACATGCTGAAATCTGCTGCCATTTGTTCTCCGCTTTTCCTCTATATCTGAAATTTTGAAACCAGGGTAAGTTTAATAAATCAATCAATTCTTCAAGCTTTGATAAAACTGAAGAATATTGTGACATCACCGCGATCCAACACTAAAATTTTACTGAAGCAAAAGACGAAGAGAATCATAGCCAAACAAGCATCGTGCAACTTAAATTTTCTATGATGCAGCGGTATATTTTATAATTTATAACACACAACTGTGCTGTTCAATGGAATCACAAATGCAAACCTGTAATAGCGCCTCCGCAAAGTGCAAGTGCACCTAAAAGGGTGTAAAATCAATGACTCACTTTGACCGAATCCTTGAAACATAAAAATCATCTACCTACTTCAACAGGTCAAAAATTGATGATTAGTACACACCTTTTATGAAGAGCAATGTTTCGACATTCGAACAAAAACAAACAATATAAGAACCAATGCCATTATTTTACTGTGCAAGTCTGCAGGTATCGTTGACTTTACAACATCCTCTATATTGTTAAGGAGTGATCAATTCAAACAAGTGTGTAACATGTTTATTTAAGAATACAAAGGTTACAGCTCATCAAAAAGCTAATCAGAAAAAAATGAACATGTAATGTTCAGCAGAAAAAACAGAGAACTATCATCTTAGACCAAAGATTCGGTAATAGAGTATTGTTTAAAGAAAAACTGTCAGGGGGCTAATGGGTGAAATATGCCCCAATCTTTTACCTTCACTCCTGGTCTGAACCTTGAAAGTAAGGTAATAAAAATAGAATGGAATAGCTAGAAACAATCATAACAAACGGTAAGTTAAAAGTGATCAGTGGCACCTAATGTATGATATGAAAGCATTATATGATAAACCATGAACTGGAGGTGGAATTATTTCATTATAAGCTCTTGGCAAGGTTGAATCATCCAATACCCATAGATAGATGAAACATCAAAAATTGACCGTCTAACATGGTGTGGGGGGGGGGGGGGGATATAGGAAGCATCTATAGTTTTTTATCAATGCAATCCATAATAAACAATGCCAAGATTATCGATGTCTTAGCTCCTTCACATTCCAACAGTGTTTGTTCAACTGTAAGATTATCGATGTATTATTGATGTTGTTGTAAGATAAAATCCTTTGCTGAATTTGCCTAATCTCAAGCTATCTAGGTGCGGATACTGATGTTTGCGAAGGGAGCTTTGATCTTTTTTATGTCCATGGACTTTTTAGGAAAATAGCCAGTGGATCAATTTGCTTATCGAATAAAACAATCAAAGATTCGACAACGACTGCTGCTCTGCTTGATGTCTGTCGTAGATTGCACCCTTGTTGATAACACTGCAAAGTAAGGATTAGATTGGACAGTAGAGGCTGTCTTTTGCCAACGTCACATATATACCCGCAAAGCAGATAATCTTGTAAAGTATAGTTAAATTATATTTTGATAAAAAATCATATAAAAAGGGGTAATAAATTGGAATCTACTAAGTTTGGATTACTTCGAATGGTCAAGGTATCTTTGAAAAAATTCATGTGGTGGAGTGTTTTCGTTGGCAAAAATTTTATTTCATTCTGGCCTGTGGGAAAAAAAAACCCTCTTGTTTGTTGCTCAGCTCGTAGATTAGCACCCAATGAGATGTTCACTATACTTGTACTTTTTGAGGTGAGAATCTTTTTGCAATTGTCCAAAGGAAATACGAAAATTAATAAATGGTTAATGGTATATTTGATCAGTTACTGGTACCCAATTTAGACACACAAAAATCATGTTTCTTTGGTGTGTCATACTGCACTCATGTGTTTTTAAGAAATATGTTGTTAATTCTGTTATGTTATCAGTGATTGTACTCTATACCTGCAGCACTTCAAAAAAAACACAAGGAAATTGGTAGTTCGATCACAAAACTGCCAGAAAAGCCACATAACGTCGATGATCATGTGATTTCTGAGGTAAGTTTCTAATTTCAATGTTCTTAGCTTTTCAGTCTGATAAAGATTACATACAGTTACTTGAATTTCTTACTGACCTTGTGCTTGGTATCTTGCAAATTTCTATCAGGTTCATGGGACGGACTTGCAGCCAAAGATTCATCAGGTCCGAGCGATGCTAAGGTCGATGAACGATGGGGAGATCAGCATCTCAGCCTACGACACGGCCTGGGTAGCCTTGGTGGCAAGGCTGGACGGCAGTGAGGGCCCGCAGTTCCCTACGACCATCCGGTGGATCGTCAACAACCAGCTGCCTGATGGCTCCTGGGGCGATGCAACCTTATTCTCTGCCTATGACCGGATGACCAACACGCTCGCCTGTGTTATAGCACTGACAAAATGGTCTCTTGAACCTAACAAATGCAAGAGAGGTAATGCAAAGATACAGGTACTTAGTTGGTTCCAAAAAAACCAAGACATGGATTATCTTTGCTGAGTGCATGCTTCTTGGTCTGTGTGCATTTGTTTTTAGGACTTGATTACCTCTATCAGAACATGTGGAGGTTAGCAGAGGAAGATCCAGAATCGATGCCCATAGGTTTTGAGATTGCATTCCCTTCTCTCATTGAGGCAGCTAGGAGCTTGGGCATTGACTTCCCATATGATCACCATGCTTTACAGGGAATATATGCCAACAGAGATGTGAAGCTTAAGAGGTATATATCCTATATCTAGACTCTAGAGTATGCATTACCACTTATTTTGCCTTTGTTTCTATTGGGAAATGTTGCTAACTTGCCTTTTTAATTCTTTTGGGGCCATAACGTAGGATTCCAAAGGACATGATGCATAGAATTCCTACATCAATTCTTCATAGCCTTGAAGGAATGCCAGGGCTGGACTGGCAAAAACTACTAAAGCTCCAATCCAGTGATGGATCCTTCTTGTATTCACCTTCAGCTACTGCTTATGCTCTTATTCAAACTGGTGACAAGAGATGCTTCGAATACATTGACAGTATTGTTAAGAAATTCAACGGAGGCGGTAAGAGATCCATGAAATTGCACTTATAGTTGTTTGTGATGTATCCTCAGTAGATTATATGATATTTTGTGCCTCCTGAACTCACATTATTCATCAATATGAAAAACAAAACATAAAAATATTGATCTGATCATTTCAGTTCCCAACGTGTACCCTGTTGATCTTTTTGAGCGCATCTGGGTTGTTGATCGATTGGAGCGTCTTGGGATCTCTCGATACTTTGAACGGGAGATTGAACAGTGTATGGACTATGTGAACAGGTTTTTTCTCTACACATTTTTGCTTTTAGCCCAATTTTTTTCACCATAGATAGCTAATGCCAAACTGTTTGCACACTAAGATGAATTTATCCTAATTCTTTTCTTATTCTATAGGCACTGGACAGAAGAAGGGATTTGCTGGGCTAGGAACTCCACCGTGAAAGATGTCGATGATACTGCTATGGCTTTCCGTCTACTACGGCTGCATGGATACAATGTCTCACCAAGTACACCACCTTTTTTCCTTCTTAATTAGCTTAGAGAAAATTGTAAATATAGCGTGATATATGCTCAGTAGATTTTATTAATTTGTTGACTGACATGCTGTTGTTGCTTGCAGGTGTGTTTAAGAATTTTGAGAAGGATGGGGAGTTCTTTTGTTTTATTGGACAATCAAATCAAGCAGTGACTGGGATGTATAATCTTAATAGAGCTTCTCAAATAAGTTTTCCTGGAGAAGATGTCCTGCGACGTGCTAGGATTTTCTCATATGAATTCCTTCGACAAAGAGAAGCTCAGGGCAGACTTCGTGATAAATGGATTATTGCTAAGGATCTACCTGGCGAGGTATGGTGAGCCGTGCTAGCACTTGATGGAAACAGATAGAGTAGAAAGTGGACAATATTGTTAGTTGCAATGGTAGATGTGTTAGTTAGTAGTATTGTTCATGTTGCAGGAGGTGATATCATGATGCTGAAAGTTCCCAAAAGTAACTAAATAAAACAAGAGAAAATTGCATTGTAGCTCCCGAAACTTGTACCAAATTGCACGAATTCCTCTAAACTTTGAAATTGCTTTCTTAGCTCCTGAAACTTATCTCTAGTTGCACTGTTAGTCCTGGGCTGTTAGGATCCGTTAGAAATTCCGTTAAACGGTGACGTGGCGCCCACGTGGCCGTTAAGTGCTAACGTGGCGCCACGTGGCCCCAAAAAATCCCAAAAAATCAATAAAAACTTTAAAAAATGTAGGGAAATTCATAAAAAACCAAAAATAATTCACAAAATTCATAAAAAAATCCAGGAAATTCATAAAATCCAAAAAAAATAAATTTTGTGAATTTTTTTGTGAATTTTCCTAATTTTTGTGAATTATTTTTTGTTTTTCTAAATTATTTTTTGTGAATTTTCATGAATTTTGTGAATTATTTTTTGTTTTTTTCTGTATTTTCCTAATTTTTTAAGGTCTTTGTTGATTTTTTGGGGCCACGTCAGCGCCACGTCAGCACTTAACGGCCACGTGGGCGCCACGTCATCGTTTAACGGAATATCTAACGGATCCTAACAGTCAGGACTAACGGTGCAACTAGAGACAAGTTTCAGGAGCTGCTAAGAAAGCAATTTCAAAGTTTAGGGGATTTTGTGCAATTTGGTACAAGTTTCAGGAGTTACAGTGCAATTTTCTCATAAAGTAAACTATGAACTGCTATGATACAAACATACCATGAATGCCCATCTTATCTAGTATGAAGCTGGATTAGCTAGGGTGGTTTAAGAATTATTCCAAACTCATTATAGCTGGGCTGTGAACCATGTGTTATTTAAGTTGCCAAGAGGAATACTGTACAAATGCAGTCATTGCGGCCTAAATAGAGCTCATCGGATTCAAGTCAGTCGATTCAATGAAATCATTTCTAGGTGGAAACAATCAGGATATAATGTTTAATTTTGCTTGTCATAACATAAATCCAATTTCATATATTGTATCAAAAAAATATTACCTCCGCCTCATTACAAATTTGTAGCATTATCTAGATGCTGACAAGAATATTTTATTATATCAACAGGTCCAATATACACTAGACTTTCCTTGGTATGCAAGCTTACCACGTGTAGAGGCAAGAGCATATCTAGATCAATATGGTGGCAATGATGATGTGTGGATTGGAAAGACACTCTACAGGTAATGTGTTACGATTCAAAAATTGTTCAATAGCATGCATATATATTCAACAAAGTAGGTAAATTTCACCCATATTTGATTGATGGCTGCTAGCAGGATGCAACTTGTGAATAACAATGAATATCTTGAGTTGGCAAGACAGGATTTTAACCGTTGTCAAGTTCTGCATCAGCTTGAGTGGCACGGTCTACAAAAGTATATGCTGATTTCATAGTTTGAATGTTCTTGTGTGTCACTTTTCCTTCATTAACTTAGCTTAAATCTGATATTGTTCTTTACTATAATTTATGTTTAGGTGGTTCGTTGATAATGGCCTTGAGGTTTTTGGGGTGGCACCTGAAGATGTTTTGAGAGTTTATTTTCTAGCTGCTGCTTGCATTTTTGAACCAGGCCGTGCCACTGAGCGACTTGCATGGGCGAGAGTATCAGTCTTAGCCAATGCTATTTCTAGACATCTACGTAACAATATCTCGGGCAAGAAAAAAATGGTACTCTTTATGTGCAGCAGTCTCAACGAAGAAAATGTTGATATATCATGGTGAGTGCTATAGCTAAACTTGAATGGACACTGACGCGAATTTGACAAAACATGTGACTTAACTTTTTCCATGTGAAAATGCTTCTATCTATCTTTGTCATTAGTCAAAATGACAAACCATTACATTTTATTAGTAAATATTAGGTTTGTTACACTAAAAGCGGCCATGGTAAATGGATGGGTTTGCGACAAACAACTAGATGATTAGACGCTAGGCAATTGAAGCACCTCTTCCTTGCGGAGATTGGGCGGAATTAAAGATCAGACAGGCTTCATTTAAGCTTTAGGTTCAAGTGAAACATATTATTCAATATGGTTCCTTTTTGGATTAATCAAACTGCACTTATAGATTTGTTAACTAGGCATTATAGACCTCCATTTCCATGTAGAAGTAAATGATGAAGGAAATATTTTGGATTTTAAGGTTTTACCAATGTCATGTATCCAATTATGTGTCTAATTAAGTAAATGTTTCGGCGTGATGGCATTGCATTCCTAGTACCTGAAAAAATAGCACTACCAAATAGTATAACCATGTACCATTGCTTTTATTTCAATTTTAACATGGAATTGATACATTGCTGGTATAGAACATTTAATATGGCATGTCATGCTTTGAGGTACATTTCATAATTAAGGGTCACCATAGATGTGTTCACACAATTTATTATACGACTTTCTATTATATAAAATAGTAAAGATGTTTCTCTGTGTTCCAACATAAAGTCGCTCATTCAGGCATAAAGGAGATGCAAAAGAAGAAATTCTTGCGAGGGCACTTCATCAACTGATTGATTTATTGACAGAAGAGGCACTACCTATCCATGAAGGACCGAAGTACATAAAAAGTCTCTTAAGACGTGTTGTAAGTTAAATGAAGAACTGCAAAACAAATCGCATGTTATTGTGAGGTTTTATTCAATAATAATCTGATGCAATTCTTTCCATTTCTAGTGGATTCAATGGATGATGCAACAGGCAAATATACAGGATGGCATATGTAGCAAGCCCAATATGACACCAAGGTCATGCATGGTACATGACAAACAAACATGTGTTCTTCTTGCTCAAATTATTGAGATCTGTGCTGGAAGAATCGGTGAGTTTGAATCCATTATAAGCAACATAAATGGTGCCCGGTTTATTCAACTCGCATCCTGTGTCTGCGATAGACTTCACAAGATGTTACAGCAACAGGTAATCCCTATATTTCAGCGGTTTTATCACTATATATTTGTATGAGAATTATACCCATTGTTATTCTGCTTTTCCATATGTATAAAGTAGACAATTTTTTTAAAAAAATCTTGATTATCTCATGCAACTTAATGTTTAAGAAAGTTGGCTACAGGGCACTAAAATTATGTGGTTAAGATTCCTAGGCTACAATGATTCATATAAGTAATGAGGCCTTCATACTTTGTCATGTTTACAAAATCTGGAACTCAAATGGTCAATCTCAACTCTACATTTTATTCTATGTCATTAAATTATCCCTACCTAACAAACCCTACCAAACAAAATTTAGTATTGTTCAAATTTATTTATTATTTCTAGGTTTTATAAAATTCTTATCAAATTTGATGTGAAGCCTTCAATCAAGCAGTTTTCAAGAAATACAAAAAAAATTAGAAAACTAAAATGTATTTGGTCAACTATGGGAAGCTCGGATTGCTCATTCAAGGCGGTTTCGTAAGCTAGGTGTGAAGTAACAAGGGCTCAAGAAACAAAAACACTTCTCTTGAAAAGTATAATGAAATAGTTAAACTATAAAGTATGATATGTTACCACTATCTCAATTTGTATATCATATGAAATTTAATTACTTATTTGGTATCCTCATCCATATATTTCGTACTTTGTAACATCAATATGTTTCTAAGGAGCTAATAGGTGTTTGATATATATATTTGCTTTTAACATTCCGTTAACATTGGAATTTACAGGATACCGAGAAGAGTAGGGCAATAATAAGCCACATTGAGAAGGAAATTGAGTTGAATATGCAAGAACTTGCTCAGCATGTTTTGCAGAGATCAGATAATCAATCAAATAACAAGACCAAGCAAACGTTCTTGAATGTTGTGAAAAGTTGTTTCTATGCTTTCACTTGCACGTCAGATATGGTTGACATACATGTCTCAAAAGTCCTTTTCGAGCGTGTTATTTGATTTCAATGTTTTTTCATAAGGTCATTGTGAATAGCATATAGAATGTGTTGTAAAGAGCGTTAAGGGAAAGGAGCATAAAGAACAGATCCGTCACTGGAATTAATTTACTGGAAGCTCGGTATTGGAGTTAGAAATATACATCACATGTGCTATATGACTATGATATCCTAAAACCCTAGAGTCGAAAACAAAAGGAAAAAGTCTATTTCATCCCCACACCTATGATAGTCAGTGCATTTAATCCCTGACTTAAAAAACGAGATGTTTTGCTCCCACGAGTATGCAAAGTGCAAATAAACCTTGGTGCGCGATGGTTTTGGCATTGGGTCAACTCGTGTGGAGTGGTATTGCCACATAGACCGTATTAGTGGCATGAAATTTGTAATATAGCTCTATTACTTTGATTCTTAGGATCTTATATATTGAAAATGAAATCCAAAGCTAAAGTCTTGTAACAGAAAGAAATTAACATGCATGACTTCTCATTTGCAATGGTCAGATTTAGCTTGATGTCATGAATGCATAGGCTTAGCTTAAGCATGATTTCCAGGGCCCAGCAGAACCATTTCTTTGCACAGAAATTGGTATGAACATGTATAATCGTGCTTTCTTATGCAGCTCAATCCATATCTGAATGTCATGTATTGAAGAATCCAGACTGAATGTTCAGAGTTTTTTATTTCACAAGACAATTATCGTGCTTTTTCATGCACTCATTTGACTCAAAGTCAAACCAGACTGACAATATGTTGCTAGAGCTGAGCTAATAAGTTAATTGCGGCCAGTGGATATATAATTATATACTGATCTTAATTTTTATTTGTAGCACCCTTATGGATGAAGTGCAGACTTCTTTGCCAGCTGAATGTATGTAATAGATTTTTCAGCCTCCAATTGCTCCTAATCCTGTAATTTTGTATGGAATGAAGTGATTTTTGTATGAACTGATGTCCATGAGTTTGTAATTTTAATTTCCTGAAATCAAATGCATGAGGCCATCCAATTTTTTTATTTAGTAGAGGGCACATCAATGCTGTTTAGGAAGCAACAAAACAGCAGTTTTCTTTTCATCTGTACATATGCAGCTGGGTCAACAATCTTGTCGGGGATTAGATCACGGCCCATAGCCATGGCCCACTCCCTGACGGCCCAATCGAACAGCCTACCAGGGCCCAGCTCCTTGGGAGGTTCTATCAGGCCCATGTGCATCCTGCCGAACAGCTTCATGGCTGGCACGGTGCGTAATGGCCTAGAATTCCTGTTTGAGTCCGACTCGAACAGAGTTTTGCACGACTGCAGCTTCATGGTTGGTTTCCCGGATTGGATTAGGAGTCGTGATCCCCAAGATTAGGAGGTTACCTTATCTACCGTAGGTCATATTTGGCATGTATGAGTTCGTTACGATCTTGTAGTTAGCCCGGCCCGATATTCCTCGGTAGGTCGGTTTGCTCAAGACTATATAAACAAGGCCCTACGGCGTTTAGAGGATCCTCGGCATTGAGTTTTACATCCTAGCATCTAGCTTAGACCTTAGCAGATAGATTTTAGCATACTACTCGTCGAGACTCGCCGATCTCGTCGAGTTCCACCTTGTAATTCTCTTTGATATAAAGAAAATTTGGACGAGGGCTATTATCTCCCGAGAGGCTGAACCAGGATAAAACCACATCTCTGCTCGTTCTTTGTTCGTGGTTGTTCGGCGTGTCTCCTATCTCCTCTTTGAAGAACCTTGGTTGACTTGGGTCGATATCCCAACCGTCGACAATTTGGCGCCGTCCGTGGGGACACGCAGATCGAGCATGTCGAACTCCGTCGCCGATCTGAGATACTTCACGAGGGCTACGACTCGGAAGGACGGGATGTCTCATCCTCGTCGATTCAGATCGATCTGTTCGGTCTCGAACACTTTCCGCATCCGGCGGATGTCTCCGCTTACATGGCGAGGTAGCCTCGGATCGCGACTCCGTCATCGGCAGCGACTACTGAGGCGATGATCTTTACGACGGTTTAGATTTGTCGATTCCAAGGCTATGTCGGTAGATTCCACTGTGGAGACACAACGATGACACCGTCTAGCATACCTTCGCATGGCCCCCGCGATTGCGTGGGCGATGTAGGAACCTCGAGGATCCCCTGCGGGCCGTGGCGGACCAGCAAGGTCGGGCAGATTAACTCGCCGGCATCAAGACGAGGTCGCGCAGTCGCTTTCGCGAGCAAGGCGTCATTCGCCGCGACCTCGGCGATTCCATCAATCGACCTTAGCGCGGTTTCGCGACCGGTGTAGCGGCGATGTCGCGACCCACCTCGCGTCCGGCGCTAAGTCTCCGGCGAAGCTTCCTGTCGGGTCAATTCCGCGTGGCCGGACTCGATCAGGCGTAACGCGGATGGTTCGAGATCCGGGACCCATAGATCAAAGTCGGAACGGCTCGAAGCTATAGCAACGGTCCTTAGATCCACCAATCAAGCGATCTCGCCGCATGGGTGATCTTTGTTGCGTCTAACCTAGAGCGGCCGGTCAAGGCCTAAAGTCTCTAGGAGAAGTCAACAACTTCTCGAGCGGCAGCAGACCAAACCGCCGGAATGATTCGGACAGCTCGATCGATCGCGTGACCCCGTCACCATCGAAGGATCTTGTCCATGAGCAAGCTACCCGTGGTCGCCGTCGCTCGCTAAGTCCTCGTAGTCATCGCGACCACGGGGCAAGCGCGCGCGATGATCACGGACGGTCCCTCGTGAGGCGGCGTCGTCGCCACCACGAGGAAGGGCGTGGTGGATTGTCCCGAGAGAGTTTCTCCAGCCGAGTCATCCCGTTCAGCAGAGTTCCTCCGCGCCGCGGGACCAACGTCTTCTCAAGACTAGGTTCTGCGGGGAAGGTGGTCGGTCATATGCTCTGGGTGCGGGGCTTTCTCGACGAGCTTCGAGTGTCCGGTGGTCCTCAAAGTTCAAGCCGGTCACATGGAGAGGTACAATGGGACTCGTAACCGTGAGGAATTCCTTTCCATCTACGCCACGGCCATCATGGCGGCGGGGTGACGAGCTCGTTATGGCTAATTACCTCCGATCGTCCTTGAGGGTCTTTGCTCGGACGTGGTCGTTCAATCGGCAGGAGGGTTCCATCACTCATGGAACCAGCTTTGTGACGCTCGATCGCTAATTTCCGAGGCTGTTACGTGCGTCTGGGTAAGGAGGATGATCTGCACGGATGATCCGGATGAGCGGGAGACCCTCCGCAACTTCGTGAAGCGTTTCATTAAGATCCGCAACACGATCCCGAACATCTCGGATGAGTCTGTTGTCCGCGCCTTCAAAAACGGAGTCGCGACGAAGCGCTCACCCAGATCTCGAGATCAACGAGACTGGACCGCCAACGACTGTTCAAGGCGGCCGACCGCTATGCCAACGGCAGAGCGCGTTGATCTAAAAAGGCGTTCGACAAGGCGAGCTGCCCTTGACTGGTGTGGATGAGAAGATGAAGAGCAAGAACAATGTTCCCGTGACAAGAAGTCCTGAAGAAGAAGAACAAAGGTGATGCGAACAATACCGTCGCAGGTATGGATCGCGCACCTCCTCCCAAGGATGGGCAGAAGAAGCCCAACAATAATTACAAGGGCAAAAAGCCTGCTCAGGGAGGCGGACAAGGCAAGAAAGGTCCGAGCGACCGATTTTGCAAGTTCCACCAGCACTACGGGCATGATCTACGCCACTGTAGAACTTGGGCTGCAAAGCTCGAAGATTTCTACAACGGCAAGGGCCCAATGCCCACCCTGCCCGAACAAGGTGATGCCGGTAAGGCCAAGCGCAAAACCGACGATGGTGATCGGGAAGATGATGATGAATATCAAGAGCCGTGAACCATATCGCCGTCATTTCGGCGGCTCCTCGACTTACACCTCTCGGCGCAGACCTCAAGGAAGCTGCTCGGGAGGTCCATTAGCGTCGAAAAGGCAAAACCTCGGCTGAATCGATGAAGTGGACCGAGGTCCCCATCTCCTTCTCTCGGGAGGATTGCCCCATGGGATGACCAAGCCTCGGCGGCTCCCATCGGTGGTCGCCCGACCATCGAGAACGCGAGAGTTGGCCGTGTCTTAGTGGACGGCGGGAGCGCTTTGGACTTGCTTTCTGCTAAAGTCTTGGACGAGATGCAAATTCCTCGTTCCAAGCTGAAGGAAGTCGCAATGCCCTTCTACGGAATTGTTCCGGAGAAGGCATCAAGCCGTTAGGGCAGGTTGTCGCCTGTCACCTTGCAACCCAAGCAACTTCCGGACGAGTTGATCACTTTCGACGTGGTCGACTTCCCATCGGCGCATAACGCGATCTTAGGCGAGCCATCTCTCGGTAAGTTTATGGTCGTCCCACCACGCTTACCATTGCGTGAAGATACGGGTCCTAACGGTGTGATCACGGTCAAGGGCAACTACAAAGTCTGCTCGGATTGCGACGAGCGATCCCTCGCCTGGTCGACCAACTTCCACCGCGGTCTCAAGTTCCATGAGACCAAGTCTGACGCCCTAGGGTCTCCTTCACCAGGGGAGAAACCAAGGAAGTTTCGCTGTCGCTTGATGATACTTCCAAGACAGTTCACTTGGGGGCCAATCTGGACCCCAAATAGGAAAGCGAGCTCATTGCCTTCCTCCGAGCTAATGCAGATGTATTCGCCTGGGAGCCATCTGACATGCCCGGAGTCCCAAGGGGGTAATCGAGCACAAAGCGGTTGTCCGCGGACAAAAGCATGTTCGCCGAAGCTTCGTCGCTTTTGAATTCAAGCGGGGATCATCAAAGATCGACAGCAAGCGCTTTCATTCTTTGGGTTCATCCGCGAGGTTGATCACACCGAGTGGTTAGCCAACCCTGTCATTGTAAAGAAGAAAAGCGGCAAGTGGAGGATGTGTGTCGATCACACAGATCTGAACGCTGCTTGTCCTAAGGACAATTTCCGCGTTGCCTCGTATTGACCAGCTGGTCGATGCGATCATTGGACGCCAACTTCGAGTTTTTAGATGCTTACTCCGATTACCACCAAATAAGCATCTCCCCCGAGGATGAAGAGAAGACTGCCTTCATCACCCCTTTCGGCACTTTACGCTGCTCGACCATGTCTTTCGGTCTGCGCAATCTTTGGTGCCACGTTTGGTAGCTTTAATGGAGAAGACCTTCCCGAGCAGTAGCGGAAAAACACGGAGGTCTATGTCGGCGACATAGTTGTAAAAAACAAGTATGCTCCGGATCATGTAAAAGACACGGCAGAGACTTTTCATAATCTCACCAGCATCGAATAAAATTAAATCCAGAGAAGTGTACCTTTGGTGTTCGATCGGAATGTTGCTCGGTTATGTCATTGGCTCGCAAGGTATTTACGCCAACCACGAAAAAATCGAGGCCATTGAAAATATGCGAGCTCCAACTACCATAAAGGAAGTCAGAGCCCCATCGGGCGGATGGTGCTCTAAGCGTGTTTATTTCCGTCAAAGCGAACGCGGCTGCCCTTCTTTAAGGCCCCGCAAGCACAATGGTTTCGAGTGGACGGAAGAAGCCAATAGATCCTTCCAGATCTGAGCGATACTGCCCAATCCTCCGTCTTGACTACCCAGCGGCATGGCGGCGGCTCCTCATGTACCTAGGTTGCACGCCACATGCGGTGAGCGCGGTCTTGACGGTCGAAAGGGAAGGCATACAGCGACCAATCTATTACGTGAGCGAGGTACTTCACGGATCAAAGGAGCGTTACCCTGAGGTCCAGAAGCTCCTCTATGCCTTGCTCATATCCTCCAGGAAGTTTCGCCACTACTTCCACGCGCATCAAATACTGGTCCCGACCACGTTCCCTCTGGAAGAAATCCTACGGAACAAGGAATCTAGCGGACGTATAGCTAAGTGGGCAATGGAACTAGCAGAGTTTGATCTGTTATTTGCTGCCCGAACTGCTATTAAGTCACAGGTCCTAGCTGACTTTGTCGCTGAATGGACTTGCCCGCCCAAATCGAGGAGCTCCCGAGCAACCCGATGAACCCTCTTGGACCATGTTTTTCGATGGCTCGCGCACTGGAAACTCGGGGGCTGGTTTTGTTCTCATCTCCCCTCAAGGAGAGCAACTCCAGTATTCTATCCAACTACACTTTGCGGCGACTAACAACGCTGCAGAGTACGAGGCCCTCCTCGCGGACGACGAAGAGCGTGCAAGTCGCTTGGTGTCCAGCGGCTAAGCGTGAAGGGAGATTCACGGTGGTCATCAATCGAGTTAACAAGGAGTATCGATCTGCGATAACTCAATGGCGCGATACGGTTGAAGTGAGGAAGTTGGAGCGGCATTTTCGATTCTTGAAGTGCTCTTCGTGCCAAGGAAGGACAACTTCGGCCGACCAGCTATCAAGTTTGGATCCTCACGCGAACCTGCTCGGCAGGGTGCTCGTCGAGCACCTTTACAAGCCCTCAATCACGCCCCCGGACGAGGCGGCGAGAGACAGTGGTCTGTCTCCGTTATCGGCAGTGCGGATCGGTCAACGCCATTTGTCCGGTACCTTGCAGATGGGACCACGCCGACGATGAAGCCGGCGTTCCGGCCATAAGGCGTGCTGCTCCATACAAGCTTGTGGGCGGCATCCTTTACCGTCAAGGTGCTCGGGAGTTCTCTCCAAGTGCATCTCGCAGCAGAGGTGTGTTCCTTCTTAGGGACATACGAGGGTGCTGTGGCAACCACGCCTCCTTGAACTCGTCGGCAAAGCGTTTCGCATGGGCTATTATTGGCCCTTTGCGTTACAAGATGCCCGGACATCGTGACTAAGTGCAAGGCTTGCCAATTTCACGCCGGAAGGCACACAAGCCCGCCCAAGAGCTCCAAACAATCCCCCATCTGGCCCTTTTCCACATGGGGTGCGGATCTGCTCGACCCATTCCCTAAGGGGTACAAGGGCTATACACACACCTTCGTCGCCATAGACACTTTTACAAAGTGGATTGAGGCGAGCTCGTGTAATCTCTTCACGCCAAAACGATCGCTCGCTTTTTCAAAAGCAACGTGGTCACGCGCTTTGGGATTCCCCATAAGGCGATCACGGATAACGGTACCTAGTTCAAGCGAGCTATTCCAGAATCTGCGAATATTTGGGTACCAAGGTGCATTTCGCCTCGTGGCACATCCACGAGCAATGGAGCGATCGGCGAGCTAACGGACAGATAGTCCAGGTATTAAACGGAGGGTATTTGCTGCTCTCGGCGAGCACATGCAGAAGGCTCAGGTTGACGGTTCCTTCCGTCCTCCGGGCGATTCGCTTTCTGACGGCCACAGCGACCGGGAAACTCCTTTCCAAGCGGTCTATGGTGCGAAGCCATCACGCCGCCGAAATCATACTCGGTTCGCTTCAGACGAGCTCGGTCAACAATTGACAACGAGCAAGAGCCTCCTCGATCTCGATCTCCTCGAAGGCACACGCGACCGGGCACAAGTCGAATGGGCGCTACCGGCAAGATCTTCGCGCAGACGCGCGCCAAGTCGGTTCGACCAAGGGCTTTGAAGGCGGGCGACCTCGGTTACTGCCGTGTCGAGAACTTGTCCAATGCCAACAAGTTAACTCCTCGTTGGGAGGGCCCATTTACTGTCGTTTCTTACGCTGCCGGGGGCTGTTCACTGGCTATGGAGGACGGAGAGAGTCGACCAAACACTTGGAACATCGACCCGACCGTAAGTTCTTTGTGTAGGTCTTTTCTGTTTTCTTAGCCTGCGCTTTTGTAAACTTGCGCCTTAGTTCGTCCAAGTCTCTCGGGCACCATGTAAAGTCCAATCCAACAATTAAGTGAATTCTTGCGGCCTCTGCGCCTTTTTCACTTCTTGTCTTTTGAAGACTACCTCTTTCTCTCTGGTAACACTTGATGGCTGCCCGGCCTTGCGAACTCTTGGCTCCGCAATCTTAAGGATTGTTCCCTATCCGTATCTGGTTTCAACAAGTTCCTAAACTCAGGGTTGCGTAACATGGCCTTTCCACCTTGCGGCTAAGTCTGCTCTCGTAAGCCCTCCGCGGCAGAGGCACTTACTGCTCGGCGCGACCACTTGGTAAAGCCTGCTCTCGTAAGCCCCCCGCGGCAGAGGCACTTTCCTTGTTCGGTTACTCTCGGAACTGCCTAACTTACGTCAACGAGCAGACTACGGAACGAATCGAGCAAGGTACGGGTGTCGCTCTTTCTCCCTACGCACGTGCTCGAGTTCGCAAGCTTAGGTTCTCGAGCATCGTCCGTACCGGGGGCTAGGGTGTCGCTCTTTCTCTTGTGCACCTGTTCGGGTTCGCAAACTCAGGTTTCCGAGCAGATGCACAACGGGGGCTGGGAGTTAGGCAGAGCGCTCTACCGGTTTTCTTAAACTTCCTAGCGCTGTTCGCTTTTCTCTTAGTTTCGCTCGTTCTGTCTTTTCTTTGCTCTTTTTGCGGGAATAAAGGTAAATACTTTATTACATTACTCGAAAGTTTGGTACAAGACCCTTTAAGATTCTGACATGGTGCTACTTAGGAGCAAGCTGCTCCTTCAGCTCCTCAACTTCTAACTTGAGGCGCACGACTTCGCCCTGAGCCTTGATTCCTTCCCGGGCTTCAGCTCGGAGGCGTTCGATCTCCTCCTTGCTCCGCTTGGCTTGCGCCGCAGCCTCTGCCCGGATGGCCTCGACCTCCTCGGTCTTGGCGCGCAGCTGATCGTTCAGAGCCTCGCTCTGGCTGACTCGCTGCTCGGCCGTCTTGAGCTGCTCGTCCAGCTCCTTGACCCTTTTCTCTGCGGTGATCGCCCTCACCGTCATCCCGCGCATCTCCTCGATCTCTTCCTGTGAAGCCCACAGGGTCGAGATCTTTGCCTGGAGACCCGCGGAAGTCTGTTCTTCCTTGGCGAGCTGGGCCTTAAGCCTCTTGGCTTCCGCCGCGAGCTGGTCCCGCCGTTGGGAAACGTCAGCAAGCTGCTCTTCGAGCCACTTCGAGCGGCCCGGCTTCTCCTCCGCGGTGCTCGCCTTAATGGCTTGCGCGCGAAGCTCCTCGGCCTCTCCTAGGAGAGACTCGCAGGAACGCCTCTCTTCGGCCAATTGGGCTTTGAGCTTCTTTACCTTCGCCTTCGTACGGCCGACTTTGGGCTGGTGCAGAGGGCCCCGCTTCGGACTCCCTCGTCCTGAGGTGCTCCCGGAGCGACGCCAGTACGGCGCTCCGCTCGATGGTGACGCCGTCCTCGAGCTCCTCCATGGTGTCCTCGAAGACACGAGAGGAAGAACAAGTTAACTACTTTGCGATGGCGTAGCTAAGCCGAGCAAGATTTGGTCTTGGTGCCTACCTTCCCAAGTCGTTGCTTGATCTGCGGCGCAGCAGTATCCTCGAGCCATCGCCACGAAGCCCCTTCGTGTGGGATGAGGCGGGCGCGTTCTTGCCGTCGCCGCCTTGTTCGCTCCTTCTTCTTGCGAGAGCGCATCTGCTCGGGTGCAGGAGCGACGGGCGAAGCACTTTCGTCTCCGCGCTCCTTCTCCTCTTCCTTTTCCTCTTCCGCCCAACGTCTTGGCGAGGCGGAGCTACTCCGGGTGGCGCCGTTGTTTCCTGGCGGGGCGACTTGCGCGACCGCTCGGTGCTTCTTCATGTTCTCTGGCGGTGGGGTTCGCATACCGCTCGCACGGAGAATCCGTCGCCTCGGGGTGAGCTGCCCCATGACGAAGTGCTGGCAGACCGGCCGCTCGGTCCGCCTCGGCGCTTCGGAGCCATCGCCTTTGGCACCGAAGTCCGTGGCGCCGCTTGCCGCTACTTTTGCCTCCAGCCGCCCCACCGCGCCTTTGGCGCGTCGATCCTTCATTGGAGCCGGCGGCAAGAGCTCCACGCCGCCCGGCTTGTCCTTGAGGCACGCTAGCCTCATCGCCCGTGAAGCGCCGTGCAGGTGCTCGGGCAGCAGCGACCGCTCGAGCGCCTCCTCTACATCATCCGTGGCGATCTCTCCTTGAGCAGCTGATGAAAAAAAAAAGATCATCGTTAAGTCTAACGCGGTCAGAAGGTTGGAAGGTCTAAAGATCGATTCCTCCATACCTGCCGTGGAAGGCTTGGTCCTGATCTTCTTCGCCGGAACCTTCCGCCTCTTCCTCGGGGGCTCCTTGGCGGCTTCTCGCCTTGGCCCTTGGGTGTTAAATGGCGGCGAGCTCGGCTCCCTGGTGAGTGGCGCTCCTCTCTTGCAGCGCAAGAAGTTTTTCCTTGCTTGCGACTTCTTCTTCGAGCCTCCTCGCTCGGCGACTGTGCGGCCGATCCATGCGGCCGGGTGAGCTTGCTCAGAACGCCCGAGCCAGAGAGCCCGGCGAGGAGGGAGGGGCTTGGTCTCTTCCCGCTGGGCTGACGCGCCCGCTTGGTGCCTTTCGATGCGTTCCGTCGCCCATAGATTGGTCTCTTCGACGGTGGCGGCCGCCGTGTCATGGCGAGCTCAGCGTAGGCTCGGCCGCCACCTTGGGCTTTGTGGCGCTTTGGCCTTGCCCTTCTTCGCCTTCTCCTTCTCGGACCGGAGAGTTCCTCAGCGATCCTCCAAGGATCGATTGGTCCTCTGCGCGTTTGAGAAGCGGGCGTTAACATTTAAACAACGTTGCAAGTCTAGCAACATAGGTGAGGTAAGTAATTTACCTCGCTCATGCGGACAAACACGTTCTTGCGGGCAGTGTACGCCACCTCGCCGATGACCTCCCGTCCTTCTTCGCCGCTTTCAAGATGGCGTCGACACCTTTCGGTCACCCATGCGTCGGTTGGCTTCTCCGCTGAATGAAGGATTGTTAGTTCTGTTCGGAGGAAAGAATGTATTTAGAGGTTGAGTCTTAAAGGCACTTACCCGTGCTCTCCCTTGTGATGTCTTCCCATCCCTCTATCTTGTAGAAGGATAGGACCTTCTCCGCAGCGGACGAGACCACATTGTTGTGAAGTCGAATAATCATACCTTTCGTGAGCCCAAGGCTCACGAGGGAGGCGATCTTCCTTGTCATATACCAGTCCTCGGCGGTCATCTCCGCCGAGGCATTGGCGTCCCCTTCTTGGCGCCTTCCGGTGAAAACGAAGTTTCTTGTTGCCGCTCCGCTTCTGTCAGAACCACCTCACCCACCACGGGCCCATTGAGTCGGCGAGAGGTGGGCGCGGGTACGGCGCGTCATCGGCGGTGGCCCGGAGCTTGAGGTAGTAGCACCCCAGCGCCGAAGCGGCGGAGCTGCTCCTCGTTACTGTGTAGTAATGGAGGAACAGCCCCACCGGCGGATCGATGCCCAGATAGCCCTCGCACAGTGTGCGAAGGCGCCATCCGGAGGATGGAGTTCGATTGAGGTTCGCCACCTCCAATCCGCTGATGTTCAAGAAGGCCTCGGCGAAGTCGCCTCAGAGACCTCAACCCGAGCAGTGCAAAGCTGCTCAAGTTGAGGTAACGAACTCTCCTCGAGCGGCTCCGAGTATCCTCCTCTCCGGCGACCTCCACTCATGGTGTCGATGTGGCCCTCCTCCTCCCAGATCCTAAGGTCCTCCTCGGTCAAGCTAGTGCACGTGAATTTGGCCATAGCGATTCCTGTATGGACGAAAGGTGGTCGGTGATGGAGTTTGGGTACTTGATCTTGGCGTGGTTGGAGCTAGGGCTTAGAGAGGAAAGGCGCGAGAGAAGTGGTCGGCATGCGGCGGCTTGGGTACTTTTATAGTCCCGTATAAGCGCTCTGCAGCGGTTTTGTCCCGAGCGGCTAGTTTTTACTACAACGGCTAGGTAAAACGGTGCTTTGTTTTCACCGCAATGACGAGGAAGTTACCGTTGGAGTGCATAGCGGCTATTTTTTTTCCAAAGGTTCAGACGTGAAGGCCGAGTGCTCTTTCGGACAGATGTCGTTCCACCTTTCCGACGAACGGAGTTGCTAAATCCTTGATCGGGTTTATTCGGTCCCGAACAAGTCTTGTTCGGTTGAACCATAACCTGTTCGATTCGCTTGTTACATGCCTTTGTAGCAGGGAAAAATACCCTCTTCGTGACTTTGAGTCTCAAGGGATGACCCCACTCTAGTGAGTTCTTCCACTTGAGTCTCGGGCTAGCTGTCGGGATTAGATCACGGCCCATAGCCATGGCCCACTCCACCGACGGCCCAATCGAATGACCTACGGGGCCCGGCTCCTTGGGAGGTTCTATCAGCCCATGTGCATCTGCCGAACAGCTTCATGGTCGGCACGGTGCGTAATGGCCTAGGATTCTGTTTGAGTCCGACTCGAGCGAGTTACGCACGACTACGTGAAGACCGGACGTTGGTTTCCGGATTGGATTAGGAGTCGTGATCCCCAAGATTAGGAGGTTACCTTATCTACCGTAGGTCATATTTGGCATGTATGAGTTCGTTACGATCTTGTAGTTAGCCCGGCCCGATATTCCTCGGTAGGTCGGTTTGCTCCGCACTATATAAACAGGGCCCCTACGGCGTTTAGAGGGATCCCTGGCATTGAGTTTTACATCCTAGCATCTAGCTTAGACCTTAGCAGATAGATTTTCGCATACTACTCGTCGAGACCTGCTGATCTCGTCGAGTTCCACCTTGTAATTCTCTTTGATATAAAGAAAGGCTGGACGTAGGGCTATTATCTCTCCCGAGAGGCCTGAACCAGGATAAAAACCCCTGTCTCCTGTTCGTTGCTGTTCGTGGTTGTTCGGCGTGTCTCCTATCTCCTCTTTGAAGAACCTTGGTTGACTTGGGTCGATATCCCAACCGTCGACAAATCTGTACAAGCTATCAGGCCGTTTTACAGACATTTAATTTCAACGGATCAAACCTTCACTTGTTTGCACTGAAATCCCACCAAGACACATCTGCTTCTTGAATCCCACCAAAACACCTCCGCTTCTGTTGTTCATTATTTCAATCAGATATTACCAGATGCAATTTCAGAACCTTTAATTTAGAGAGAGAGCTGTGATTCAGCTAGAGAAATATGAATAGAAAGCTACAATTTATATACAGAGAGCTAATAGCAATACACATTCTGACTGCATACAAAACAATACTCATGCTGCTACAAATCTGTACATTTCACACTTCAATTGATTCCATAGATAACATTGCCGCTGCTGCTACAAAAATTACAAGAATTTGGACATTTAATTTCACCTTAGGTTCTGTTCTTTTCAGCTGATCTGAGTGGCTGAATAGCTAAAAATAACTAAATTTGGAGAGTTTCTCAAGGTAATCTTGAGATTCGGATCCATTTTGTTTGACTTGCTTTTTAATGCGTTAGGACTCACATTCGAGACAGCGAAAAACGAACTCAAAAAACCCAAAGCAAATGTTTTATTAAAACATAGATAAGTTATTAAGTTGTTAAGCCGTTAGGCTGAGCCTTTTTAATATCTCTGAATGATGATCTTTGCATGACGTTATGTAATCCATCCTTGAGTTAGGAGCCCAAAAGAACAGAACCTTAGTAAGGGGATCGGGAAGGGCTAGAGGGGCAAATAGGGGGGTGTCATCCTTCATTCGTGGCAGCAGGAGTTTACGACACATTTGAAAAAAAAAAGATCAATTAAATCTCATTGACACCAAAGGCACGATGGCTGCTGTACCAGAGGCCCGGGGGACCATTTCCCCAAATCGGCCGATCCCATGCAGGTCGGTTGGCCTAGGACCCGCATGCAACCGCCTCAAGACAGCATGCAACTGTCTCCAGGAGCAATTGTGAGTCGTGGGATGCAAGGGCGGATGCACAGTAGTGCATCGGGTAGCATCTGCTAACCCAAAATTTTTGAAAAAAATTTGCACATAGAGGTATATATCCCAGCAGTCAGTAGCCGGCCCATCTAACAGTTAGTCTAACACATATCAAGAATGGCACAATAGCCCACCCACAACCCATGCATTTTGTTAGTATTACTTTTCTATTACTTTGTTAGTATTTTGGACACATCGATATGGTTGTAATGGAATTATTATGTATTTTAATTTAAACTATTATATTCTGTGTATTTTTTTCATTGAATTGTGTTGCTAAGGTCGGTGTCCGTCGTCCGCTACCCCATCGTTGAATTCCTGGATCCGCCACTGGTGGGATGTAACGTCGGTGGATCCAAAGGGCCCAACTGACCTCCTCGGCTCCACCTAATTCACCCCCGCAGTATGTACCCCTAGGTCTCCAAAGTACTATAAATACGGGATGCTTCGTCACTAAGAAGGAGCTCATTTTTCACTCACTTTTCATTTTAGAGTTAGGTTAGCGTATTTGGGAGGTAGAGTCGAGTCGAGCTTTTCTCGGTGTTTCGGAGAAGTCTTTGGAAATACTGATACGACTCTTGTATCTTTTCTTCTTTGTACGACCTATACAATATCAATATAGTATTTCTTTATTTACTTTGAGTTCAACATTTATATTTATATATTTACTCTAATTATTATATCCATCTTGCGGAAGTGCTTTAGTATTGAAGTAGAATCTTCTTGTTCATATGTGTTTGTGGGGTATCTTGTCCGATAGTTTATGTGATACGGACTTCTGGCAGTCGCTACGGCGACTAGAGGGAGGTGAATGGGAGCCTTGAAGATTTTTGTTCGGACCAATGCTTTTTGAACTCACCCACCTTCCAAAATACAAACACCGTCACAGCAATGGTTGAGACCCATGAAAATACGAGCAATTTTTTAGTCACAATCCTGGTTGTCAAGTGTTCAAACAAAAGGGAATCAATTCAAACCATGCTTTAATAAAGTGGATCAAGCCAAATCACTAAAGCCACTTTCTGAAAAGCAAAAGCAGATTTTATAGAATTTGTTCTCACTTGGAGCAAAGAGATTGTGGGTTTCTAGTACTTTAGAATTTTTGAGAATTTTTCTCCCTGTTCATTATTGAGTCGTGAAGCATTACACCAAAAATCTTTCCAAAACTCCTTGCACACAAACCAGAAAAATCCAAACACTACATCTTGTCAAAAATGTCATCCAGAAAATTTAGGGCTCAGTTTTCACCTCACTGCACCCAAACAAAGAATTGTCATGACTTCATTTTTTTTTTGTATTGATAGATATGAAAGCACCCAAAAATGATTTTTTTTATTTTTCTTCAAATCAAATACTGACTGTTGCGCGAAGAACAAGTTCTGCATAGATTTGCAACTAGTGGGAAAACTTGATCTCTAGCCTATCCTAGGTTGCAAATAAAGTGTCAAAACACATAATCAACCTCAAGGCATCATGGATCAGAAGCAAGGAGAAGGAGACGAGGCAAATAAACTAGTTGCAACAAAAACCAACAAAGCAAAAAGATTAAAACCCAAGTACAAGCATGAACAAGCCATGAACTTGAAGAAACTCAATTGATTTCATTGAATAGATAGTTGGGAGATTACAAGCTGCTCTCGCGACCACAAGCACTTGCAGGTGCAACTCCTCTCTCTCTCCCACACACACTTCTCACAAATCTGAAATTTCTAGCTCAACGAATGAGGAGGAGGTGCTCCCCTCCCCCTCTATTTATAGCCTCCGGGGTGAGACCCCCCAAACCCTAGGCGCTGCCTCTCCCCTTGATCTGAGGATCAACAGTGTATAACGCACACTCACCTAACTCACTCCCAACAAGGAATATTCATGTCTTATTCCTCCGGAAGATCCCTCGCACCTTCCTGGCAGCATCATGGTCGCCAGCCCACGCCTAGGTCCACTAGTCAGTCCCGCTTCGCTGCCAAGTGATCGACCCCCGGCCTCCAACTATCTCGCATCCATGTTGTAGTGAAGCTTCTCGTCCACGCCATCTCTTGTGACCGTCAGGTACCAAACGTGGTCGCATGCACGCCCTCGGATGCCCGAACCTCCAGTTCGCCTCTGCGGAACAGTGTTAGTCACATACCTACCGATGCCTACATTATAGAGATGACTCCAAACGAAACACTTACCTTCTCCTGCAAGGTTAGCTTCACAAACATTATCAGCATCGAAATCCTTGCACAAAAGGATCATTAGAATGCAATTAGTCACACAATCAGCCTTCACCACTGGACACTATTTCAAATTTCATGTCCGTTTCAACAAATGCTCTGCCAAAGTATTTCAAAATCTCATCAAAGTAATACACCGTCACATATATTCATCACAACTCCGAGCTTCCCTCCACATGAATCTCAATAACTTCACTAAGGTAGGTTGTTACTCCAAGGATCCAGGAAAAATATTAATGTTAGCTGTGAGCATGGTGCTCAAAGTTTGGACTAACTTGATCAATGCCCAACCCCTCAGTTTGTGTGGTAGGTAGCATGTGGTGACTATATGTTTATTCCTTGAAATCCACCACGTTCGGGTTGGCTCCGTAGAACCGTATGGGAATGACCATAATCATCCAGAATTCTTAAGTATTAGCCAGTGGTAGTAGGTGTCGGGGATAAAATCACAGCCCATTGTCATAGCCCACTCCCTGACGGCCTAATCGAACAGCCTCCTAGGGCCTGTTCCCTAGAGGGCTCTTTCAGACCCATATGCATCCTGCCGAACAGCTTCCTGGCTGGCACGGTGCGTAACGACCTAGGATTCCTATTTGAGTCCGACTCGAACAAGAGTTCTGTACGGCTACGTGAAGACCCGAACGTGGTTTCCCGGATTGGAGCAGACGTCGTGATCCCCAAGAATTGGAGTATACCTTACCTAACTCGGGATGAATTTGGCGTGTATACGAGTTCGTTGCGACCTCGTGGTTAGCCCGACTCGATTATCCCTTGGTAGGTCGGTTGTTCAACACTATATAAACAAGGCCCCTACAGCGTGTAGAGGGCACCGAAGAACGACTTGAAGCCAAGATCGCATATTACTCTTGTACACCCAGAATCTCGTCGAGACCTGTTCATCTCGCCGAGTTCCTCCTTGTAATCCTTTCTCATATAAAGAAGCGCTGGACGTAGGGTTGTTATCTCCCAGGAGAGGCCCGAACCAGGATAAAAACCTCGTGTCTCCTCATTTGCTTGTTGATTATTGCTTGCCTTTCGGCGTGTCTTCTATCTCCCTTTCTCAAGAACCTTAGTTGACTTGGGACCGATATCCCAACCGTCGACAGTTGGCGCCGTCCGTGAGGATCTAGTTGATCAAGCCTGTTCGAGCATGTCGAATTCATTCAGCGACCAGGAAAATCTTCCCGAGGGCTATGACTCAGAAGGACAGGATGTCACGTCCCCTGTCACATCGGATCAATCCCTTCGATCTCGATCGCCTTCAAGATTTGAGACAGAACTCTCCGGCTACGTTCCGGAGATGGTCTTAGATCAAGCTCCCATCATTGACGATGAATATGGAACCGATGATCTTTACGTTGGATTGGATCTCTCGGATTCCAAGGCCATGTCGGTCGATTCCTCCTATGGCGACACAGTGATGACACCGTCTAGCGTGCCAACGCACGGCTGTAGTAGCATCAACATGGCCGGCGCAGAAACCTTAGAGGCTCGAGCGAGGGCCGCGGCAGCCGAAGAGATCGAGCAGATCAATTCTGCTCGGCAGCAAGATTAGGCTGCATTGGCTGTTCGCGAACAAGAAGTTGTTCGCCGCAGTCTGGACGCCTCAATCAATCAAACCTTGGCGCAGATTAGCGATCAACACAAGCGACAACGATGCGACCCGCCTCGCGCACCTACGCCAAGTCCCCCGGCAGACGATCTACCTGCTCGGGTCGAATCCCCGCGTAACCAGACCTCGATCGGGCAAAACGCAGACCCTTGAGCAGCGTCGGGAACGACTTCAAGCCTTGGCAACGGTGGTCAGATCCACCAACCAGGCCAACCTCGCCCTTATGGGTGACGCTGTTGCTTCTCACCTAGAGCGACTGGCTGAAGGCCTTAAGTCCATAGGTGAGGTTAACACCTCCTCTGAGCAACGCAGCCAGCCTGTCCGGAGAGATTCGGACAGTGAGCGTTCCGATCGATCGCGTGACCCTCGTCAACGGCAAAGGGCGACTCGCTATGAACAAGGTACCTGTCGACGGTTGAGATAACAATCTCAAGTCGCTAAGGTTCTTTAGAAGTGAGATGGGAGACACGCCGAACAACCACGAACAACAACGAACAGGAGACAAGGGTTTTTATCCTGGTTCAGGCCTCTCGGGAGAGATAATAGCCCTACGTCCAGCCTTTCTTATATATCAAGGGAGATTACAAGAGGTGGCCCGGCGAGACGAACAAGTCTCGGCGAGATTATGTGTGTATATCAGGTGCTAAAAGCTAGATCAAGTCAGATGCTAAGACGTGAACTGGATTCAGATGCCCCCTAAACGCCGTAGGGGCATGGTTTATATAGTACAGAGCAAACCGACCTACCGAGGGAATATCGGGCCGGGCTAACTCCGAGATCGCAACGAACTCGACGTGTCAAATATATCCTGAGGCAGATAAGGCATACTCCTAGCATTGAGGATCACGGCTCCTTCTCCAATCCGGGAAACCAACGTCCGGGTCTTCACGTAGCCGTGCAGAACTCTTGTTCGAGTAGGACTTGAACACGAATCCTAAGCCGTTACGCACCGTGCCAGCCATGGGCCTGATAAAACCTTCTAGGGAACTGGGCCTTAGTTGGCTGTTCGATTGGGCCGTCAGGGAGTGGGCCATGGCAATGGGCCGTGATTTTATCCCCGACAGTACCCGTGGTCGGCAACGCTCACCAAGTCCCCGTGGTCATCGCGACCACAGGGGCAAGCAGGCGTGCAGCGGTCATGGATGATCCTCTCGGGACGAGCACATTGTGGCGACCACGAGGAAGGAGCGCGGAGGACTGTCTCGGAGGGAATTCCTCCAGGTAGAATCTTCCTGTTCAACTAGAGTCCCTCCGGACAACAGGACCAATGTCTTTTCAAGACTAGGTTCTGCAGGAGAAGGTGGTCGGGCGTACGCCTTGGGCTACAAGGCTTTCTCTGATGAGCTCCGTGCTGTCAGGTGGCCTTCCAAGTTCAAACCTGGCCATATGGAGAGGTACAATGGGACCCAAAACCCAGAGGAGTTTCTTTCCATCTACGCTACCGCTATCATGGCAGCCGGGGGTGATGAGCTAGTCATGGCTAACTACCTTCTGACTGTCCTTGACGGCGCTGCTCGGACGAGGCTGTTCAACCAGCAGGAAGGTTCCATCCGCTCTTGGGACCAACTTTGTGACGCTCTGATCGCAAATTTCCAGAGCTGTTACGTGCGTCTAGGCAAGGAGGATGATCTGCACCAGATGATCCAGATGAACGTGGAGACCCTCCGCAACTTCATGAAGCATTTCATCAAGATCCGCAACACGATCCCGAACATCTCGGACGAATCCGTTGTCCGCGCCTTTAAAAACGATGTCCACGACGAACGGCTCACCCAGGATCTCGAGATCAATGAGACCTGGACCGCCAATGGTCTTTTCAAGGCGGCTGATCGCTATGCCAACGCGACAGAGCGCGTTCAGTACAAGAATGCGTTCTACAAGGGTGAGCTTCCTGCCCAGCCTGGTGTAGATAAGAAGAAGAAGAAGACTAACAACAATCCTGGTGACAAGAAGTCCCAGAAGAAAAAGAACAAAGGTGCGCAGGATAATACCGTCGCGGGTATAGATCGCGCACCTCCTCCCAAGAACGGGCAGAAGAAGCCCTCTAATAGCTACAAGGGCAAGAAGCCTGCTCAGGGAGGCGACCAAGGCAAGAAAGGTCCGAGTGACCGATATTGCCAGTTCCACCAGAACTATGGGCACGATATCCACCATTGCAGGACCTGGGCTACAAAGCTTGAGGATTTCTACAACGGCAAGGGCCCCATGCCCACCCTGCTCGAAAAAAGGTGATGCCGGCAAGGCCAAGCGCCAAGCCGATGGTGGTGATCGGGACGATGAGGATGACTATCCTGAGCCCGTGAACCACGTAGCCGTGATCTTTGGCGGCTCCTCAGCTTATCCCTCTCGGCGCAGCCTCAAGGAAGCTGTTCGGGAGGTCCACAACGTCGAGAAGGGCAAACCACAGCCCGAATCGATGAAGTGGACCGAGGTCTCCATCTCCTTCTCTAAGGAGGATTACCCCATTGGGATGACCAAGCCTCAGCGGCTCCCACTGGTGGTCGCTCCGACCATCAGCAACGCTAGAGTCGGGTATGTCCTGGTCGATGGCGGGAGTGCGCTGGACTTGCTTTCTGCAAAAGTATTGGACGAGATGCAGATTCCTCGCTCCAAACTCAAAGAGGTCGCGATGCCCTTCTATGGGATTGTTCCGGGAGAAGCTGTTCGGCCGCTGGGGCAGATTGTTCTACCCGTTACCTTCGGCAGCCCAAGAAACTTCCAGATAGAGTTTATCACGTTTGACGTGGTCGACTTTCCATATGTCTGCAACGCGATCTTGGGCCTGCCATCTTTGGGAAAGTTCATGGCCGTGTCCCACCATGCGTACCACTGCGTGAAGATACCGGGCCCTAGCGGCGTGATCACGATCAAGGGCAACTATAAAGCCGCTCTAGATTGCGACGAGCAGTCCCTTGCCCTGGTCGACCAACTTCCTCCTCGTGGTCCCGAAGTGCCGCAGACCAAGTCTGCCCGTCCCAAGGTTTCTCTTCCGCCAGGGGGAGAGACCAAGGAAGTTCCGCTGTCTCTTGACGATCCTTTCAAGACAGTTCATTTAGGGGCCAATCTGGACCCCAAATAGAAAATCGAGCTTATTGCCTTCCTCCGAGCTAATGCAGACGTGTTTGCCTAGGAGCCGTCTGACATGCCCGGGGTCCCAAGGGAGATCATCGAGCACAAATTGGCAGTCCGGCCGGACAAAAAGCCCATTCGCCAGAGGCTTCGCCGCCGGATTCAGCGAGGATCATCAAGGATCGACTTGGAAAGTCGCTTTCATTCTTTGGATTCATCCGCGAGGTTGATCACACCGAGTGGTTGGCCAACCCTGTGATTGTAAAGAAGAAAGGCGGCAAGTGGCGGATGTGTGTCGACCACACTGACTTGAACGCGGCTTTGTCCTAAGGATAATTTTCCGCTGCCTCGCATAGACCAGCTAGTCGACGCGACTGCGGATGCCCAACTCTTGAGTTTTTTTTTATGCTTACTCCGGTTATCACCAAATAAGCATCTCCCCCGAGGATGAAGAGAAAACTGCCTTCATCACCCCTTCGCACTTTACGCTGCTCGACCATGTCTTTCGGTCTGCACAAGAATGTTGGTGCCACCTTCCGGTAACTTAATGGAGAAGACTTTCCCAAAACAGCGCGGAAGGAATCTGGAGATCTATGTTGACGACATAGCTGTAAAGAGCAAGTATGCTCCGGATCATGTAAAAGACCTAGCCGAGACATTTCGTAATCTCACCAGGCACAGAATTAAATTAAATCCAGAGAAGTGTACCTTTGGTGTTCGATCTGGCATGCTGCTCGGCTATGTCATAGGTTCTCAAGGAATTTCTACTAACCCTGAAAAAATCGAGGCCATTGAAAACATGATGGCTCCGACCACCGTTAAGGAGATCTAGAGCCTCACAGGGCGGATGGCTGCTTTAAGCAGGTTTATTTTCCGTCAAGGCGAACGCGGGCTGCCCTTCTTTAAGGCCCTGCGCAAGCACAATGACTTCGAGTGGACAGAGGAGGCTGATAGATCTTTCGAAGATCTAAAACGATACCTGTTCAACCCACCTATCTTGACTACCCCGCGACATGGCGAGCAGCTTTTGCTGTATCTTGGTTGCACGCCACAAGCGGTGAGTGCGGTCTTGACGGTGGAGAGGGAAGGCATCCAGCGGCCAATCTATTACGTGAGCGAGGTGCTTCATGGATCAAAGGAGCGTTACCCTGAGGTTCAAAAGTTGCTCTATGCCTTGCTCATGTCCTCCAGAAAGTTTCGGCATTATTTTCAGGCGCATCAAATACTGGTCCCGACCAAGTTCCCTCTGGGCGAAATCCTACGGAACAAGGAAGCAGGCGGACGCATAGCTAAGTGGGCAATGGAACTAGCAAAGTTCGACATTACATTTTCTCGCCTTGACGCTATTAAATCCTGTGTCCCGACCGACTTTGTCGCTGAATGGACCTGCCAGCCCAATTCCTAGGAAGCTCCCGGGCAACCTGAAGAAACCCCTTGGACCATGTTTTTCGACAGTTCGCACGCTGGAAACTTGGGGGCTGGTTTTGTTCTCATCTCCCCTTAAGGAGAGCAACTCCAGTATTCTATTCAACTACACTTTGGCAACTAACAACGCCGCGGAGTACGAGGACCTCCTCGCGGGACTAAGAGCGTGCAAGTCGCTTGGCGTCCACTGGCTAACTGTGAAGGGAGATTCACAGCTGGTCATTAATCAAGTAAACAAGGAGTATCAGTGTTGCGATGACTCAATGGTGCGATACCTGGTTGAAGTGAGGAATCTGGAGCGGCACTTTCGATTCTTTATGGTGCTCTTCGTGTCCAGGAAGGACAACTTCTTAGCCGACCAGCTGTCCAAATTTGGATCCTCACGGGAACCTGCCTCGGCAGGGGTGCTCGTCGAGCACCTTTACAAACCCTCTATCACGTCTCTGGACGAGGCAAAAGAGACAGGTGGTGTTGTCTCCGTCATCGAGCAGGCTGCGGACTGGACAACGCCATTTGTCCGGTACCTTGCAGATGGGACCCTGCCCGGCGAAGAAGCCGAGCGTTCCCGGCTTATAAGGCATGCTAGTCCATACAAGCTTGTGGACGGTATCCTTTACCGGCAAGGTGCTTTGGGAGTACTCTCCAAGTGCATCTCGCAGCAGGAGGGTGTGTTCCTTCTTAGGGGCATACACGAGGGTGCCTACGGCAACCATGCCTCCTTCAGGACTCTGGTCGGCAAAGCATTTCGCATGGGTTATTACTGACTCACAGCGCTACAGGATGCCCGGGACGTGGTAACTAAGTGCAAGGCATGCCAATTTCACGCCCGGAAGGCCCATAAGCCCGCCCAAGAGCTCCAAACGATCCCCCATCATGGCCTTTCTCCACATGGGGTCTGGATCTGCTCGGTCCGTTCCCTAAGGGGTTCAAGGGCTGCATGCACTTGCTCGTCGCCATCGATACCTTTACGAAGTGGATTGAGGCTGAGCCTGTGTCATCTCTTCACGCCAAATCGGCTGTGCGTTTCTTCAAAAAAATATGATCACGCGCTTCGGGATTCCCCAGAAGATGATCACCGATAACGGTCCCCAGTTCAGAAGCGAGCTATTCCATGAATACTACAAACAACTAGACACCAAAGTCTGCTTTGCCTCTGTGGCACATCCATAGAGCAATGGAGCAGTCGAGCGAGCTAACGGACAGATAGTCCAGGGTATCAAACGGCGAGTGTTCGTGGCACTACGCGAGCACAATAAAGCCTGGGTCGACGAAGCTCCTTCCGTCCTCTGGGCCGTTCGCACCATAGTCAGCCGGGCAACTGGGGAAACCCCTTTCCAACTGGTCTACGATGCAGAAGCCATCTTGCCCGCCGAAATAGTACTCGGCTCGCCTCGCACGAGCTCGGTCAACATGGTTGACACAGAGCAAGAGCGCTTGCTCGAACTCGATCTCCTCGAAGGCACTAGCGACCGGGCACAAGTCAGAATGGCGTGCTACCAGCAAGATCTTCGCCGGCACGCTGCCAAATCCGTCCGACCAAGGGCTTTGAAGGTGGGCGACCTCGTTCTGCGCCGTGTCCAGAACCTGTTCAATGCCAACAAGTTAACTCCCCGATGGGAGGGCCCGTTCACGAGTCGCTTTCTCTTGCTTGGGGCTATTTGCACAGCAATGGAGGGCCGGGAGAGCTGACCAAAGACTTGGAACATCGACCCGGCCGTAAGTTCTTTGTGTAGGTCTTCCATTTGTTTTTCTTAGCTTTGCGGTTTTTGTCAAACTTCGCGCCTTGATTCGTCCAAGTCTCTCGAGCTGCCATGTAAAGTTCAATCCAATAACAGTGAATGTCCGTGGCCCCCTGCGGCCCTTTTCACATCTTGTCTTCTCAGACTACTTTCTCTCTGGTAACACTTGATGGCTACCCGGTCTTGCGAACTCTTGGCTCCGCAATCTTTAGGATTTCCCTGCCCGCATCTAGTTTCAGCAAGTTCCTAAACTCAGGTTGCGTAGCACGGCTTTCTGCCTTGCGGCTAAGTCTGCTCTCATAAGCCCCCACAGCAGAGGCACTTACCACTCTCGGCACAACCACTTGGCAAAGCCTACTCTCGTAAGCCCCCGCGGCAGAGGCACTTTCCTTGTTCGGTTACCTTTTAGATTGCCTACCTTATGTTAACGATCAGTTCATGGGATGACTCGATCAGGGTGCGGGTGTCGCTCTAACTCTCTACGCACGTACTTGAATTTGCAAACTCAGGTCTTCAAGCATCGTCTGTACCAGGGGCTAGGGTGTCGCTTTTTTGCTTGCGCACCTGTTCGAGTTCGCAAACTCAGGTTTTCGAGCAGATGCACAACGGGGGCTGGGAGTTAGGCTGGCGTCCTACTGTTTTTCTGAAAACTTTTTAGCGCTGTTTTGCCCTACTCCTAGTTACCTGTTCGTTCTTGTCTTTTGCCGCTCTTTTTTGCAGTGAAAAGGTAAGAGTTCATTTACACTAACCAAAGTTTTTACAGGACTACAAGGCCCTTTCGGGTACTGCCCTACTGCTACTACTTAGAAGCAACCTGCTCCTTCAGCTCCTCAATTTCTAACTTGAGGCGCAGGGCTTCCCCTTGGGCTCTGATCCCATCCTTCGCTTTAGCTCGGAGGCGCTCGGCTTCCTCCTTGCTAATCGCTTTGTGCTTGGCCTGCTCCCGGGCCTTTGCACGAAGGGCTTCAACCTCCTCGGTCTTGGCCCGCAGCTGCTCGGCCAGACTCTCGTTCTGACCTAAGCGCTGCTCGGCGTTCTTTAGCTGCTCGGCCAACTCTTCCACCCTTCCTTCCGGAATGCTCGCCCTCGCGGCCATCGCGCGAAGCTCCTCGGACTCTTCCCGAAGAGCCTTGGAGGACTGTCTCTCCTCGGTCAGTTGGGTCTTAAGCTTCTTCACCTTCGCCTTGAGTTGGCGTCAGCTTTTGGCCGTGGCGAGGAGCTCCACCTCGAGCTCACCTGCCCAGTGCTGCTGCTGGAAGGCTCCCAAGATGGCGCCGCGCTCGATGACGACGCCTACTTCGAGGTCCTCCATGGTCGCCCACAAGACCTGAATGAGAGAAGGATAAATCTGTCACATTGAGTTGCTCGTATCTTAAGCGGGCAATTTTTGGGTTTGAGGCTTACCTCTTGAAGCCTGTTCTTCAAGTTACGGCGAAGGCGCTCCCCAAGGCCTTGGGTTGCGAAGCCCCGGCTGCTCGGAACGGCCACAGCACGATGCTCTCCACGCTGTGACTTCTTCTTGCCGGAGCGCGCCCGCTTGGGGGCTCGCCTCCTTGCCCTGGTACCTTCGTCCCTGGGAGGGCTGGCGGTCGCGTCTTCATCGCCGCCGAGCTCCTGCACCTCCTCTTCTTCCTCTGCCCGAACAACCTCGGGCAAGACCGGCACCCCTTTGCTCGCAGACGTCGATGGGGCCGCGGACAGGGCGACTTGCTCAACCTGCTCGCGGCCATCTCCCTGCTCCCTGGTGGCAGGTCTCTCGCCCTGCTTGCCGAAAGTTGTCGTCGCCACAGGGATGATCTGCCCCTGCGATGAAGTACCCTGCAGGACCGTCTGCTCGGTCCCGCCTCGGGCAGCCGGCAGGGCCAATACCTTGACCCCGCTCTTCGTGGCGTCGCGCCCCACCCCCTCGGCTTCGAGCCGCTCCACGGCGCCCTTCAGCGCCTCGATTTGGTCGTCGGAGCATGGCGGGAGCATAGCCCACGCTGCCAGCTTGCCTTTGAGGGCGGCCAATCTCGTTGTCTGCGACGCACCGTGTAGGTGCTCGGGCAGCAAAGACCGTTCGATCGCCGCGTCCACATCGTCGGTGGCGATCTCCTCCTGGACAGCTGATGAAAAAGAAACGAGTTAAGTCCTAAGCGTTTCGGTAGAATGTAAGGGGAAAAGTTTTGCCCTTGCATACCTTCCGTCCCCGCGGTGGGAAACTTGGCCTTCTTCTTTGCTCCGCGATGGAGCTTGCGCCTCTTGCTCGGCGGATCCTCGGCTTTTTGTTCACCTTGGCCTCCGGGGCGCTCGCGGCGATAAACTCAGCTCTCTGCTGAGCTGAGCACTCTTTTTGCGCAATGCAAGGAGTGCCTCCTTGCGCGTGACCTCCTCCTCGAGCCTCCTCTGCTCCGCGATCTGTCACAGCCGTTCCATATGGCCCGGGTGAGCCCGTGCATAGCGCTTAAGCCACAGGGTCATGTTTCGTACCTCCTCGTTGCTTTGCTCGGTGAGGAGGGAGGGACTTGGGCGTTTTCTGCTTGGCTAGCCGCGCGTATGCTTGGCCTGCTCGGTGCGCTTCGTCGCCGTAGAGGGTTTTAGAGGTGGTTGGCGACCGCCACGGCACGGCGAGCTCCGCGTCGGCTCAGCGGCCACCTTGGGCTTCACGGACACCTTGGCCTTGCCCTTCCTCGCTTCCTCTTTATCAGACTCAGAGAGTTCATCGACGATCTCGCCGATGATGAGTTGCTCGTCCTGCATATTAGGAGGCGAATGTAAGCATGCTATAATCATGTAAGTCTAGCAACTCAGATGGGAGTTCTGTATAAGTTACCTTTGATGAGCGGACGAGCACGTTCCTCGGGCACGTGTAGGCCACCACGCCGGTGACCTCAGCGTCCTTCCTAGCAGCCTTCAACATGGCGTCGACCTGCTCGGTCACCCATGCGTCCGTAGGTTTCACTGCCCGAACAGAAGACATTGTTAGTTCCTGTTCGGATGAATCACCCGAAAAGGTTGATGTCGACAAGTCAACCAAGGCTCTTGAGAAAAGAGAGATAGAAGACCTGCCAAGCTATGCGAACAGCAATCAACGAACAACAAGGAGACACAGGGTTTTTATCCTGGTTCAGGCCTCTCAGGAGAGATAATAGCCCTACGTCCAGCCTTTCTTTATGTCAAAGAAGATTACAAGGTGGAAACTCGACGAGACGAACAGGTCTCGGTGAGATTATGGGTGTATAAGGAAGCAATATGCGACAATCTGCTAAATCTTGAACTTCTGGCCCCTCTATACGCCGTAGGGGCCCAGCTTATATAGCATTGAGCAACCGACCTACCAGGGATAATCGGGCCGGGTTAACTACGAGATCGTAACGAACTCATACATGCCAAATTAATCCTGAGGTAGATACGGTAAACTCCAAATCTTGGGGATCACGACATCCCGGGAGACCACGTCCAGGTCTTCACGTAGCCGTGCAGAGCTCTTGTTCGAGTCGGACTCAAACACGAATCCTAGGCCATTACGCACCGTGCCAGCCAGGAAGCTGTTCGGCGGGGTGCACATGGGCCTGATAGAACCTTCTAGGGAGCGAGGCCCTAGTAGGCTGTTCGATTGGGCCGTCAGGGAGTGGGCCATGGCAATGGGCCATGGTTTTATCCCCGACAGCTAGCCCCCGAGACTCAAGTGGAAGGACTCACTTGAGTGGGGTCTTCCTCTTGAGACTCTAAGTCACGAAGAGGAAAATTTCGCTGCTACAAAGCGTGTAACAGGCGACCGAACAGGTTATGGTTCGACCGAACAAAACTTGTTCGGGACCAAACAAACCCGATCAGTGCCGAGCAACCCTGTTACGTCGAACAAGAAACAACATCGTCGAAGCGAGCAGAAAGCCCTCGGTCACGGACTTTGGGAAAAGTAACCGTTGGCGGATCTCAGCGGTAATTTCATCAAGCTTGATCGAGCAGGCGACCATTTTACCTAGCTGTTGCAGTAAAAACTAGTCGTTTTGTAGAAAAGAACGGTTGCAGAGTTGCTCATCTGGGGCTATAAAGAGCCTCCGAACCCCTCGCGGCTCACCACTTTCGCTCTCGCGCACATCTCCTTCTCGAGCCCTTTTCTAATCGCGCAAGCATCAACAGCCACAACCCACCTCAAAAGCTGCTCGTCCAAACCTAGGGATCGCTATGGCCAAGTTCTCAGGCACTAGCATGACCGAGGAGGGCTTGAGGACTTTAGAGGAGGAGGGACACATCGACGCCGGCAGCTGGAGGCTGCCCGGGGAAGAGGAATCACCGGAGCCGCTCGAGGACGAGTTCGTCAACTCCGAGCAGTTCACGATGTTTGGGCTTAGGTCTCCCGAAAGTGATATCGTGGAGGCCTTCCTAAACATTAGCGGGCTGGAGGTTGCGAACCTCAACCCTAACTCTTTCCTGCAGATGGCGGTCTTCGCACACCTGTGCGAAGGCTACCTTGGAGTAGATCCATCGGTGGGGCTGCTCCTTCACTATTACAAAGTGACGAGGAGCAGCTCCGCCGCTTCGGCGCTTGGGTGCTACTACCTCAAGCTCCGGGCTACCGCCGACGACGCGCCCTATCCTCGCCCACCACTGCTCGACTCGATGGGGCTGTGGTGGATGAGATGGTTCTATACCAGGAGGAGCGACGGCAGCAAACTCGTCTTCACCGGGAAATCGCCGGCGAAGGGAACTCCAATACCGTGGCCGGAGCCGAGCGGCGAGGAGTGGTATCTCACTCGGAAAATGGCCTCTCTCTTGGGCCTCGGGCTCACGGGCAGGGAGATAATCCGGGACTTCGTGGCGAACAAGATTTGTCTGCTGCGGAAGAGGTCCTACCCCTTCTACAAGATAGAAGGCTGGGAGGACATCACCAGGGAGATCACGGGTAAGTTCCTCAAACACTTAATCGTTCTTTGGTGATTCATCCGAATAGGAACTAACGATTTCTTCTGCTCAGGCAGTGAAGCCAACCGACCCATGGGTGGCCGAGCAGGTCAACGCCATGCTGAAGGCGGCTAGGAACGACGGTGAGGTCACCGGTGAAGTGGCCTACACCTGCCCCAGGAATGTGCTCGTCCGCACACCAAAGGTACCTTAAACAGATCTCTACTGAGTTGCTAGACTTGCATGACAACTGTATTCTTACATTCGCTTCACAATACGCAGGAAGATCAGCTCATCATCGGCGGGATCGTCGAAGAGCTCTCTGGAGCTGAGAAGGAGGAAGCGAGGAAGGGCAAGGCCAAGGTGGCCGCGAAGCGCAAGGTGACCGCCGAACCGACGCGGAGTTCGCCGCGCCATGGCGGCCGCCAGCCCTCAAGGAAGCCCTCTGCGGCAACAAAGCGTGCTGAACAAACTAAGCGTGCGCGTGGCCAGCCAAGCGGGAGACGCCCAAGCCCCATCCTCCTCACCGAGCAAAGCGATGAGGAGGTACGGAACCTGACCCTATGGCTTGCGCGCTATACGCAGGCTCACTCGGGCCATATGGAACGGCTGCAACAGGTCGCCGAGTAGAGGAGGCTTGAGGAGGAGGTAGCGCGCAAGGAATCTCTTCTTGCGTTGCGCAGCAAAAGAGCTCAGCTCAACAGAGAGCTGAGTTTGTCGCCACAAGCGCCCGGAGCCCAAGGCGAACAAGAAGCCGAGGATCTACCGAGCAAGAGGCGCAAGCTTCGTCTTATGGCGAGGAAGAAGAAGATCAAGCCCTCCGCGGACAAGCCCTTCGCCTATGCAACTTACCGAACCGCGCAGGACTTAATGCACTCTTTCTTATCAGCCGCCCAGGAGGAAATCGCCACCAATGACACAGGAGCGGCGATCGAGCAATCTTTGCTGCCCGAGCACCTGTACGGTGCATCACGGGTAGTGAGGTTGCTCGCCCTCAAGGACAAGCTGGCAGCGTGGAGCGTGCTGCCGTCAGGCTCCAGCGACCAGCTCGATGCGCTGAAAGATGCGGTGGAGCGGCTGGAGGTGGAAGAAGCAGCGCACGGCGCCACGGAGAGCGGGGCCAAGGTATTGGCAGCACCAGCTGCCGAGGTGGGACCGAGCAAGCGGTTCTACCGGGCACTTCGTCGTAGGGGCAGTCCATCCCTGTAGCGATGGGCACTTCCGGCGAGCAAGGCGAGGAGCCCTCCGCCGAGGAGCAGGAATCCGATCGCGGGCAAGGGGCGCAAGAGGTCCTGTCCGTGACCCCTCCGGCTTCGCCGAGCAGAGCGGCGCCGGACTTGCCTGAGGCTACTCAGGCGGAGGAAGAACCGGACGTACAGGAGTCTGGTGGCGATGAAGCCGCGGCCGTCAGCCCTCCCAGGGCCGAAGGTTCCAAGAGGAGGGAGCGAGCCCCCAAGCGGGCGCGCTCCGGCAGGAGGAAGTCGCGGCACAAAGAGTATCGTGCTGCGACGGCCCCGAGCAGCCGAGGATTCGCAACCCACGGCCTCGGAGAGCGCCTTAGCCAAAACTTGAACAGAAGACTCTAGGAGGTGAACCACCAAACCAGAACTTGCGATTTTTAAGTCACAAGCAACTGAATTTGATAGATTTGTTCTTCTCTCACTCAGGTCTGGCGGGGCACTTTGGATGACTTCGAAGAAGGCGTTGGCGTGGAGCGCAGCGCTATTCTGGGAGCCTTCCAGGAGTACCGGGCAAAGGAGCTCGAGAGAGAGTGCCTCACACCGGTCAAAAGCCAAAGCCGGCTAAAGGCTACGGTGAAAAAGCTTAAGGCCCAGCGGACCGAGGAGAGGCAGTCTTCCGCGGCTCTCCAGGAGAAGATATCCACCCTGTGGGTATCACAAGAGGAGGCCGAGGAGATGCGCGGGCTGGCCGTGAGGGCGAGCACCGTGGAAAGGAGGGTCAAGGAGCTAGACGAACAGCTCAAGACCGCCTAGCAGCGTTTCGGTCGGACAGAGAGTCTGACTAAGGATCTGTGGGCCAAGACCGAAGAGGTCGAAGCCCTTCGCGCAGAGGCCAAGGAGCAGGCCAGGCGCAGCAAAGAGGAAGCCGAACGTCTCCGAGCTGAAGCTAGGGAAGGGTTCAAAGCCCAAGGGGAAGTCCTGCGCCTCAAAGAAGTGATCGAGGAGTTAAAGGAGCAGCTTGCTTCTAAGTAGCAGTAGGGCTGTAACCCGAAAGGGCCTTGTACCTGAAACTTTGGTTAATGTAAATGAAGGCTTACCTTTTCCCTGCAAAACAAAGTAGCAAAAAGACAAGGACGAACAGGAAACTAAAAGCAAGGCGAAACAGCTCTAGAAAGTTTTAAGAAAAAACGGTGGAACCCTTAGCCTAACTCCCAGCCCCCGTTGTGCATATGCTCGAAAACTTGAGTTTGCGAACTCGAATAGGTGCACAAGGAAAAGAGCGACACCCTTGCCCCCAGTACGGACGATGCTTGAAAACCTAAGATTGCGAGTTCGAGCACGTGCGTAGAGAGACAGCGACACCCGCATCCTGATCGACTCGTCCCATGAACTGCTCGTTAACGTAAGTTAGGCTATTCCAAAGGTAACCGAGCAAGGAAAGAGCCTCTGCCGTGGGGGGCTTATGAGAGCAGGCTTCGCCAAGTGGTTGTGCCGTGAGCGGTAAGTGCCTCTGCCGTGGAGGGCTTACGAGAGCAGCCTTAGCCGTGAGGCTGGATGCCGTGTTACGCAACTCTGAGTTTAGGAACTTGTTCAAATTAGATACGAGCAGGGAAACCCTGAAAATCGCGGAGCCAAGAGTTCGCAAGACCGGGCAGCCATCAAGTGTTACCAGAGAGAAGGAAAAGTCTGAGAAGACGAGGTGTGAAAGGACCGCAGGGGGCCGCCTACATTCACTTTTATTGGATTGAACTTTACATGGCAGCCCGATAGACTTGGACGAACTAAGGTGCGAAGTTTGACAAAAAGCGTGAAGCTAGACAAAAGACCTATACAAAGAACTTACGAAGCTGGTCAATGTTCCAAGTGCTGGTCAGCTCTCTCCCGCCCTCCATTGCCAGGCGAATGTACCACCGGGCGCGGTAAAGAGAAACGAGTGAGAACGGCCCTCCCAACGGGGAGTTAACTTGTTGGCATTGGACAGGTTGTGGACACGGCGCGGAACGAGGTCGCCCACCTTCAAAGCCCTTGGTCGAACTGATTTGGCTGCGTGCCGGCGAAGATCTTGCTGGTAGCGCGCCATTCTGACTTGTGCCCGTTCGCGTGTGCCTTCGAGGAGATCGAGGTCGAGCAAGCGCTCTTGCTCGTCGTCAACCAAGTTGACCGAGCTCGTGCAAGGCGAGCCGAGTACTAATTCGGCGGGCAAGATGGCTTCTGCACCGTATACCAATTGGAAAGGAATTTCCTCGGTTGTCCGGCTGGCTGTGGTGCGAACTGCCCAGAGGACGGAAGGAACTTTGTCGACCCAGGCTTTGTTGTGCTCGCTGAGTGCAGCGAACATGCGCCGTTTGATACCCTGGATTATCCGTCCGTTAGCTCGCTCGACTGCTCCATTGCTCTGTGGATGTGCCCGAGGCAAAGCGCACTTGGTACCCATTTATTCGCAGATTTCGAATAGCTCGCTTCGAGGCGGGACCGTTATCGGTGATTAGCTTATGGGAATCCCGAAGCGCGTGGTCACATTGCTCTTAAAGAAGCGTACAGCCGTTTTGGCATGAAGAGACGACACAGGCTCTGCCTCAATCCACTTTGTAAAAGTGTCAATGGCGACGAGCAAGTGTGTGCAGCCCTTGTACCCCTTAGGGAACGGGCCGAGCAGATCCAGACCCCATGTGGAGAAAGGCCATGATGGGGGATCGTTTGGAGCTCTTGGGCGGGCTTATGTGCCTTCCGGGTGTGGAATTGGCATGCCTTGCACTTAGTTACCACATCCCAGGCATCCTGTAACGCAGCGGGCCAATAATAGCCCATGCGAAACGCTTTGCCGACCAGAGTGCTGAAGGAGGCGTGGTTGCCGCAGGCACCCTCGTGTATGTCCCTAAGAAGGAACACACCCTCCTGCTGAGAGATGCACTTGGAGAGAACTCCCAGAGCACCCTGACGGTAAAGGATGCCGTCCACAAGCTTGTATGGACTAGCACGTTTTATGAGCCGGGAACGCTCGACTTCGTCGTCAGGCAGGGTCCCATCTGCAAGGTACCGGACAAATGGCGTTGTCCAGTTCGCAGCCTACTCGATGGCGGAGACAGCACTACCTGCCTCTGTTGCCTCGTCCGGAGAAGTGATAGAGGGCTTGTAAAGGTGCTCGACGAGCACCCCTGCCGAAGCAGGTTTGCGTGAGGATCCATACTTGGACAGCTGGTCGGCCAAGAAGTTGTCCTTCCTGGGCACGAAGAGCACCTCGAAAAATCGAAAGTGCCGCTCCAACTTCCTCACTTCAACCAGGTATCGCGCCATTGAGTCATTGCAGCACTGATACTCCTTGTTTACCTGATCGATGACCAGCTGTGAATCTCCCATCACAGTTAGCCGTTGGACGCCGAGCGACTTGCACGCTCTTAATCCCGCGAGGAAGGCCTCGTACTCCGCGGCGTTGTTAGTCGCCGCAAAGTGTAGTTGGATAGAATACTGGAGTTGGTCTCCTTGAGGGGAGATGAGAACAAAGCCAGCCCCCGAGTGTCCAATGCACGAGCCATCAAAGAACATGGTCCAGGGGGTTCTTCAGGTTGCTCGGGAGCTTCCTGGGACTTGGGTGGGCAGGTCCATTCAGCGACAAAGTCAGCCAAGACCTGGGATTTAATAGCAGTTCGGGCAGCAAACAGAATATTGAACTCTGCAAGTTCCATTGCCCACTTATCTATACGTCTGCCAGCTTCCTTGTTCCTTCGGATTTCTCCCAGAGGGAACTTGGTCAGGACCAATATTTGATGCGTCTGGAAATAATTCCGAAACTTCCTGGAGGACATGAGTAAGGCATAGAGCAACTTCTGGACCTCAGGGTAACGCTCCTTTCATCCGTGAAGTACCTCGCTCACGTAATAGATTGGCCGCTGGATGCCTTCCGTTTCCACTGTCAAGACCGCGCTCACCGCTTGTGGCGTGCAACCAAGATACAACAAAAGCTGTTCACCATATCGCGGGGTAGTCAAGATTGGTGGGTTGGACATGTATTGCTTTAGATCTCGGAAGGATCTGTCAGCCTCTTTTGTCCACTTGAAGCCATTGTGCTTGCGCAGGGCCTTCAAGAAGGGCAGCCCGCGTTCGCCTTGACGAAAAATAAACCTGCTTAGAGCAGCCATCCGTCCTGTTAGGCTCTGAACTTCCTTGACGGTAGTCAGAGCCTGCATGTTTTCAATGGCCTCGATTTTTTCAGGGTTAGCAGAAATTCCTTGCGAACCAATTACATAACCGAGCAACATTCCAGATCAAACACCAAAGGTACACTTCTCTGGATTTAACTTAATTCGATGCCTGGTGAGATTACGAAAAGTCTCGGCCAGGTCTTTTACATAATCTGGAGCATACTTGCTCTTTACAACTATGTCATCGATATAGACTACCAGGTTTCTTTCGCGCTGTTCTGGGAAAGTCTTCTCTATTAGGCGCTGGAACGTGGCACCAGCATTGCGCAGACCGAAAGACATGGTCGTATAGCAGAAAATGCCGAAGGGGGTGATGAAGGAAGTCTTCTCTTCATCCTCGGGGGAAATACTTATTTGGTGATAACCAGAGTAAGCATCCAAAAAACTCAAGAGTTGGGCATCCGCAGTCGCGTCGACCAGCTGGTCTATGCGAGGCAGCGGAAAATTGTTCTTAGGACAAGCAGCGTTTAAATCTGTGTGATCGACACACATCCTCCACTTGCCTCCTTTCTTCTTTACAATGACAAGGTTGGCCAGCCACTCGGTGTGATCAACCTCGCGGATGAAGCCTGCAGCGAGTAGCTTGCCAAGCTGATCCTTGATGATCCCCTGCTTGAAATTCGAAAAGCGTCGAAGCTTCTGGCGAACAGGCTTTTTATCCGGCCGGACTGCCAGTTTGTGCTCGATAACCTCCCTTAGGACTCCGGGCATGTCAGACGGCTCCCAGGCAAACACGTCTATATTAGCTCGGAGGAAGGCAATAAGCTCGCTTTCCTATTTGGGGTCCAGATTGGCCCCCAGATGAACTGTCTTGGAAGAGTCATCAAGAGACAGCGGAACTTCCTTGGTCTCTCCCTCTGGCTGCACAGAAACCTTGCGACGGGCGGACCTGGTCTGCGGAACGTCGGGACCACGCAGTGGAAGTTGGTCGACTAGGGCAAGGAATTGCTCGTCGCAATCTAGAGCAGCCTTGTAGTTGCCCTTGACTGTGATCATACCGTTAGGGCCCGGTATCTTTACGCAATGGTATGCATGGTGGGACATGGCCATAAACTTGCCAAGAGATGGCTGGCCCAAGATCGCATTGTAGGCAGATGGGAAGTCAACCACGTCAAACGTGATCAACTCTGTCCGAAAGTTGCTTGGGCTGCCGAAGGTGACGGGCAGAACAATCTGCCCGAGCGGCTGAACAGCTTCTCCGGGAACAATCCCGTAGAAGGGCATCGCGACCTCTTTGAGCTTGGGGCGAGGGATCTTCATCTCGTCCAAGACTTTAGCAGCAAGCAAGTCTAGCGCACTCCCGCCGTCGATCAAGACACGGCCAACTCTGGCGTTGCTGATGGTCGGAGCGACCACCAATGGGAGCCGCTGAGGCTTGGTCATCCCCGTGAGGCAATCCTCCTGAGAGAAGGAGATGAAAACCTCGGTCCACTTCATCGATTCGGGCTAAGGCTTGCCCTTCTCGACGTTGTGGACCTCCTGAGCAGCTTCCTTGAGGCTGCGCCGAGAGGGGTAAGCCGAGGAGCCGCCGAAGATGACGGCGATATGGTTCACGGGCTCCTGATATTCATCATCATCGTCTCGATCACCATCGTCGGTTTGGCGCTTGGCCTTGCCGGCATCACCTTTTTCTGGTAGGGTGGGCATTGGGCTCTTGCCGTTGTAGAAATCCTCGAGCTTTGCAGCCCAGGTCCTGCAATGGCGTGTGTCAAGCCCGTAGTTCTGGTGGAACTTGCAATATCGGTCACTCGGACCTTTCTTGCCTTGATTGCCTCCCTAGGCGGGCTTCTTGCCTTTGTAGTTATTATTGGGCTTCTTCTGCCCGTCGTTGGGAGGAGGTGCGCGATCCATACCTACGACGGTATTGTTCGCATCACCTTTTTTTTCTTCTTCTGGGACTTCTTGTCACCAAGATTGTTGTAGCTCTTCTTCTTTTCCTCCACACCAGGCTGGGCGGGCAGCTCGCCCTTGTCGAACGCCTTCTTATACTGAACGCGTTCTGCCGCATTGGCATAGCGATCAGCCGCTTTGAACAAGTCGTTGGCGGTCCAGGTCTCATTGATCTCGAGATCCTGGGTGAGCCACTCGTCGCGGACTCCGTTTTTGAAGGCGCGGACAACAGATTCGTCCGAGATGTTCTGGATCGTCTTGCGGATCTTGATAAAACACTTCACGAAGTTGCGGAAGGTCTCCCCGTTCATCTGGATCATCTGGTGCAGATCATCCTCCTTTCCCAGACGCATGTGACAGCTCTGAAAATTGGCGATCAGAGCGTCACAAAGTTGGTCCCACGAGCGGACGGAACCTTCCTACTGGTTGAACAGCCACGTCCGAGCAGCACCCTCAAGGACAATCGGGAGGTAATTTGCCATGACTAGCTCGTCACCTCCGGCTGCCATGATGGCTGTAGCATAGATGGAAAGGAACTCTTCTGGGTTTTGAGTCCCATTGTACCTCTCCATGTGACCCGGCTTGAACTTGGAAGGCCACCTGACAGTGCGAAGCTCGTCAGAGAAAGCCTTACCGCCCAAGGCATAAGACCGGCCACCTTCCCCAGCAGAACCTAGCCTTGAAAAGACGTTGGTCTTGTTGCCCGGAGGAACTCTAGTTGAGCGGGACAACTCTGCCTGAAGGAACTCCCTACGTGATAATCCTCCACGCTCCTTCCTCGTGGTCGCTACGATGCGCTGTTCCTGAGGGGATCGTCCGTGATCGTCGCGCGCACGCTTGCCCCTGTGGTCACGATGATCACAGGGACTTGGCGAGCGACGGCGACCACGAGTATCCTGCTCGCGGCGAGTCGTCCTTTTACGGTGACGATGGTTACGCGATCGATCGGAGCGCTCGCTGTCCGAGTCCACTCGGACAGGCTGACTGCGCTGTCCGGATGAGGTGTTGACTTCACCTATGGACTTGAGGCCTTCGGCCAGTCACTCAAGGTGAGAAGAAACAGCGTCGTCCATGCGGGTGAGATCGGCCTGGTTGGTGGATCTGAGCACCGTAGCCATGGCCTGGAGTCGTTCCCGACTCTGGTCAAGGGGTCCTGGGATCCCTGAGGCATCCGCGTCTTGCCGGACCGGAGTCCGGTTGCGCGGGGATTCATCCCGAGCAAGTGGAGCTTTTGCCGGAGGATCTGGTATAGGTACGCGAGGCGGGTCGCGTCGCTAACACTTGCGCTGATCACGAATCTGCGCCAAAGTTTGGTTGATGGACTCATCCAGACTGCGACGAACAACATCTTGCTCGTGGGCAGTTGGGGCAGATCCATCTTGTTGCCGAGCAGAGTTAACATGCTCGATCTCTGAAGTTCCTGCGCCGGCCATGTTGATGCTGCGACGGCCGTGCGAGGGGACACTAGACGGTGTCATCACTATGTCGCCACAGGAGGAGTCCACCGACATGGCCCTGGAATCCGAAAGATCTAAACCGGCGTAAAGATCATCGGTCCCGTAATCATCGTCAATGACGGGAGCTTGATCTAGGATCATCTCCGGAGCATAGCCGGAGACCTCTGTCCCAGATAAGGAAAGTGACCGAGATCGAACGGATCGATCCGATCTGGCAGGGGATGAGATATCCTGCACTTCTGAGTCATACCCTTCAGGAAGAATGTCCTGGTCGCTGAGCGAGTTCGACATGCTCACACAGGTTTGATCTACTATCCCCACGGACGGCGCCAACTGTCGACGGTTGAGATATTGATCTCAAGTCAACCAAGGTTCTTGAGAAAAGAGAGATAGAAGACCTGCCAAGCTATGCGAACAGCGATCAACGAACAACAGGGAGACACAGGGTTTTTATCTCGATTCAGGCCTCTCAGGAGAGATAATAACCCTACGTCTAGCCTTTCTTTATGTCAAAGAGGATTACAAGGTGGAAACTCGACGAGACGAACAGGTCTCGGCGAGATTATGGGTGTACAAGGAAGCAATATGCGACAATCTACTAAATCTTGAACTTCTGGCCCCTCTATACACCGTAGGGGCCCTGCTTATATAGCATTGAGCAACCGACCTACCAGGGATAATCGGGCCAGGCTAACTACGAGATCGTAATGAACTCCTACATGCCAAATTAATCCCGAGGTAGATAAGTTAAACTACAAATCTTGGGGATCATGACATCTATTTCAATCGGGGAAACCACGTTCGGGTTTTCACGTAGCCGTGCAGAACTCTTGTTCGAGTCGGACTAAAACACGAATCCTAGGCCATTACGCACCGTGCCAGCCAGGAAGCTGTTCGGCAGGGTGCACATGGGCCTGATAGAACCTTCTAGGGAGCGAGGCCCTAGTAGGCTGTTCGATTGGGCCGTCAGGGAGTGGGCCATGGCAATGGGCCGTGATTTTATCCCCGACAGTTGAGCGCTTAGGGATCTTACCCGTGCTCTCCCTGGTGATGTCCTCCCAGCCTTCTATCTTGTAGAAGGGGTATAATCTCTTCCTTAGCGGACATATTCTGTTCGCCACGAAGTCCCGGATGATCTCTCTGCCCGTGCGCTCGAGGCCCACAAGAGAGGTGATCTTCCGGGTCAGGTACCACTCCTCGCCGGTTGGTTCCGGTCGTGGCATCTGCGTCCCCTTCGCTGGCGCTTGCCCGGTGAAAGGATCGCTATGCCTCCTAGAGGGGGGGGTGAATAGGCGGATAAAATGAAATTGCAGAATTAATAGACTTGAACAGTAACCAGTCGGTCGGATATTCCGATGAGGATCGGATGTTCCGACCGGATCCAGTAACCCCTGCGTCGGATGTTCTGATCTGGGTCGGATGTTCCGACGGGCGTCGGATGTTCCGATCCTGGGTATTCTGAAATTGTCAAAAACCTGCAGAAAAACTGATTTCTCGCAAAACCAAGGTTAGATCTATTCAAGAATATTTAGAACAGGCCAACACTAATAATAAAAGCAACCAAAACAAGATCAAGACAAAAACACAGTGATTTTTGTTTACCGATGTTCGGATCTTTGAAGGGAGATCCTGCTCACCTTAGGGAAGGCACAAAGCCCGGATCAGCAAGACCCTAGTCCCCTTACCAGCGAAGCACAAAGCACTCACCGGCGATCACTAGTTGAATCCTTTTCCTTGCGGAGGTAGATTCGCACCTTCACAAACTCCGGAGGCACGCCACACAAAGATCGGCGACTTGTCAGCGACACCTAGCCGTCTAGGAGCCCTTCAAGCCTCCAAGAGTAACAAATGCTGTGTAGAAAATAGGATCGTTAAGTGCTCAAGAATTGAATCTCTAATTCACGGAGCACTTGGATGCCTTGATCTCTCTAGATCTAGATCTTACAAGATGAACAAGAGAGAGACAAGGGCTAAAGCTTTGAGAGATGATGAATAGAGAGAATTAGGTTCAAATCAGTGTGTAAACAGTGTGAGTAACCTTTTGGCAGGTATTAGAGATGGCTTTAAATAGGGAAACCCAAAAACTAGCCATTGCTGCAGTTAATCACGCATCGGATATTCTGACCCCCGTCGGCTGTTCCGACCCGTGTCGGATGTTCCGATGGACCCCTTACTGGATGGCATGAAAAACTGGCAGACTGAATTACCATCGGATGTTCCGACCCTCATCGGATGTTCTAATGGCATAGGTTCTGTATGAGGTGTATTTTGAGTGGAAAACTCACACGAACTTTGAGATACCTATTTTTGAGCAATTAGGAACCTTTATAAGCTTCTCCATTGCATCCCTCTTTATAGTACGGCAAACCTAGGACTCAATAAATAAAGATTTACAAATAAAAACTAGTCTTGATGCCTTCTTGCAATACATTCACTTTTGAGGGGTACACCATCTTATTTAAAAATGTACCTCATGGGATTAACCTGTATAGCATCTGTGCACAATTCTCCAATAGAAATATTAGCTCTATAATTGCTACTCATTAATCACCAAAATCACTTAGGGCCTAGATGCACTTTCACCCGGTGAAGGAGAGCTTGCTGTCGCCGCTCCTCTTGGTGTAGAACCACCTCATCCACCACGGCCCCATCGAGTCGAGTAGTGGTGGACGAGGGTACGACGCGTCGTCGGCGGTTGCCCGGAGCTTGAGGTTGGAGCACCCAAGCCCGGAAGCGGCGGAGCTGCTCCTCGTCACTGTGTAGTAGTGGAGGAACAGCCCCACCGATGGATCAACTCCCAGGTAGCCATCGCACAGGTGTGCGAAGACGGCCATCTGGAGGAACGAGTTGGGGTTAAGATTAGCGACCTCCAACTCGCTGATGTTCAGGAAGGCCTCCACGAAATCGCTTTCGGGAGACCTCAACCCAAACATGGCGAACTGCTCGAGGTTGACGAACTCGTCCTCGAACAGCTTCGGCATCTCCTCCTCCCCAGGCAGCCTCCAGCTGCCGGCGTCAATGTGTCCCTCTGCCTCCAAGGTCTTTAAGTCCTCCTCGGTCATGCTAGTGCCTGAGAACTTGGCCATAGCAATCCCCAGGATTGGCGAGCAACTTTGGAGGTGGGTTGCGGCTGATTGACGCTAGCGTTGTTGGAATAGAGCTTGGGAAGGAAAGGCGCCCAAGAGTGGAAGTGGTAAGACGTGGGCGGCTTGGTGCTTTTTATAGCCCTGTACGAGCAGTTCTGCAACGGTTTTTTGCCACAAAACGGCTAGTTTTTTACTGCAATGGCTAAGTAAAAACGGTCGCCCGTTCTGACTGCGCAGCGAGAGTTACCGTTGGAGTCTGCCAACGGCTACTTTTTCCAGTATCTGCATTGAAAGCTAAGAGCTCTGCTCGGACAGATGTTGTTTCCTGTTCGGTGCAACAGAGTTGCTCGGTACTAGGCGGGTTTGTTTGGTCCCGAGCAAGTCTTGTTCGGTTGAACCATTACATGTTCGGTCTTCTGTTGCACGTCTTTGTAGCAGCAAAATTACCCTCTTCGGGACTAGAGTCTCAAGAGGAAAACCCCACTCAAGTGAGATATTCCACTTAAGTCTCGGGGGCTAGCTGTCGGGGATAAAATCACGGCCCATTGCCATGGCCCACTTCCTGACAGCCTAATCAAACAGCCTCCTAGGGCCTGTTCCCTAGAGGGCTCTTTCAGGCCCATATGCATCCTGCCGAACAGTTTCCTGGCTGGCACGGTGCGTAACGGCTTAGGATTCCTGTTTGAGTCCGACTCGAACAAGAGTTCTGCACGGCTACGTGAAGACCCGGACGTGGTTTCCCTGATTGGAGCAGACGTCGTGATCCCCAAGAATTGGAGTATACCTTATCTACCTCGGGATGAATTTGGCGTGTATACGAGTTCGTTGCGACCTCGTGGTTAGCCCGGCCCGATTATCCCTTGGTAGGTCGGTTGTTCAACACTATATAAACAAGGCCCCTACGGCGTGTAGAGGGCACCGAAGCACGACTTGAAGCCAAGATCGCATATTACTTGCTGTACACCCAGAATCTCATCAAGACCTGTTCATCTCGCCGAATTCCTCTTTGTAATCCTTTCTCATATAAAGAAGCGCTGGACGTAGGGTTGTTATCTCCCAGGAGAGGCCCAAACCAGGATAAAAACCCTGTGTCTCCCTGTTGCTCGTTGATTGTTGTTTGCCCTGCTCGGCAGGTCTTCTATCTCCCTTTCTCAAGAACCTTAGTTGACTTGGGACCGATATCCCAACCGTCGACAGTAGGTTCTCCAGCTCTGAAGCAGGCATAGTTGAACAAGTGAATCTATCTTCCACTAGAGTGACAGTAGTTTAAGACCTTTTCATTGAACCTTAGTAAGATGGATTTACCCCAGGAACCGAATCTCGTCTCGTTGACCTCCCAACTCACTGAGCCACTCTTTATCTTTTGAGTCTCCAGTGTATGTCACTGTTTATCACTCCTATCATATCCTTACCCCTACTATATTTTAGCTGGCATTTTAGTTGGTACAAAACCTACCCATTATTTACGATAGTCTCAACCTTGCTTCCTCGTGGAAATCGATCTCTGTTAGGCTAAGGACCACCAACAAATGGGTGGCCCGACGGTTATGAGAGACGACTGCCCAACTTTGCCCAATAGGACGGTCTATCGAGTGCGGCCTGGGATGGACCGGTGCTTCCTGGTTGGCAAGCCAAGACAAGCGGCCTAGGATTGCCCAGCTCCATCCATAGGAGGTGTGAAGTTGGGAGCGGCTTGGGGAGACGTGGTTGGGCTATGAGGCGTGATTGAGAATGGCACACTGGTTAGGCCAAGAAGTGCGCCCAGCCCATTGGTAGCAACAACTAAGACCAACTAGACCAGTTCATGGGCGGCCCGGCCGGGCGAGCCTGGCCTGACCAGGTCTGACCGATGCATGGGGCCGGGCTCGAGCCTCGATCTGAAGCCCGGCCACCGGGCCGGGTAGAGCTTGTGCCCAGTAAAACGCGTGTTAAGCCGTGGCCAAGCCGGGCTTCTGGGCTTCGGGCCGGGCTTTCGGGCTTCGGGCCGGCTGCAGGCCCGAAACAAAGGCCCGAAGTGAAAGAGGACGTGGTGCTACGCTGGCCGGAAAACAAAATTTTCTACCGCGACCACCCAGGAAGCAAGCGAGTCAGGGATCACATATCGTTACCCTTGCAGCACGTTAGCAGCGGAAGTAGAGTGGGTGAAGCCTCCGCATCTTTGCAAAGCATCAGACGTGGTCGAACTCGACGCGGTACAATTCCTCGTTGTCGCGGATGTAGCCGATCCTCTCGATCAACGCCGGCGCAGGAGCGACGACGCCTCTACGGTATCCACACGTTCGGGGTTGGAACGCTGCGCGTTGGTGTGCTCGCACCCGTGCGCGCGGCGGCTAGGGTTTAGAGGAGTGGGGCGTGGTGGCGGCCAGGGTTTCGTGGTGGCGAGACACGCCCACCCCGCGCCCCACCTCTCCAATTTATAGAGTGCTCTAACGGGCTTTCTACGAGAAGCCCATTATGACTCGCACTAATGGATCTTCTACAATAGAAACCCATTAGTGCGCAGTGAATCCAAATCCGGACAAACCCACTAATGAATCCAATCCATTAGTAATGTTCCAATCCGTTAAGTGTGTGACCCATTAGGCTCATGTACAAGTCGGCTGTGGTCCCGGAGAAACCTTTCTCCAGACCACAAGTCAATAGCGGTACCTAGCAGCACATAGTGACCCCCAAATGCACACGATGATCGAATCAGCTAAACCTCGATACACTCATATAGGATCCTTTTGCCACACGACATCAGTCAAGCACAAGGCAAGAAGCGTGCCATCCTTGTGATAGCTCGACCCATTCACTCGTCAATGTAATGGATATAATTGTGACTAACTCTTTAATCATTTTAGCATGGCCATGCATTTTCCTTATCCATCCACACCGAGGGGCCTAGAGATATCTCTCCTGTTACCAAGGAGGGGCAAATTCCATCTTGATCTCTTACACCTCACGTCATGTTTCATGGCATACCCGCAAGCTACCTTTATAACTTCCCTGTTACGGTGAAGCGTTTGTTAGCCCTAAAGTATACGACTACGCATGCTGAGAATCAATAAGGATCTCAGGTCGAAGGACCGTGTAGGTATACCACTCGAGACTAACCCTGATGGCACTTTTAAGATAACTATCTCAGCAGTGTCTCGGAGCGGGTCCATCCAACCACATGTTCTCTAACATGTGCCCACATTATTGATTTTATATCTCCATATAAATGATACGTGAAACGTTACCATCAATCAATACATGTGCTGGTCAAATCATTATTGTTCCATATAATGATATGTGACTAGGGATCGTTTAGAATAATGTCATATTGACAATGTGTTTCACAATTAAGTCGTACTTAATGAACAAAGCAGTGATATTTATTCAGGGAACTCATAAGTACATGAACATAGACATATGATACAATCATCTCACATGATCGCCTCTAGGGCATATCACCAACACGAAGCGTCGTGCCGGGTCGGGCTCGGGCTTGGTCCCATGGGAATTGGCTTTTCCAAGCCCGGCCCGGCCGATGATTAGGCCTAAGACCAACGTAGTGGCGGGGTTGTGTCCAGCTTAAGGAGCTCCAATACCTGTAACCACAAATGTAGAATGAGGCCCTATTGGCACAATATGGGTGGCTTGTTCCATTAGAAAATCATGATTAGTGGGAGTGGCTGGAGAGGTAGAGTGAGTCACAAAGGGGATTGTCGAGTCATCAAAGACGATTTGGTGGAAAAGGATTATTCGGTGTGAGGATAGGTCTTAACACCGATAACCCTTGTGATCAGACGGATAGCCAAGGAAAACATAGAGAGTGGAGTGAGGTGTGAGTTTGTGTGAGCTGTACTGGAGAGGTTGGGATAACAAGCACAACCAAACACACGAAGATATGAGTAGTTGGGATGAGACCCATGAAGAGCAAATAAATAAGTGGAACAGGATAGTGGAAGTGGGACAACAATTCAAAAGATAAGTGGCAGTGTGAAGAGCTTCTACACGTTAAGAGGGTGGGACGCTGGCCTGGAATAGCAGAGAATGCGTCACATCATTGATAGTGCGGATGGCGCGTTCAGCCTTGCCATTGTGTTGAGAGGTATATGGACACGACATGCGGAGCAAAATGTCGTGGCGAAGAAAAAGGCATGAGAGGCAAAGTTGTCAAACTCACGTCTGTTGTCGCATTGAATGCCTTATATATTGAAATCAAACTAAGTTCGAACATAGAGAAGAAATCGGAGATAGTGGAAAAGGTATTGGGTTTGTGTTGGAAAGGGAATTCCAAACAATGATTGATCAAGAATGACGAGATAGCACTTATAGTAACTAGAAACACTGGGGACGGGAGGCGTCCACAAATCATAGTCAAGTAACATAAAATTCTTGATGGCACAATTATTGGACGTAACAAAAGTCAGACCAATGTGATGACCAAGTTGACAAGAAAGAAAAAATGGTTTAGTGCACTTTTATTATAAGAAATAACTGATGAGTTTGCTAATTTGTAGAGAGACTTGTGCCCAAGATGACCAAGGCGACGATGCCGCTATGTCAAAGCAGAGGTGTTGACAATGAGGGCACGATCAGAAGAGACTGGCTGGTGGAAGGACTAGATGTCCTTGGGGCTATTGCACCTAGCGATCACGCTCTTGGTACGAAGATCCTTCACTGAGAAGCCATAGGGGTTGAACTCAATGGAGCACTGGTTATCAGTTGTGAATTTGCAAACAAAAATAAGATATTTGATAATATGAGCAGTGGCAAAGACATTACAAAGAGAACTCGGCCCATGCGAGGTATAAAAAATAAGTGAACTAGTGGAGGTGATTGGTAAGCAAGACCAGTTGCCAATAATAATGTTAGTCAGACAAAAGGTGGAGGGTGGGTGGGAAGAGGAAAGATTACCAGCGTCATAAGTCATGTGCGAGGTTGTAATAAAATCCACGTACCACTCCATAATGTTGAAAAGTGGAGCTAGTGTCATGGTGTTGAAGTTGGTAGCCATAGACTACATGTCCTAGTCAGCCCCTACCATAGGACTCCACTGGCTCAGAGTGGAGGGCTGCTACGCTATGATGGACATGGCTGTAGCGGCGAAGGCATGGTGAGGTGGTCAAGGCCTGCCATCAGCAGGCGGCCGAGGAGACCTAGGTCCAAGAGGGGCATTGGTGCGGCCAAAGTTGCACTATGCCTATCCATGGGTTGTAGCAGGACTGCATAGTTGGGAGTGCAGGGGATGTGGTGGTGGATCTCCCACCATCGAAGCCACTATTGCCATGGACACCACCTCCCCCACCACCTACACCACGATGACGGTGGCGATTGTTAACTCGACCGTTGTTGTTCGTACGAATGTTCCCGGAGGAGGAAGTGTCGGAGGAGTTATCGGAAGGGAGGTAGAAACTACAGGAAGAGGTGGTGGCAATAAAGGAAGTGGAGGGATCATTCAGGGTGGCGTTATTCATGTCGAACTCATGAATGAGCAACTTAGTGCGAACCTCCACAAAAGTTGGAAACGACTTCTATGTTAGGAGAAGCTGCTTCAGTGTCTCATACATGTAGGAGAGGACACGAATCACGTTGACGACAAGGGTGAGGTCATTGACCGGGTCAGCAAGGTCGCGAAGCGTGTCAGCTAGAGTCTTCATCTTGAAGGGGAACACGCATGCTACGCTAGCACAAATTCAAAATTTCCACGCGAACACTCAGGACAATCAAGCAAATAGGGGATAGCATATCATTACCCTTGACTCGCGGTTGCAACAGAAGAGATGAATTAGAGAATCCGGTTCTCACGTCACGTGCATTGTCTCAGATTGCTGCTCGTCGACATGGACGTCGTGTGTAGAGGAAGTAGACGTGCTCGATGTGCTCGCTAGGATTCGTCGATCAGTGCGTCTACAGGAGCAGTTGCGCCTCTAAGGTATCCACATGTCTAAGGGTGGAATACCGTGCGTAGGTGTACTAGCACCTCGTCACATGTATAGGGTTTCCTCGTGAGTGGGAAGGGCGCGATGGCTAGGGTTTAGTGTGGACTGATTAGCTTAGTTGCTCCGCCTATGACCTCTTCCTTATATATACATGCTAATGGGTTTTTACATTAGCAGACAATTAGTACTCTAATTCCTACGCAGATCTGTATCTGCATGCAAAACCCACTAATGGATAAATTCATTAGGCATGTCCAACCCGTTAAGTGTATGACTTGTTAGGTTCATGCACAAGTCGGTTGTGGACTTGGAACCTGCTTCCAATCCACGGATCAATAGCAGTACCTGGCAGCACATATTGACCCCTGAATGCACAAATTGATTCTCATTGGTTGAACCTTGACACACTCACATACCGATCCTTTTGCCACACAACACTAGTCAAGCTCAAGGTAAGATGTGTGCCATCCTTGTGATAACTCAACCATTCACTCACCAATGTAAAGGATGTAAGGTGTGATTAACCATTAATCACATTTGTACGATCACACACTTTCCTTATACATCCACACCGAGGAGTCTAGAAGTATCTCTCCTGTTATTAAGGAGAAGCAAATCCCATCTTGATCTATCACACCCCTATGACATGTTTCATGGCATACCTGTAAGTTATCTTTATAGGTACCCAGTTACGGAGTAATGTTTGATAACCTCAAAGTATACTACTACATATGTTGGGACTCTATGATGATCTCATTTCTAAGTACTATATAGGCATAACACTCGATACAACAATCCGATGACACTTTTAAGATAACAATCTACAGTGTCTCGATGTAGGTTAATCAGATTATTCATATTCTCTAACATGTGCCCATATTATTGATCAGATATCTCTATATCTGTGGTATGTGAAACAGTACCATCAATCAATACACTGATCAAATAATTACCGCTCCTCGTAATGATATGGTTTAAGGATCATTTAGAATAATATCACATTGACAATTATGTTTCACAACCAAGTCGTGCTTGATAAATAAAAATAATAACATTTATTTAGGGAACATGTAACACCCAGTTTTTTATGAATAATAAAAATCATGCATGCCTACGACATGAAATAAAAAATTGTGCATAAAAATTTTAAAACAAAAGTTAGTATGTTTTTTTAAAAATAAAAGTATTTAATTTTGGTTTATAAACAAAACAAAGACCTTTGTATTTGTAAAAATATAAAATTAAAATTCGAATGATTTCCTAAAGATCATATTTAAATAATTTCTTTTGATAATTATTTTTACTACAACGGTGCAACCCTAGGTTATGGTTGTTAAAAATTTTAAAATCAAATAAATATTTGAAGGCCTTTCCAAAACTAAAATCTATATATTGTCTTCAATTATTTTACTTAATAAATAATTATTGGAAAGAGAGAGAAATGCATTTTTATTCTATTTTATTGGTTTTGATCTAATCATTTATCTACTTTCTTTCATCGCCCTTTGAACCCACTTGTCATCCACCATCTTTATCTCTCATTTATCTTTGTCTTTCTCTTTTTTCTCACTTCCTGCGCAGCAACTCACTGCACCTTCACCTTCTTGTCTCTACTTCTTCCTGTACGTTGAAAAACCTCAACCAATTATATACTCCTTAGTGGCTATTGATGAATATTTACACCATTAATTTTTATAAAATCAAGGTAGCAGTTCTAGTCTTTAAGTAGCCACTAATTTAACCCTTGAGTTGCCTATACATGACTACAAAGGCTCCGGCCGAGCTGCTTCTTTTTCTTTTGTTCATTCTCTCGACTGGAGCATCGGGTTAGATTTCTTTCCAAGTTCTTGCCAAAATGTCCTACCTTGATCTCCCGTGAATCCATTTTACCCTTGTGTGAGCATCGTTGAGCCCTAATTATTTTAGTGGTATTGATGACGTATATATATTTGTGCTAGAGAGTTCTTGAATCTTTCATGGAACCCTAACGAGGTTTCGACGATTATTTGAACTGCTTCAAGTTGATCTAAGCATAATCAGGCGAGCGAAGAGGTCATGTGTAGTTTTAGAAATAGCTAGGTTTTACTTTTGTCGCCCATGCTTCAAGAGGGGTCTAATTGGCTCGATCATGCCGAGTCTCTCCTTCTCTTATCCCTCAAGCCATCCACAAATAGCTAAAGATCCCCACATGTTCAAATTACTTAAGCCGACTCTTTTCAGTACTAATCAGAGCGGGTCTGACCGCCATCGGACTGGGTCTGATGGGCCCAAACCCTAGAACTGCTTTTCTGATTGCTGGTCGCACTGGGTCCGACAGTACCCTATTCCAATGCCTTAACCTCCATCGGACCGGGTCCAACAGTACGTTTGTCAGCTGTTCTGAGACATGGTTGTAGCCATCGGACATGGTCCAACGGGTACTGTAATGGCTAGTTTTTGGAGTTTTTCTGAGCACCAACGACTAGTTTCTCACCGGGGGGTATAAATTGATTTTGGTAGGCAGCCATTTATGAGGTTTTATGCTCCACTTCACCTATAGCCAACATCTACTCATCTTAGAGGTGTTCTAGAGCCATTCTTCCACCAATTCATCAACCACCTACTTTCCCCCAAACCAAGTTTCATGGAAGTCCTTCGATTTAGCATGATCGAGGTGATTATTCGGGCTTATTACTCTTGAAGACGGTGTTCTTCTTAGAGGAGTGGACTTGGGAGTAAACCTTGGTGTGTGGCTACTCTCAAGTCGGTGTAAAGGTGACGGAGTCCACCTCGCCGGAGTAGCGGAACAACTACCGGGGAGTAAGTAAGGCGTGTGGCTCAAGAGGGAGCCAGTCCTTGTGTGCAAGGGCTAGCCCCAACGGAGAGTAGGAGTTGTGACTTCGAATTTTGGTGATACAAATACCGTGTCACTTCTCCTTTGTCTCATTTACTTCCGCATTTATCTTTCGGATGGATAACTAACTTGAGTGATTGCTTTGTTGAGATGGACTAGATTAATAGTGCGTGTTGTTTTATTTGCTTCCGCTTAATAGGGCACTAGAATTTAGAATTGGGTCACTCTTAATTGTGTAGCTTAATCAAATATAACCCAAAAGAAATTTAAAATTGCCTATTCGAGATCCTTTCACCTTGAACGTAGGAGACGATGACCGGTGCCCTGAGAATTTGTTGCCGGAGAGCTCGCCGAAGTTTGTCGTTTTCTCCAAATTTGTCGTCGTCGAGAGGTAATAATCCTCCTTCTGTCTCCCGGGAGCATCTCCATAGCTAGAGGATCAATTCCCCACGTTGAATTCAACCTGTGCATCGCTGGAAAAAGTTTCGCCGACATGCGCCATGTTTTCCCCACGACCGGCACCAATGCCACCGCCGTGTCATTCACATTCTTCTAAATTTAGATCACCAACTCGTTCCTCATTTTTCCACGATGCCGGAGCACCCTTCGTCATCCTTATATTTGTCGCTGTCCGCCAGAGCGTTGCAGCGCCGCTGTGCCGTGAGACCGCGTTGCGCTTGCTCTGGTTGCCATGGCGAGGACGCCACTATTCGTCTCTAACAACTCCGACCCTATTATAAGTGTGTCGAATATGTGCACAAGTAGGTTACATGAACTCTACGTTGTAATAGGTAGGGAGGGTCGTGTTATGTTCGGACTCGTACCCTGGCTCATATATAAATAGGGGGCACCCCTGGTGTAACCTGTAACAAGTAAAATAGTGGCATAGGCATGCACGTGGTCGTGGCCGGCTTGTGGACATGACCTGACCGGCCTGTATGCTGCATTGTTTGGGGAGGAGCACCCATAATTATTGTCCCACAGATGTAGCCTGAGAGGTGAACTATGTTACCAAACATCGTGCCTCTGGTGTCGTTTGTAGATCACATCACATCTGTTTTTCCAATAAGTGGTATCAGAGCCAGGTTGGTGACGCGGATAAATAAGAGGAGCTTCGAGGATTATATATGCATACACACGTGCCCCGAAGGAAAATGTTAGGTTTGGTACAAGGTGGAGCATGTCGACGATCGATGGATCGAACAAAAGTGACGGAAACTTCAAGTGAGGCTTGGAATGTCCGACGGTTACCGATGAAAAGGATCGGACCACACGTCGTGACTGGGACGATGATGTAACCAGGGAAGACAACGCAAAGCAAAGGCAGCTTCGGTGCTCGCGATTAGACCGGCCTCCAGAAGTGGCCAGGCGGTAGAGAGATCGGAGCAACGTCGGTACCGCGGAATTGGTGATACTACCGGATGTTGCAAGTTGCACAGTGGAGGCGTCACGGCACTGCTGACGGTTACCGTGTCGTCGACGTACAACCAGGGTGTCGACGGTTGAGATATCGATCTCAAGTTGCTTAAAGGTTCTTGAGAAGGGGAGATAGGAGACACGCCGAACAACACGAACAGCAATCAACGACGAACAGGGAGACAAGGGTTTTTTATCCTGGTTCAGGCCTCTCGGAAGACATACTAGCCCTACGTCCAGCCTTTCTTATATATCAGAGATGATTACAAGAGGATGCTCGATGAGACGGACAGATCTCGGCGAGATTATGGTGTATAAGAAGCAATAGGCTATGATGCGAAGATCAGGTGCATAAACTCGATGCTCGATTGGCCCCTCAACACGCCGTAGGGGCTCTGTTTATATAGTGTAGAGCAAACCGACCTATCAAGGGATAATCGGGCCGGGCTAACCACGAGATCATAACGAACTCGACGTGCCAAATATATCCCGAGGCAGATAAGGCATACTCCTAATCTTGGAGATCACGACGTCTGCTCCAATCCGGGAAACCAACATCCGGGTCTTCACGTAGTCGTGCAGAACTCTTGTTCGAGTCGGACTCAAACACGAATCCTAGGCCGTTAAGCACCGAGCCAGCCAGGAAGCTGTTCGGCAGGATGCATATGGGCCTGATAGAACCTTCCAGGGAGCTGGGCCTTGGTAGGCTGTTCGACTGGGCCGTCAGGGAGTGGGCCATGGCAATGGGCCATAATTTTATCCCCGACAGCTAGCCCCCGAGACTCAAGTGGAATAACTCACTAGAGTGGGGTCTTCCTCTTGAGACTCAAGTCACGAAGAGGGTATTTTTCCTGCTACAAAGACGTACAACAGGCGACCGAACAGATTATGGTTCAACCGAACAATACTTGTTCGGGACCGAACAAACCCGCCCGGCGCCGGGCAACTCTGTTGCGTCGAACAAGAAACGACATCTGTCCGTGCAGAGTACCCAGCCCTCGATATAGAAATCGGAAGAAGTGAGGTGAATCATCTCCTTGAGGCTGAACGTCATCAAGGAGGGATTGGATTTTTGGTAGTGAAGAGCGTACCACCGCATCTGGTAAGCTCAGATCTTCCGGGAGAATGAACATAGCAAGTCGCGAGATGGACTCGTGCTGCTGCATCTAGGCATTCAGATGCCTAGGAAAAGATAGGGGATCCACCTCTCGGGCTAGAGCGTGCCCGAAGAAAATAGAGATTGCGCTCTCGAGCGAATGTCGCGCTCAGGAGCGAAGGTGATGTGCCCCCAGAAGTAGATCGTGTGTCAGGAGCAGACAATGCATACGAGGGGGTAGGTGACCCAGTCCCCGAGCGTAGAGCTCACCAAAGAAACCAAGTAAGGAGATCTAGTCCCCGAGCTCGGAGCTCGTTAAAGGAACCGTAGTGCGACCAGCGAAGACGCATCGGAGGAGCCCACGCCCGGCGAAGAGCTGCCGGGCGAGGTGATCCAGCCCCCGAGCACGGAGCTTGTCGCGGGGACCAGATGCGCGCTCCGGGCGAAGAACTGCCCGGTGCGAGGTGAATCACAACCCGATGCAGTTAGAGGCGCAAGAGAACGTGTGAAATCAACGTTTTACCCATGACGTATTCCTTGCGACAGTGTAAGCATTGTCTTAGCAAGTGCAGAACTGACGCTTGGAGTGCCCGTTGCGATGAGAATCGGCTTACGATGGGTTTGCCCGTTGCGATGAGAATCGGCTTACGATGGGCAGGACTCCGTTGGTGGCGCACTACCTTGACTTAGCCGAACTGTGAAGGTCAGTGCCGGGCAAAGACGAGAAATCATATTTAGGTAAAGTGAATCGGTTCCCGGGCATGCGCGGAGCAAACCCGGGAAGAGAGGGATGCAGACATCGGTTTTGGTGGGGAAGTTTGGAACCTCACCGCGACCATCACCGGAGTCTAACGTTCCCCGCTCCTGTACTTCCTGCAGAAGACAAACAAGAAACGAGCCAGCAAGGGAAAAAAGAGCAAAAGCAGGCTCTAAGAAGAGCAAAGCGAGTTTTGGAAAACACGCAAAAGACGACCTACCCGCACAAGACATAATTTTTTTCGGGTATGTCCCCCGATAGCATTAGTGTCACCTCGGCGAATGCGGAACCGACGCCAGGAGTGCCCGTTGCGATGAGAATCGGCTTACGGTGGGCAGGACTCCATTGGTGGTGCATTGCTCCGGATTACCGTGCCAGGAAGGACGTAGCATGGATAAAAAAGACGTGTGCGGGCAATCTGATCCAGCGTGGCTAAGACCGCTAACCAGGGAAGGCGATCGGGACCTTAGCCGCAGGCAAAACGTGCGAGGCGAAATCTTATCCGGGCATGGACCCATGCAGCGTTGGTGTCTCCTCGGCGGGTGCGGAACCAGCGCCAGGAGTGCCCGTTGCGATGAGAATCGGCTTACGGTGGGCAGAACTCCATCGGTGGTGCACCGCTTCGGATAACCGGAGCCGTACAGGTCGTCGCCAGATAAAAAGACATGCTCAGACGCGAGAGCGCCACGGAGCGAAGACCAACGAGGTTTTGGAAAACCAATGCTAAGGAAAGGCTGAAAAGCGAAAACGCATGGGGTTGCGAAATTCAGCTCAAGTCCCAACCGACCGAGGAGAGGCGATCCTCGAGGGGCTGGCCGAGCGGCGCTTGAATCGAGCGAGAGTTCGACCGAGCGACTTTTACGCAAAAAGAGCAGCAAAAGACAAGGACGAACAGGAAACCAAGAGCAAGGCGAACAGCGCTAGAAAGTTTTAAGAAAACCGATAGAACGCTTAGCCTAACTCTCAGCCCCCATTGTGTAGCTGCTCGAGGACCTGAGTTTGCGAACTCGAACAGGTGCACAAGAGAAAGAGCGACGCCCTAGCCCCCGGTACGAACGATGCATGAAGACCTGAACTTGCGACTTCAAGCACGTGCGTAGAGAGTTAGAGCGACACCCGTATCCTGATCGACTCGTTCCAGGAACTGCTCGTTAACGTAAGTTAGGCGATTCCGAAGGTAACCGAACAAGGAAAGTGCCTCTGCCGCGGAGGGTTTACGAGAGCAGGCTTTGCCAAGTGGTTGTGCCGTGAGCGGTAAGTGCCTCTGCCGCGGAGGGCTTACGAGAGCAGGCTTAGCCGCAAGGCTGGATGCCGTGTTACGCAACTCTGAGTTTAGGAACTTGTTGAAGCTAGATACGGGCAGGAAAAACCTTAAGATTGCAGAGCCAAGAGTTCGCAAGACCGGGCAGCCATCAAGTGTTACCAGAGAGTAAGGTAGTCTGAGAAGACGAGTGGTGAGAAGGGCCGCAGGGGGCCGCGAACATTCACCGTTCAATGGGTTGAACTTCACATGGCAGCCTGAGAGACTTCGACGAACTAAGGCGCGAAATTTGAGAAAAAGCGCGAAGCTAGGAAACGAAAGACCTACATGAGGAATTTACGAAGCTGGTCGATGTTCCAAGTGTTGGTCAGCTCTCTCCCGTCATCCACTGTCAGGCGAACAGCCCTCGGGATCCGGAAGGACTTTTGATCCAGTCCCCGAGCACGGAGCTCGTGGCGGGACCAGACGCGCGCCCCGGGCGAAGAGCTGCCCGGCGCGAGGCGATCCAGTCCCCGAGCACGGAGCTCGTCGCGGGGACCAGACGCGCGCCCCGGGCGAAGAGCTACCGGGCACGAGGAGATCCAGTCCCCGAGCACGGAGCTCGTCGCGGGAACCAGATCTGGAAGGCGATCGGGATCGAAGGGATCGATCCGATCTGACAGGGGATATGACATCCTGCCCTTCTGAGTCATAGCCCTCAGGAAGAGATTCCTGGTCGCTGAATGAGTTCGACATGCTCGATCTGCTAACATCCCCACGGACGGCACCAACTGTCGACGGTTGAGATATCGATCTCAAGTCGCTTAAAGGTTCTTGAGAAGGGGAGATAGGAGACACGCCGAACAACACGAACAACAATCAACGACGAACAAGGAGACAAGGGTTTTTATCCTGGTTTAGACCTCTCAGAAGAGATAATAGCCCTACGTCCAGCCTTTCTTATATATCAGAGATGATTACAAGAGGATGCTCGACGAGACGGACAGATCTCGGCGAGATTATGGTGTATAAGAAGCAATAGGCTATGATGCGAAGATCAGGTGCATAAACTCGATGCTCGATTGGCCCCTCAACACGCCGTAGGGGCTCTGTTTATATAGTGTAGAGCAAACCGACCTATCAAGGGATAATCGGGCCGGGCTAACCACGAGATCATAACGAACTTGACGTGCCAAATATATCCCGAGGCAGATAAGGCATATTCCTAATCTTGGGGATCACGACGTCTGCTCCAATCCGGGAAACCAACGTCCGGGTCTTCACGTAGCCGTGCAGAACTCTTGTTAGAGTCGGACTTAAACACGAATCCTAGGCCGTTACGCACCGTGCCAGCCAGGAAGCTGTTCGGCAGGATGCATACGAGCCTGATAGAACCTTCCAGGGAGTTGGGCCCTGGTAGGCTGTTCGACTAGGCCGTTAGGGAGTGGGCCATGGCAATGGGCCGTGATTTTATCCCCGACACAGGGGTAGCATGTTGCCGTGCACGGAGAGTGCGCGGTGGCGCGCTGAGAGGCGTGCTTGAAGGCTGTGTTGGTGGTTTGAACGGAGAGGTCAGACATGCTAACTGAACGGCGAAGTTTGCAATGATCTATGTTTGGAGGGGCAAATGGATCGGGCAGTGAAACTAACGGAGCTGGTCAAACCGTGGTTAGTACGATTGAACCGACAAAGAAGGATAGAGTTCGGGCACATGAGTTTGCACAAAACGTTTGGGTACATGAGTTTGCACAAAACGTTACAATGACATCAAGGTGGCGGACATCGTATTTGACAAGGTGGAGTTTGTTAGAAGTTGGTATCGAATATGTGTACAAGTAGGTTATATGGACTCTATGTTTTAATAGGTAGGGAAGGGCCGTGTTATGTTCGAACTTGTACCCAGGCTCCTATATAAATAGGGGGCACCCCTGGTGTAACCTATAATGACCAAAGTAGCGGCATAGGCACGCATGTGGTCGTGACCTGAGCGGCCGGTATGCTGCGTTATTTGGGAAGGAGCACCAATAATCATGGGCAAGTTAGCACTCCCTCATTGAGCTAGCATTTTGGAGGGAGGTGTCCCAAGAGACCTTGGCTTGCTGCTTATGCTGGGCCTACGAGTGAGTTGCAGCCAAATGACCTAATGTCCAGGCGCTAGTCCCGGTTACAAAGGCCATATCCTTGGTCGAGAAACAACCAGCTGTGCTTGCTGCTCTAGATCATCCTCTGCCTTCGGTGGGGATCGGGAGGGCAGGAATTTCAGTGGAGAACCATTGTGAATCTATCTCATCTCTACGTCGACATTGGTCTTCAACTGGTCGACGAAGGCGCGGTGGTGGATCGACAGCGATGCGGGCCAAGTGATGTGCATTTGCTTGTGTGTTTTTCAAGCTTTTGATTCGACGGTTTTGGATCTAGCCAATGTAGAGTTTTGATGCTGGAAAATGAGAGAAAATTCCTCCCATATGTTTGTGTTCTGGTTCTTTCCTATGCAGGTGACCTCGACGAGACGGCGAAGGGTTTCGGCATTGCTCTTTCGACCTGATGTTCTTCGGCTTCGAGTCAGATCTACAATCTGTCACACCTATTTCTTAATATCGATCTTTATAATTTGGTCCCTTGTGTGGACGAGATATGAGGAAGCATGGTTGTTGGTGGTGCTACGAGATATGAGGAAGCAGGGTTGTTGGTGGTGCTGGATTCCAACGATTTTTGCGCGGACGTTTATAGGATCATGAACAATTATGAATGTTTTGATTTTTTCGCATTTGAGCATTAGAGGTTGTATTTGTAATTTTATTATTGAACATGAACCTTTATGTAAAAGGTTCTACGAAGAAGAAATGAATTTGTTCTCTTTCTCTCTTGGATGTTACTTCGGCCTTCCGAAATGGTTTCATGCGTCCAGCCAAGACTTGTGCTTTGGGCCTAAGAAACAGATGGTTTCATTTTATGTTCATATCTTAGTCAATCAATGATCGGATCAGAATCCCAACGGCCTTTCGTCTGTTCTCGGGGACGCGTTCCGTTCGTGGGCCAGCAGATCATTTTTCGGCTCGTGCTGTTATAAAGAGTGAAAACCGATCCCCTACATATCCCCTACGAGGCTCCAGCTCCAGCTTCCTCGGCGCCTCCCAAGATCCCAACTCTCAACTCTGAGCTCGACGCATCCTTCGCCATGGCCGCTGCCACCTCCCTCTCGACACCCCTCCACCTACGCCCCTCCCAGTGCGGATTCGCCTCTTCCGCCTCAACCGCAATGCGCTCGCTCCCCTTGCTCCGGCGCCGACTCCGCTACGTGGCCGTCGCCGCCGTCCATCAGGACGCGGCTGTCTGGACCGCCTCCCCCGTGTCTTCCATCGGCTCGGCCTCCGCCGACGGCTTGCTCTTCCACGTCGCCGTCGACCTATCCGACGCTGCCGGCCTCGCCGCGTCCTACACTGCGCCAGGGCAGTACCTCCTGGTCCGCGTCCCCGGCGAGGACGGACTCAAGCCGGCATTCATGGCGATCGCGTCGCCGCCAGGGCAAGCCGGCTTCGAGTTCTTGGTCAAGACCGTTCCCGGAGCCACGGCGGGGAAGCTGTGCGGGCTCCGGGACGGGGACGTGGTGGAGCTCGGCGTGGTCACGGGGAAAGGGTTCCCGGTCGAGAGGATATCTCCGCCGGATGTGGCGGAGACTGTGCTCCTCTTTGCCACCGGGATCGGGATCAGGTGATTTCTTGGCTGTCTATTTGATCTTGACCTTTTTTTGTGTTGCAAAATTGTGTGGTTACTGCTGCACTTGCCCTTCACTCCCTTCTCTTCCCAATTCCCATGGAAATAGGAACCATCAGCACAAACATCGGCCCATGAAAGCTATGGCTTCAATACTTCAACAATACAGGACTAACAATACAGGACCATGGCACTCTTGGAATGCCAGTTTGGATATGTTCATTTGGCTGAGATAAAGTTAATGATATTTAAAAATTAAAAATATTAAAAATCATTTAAAAAAACCACCACAAAGCTAAAAAAAATTCCAAATACTATATTGAATGTCTTGTATAAAAATAACAAATTTTTACTCGTCAAACAAAATTAAACTAAATAGCGAATAAAAAGGACTTATAACATGTTTGAGTCTTCAGCGAGGGTGTTTGTGTAAAAAATATTTATAGTTTCATAAAGCCCAAACAATATTTGTCACTCGATTGTTCCAACGTATTCACTGCCAGCAAGTAAAAAGGTGAATAATCGGCCGTACATAACAGATACAATAAATAAATTTTTCTATAAATGATCAGATCCAAATTTAATGTAAATTCTTTGTTCTTCAATTAATAATGAAACAAGGGTCAATAGACCTCTTGAATACAATTATGCAGACTCCAAACTGGAAAATATTTCTATCTACACAATTTATATTTCGTCTTTCAATTTTCTACCTACATTCTTTTTTCTAATAAAAGAAATAGACATTGGGGATCCAAACTGACCAGTCCTGTGTAATTGTTATTTCTCACTGATCAACTGTGTTTACAGGTATGCTTTGGTTGCATGTTTGAAATAAGAAATTGGTATTGGTTAGCGAAGGCTTAGCAAGACTAATTATACTTTGTTGAGTACTAAACTCCGATTTTATCGGACCATGCATACCGAAGGAAAGACATGGCATGTCTGAATGCCTTAACAGTGAGACATTGTAATAAACTGCCGTTAGAGAAACTGGTCAAAATGAGGAGAACAGAAGCAATCCATGTCATCTTATGAGAGATGAACTTAAAGGCAAGCAAGCACAAACAGCGAAAGTTACTTCTTTGCTGGATAATTTACACGAGTGGCCCACGGAGATAATGTACATGTATATATATATAATAGTATTAAGAAGAATTTGACATCCTAGCTGTATCAAAAAGATGAGAGCATAGGGTACTCTTGACATTTTTAAGATTTAGATAATATTTGTGCTTTATCTTAATCCAGTTAAATTGTAATACACATACGTTCAATGTGGAAACTAAAAAGAAAGAACATGAACATACCTTTACCGTGGTACATGAATACCCGCATCGAAACTCTAAGGCGGTCAACACCAATAGAATACTAGGCAACAGAGGTCCCATCTGTCAGCTCTGGCAGCAATGGAGGCTATGATAAACTATTTCGATTAGGGCAATGAATCCCCATAGAAAACATTCCTTGCGAACGACGTCGAAGCTCGGAGTTTGCGAGGGAGTGAGCTGCTTGGTATGATGTAGGTTGGAGTCGTTGAGGGCTGCGATCAAGGTCAGCACAGAGGAGGCGGAGACGGAGCACGTACATTGGTTGAAGGGAGAGGAATGGAAGGTGTTGTCGCATTTGTCAGAGGAAGGGTAGGCGACGGTGTCGGTTGTTGGCGTCGCAACGATAATGAGGTAGCCATGTGGTTAGGATAGGAAGGGAAGGCATGGGACGGATGCGGCGAGGGTGGAAATGGGATAGGGTGAAGGCCATGGTAGTGGACATGGTGTGGGGTAGCGGCCATGTGGCGGCGACAGAATGAGGTAGCAGACACAATGAAGATGGGTTAGGCGAGGTGGCGCCCTTTATGAAAATGGGTCCAGGCGAAGAGGTGGCAGCAATGATGACACCAAAGGATTAGTGCTAGGAGATGGGATGGAGTCATGCAAAGGGGTGGTGGCGGTGTGATGGTGGCCACTTGGGAGGATAGGCACATGTAGAGGAAGAGAAGAGAAGACACAAGACTCAGATCGAGCAGGGGAGGGAAGGTGGCGGCGGCTAGGGTTGTGGTCGAACCTTAGGTTGATTCAAGAATACCGTTTTTTTTTTTTGAAAAATAGCCACTCAATCTACTATACAAATAGATTACAAGTCCAAAAATACAAAGTTTTCTTTGCAAAGATGGTGCACCCAGATTTTTTAAGGTAGATAATGGGTTGATTATAGCAAAATTGAAGGATTTTTTTGGCAAAACTATAAGGGAGGGCATACATATGCATCTAATTGGAGATTTGAATATCTAAACAGAGAATTATTGGTGACGTAGAAGCACCTAAGAGCATGTGCAGGAGCCTCTCTGTCACTCGGCCGGCATCAGCAAGGTAGGGCTGCGCGGGAAATTTTTTTGAAATGGCAAAGACTGTGCAGGGTGCTGGAGCAACTGGACCATGAGCATTAGGGTGTTCATGCAGGGAACTTTAGCTCCCCTGCTGGGGATGCTCTAAGAGTAGGTTTTTAGTGGTTACAGTATATTAATAGGTTCCATGCATATTATATTCAACGTTGTTATGATTAACGCTCACCAACACTTGGGCAGCGGTGTTCCATGCGCATCACAATTAGAGGTAATGATAAAGCTTTTCTTATGGATGAAATTGCGATCCTCCGAAATGGGCTTTGACATATGCGGCTAGCCCATACATATGCTTTGGGTCTAACAACATCTCCAACAAACTCTTTGTAATACTATAGTGTCCTGTAAATTATGAAGAAACACCCTCTATTCATTAATTTAAAATTACTATTGACAGTATCTCTATCCATCTAAAACACTATTAATGTTTTCTCTATCCATTAATTTAGCATTACTTCAAAATTTAAACTACGCTCTATTTTTTTAATTTAACTGTCTCTCTACATGCGCTAAAGTGAGATGCTTACAGACGACTCATTTTCGGTTCATATACAGCCAATCAATGATCGTATATCAGAATCCCCAACGCCCGTGGTCTCGTCTCGTGTATGGGGTGCGTTCCATTCGTGGGCCAACAGATCATTTTCGGCTCGTGCTGTAAAGAGTGAAATCCGATCCCCAGCATATATCCCCCTCAGGCTCCGGCTTCCTCGGCGCCTCCCATCGTCACAATTCGGCGTAAGTCCCAACTCGACGCCTCCTTCGCCATGGCCGCTGCCGCTGCCGCTTCCGCTTCCGCCTCCATCTCCGCATCCGTCCACCTACGCCCCTCCCAGTGTGGATTCCCCTCCTCCGCCGCAACGGCAATGCGCTCGCTCCCCTTGCTCCGGCGCCGACTCCGCTCCGTGGCCGTCGCCGCCGTCCAGCAGGACGCGGCTGTCTGGACCGCCGCCCCCGTGTCTTCCATCGGCTCGGCATCCGCCGACGGCTTGCTCTTCCACGTCGCCGTCGACCTATCCGACGCTGCCGGCCTCGCCGCGTCCTACACCGCGCCAGGGCAGTACCTCCTGGTCCGCGTCCCCGGCGAGGACGGACTCAAGCCGGCATTCATGGCCATCGCGTCGCCGCCAGGGCAAGCCGGCTTCGAGTTCTTGGTCAAGACTGTGCTCCTCTTTGCCACCGGGATCGGGATCAGGTGATTTCTTGGCTGTCTATTTGATCTTTACCTTTTTTTTGTGTTGCAAAATTGAGTGGTTACTGCTGCACTTGCCCTTCACTGGTTCACTCCCTTCTCTTCCCATGGAAATAGGAACCATCAGCACAAACATCGGCCTATGAAAGCTATGGCTTCAATACTTCAACAATACAGGACCATGGCACTCTTTGAATGCCAGTTTGGATATGTTCATTTGGCTGAGCTAAAAGTTAATGATATTTAAAAAATTAAAAAGATTTAAAATCATTTAAAAATACTTTTTAGATCTTTAAAAAAGGCGAGCACTAGGGTCCGGACGTCCGGACCTGCTGACGTCAGCTTGACGTTATCACGTAACCTGCGTGAATACCTACGGAAACCTGAAAAATAACGGTAGAAACCTAAGGAACTATGGTAACCTGAGGACGAAACTTGAGATTTCAGAAAGTTTCCGAAAGTAAGAACCAAGTTTCGATAGTACAAATTCAAGTTTCGGTAGGCAATATCCAAAGTTTCAGTGGGCAAAACCTAAGTTTTAGCACAAAAAAGCGAAGTTTTCGAAAAAGTAAGACCCAAGTTTCAATAGTGCAAAGTCCAAGTTTCTGTAGGCAAAGTCCAAGTTTCAGTAGTAGAAAAGGTACATTTTCATAAGACGAAGTCCCCAGAGTTCCAGATTGAGAAAAGAGAAGGTTTCATATATACAACTCCAGGTTTCGAGCACACAAATCCTACGTTTTCACAGACAAACCTTAGGTTTCGAGTTTGAAAATGGGATGGGTCTCCTCCTTGCCTCCTTCTTCCCCAAATCCGGCGAGACCCTGCCCCTTGCTCGCCGGATCCGACGGCGGGCTTGACATCCCCGTGCTTCCTCGTCGTCATGGTCGCCGTCCCCCTCCAGATTTGGCGGCGGCCCTTGGAGCACGGCGAGGGAGCTCCTCGCTCAGGCGCGCCGGCGTGAGGAGGGGAGGCGGCGGCCGCCTTGAGAGGAGGAGGAGGAGGTGGGGCGGCACCGGCGACGGAGAAGGGGAGGAGACGCGGCGCTGGGCGACGGCGAGGAGCATGGGAGGAGGCGGCGGAGGAGATGCAACGACGAGGAGGCACGGGAGGAGGGTGCGACGGCAAGGGAGGAGCGCGGGAGGAGGAGCGCGAGCGAGTGAGTGAGGAGTCCGGACGGACGGACGTCCGTCCTAAAGTGTTTTCGTTTAAAAAAACCACCACAAAGCTCAAAAAAAATTACAAATATTATATTGAATGTCTTGTATAAAAATAACAAATTTTGACTCGTCAAACAAAATTAAACTAAACCGCGAATCAAAAAGGACTTATTACATATTTGAGTCTTCAGCGAGGGTGTTGTGTAAAAAATATTTATAGTTTCATACAGCCCAAACAATATTTGTCACTCGATTGTTCCAACATATTCACTGCCAGCAAGTAAAAAGGTGAATAATCGGCCGTATAGAACAGATACAATAAATAATTTTTTCTTAAAATGATCAGATCCAATTTAATGTAAATTCTTTGTTCTTCAATTAATAACGAAACAAGGGTCAATAGACCTCTTGAATACAAGTATATCAGAGTGCGGAAACTCAAATATGCAGCAGAGAAAGTATGATGATGCTCCAATCCGACCCTTGAGCACCAGCTAATCCTTATCGAAGTCCGGAACAAGATCCTCCTGATCCTGAAGATAGACCGGACCTAATACTTCGCCCGAATACAAATTTATCCATGATTTGTATAGTGAATACACGGCTACCCAGCAAGAGTCCTTATAATGATGCAAGGGTAATAACAACAACAGGGTGGCTATTTTGCATAACACCTACACTAGTCAAATTATTTAAAGTGTTGTAAAATCACTTGTTGAACAATTAATAGAGATGAATAGATTCCCAAGATAACAAACAGAGCTCGGCTTCGAAAGTCCCTCTGCAAAACTGCACAAGCCTCGAATACTCAAAACCAAAACCAACCCATCAGGTTATTATTAAACACATGAGATTACCATGTTCGGCCTACTTCCCCTCCCATAACCGTGGGAACGGCTATCATGATAGTTTTAACTCTGCTGAGTGTAGCACACTTTACCGATAAGTCGAGTGAAACGACAATTGACCCACTAGGGTTTCGACGGAGGTTAGTTGAAAATAGGGTTTCGGGTCGATAGATAATGGTCGGAAAACGAAGGGCATGGCTCGACCAAGCGGCAGGGAAGGGTGGATCGATTCGGGTTAAAGTCGAGGAGAGGAGAGGAAAGGGGTCTGTATTGGAGGATATCAGGGTTTTGATCGGGACAGAAGTTTGGGCGTGGACGAGGAAGATTAGGGTTTCGGGGTTTGTCGGTCGAGAGGAGCGGACATTCGACCGGCAAGGGTTATGACAGAGGTCGACCGGAGTTAGGGTTTTGGCCGAGAGTCGAGCTAGGGTTTCAACTGAGAGAGGAAGTTTTCAAAGGAGACTCGACTAGGGTTTTGGCTCGACCGATAGGATTTAGGTTTGGTCGGCCAAGTTTACAAGGAATGTCGATCAGGGTTTAGGGACTTGGTCTACTCGACCGTGAGAGAGAGAGAGAGAGAGAGAGAGACAAAGGTTGGCTCGATCAGGAGTTCAGGGTTTCGGTCGAGCTAGGTTTCAATTGAGAGAAAAAGTCAGGGTTCCGTCTGAGGAACGAATAAAAGCGAGGAGTGAGCTTTTGTATATAAATTTGTAATTTTGTAAATTGAAATGAAAATAATTAGTAAGATAAATTCTTATATGTAAATGATTGTTTGAAAATTTAAGCCTTTTCCTATAAGAATCATAATAAATAAATTTTAAATTGATTTTCTCTTTTTGATAAAACATGGAACATTCTAATATTTATTAGGATGTTACAAAGGGATGCTGTTGGAGATGGTAGGAAATGAAGGGAATGAATGTGGGGAAGGGAATGGAGAAGGGAATGAAATAAAGGAAATATGGTTGGAGATGTCTAAACTACCGTTGCGTTAGTGGAACTGCGCAAATACGTGGAAAAGCCAACTAATCCATGTGTTATGTATGCACGATGATTGCAGTCCCATCGTTGCCAACTAATTCATATGAGCTTAATTAGGATATGCTCTTATGAGAGATGAACTAAAAGGCAAACAAGCACAAACAGAGAAAGTTACTTGTTTGCTGGATAATTTGCACGAGTGGCCCACGGAGATAATGTACACATACGTTCAATGTGGAAACTAAAAAGAAAGAACATGAACATACCTTTACCGTGGTACATGAATACCCGCATTGAAACTCTAAGGCGGTCAACACCAATAGAATACTAAGCAACAGAGGCAGCAACGGAGGCTATGGCCTTGTTTGTTTTAGATTAAATTAAATTAAATTAAATAAAAACTTGTTATTTTTGTATAGGCCAAATGTTGTAATATTTTGTAGTTATTTTTGTGGGGTTTTAAATAGTTCTTCTTCGAGTTAGCAAAATAATTTTTCCATAATTTTTTGAATTTTTTAAAATGTCTTTTGAGTAGGTCACAAATTTGCTACCGTAAAACTCAACTCAACATTAATTTAAAACAAAGAAAGCATATGATAAACTATTTCGATCAGGGCAATGAATCCCCATAGAAAACATACCTTGCGAACGATGTCGAAGCTCGGAGTTTGCGAGGGAGTGAGCTGCTTGGTATGATGTAGGCTGGAGTCGTTGAGGGCGCTGCTATGATCAAGGTCAGCACAGAGGAGGCGGAGACGGAGCACATACATTGGTTGAAGGGAGAGGAATGGAAGGTGTTGTCGCATTTGTCAGAGGAAGGGTAGGTGACAGTGTCGGTTGTTGGCGTCGCAACGATAATGAGGTAGCCATGTGGTTAGGATAGGAAGGGAAGGCATGGGACGGATGCGGCGAGGGTCGAAATGGGATAGGGTGAAGGCCGTGGTAGTGTACATGGTGTGGGGTAGCGGCCATGCGGTGGTGACGGAATGAGGTAGCAGACACAATGAAGATGGGTTAGTCGAGGCAGCGCCCTTGATGAAAATGGGTCCAGGCGAAGAGGTGGCGGCAATGATGACGCCAAAGGATTAGTGTTGGGAGATGGGATCGAGTCAGGCAAAGGGGTGGTGGCGGCGTGATGGTGGCCTCTTGGGAGGATAGACACATGTAGAGGAAGAGAAGAGAAGACACAAGAGAGACTCAGATCGAGCAGGGGAGGGAAGGTGGCGGCGGCTAGGGTTGTGGGTGAACCTCAGGTTGATTCAAGAATACCATTTTTTTTTTTTTGAAAAATAGCCACTCAATCTACCGTACAAATGGATTACAAGTCCAAAAATACAAGGTTTTCTTTGCAAAGATGGTGCGCCCACATTTTTTAAGATAGATAGTGGGTTGATTATAGCAAAAATGAAGGTTTTTTTTTTGGGCAAAACTATAAGGGAGGGCATTTATATGCATCTGATTGGAGATTTGAATATCTAAACAGAGAATTATTGGTGACGTAGAAGCACCTAAGAGTAGGTTTTTAATGGTTATAGTATATTAATAGGTTCCATGCATATCATATTCAATGTTGTTATGATAAAAGCTCACCAACACTTGGGCAACGTTGTTCCATGCGCATCACAATTAGAGGTAATGATAAAGCTTTTCTTATGGATGAAATTGCGATCCTCCGAAATGGGCTTTGACATATGCGGCTAGCCCATACATATGCTTTGGGTCTAATAACATCTCCAACAAACTCTTTGTAATACTATAGTGTCGTGTAAATTAGGAAGAAACACTCTCTATTCATTAATTTAGAATTTCTATTGACAGTACCTCTATCCATCTAAAACACTATTAATGTTTTCTCTATCCATTAATTTAGCATTACTTCAAAATTTAAACTACGCTCTATTTTTTAAAATTTAACTGTCTCTCTACATGCGCTAAAGTGAGATGCTTAGAAACAAACAGACGACTCATTTTCGGTTCATATACAGCCAATCAATGATCGTATCAGAATCCCCAACGCCCGTGGTCTCGTGTATGGGGTGCGTTCCATTCGTGGGCCAACTGATCATTTTCGGCTTCCTCAAAAAAAAAAAAAAAAAAAGAAGAAGAAGATCATTTTCGGCTCGTGCTGTAAAGAGTGAAATCCGATCCCCAGCATATATCCCCCTCAGGCTCCGGCTTCCTCGGCGCCTCCCATCGTCACAATTCGGCGTAAGTCCCAACTCGACGCCTCCTTCGCCATGGCCGCTGCCGCTGCCGCTTCCGCTTCCGCCTCCATCTCCGCATCCGTCCACCTACGCCCCTCCCAGTGTGGATTCCCCTCCTCCGCCGCAACGGCAATGCGCTCGCTCCCCTTGCTCCGGCGCCGACTCCGCTCCGTGGCAGTCGCCGCCGTCCAGCAGGACGCGGCTGTCTGGACCGCCGCCCCCGTGTCTTCTATCGGCTCGGCCTCCGCCGACGGCTCCCTCTTCCACATCGCCGTCGACCTATCCGACGCTGCCGGCCTCGCCACGGCCTACACCGTGCCAGGACAGTACCTCCTGGTCCGCGTCCCCGGCGATGACGGACTCAAGCCGGCATTCATGGCCATCGCGTCGCCGCCAGGGCAAGCCGGCTTCGAGTTCTTGGTCAAGACCGTCCCCGGAGCCACGGCGGAGAAGCTGTGCGGGCTCCGGGAAGGGGACGTGGTGGAGCTAGGCGCGGTCATGGGGAAAGGGTTCCCGGTTGAGAGGATATCTCCGCCGGATGTGGCGGAGACCGTGCTCCTTTTTGCCACCGGGACCGGAATCAGGTTATTTATTGTCTATATATTGGATCTTTACCCTTTTTTAGTGTGCATTTTGGAAATTGTGAGTTTTCTGCTGCACCTGCTCTTCACTGGGGATGGAATCATCTGCACAAAAGCAGGGTGGGCTCTCTGTTTTGGCATACAAAGGGGTGGTGACTTGGCCCCCGTATTGGACAGGGCTCAAATGCAGCCTTAGTTTAGCAGCCATGGCGGGTCGGCCTGTGAAATCAATGGCTTCATCAATAGGGGACTATGTGAGTGTTTGTGTAAAAGTATTCGAAGTTTCATACAACCTAAACATTTCTAAAGGGATGAATAATCGGCCATGCAGAATAGTTACAATAGATAACTTTTGCTTTAAATGATAGATCCAAATTCAATTTAAATTATATGTTCTTCAATTATTGATGAAACAAGGGTCGAGAGACCTCCTGAATACATTTATGCAGACTCCAATTTGGAAATATTTCTATCTACATCTCCAATTTATATTTTGTCTTTCAATTTGTTACCTTCATTCCTTTTACTGATAAAAGAATAATACGTTAGGAATCCAAACTACCCAGTCTTATGTAGTTGTTATTTCTCACTGATCAACTATATTATAGGTGGTATGCTTTGGTTTCATGTTTGAAATAAATAATTGGTATTGGTTGTTATTGAAGGCTTAGCAAGACTGAACAAACTTTGTTGAGTAATAAACTCCAATTTTATCGGACCATGCATACCTAAGGGAAAGACATGTCATGTATGAATGCCTTATCAAGGAAACATTTTAATAAACTGCAGCTAGAGAACTGTGCATATCTATGGAGAAGAAATGTAATCCATGTCATGTCATACTCCCTCCTTTCCAGTATGTAAGGCATAATTTGATTTTCGTGAATACCAAAGAGACCGTGTATAGCACTTGTGATTCCTGATTTGCCCCTAATTAATTGCCCCTAATTAATGAGATGATTTTTGATCAGCGCTCATGCAGGGGAAGGAAATATCAGCGCAAGAAAATAATGCGATTCTAGAATTAATTAGTTTCCTACACAGCGAAGGGTATTTTCGAAACTTCTGAACGGTCAATGCAGCTGCACCTTATATATTGGAAAAAAAAGTGAAAACAGATTATGCCTTACATACTGGAAAGGAGGGAGTATCATGTATGAATGCCTTAACAGGAAACATTTTAATAAACTGCCGCTAGGGGAACTGCACAAATATGTGGAAAAGCCAAGTAATCCATGTTTACGTATGCACAATGATTGCCGTATCCTCGTTGTGCGCTTTTAGCAATTTTCGTATGAGCTAAATTTGGATATGCTCCTAAGGCCATCCTCAATGCAAGGTGCTTAGAGCTAGGTGCTTAATGTGCCACATCACTAAGCACCCGTATAAAAACTTTTCGTCCAATGCATCACAGCTTATAGAGGTGCTTATAAACTATAACTGGCTTGTAAGAGCATCCCTATCTCACCCCCCAAATGCCTCTCTATTTCAAAATTTTTCAAATGCAGCAGGAGGGAATTTGATGCATGTGAGAGGGAATTTGCACTGTAGAGATTTCTGTAGCAGTTACTGTAGCGATAGAGGGAAATTTAGAGGCCCTGCTGGGGATGCTCTAAGCATCTGGACCAGGCGCTTTAATCTCCAATGGCTGGTGCCTAGCGTAACATGAAAAGTACAATCAATCAGGTAGCATCCAGGCATCCAGACAAGCAGCTGTAGAAAAAAAAAAATGGCAAGCACCGGGTAGCAGTGGATGCCTACCTAGGCATCTTCTCTCTCCTCTAAGCACCTCTATTTGCTAATGTGGCAAAAAAAACCCGGTTTTTTTCTCTATGCATCTATCTAAGCACCTGCATTGGAGATGACCTAAGAGAGTGAACTAAAAGACAAACAAGCAGAGAAATAGTTACTTTTTTTGCTGGATAATTTACACAAGTGGCCCAGAGAGATAACCATTAAGAAATTTGATCATTAAGAAATTTGATCTTAGTATTATTATTTTATTTTTCACAGTTGCTTATGCTTTTTTTAAGGCTCCTTGACATTTATTAGAATGGACGTGTGAATTAAAGCTTCTGCAAAAAGCCAAAAAATCTATTTCTTGTAAGTTTTGCTTGCGTTACACTGATGAGTAATTCATGGCAATTACGTTTGCCTGCGTAATGTGACTTACTGTCTGGTATGGTGGATCTGTTTCATGTTCAGGACTCCATTGATTGGATCCTTCCCAGATTAATCTTCTGTGTTATTAATGCAGCCCAATTCGTTCACTTATTGAGTTTGGTTTTGCTGCCAATGAAAGAGCTGATGTGAGACTTTATTATGGTGCCAGGAATCTCCAAACAATGGCATATCAGGTTGTAGAATTTTCCCTCATTCTTCTCTATGCAAATTGTATATGGTCAAATTTGCCTTGTAAGGCATGTATACTTTTTGGCCTAACAGGATAGGTTTACGAACTGGGAGTCAACTGGACTCAAAATAATACCTGTCTTGTCACGACCAGATGATAGTTGGAAAGGTGAACGGGGATATGTTCAGGTAATATATGAAATGCTTAGCATTATAGTTAATTTGTTACATGTTCATACATCATCACAAACTTCTAACATTGTTTGATTTTTCAGCATGCATTCCTCAAAGCCAAGAACATTACAAACCCTGCCTCTACTGGAGCAGTGCTATGTGGACAAAATCAAATGATTGAAGTATGCATATTCTTTCCTTGGAGTATACTACCTTTTGCATACTCTGGAGTTTGCTATAGCTCATGAAAATTTCTGTTTAGTTCTTGGTGATCACAAAACTAATGCTTCAAAGTTATATATCAATACTCTATGGTAAATTATTCCTAGAAGCACACTTTTTCGTGACTTATAGGCATATTAGTGGCTTTGCCAAGAATAAATATACTTGTTATTTCTCATTTGTGCTCCCTATAATCATTTATTTCTGTTTCTTAAGATGGATTATAATATATCCACCGTGAGGTATTGAAATTTGGTAAGGAGCTGATGATATTTTCTTTTGTAAATTGAATACTTGTTTTTCGAATTGACCTTGACCTCGATAATTTTCATCTTACTTTTAAATTGTTCGTTGAAACATTGATTTTGGTTTGTTGTGTTTGTAAGGTTATTAGCGTGTTCCAGAGCTTAACTCTTTAGCCATCAAGGCATCAGAACCAATGAATGGTAAATGAAAAAAACAAAATCACTAAACACTTGAGAGAGAGAGAAAGTAAATAGGAGGGGAGGAGCAATTGGACAGTCGGGTTGTTTCTCTTCTATAGATTCCACCACATACACATCCCGTCCTTTGTATTTGACTTCCAACACAATGACACCAAGGTTACTGGTCTGTGAATAAGTCAACAAATGCACTGGTTTTGGTCCATGGGTGATGTTCACAAATGAGCTGGTTTTGTCTGACACAATTAATTACCTCTAGTCACACTTGGCCCCATTTGCCATTGTCTCTGCTACCTAGACCCATTTCTACTCAAGCACACATCTTGCTTCGGAATGAACTGAGTAATCATTTAAGATCTTTGCCATCCTCTTCACTGGCAGTCTGGCACATGCATTAGTTTGACAATTGCATGCACAGTTGAACATTCATGTGGGACAGCGATGTAAATTAAATCCTTTTTTCAAAATTTCATTCGTGCTACCTATCAAAATATTGTTTTGTTTTTCAGTGACTACATAGGTTTGTTAGGTTTTTATATCATGCCCTTTTCATTCCTAGTTATGGTATGTCCCTCGTCATATGCTGGAAGTACTAGGAAAAACATTCGGCATAGATTTTGCTCTGTCATGATGTTCTATTCAATTGATTTTGAGAAAAATCTGAGTACCCTTTTAAAATTTTTATTCAATCATTGTACATGATGATGTCCTCTGCTATGCAGGAGGTTACCTCAGCCCTTGTAGAGGATGGTGTATCACAAGATAAAATTTTGACGAACTATTAAAAAGGATGACTGACCTGTTGTGTTTTATGCATCTGGCATCAGAGTGTACATCTTATTCTTAGCCCTCAGTGCGCACTGATGTAATAAGTTGTGAGCTATTTAAAATATTTTGGTACCACTGTTTTTATATCTTTCAGTATCTAGATATGTATGGTTACGGATTGTGTACAGCTACTCTTTAAGACAATGTAAGCGTCAAAATTCTGTGTCCTTGAGTCCTTGGGCTTCTTGAGGGTGGTAATATTTGCGGGGTGTCGAACATTAATATAGTAATGCATTCTTGCTTCAATTTTCCTTTTTCTTCCATTGATGCTTGTCCAGTGTGCCGTGTCTAGCTTTAACTGAAGGCAAGATGCCAGAAGCGGTTAAGGCGAATTAATCCAACTAGTACAATGCCGTGCCTTGCTACGAAACTTCAGAAGAAAAAAGAAAAACATAAATAGTAGTAACACATGAACTTATACAATAATATAAGTGTACCGCAACATCTCTCCCTTGTTCCTTTCCACTGGAATCCTCAGTCACACCTGTCGGCCACTGTCAGGTGGGTCTAGGGTCCACCAATAGTTGCCGTAACTGCATGTGCAGTTACGGCAGAGGATTTCAGTTGCGCTCTTCCTCATCACTCCCTACCTCCCTCTGATAGTCTCTCTCTCTTAGTCTTATGATTCCACAATAGGTTGCTGTTGTTAAGCCACAACAACATGTCGTCAATCAGATTTATCACCATCTGAATATTTACCTTGTAGTTCTCATAGGAGCGCCTTCGTGTAGATATACATCCCTGAATGATTATGGTTTACAAGCCTAAAATATGAACATTGCACTTTCCTAGCTAGTTTTTGTATATAAAAATTCGTGGATATATCCAAACGACACAAAATGCAAAATGCATATATAGAATGCAAGGCTTTAACAGGGGTGGAAAAAAACAGAATTTATAGAATTCATTTCAATTAGCTAGCGAGCTTAGTTGTGTTGAAGGAGGGTCAGATTTGTGAACTTCTATTTTTAACTTGATGAATCCTAATAAACCAGATAATGCATTAACACAAGAACAAAGAACCAACAATTTATCTACATCTAGGGCAATGAACAAGAAACCTTTTTTGAAAAACAAGAACTAACTCTTACATCCTTTTATGAAAATCAACACAGGTACATGTATCAGAGGTTCTTACCATATTTCCCTTCCTAAACTTGCATAATCAAATTTTCATTTTTAATTGAACAAATACAAAAGACTTAGACGTTGAATGGAGGTAAGTCTTATCTATTTCACCTTCTCAAATAATGCCTCAAAATCCTTCAAAAATAGTTGTACACATTGAATGGTAGGTAAGTCTATTGATTGTGCTATAACATGAAACAAAAATAGAAAAGATTGGCATAAATCATAAAGGAGGTAACATCGTTACCAACAATTTGAGTTCATTTTTAAAACAAAAATAAAATAATCATATTTAACATCAAGCATTCATGTGTACAACCGTAGTTCATAACTTGACATATAAAACTAAAATTTGCACCCCTTTCAATGTACAAACATACATCTTGCTCAAGTTTTCATCCTTATCTCAGAACCAGAGAACCTTCTTTGGTTGGCTTCTATGTTTGTCGAGGGCCTTATCAAGAGCCAAGCTGAAGTCGCTAAAGGGAATTGTAACACCCCAATTTTATGCAAATCAAAAATTTTTGGTGAAATTCAAAATTTCGTTTGAATTCAAGCTTCCGGGCGTCTCTCTCTCTCTCTATCTCTCTCTACCGCGCATGCGAGCCTCGGGCGCCTGCTCCTCTGCTTTCCCCGCCGCGCATGTGGTGCGCACGTCTCTGCGTCCAAGTCTCTGCGTCCGGTCCCTCGCGCACCATTGCCGCCGTGTCGGTCGCCGATACGTTGGCGCTAGAGCATGTGCCGTGTGCCTCTCCGGCGACCGGTCCGCCGCCTCAGACCGCCAGATCTTCTTCTCGGACCGAAGGGCTAGAACCACAGATTCGATTTGCATCGGCTCCTCGCCATCATCACCATTCGCTCGAGTCAAAAGGTCTACGCTTTATCCCTGGCCGTCGTACGCTGTCCCCCATGCGCCGAGCCACTCGCCATCCCGCGTGCACCTCCCACGTAGCATTGCCACCTCTCCCTCCGCGGCGCCGCACTTGTCACTAGGACCACTCCAATGCCCAGGCATGCCCTTAAACCAAGCCCCACCTAGTCAGCGCCATTTCCCCCGTTTTCCCCAAATTTCCCCGAGCTCGGTTCCTCCAAACTGGTGAGCTTCGTGGCAATTCCACTCCTCTTGAGCCTCTCCGATACCTCACTAATCGTTCCCCTCAGTCAATTTCAGCTCGCCAGCACCAAGGCTCCCTGTCCGCGTCGCCTCTGTTTTGGTCACCGCCAGCGCCTACGTTGCCGGCCATCTTGACACCTCCTCGCGAATGCACTTCGGTTAGGTGAGCATCCCCATATCCCCCTCTCGCTCCCCGTCCATTTCCCTAGGCGTAGACCCGTAGAGAAGCCCAGTGCCCCGGCAATCTTGCGGCATCGCCGCCGCTCTTTGCGCTGCCGCATCTGGTCATCTCCGGCCTCGGCGCGAGCATCTCTAGGCCCGCAAGAGTCTGTGCGTGCTAGTGCGTGCATGCTCTTGTTCCGTAGGTGGCTGTAGCGCCGTCGCGTCGTGAGCCGCCGCCGTCGTCGCATCACCGGCGGGAGGAAGACGATGACGGCGAAGCTTCAGATGCGCGCCAAGATTCGTGCGGAGTAGTGCGCGTTGAAACGCTGACATGTGGGCCCCACTTGTCAGTATACCGCTTCGCCCTCACGCCTTAGTCCGTGGGCGCTTGAGTCACTGACAGTAGGCCTTTGGCCCACCGGTCAGTTAAGTAGAAACGTACCATGTGCAGCGCCAGTGCTGCTACGATGGTGCCCTCGCAAATTACGCCTTCGGCGTATGCTGATCAGGTGCGGGTGCGCATGGTCCGTGGGCTGACTCGGCCGTGGGGCAGATTCGTGTGCTGAAGCAGCCCCGTTACTGTTTGTACATTTTTTTCCGAAGATTTAGCAAATCAAGTAAATACAGAAACTTATTTGAAATTATTAAAAATATATAGATACCTCCAAAAATCCCACAAAAATTAGGGTAAATATTAGAGGTTGTCCTGAACCTTATAAAAATATAAACCATACATTGTAGCTATTTTAGCCACCGTATTAATTTGGAAGGAACAATTCTCTTAATTTAGAAAATCCCACTAAAGGGCTAAAAGAAATCTGCATTAATAAAATAAAGGTTCTGACTTTATAAAATCTTGACAAAATGCCACAAGGTATATAAGTATCCTAATAACTAGGGAACAATTATGAAAAGATAATTCTTGCCCAAAGAGGCTTATTAAATGAATAACTATAACTAGGCAAAACACAATAAAAGGATTAAAGAATTCTTCATTAATAAAAATAGGTGCTGACCTTAAAAAATTATAATAAATTAGTAAGGCCTATTTAATACCTTGTAATTAGAGGAAGTTAGAAAAGTCCATCACCAATTCAGTTTATTTTGTAGGAGAGTGATCCGACGAGGTGTCATCATCGCATGTCGTCCGTATAACCGTAAGTACACCAATATTACATGGGGTTACTACCTAGGAGAAATATCAAGATAAATAGTTTATTTGAAAAATTTTGAATAATAAATTCGTATTACGCCCAATGATAACTTTTTATTATTTTACAATAGATTTTCATAACTGATTAAGAATCTTTAGATACCTCCTAAATTCCTAGAAGATTTAATAATACCAAGGAATATTAGAGACATTATAATATTAGTGAACCTACTCACCTAAGCGCCATTCATAGATTTCCTCTGAGTAAGTAATTAGTGAACCTACGCAGTATTTTCTATATAGAAAGTAAGTCAAAATGATTTGCTTGTTAATAAAAACTAGAACTAAGTTGGGAAAAATGTAGGAGAATTATATAAAATATAATATACTCATATAGATCTAAAGGAAATGTTAGAAAACCTAGAAAGGTAAAATAGTATCCAGTATACTTGTACTAGACGAGAGCCCAATTAATTAAGATCGTGTGTGGTTTATTTAAAAAACTGAAGGAAACGTCCTTAGACATGAAATATAATCCGAATAAATTTTTCTATATATATAAATAAGAAATCTATCGATACGCTAAACACTAGTGAAAGGGGGTCATCTATGATAGGAAGAGTAGAGAGACTATCTTTAACCTAATAAGTATAAATTTGACACTATGTCGTTTACAAGTTGACTTAGATATATAAATGCACACACTTAACTTGCCAAACCATTCTATCGTAAGGCAATCAAGTTACATCTGGCCTAGTTCAACAAAGCCACCCTACTTATCTAAGTTGGGTATCCTAACCAAGGAAAGAGAATATATAGCCTATGCACATTGGATTGTCATAGTTCTCACTTGAATTCAAAATATAATGCGTAATGCCTGTTTCTTAAACACAAGATTCAATCTCAGTAAGGGAACGTAATCAGAAATACGACGCATTTAGTTTGAAAGCATTTCATGCATTATTATCTTTAATCGCACGATTTCGAAGACGTCATATTGCGCCCGCAAGCCCACTATAGAGTCTATCTCTTTATAGATACTCATGAAATTCTCTTACTAAGTAAGAATACCGAAGAGACGCTAAGGTAGCCTACGTAGGCATATTACTAGTGTGTAGAAGCTATTGTATATCGTGCACGACATGCCCTTTTATCGAACTCTCGATGAAATCCGCGTTAGGATAAAATAAAATCATCGAACGAAGGCATTGTTGCATCCATGCATCATGTCTTTTCTGTATTATTGGTTATTTATTGAAGTTTATGGGTAATAGACGTAATGGGTTTCGAGGGAGGTTCGGCGATACCGAGGAGGATCTTCCATATAGGACCAAGGCGAGCTAACTCTTACCCTTATAGGTGTTTACCCGTATTAGGGAGAGATTGTGACTTTCCCTAATGTCGATTAACATTGATATTATATCATGTCATCACCCAGCTTTCCCAAACTATATTGTTTATTATTAAACTGCATGCTTATAACTGCCTACTTGTTAATCATGTTATAAATATACATGTCTGTCCTTGTATTATATAGCATTTATGACTTCCTTGATTGTCATATCCTTGTTTAACCTAAGACTAGTCTGGTAATAATTTTAACCCTACCTAATGCTAAAACCTGCTAAGACTTGCTTAGGAACAAATAAATCTTCTGGTGACTAGCCGCGGAATGGTGAATCGATATTCACCAGCCATTCATTCATTCATTCAAAATATATGGCATCTGACAGTTAGGACAAATAGATGAGTGATGGGCTGGATGTTGTTTGCGGTTATGGTTGTGTGATCTGTCGGTCTGGTTTTGGTCGGTTTGTTCGGATAGCTCATATGTGGTATTAAAATGGTTGGCTGAAGTAGAGATGAGTTGGTTGGAGAGTTGCCCCTGGATGACATCCTGATGGATGATTAAGGCAAGAGATGCCTTGTGCTGGGTTTAGCCAGGGCTTACCCAGAAGGAACGCGGAAGAACACATGTAGCGTAGAATAGTTGCCATTTGGAGGATGGTTCCAACACAACGCGTGGCCATTGTGCAGAGTACAGGTTTTGGATCGCCAGTTGCGAGCACTCTACGGAGGCCCTCTGGGACCACTCTCAAAAGGTGCCGGCATCGGTTGTCACCAGATGGTGATGAGGCCACATTTCCCCAGGGTACGGTAGGCTAGAGTGGGCTGGCAACCCTTGAAGGCCGAGGCGGGTGATCTATGGCAAGTCTGGTCCTCAACGGGATTGCCAATCCCGGAAGGATGGCGGGTTTTGGGTTGGGGCAACATGAAGTTCAGTTTGGATAAATTCAGGGTCAAGTATGTGTTGGTCATCTTAAGGTTGGTCGTCAAGGTCTGCCGGTTGGTGCTGGGGTTGTGTGGTTTGGTTGTGTTTGTTACAGTGCTGAACTCCTTGTTGTTTTATAAGGAACATTAAACATTGAGCTAGATAGGGTAATATAAACTCATCTTAAAAACTAGTTTTACGCAAATAAAAGAATCTATTTCCCAATCGAAGCCTCCAATCATTAAGTGCATTAAGGGTAGTGTTAACTAGCCAGCATTTGGATGACGCTGACCTCGCATACTTCCACTCTTTTTGCAAAAAGCTAAGGAGAAGGATTTGTTCGAGTGTCATGAAGGAGATGATCCGGGCTGCGACAGTCATGATGCGGTTTAGGGGTTTCTCCAGTCGCTTGCAGGAATGCATATCCGTTGGAGGACTTTTCGGATGATCTTATTTATGATCTGTTGACTCTGATGATTTCCCTATATCAGTTGTATGGTCTCTTGGTTTATTTAATAATAAGCCTGCGTCATGCAACCAGGTATGCAATTCTTCGAATAATGAAACGTATGTTTGTATGATACTTGGCTATGTATTGAAAGCACTAAATTACTGATCCAGGGTCTAGTGCATGTGTACATCGGCTCTCTGGTAAGTATAAAAATGAGGGCTGGCAAAGCTAGTATCAGAGCCGGCAGATTGCAAGAACACATAAACTTAGTTGCCGTTAGCAGCGGAATACTTTGTATCTTATTTTGAAAGTATAAAACTCAAAAATTGCTACTTTTACCTACAAAAGCATAACGCTTACCTTTGATTTTATCATTGCGCTTACCTAGTTTAAAACCATTGACTATGTAGAATGGAAGGCGACCTAAATCAGCTAAGTGAGTTGTTACTCGGTGCCCTTGACCAAGCGGAGGCTATGATGACAACCGCTACCCAAGCAAGGTTGATTGCACACCAACGACTCCCCAGCAAGAAAAGGAAAAAAGGGGATTACAACTTAAGCACGTATTCATAGATAGACAGAACGGTACCTGTTTCCGCTGCCATCAAGCTGGCCACTTCGTTAGCCGTTGTCCTACGAGAGCCCCGAAGAAGGCCAAGATCAACATTCCGCATGATCTTACTCCGCTCAGCATGTCCCCTACCTTGGCGCTCCCACAAGAAGTGGAGGTGGGTGCAAAACCGACACCTGACCAATATAGCAACCCTAGGGCACGTGTCATGACACCACCTCCAACGATCACATGGGAATGTGTTAGGTCTCCTAGTAAACACTCAGAGGCAGGAAACCTGCGCTTCTGTATCCGCTGGCAATGTCAGTGAGACTTGGAATAGTTTCCAAAAACAGGTTGACGATGTATCCTATGGAACCTTAGATTCTTCTAGTCCCAAGAATATTAGCACCCTTATGGTACCATGTGACCTAGTACAATATGATGGTAGTCACTACGGTATCGCAACGTGATTCGCCATTAGAAGAATGGCGAGTGTATCCAAAACGCTATCTGTGTACTAATTAATTTGCCTTGTGCTCATATTTCCTTGTGGTATTTCTTGAACATTATTAAGCATGCATGCATTAGATTTATGAGATATTTAGCAGTGCGAATTATCACCTCAGTGGTGGTATATGAGTAAAGGGGTCGATCATGACCACGGTACCGGCGCTAGTGCCGACAGAGGTCGTGGTTATGGTTGTGGTTATGATTGCAGGGACTCGTTTCCTCCGCCAACCGAAATCATACCATAAGACAAGCCATAGAGTAATAGTCTCAAATGATTGGAGATGTGATGCGTAACCAACCACCTAAATGAAATTAAAGAGGAACTGAGATGAATGCTCCTTATGACTCAAACTTCCCACTCTTTATAACAAGGAGGCCATAAGAACAACAAAGATTGGCTTTCGTCCAACAAGAAAGCTAGATCATCGAAAGGCGCTAGGAGCCAAAGGTGTTCTTCTGGCCATCACCATTGTAATGGGGCATCTTGGCATTCTTGCGACAAAGCTTTAGACCTACCACCGGATGTGGATGAGACAGTTATTGAAACCAATCTTAGCATGGGTTATAGTTACCAAACCTGTTTTCCAGCGAATCCTAAGGATTATGCCTACTTGGAAGAATGGTAGATGAGTAGAAACCCAGCTTGATCCGACGGTGTCCCCCCGCCTTGGGACTCGTCACCACATCCGAGGACAAGGAGGTTGGATCCCATAGGGTTGTCAGAACATAAGGAACCCTAATGACGTCCCCGTTAAGAATAAGTATCTTCTTTCCCACCTAAGGTGCTTGTCTGATCAACGCTAGGTAGCCCAGGACTCTTCGTGAAAGTTGATCTCTAATCAAGGTATCACTAGACCCCGGCTTGAGCGGAATGTCCATGAACAAATGCAAGGACTAATATCAGAATAGAAGGGTTTAAATGCCCTGAGTGGGAGAGGGGTCTCCAGAAATGGTTGGAGACACAAACCACTTCTAGAATCCCAGCTCTAGAAGCGGTTTGTACCTCCAATCGCTTGTAAAGACCTACAAGCGGTTCGAGACACGAGCCGCTTCTACAGCTAGGATTGCAGAAGCGGTTCGTGTCTCCAACCGCTTCCGGAGACCCCCCTTCCCGCGACCGCCTATTGCCACGAACCGCTTCTGGCGTGAAGATCAGAAGTGGTGCACAAGCAACTGCTTGTGATATGCCGCTTGTGAAAGCCGGTTCTGTAGTAGTGTACTTTTCAAGACATCACTACCGGCTTGTGGCTCAAACCAGTAGCGATCCTTGGTATCGCTACCAGTTTGTGGCTGAAACCCTTATCAAACCCTTCATTGTTCAAGCTGGTAGTGATTCATGGGCTATCATATCATTATTCATTTATTTTTAATTATTACCCTACTTTTTTTTCTATATTTTCTCTTTCATATTTTAATCTGTATCCTCCTGCTACAGTGTTGGACACCTCATTTGAACGCCAAATAGGGTTACCAATCAGACATACCCTTAGCAACGATTGCAGACCACATTTGTTTTCTTCCATTTTTCCCGTACGTCGTCCATTTTTGTTTTTCTAGTAAGATATGTGTTGCAGCTACCCTGCTCCAAAATCCAAACGCTTCATTGGCGAAGCAAGCAGTGAGATAGGTGTTGGGAAGAACATCGCTGGAACCGTGTCGACGTCTCTCCCTGCACCCCCTTTGGCACTCTGCACCGACTTGTCACCAAGCAGGCCTCTACAGGCTACTCTTCACTTCAATCCTCATGGCATCATCAAGCTCCTGTAAGAACTCCTTAATGCCCTAATATTTGTGGTTCGGTATTAGGCTATTCACGATCTTAATCGCTTCCGCATTAGTACTTAGAACTAACAGGGCTATCATATTATTATTTATTTATTCATTATCTTACTTTTTCCTATATCTTTGCCTTTTTATCTTTTAATCATTATCCTACTGCTATAGTTTTAGACATCTCATTTAGACACTAAATATGGTTACCATCGGATATGTCCCTAGCAACGATCGTAGAGACCCCATTTGTTTTCTTCCATTTTCCCCGTACATTCGCATCCATTTCTACTTTTCCAGTGAGATATGTGTTGCAACTACCCTGCTCCAAAGTCCACGCTTCTTCATTTGCGAAGCAAGCAGCTCAAGAGTCAAGAATCGGACGTGCTCCAGTGCCTCCGGTGATTCTGCCAAGAAAAAAAAAGAGAAGAAGTCAGTGTTCTTGTTTGGCGCGCCGCTGTCTTTTCCAAGAGGCCGGGTATACGTCTACGAGGATACGGTCGACGCTGAAACGCCGCCCCATAGACGCAGGCGCATGCGAACGCGGGGGCGGTTCTACCAGTGTCGGACGCGCCGCTGTGTAGATCTTGTGTAAAAACTTGTTATTTTGTTTCACCATATAACAAAAATAAAAATTATTAAAAATCATAAATATTCTCTAATCAGTGTCAGGTCTCACATGTATTTTATTCGAACCTATATGATCAATATTGATTTATATAAACGTTTTTTAAAGAAACATCTAGATGTATAAATGTTGTATAGCAATACAAAAAATTTAGGTGGAAATAGACATGCAGTAGAGGATATTTATGATTTGTATTGATTTTTTGAATTTTTTTACATGGAGAAACAAAAATAACAAAATTTTTCTCAAGATCTAACGCTGGCCGTTGGATGGAGATCCAACGGCCAGCGCTGGGCGTCGGACGGGAGGCGCGTCCAACGCCGTCGGACCGCCCCCGCGTTCGGCGCACATGGGCTGGCACCGGTTGTGTCGTCACGGTCAGGCACATATGCGACGTCCGCCGCCACGCAACCTCCAGCACGCACGCAGCATTTAACTCCGCGCGCTACCCTAACATGCATCCCTCACACGACGGTCGGCCAACTCGATCGCCGTCGTCGCTCCTAGCTAGAGCTAGCTCTCTGCTTGCAGTATAGAGAGAGCGAGCGAGAGTGTAGATCGTCTGGTGATCATCGACGGCGACGGTGATGGAGGCGGTGCCGGCGGCGGCGGAGAGGCCGGTGGTGTTCGCGCTGAACGGGCGGCGGTACGAGGTGGCCGGCGGCGACGTCCACCCGTCGACGACGCTGCTGGAGTTCATCCGCACCCGGACGCCGTTCAAGGGCCCCAAGCTCGGCTGCGGCGAAGGTACGTACCTACCCGCAACGCCGTGCATGCATGCATCTTCTTGCTCTCTCCGTGGTACGTACGTACGATCAGGCTATAACTAGCTGATCCGCCGATATTTGAGCCGACGTAAATCATACATCCATAATATATAATTTTTTAATAAATTTTTAAATGAACTACAATGATATTTAGTTATCAAAGTTGTATTTTAAAGGTGTCAATATTCGAAATAACAAGTTTTCATTAATCGGAGGAAGTAATTACTGATTTTGGGGCTTTGGCCATATATGTCCGTCAAAGCCTGAAATTCCGCGTGCACAAGCATGAAAACAGCATAAACTTGAATTCGTCAGTGCTTTTTTAATTATAATTATATCGAGGTGTGTATTCTAATTAAACTTCTGATCCCAGCAACCTTTGTGAAGTATGATCTGCATGATCTTCTGATCCCAGCATGATATATCTGCAAAAAGAGTAGCGTTTCCAATATGCATGCATGATATATCTGCATGCATGACCTAAGCTGAAATATGTCTTTGTGAAGTTTTGTATATATTGGAGAAGTTTGGTATATATCGAAATCATTCTTTTGGTACCCGGCATGCACATGCATGTCTTTTTTTGAGATACGTAGGTAAGAAGGCACTAGAAAATGGAATTCGTGCAATTGTGCTTTTGCATATATATCATAGGTTAATGCCACTATCTTGATCCGAATTCCATGTTCTGTCCGAAGATGCTATCGTGTGAACCCACGTCAATTCAACCGACAAGTAGGATGTCATTTGTGAACAAAATAATTTACTTTGCTAGACTTAATGTATATCAAATCAATTAATTAATTAAAATTTTGAAGCACGACGTATGTATATTAACAACAGAAAAATAGCGCGAGATCAGCCTTGCCATGCATTTATAATTTGTGCTTGAGAATACAATCCAACATATATAAGGAAAGAAAAAATAACCTATCGTGCTAAATACCATAACAAATTGACTAAAAATTACAATGATTTTTAGAATGGCAAAACAAGTGCGTACGCTATCAATTTTCGAACTGTTGGCATAAATGAAGTCTTATATATGTAATATATCGGCTAAGAGGAACAGTGGGATTGTTGGTTATGGTGACAGCCTGACAAACTGAGTAGTACTGTTCATCGTGGGTGGTCGTTGTTATATTATTGGTTTTAATTAATTAGATATGAATTATACGAGATCGTGATCGAGAAGCAAGAAATCTAATATACCAATCTAAAAGTTGTTTTGCAACTACGCGATGGCTACCGGAGAATGAATAAGCGCGCGGGTTAGCTCATCAACGCACGAAGCATATATAAATTGTGAAAAGACTTTCCAAAACCATAAATATTGATCTTCCGTAAAATTACCGAAATAATCATATATACGGATATGGGATAATGGGACTCGAGGATCATGTCCTCCCTTACTTTATTTTATTTTTTCTAGACCCATACCGTACGCCCTTTATTAATATCTCGATTCGTAGAACGTGTTGGCATTAATGATTCTACTAATCTCGCAGCAATGTCAACTTCCGAAGAAAAAAAGTCAGATTCTTTTTTTGAAAAAAAAAGGCATGAAGAATCTCTGTTACCTAAGCAAATCACTTTGGAAAAAAAAAAGTTCTGTTGCGTACGTTTCTTTCTTTACATGCATGCTAATTTCAACGTGACACAGCCAATTCTGCTCAAGTGTGTTTCCCTTTTCTGAAAAAACGTGCCATGCTTGATCTCGTTTCTAGTGTATTTATAGCTTTCGTTTGATAGGTTCTGCAGATGCACAGTTTCCAGCTCATCGGAAATGTACCCTTCTGAGTTCTGATTCGTTCGCTATCACAGCTGCTAGCCTCAAATGACACAAACAAATGTTAATGGGTGAACTACACACGATAGGTCTCTAATTATCACTTCTAGGGAACTGACTTTCCTAAACGGTTGGAAAAAAAAAAGGCAAACTTTTACAAGCGGTTTAATAGCCCAAAACCAGCCACAAGCCAGAAGTGGACCTCTATAAACGGTTGGGGGCACGAACCCCTTCTAAAGACCAAGAATTCTAAGCGGTAGAGCTCTAGAAGCGGTTAGGCACACAAACCGCTTAAGATGCTTGGCTTTTATAAGCGGTTTAATAGCCCCAACCGTTTCTAGAGGGTCCTTTTTCAAATAGATAAAAGAAAGCTCCTCCTATCTCATTGGATATCACGCGCGGATGGGTTGGCTAGTTAGGTGAGGTGTGAGTCATAAGGTCCTGGGTTCAAATCCCACCTCCATCAATATTATATGCCTTTTCAGACACCATTATAAGCGGTTTTAAAACCGTTTGTGCGGGCGTTACCAACCGCTTGTACTGAAATAATCATATATACGGATATGGGACTCGAGGATCATGTCATCCCTTAATTTATTTTATTTTTTCTAGACCCATACCGTACGCCCTTTTATAATTTCTCGATTCGTAGTACGTGTTGGCATTAATGATTCTACCGATCTCGCAGCAATGTCAACTTCCGAAGAAAAAAAGTCAGATTCCTTTTTTGGAAAAAAAAAAAGGCATGAAGAATCTCTGTTACCTAAGTAAATAACTTTTGGAAAAAAAAGTTCTGTTGCATACGTTTCTTTCTTTACATGCATGCTAATTTCAACGTGACAGCCAATTCTGCTCAAGTGTGTTTCCCTTTTCTGAAAAAACGTGCCATGCTTGATCTCGTTTTTAGTGTATTTATAGGTTTCGTTTGATAGGTTCTGCAGAAACACAGTTTCTGTTGCAAAATTAGCATAATGAGCAAGATTATACCAAATTCCATAATGAGTACAACAATAATTAATTGCAAGCCAATTGAACCATAAAGCAAGTATTCTTCAAATATGACCAATAAGACATAAGAATACAAGATAGCTTCAAATAGATTCAATGCTGCCTAAGGTAATAAAACCAGCAACAAGCTCAAGATTTTATTGATGATGTTGTTCTCAGATTGCAAACAGGGGTTGCTAAATAAATTAGCCATCCAACAGTATTTGGGCATAAATATCACTGGTTAAATAATCTGAAAACAGGAATACAACCCTTAGACAGTACTGCTCTAGATCAAAGCATTAAAGAGCTTCTCTATGTGTATATAATCAAGTTGCCACAGAGTGCACCAGGAATTAAATGATCAATATAGCAGTTCGGTCAGACTAAAACAGACCACAAGAATGAGCCGAACAGCAGCTCAAAGGCTCACTGTATCAACTAGTAAATGAGCTAACACAATACTAGTTCTCCAATTAAACAGGTAACAAGTGCAGCAGGATTATTAATCAATTAATTCCAGCATCAAACACTACATCATACACATAGAGTAATCAGGATTAAAGAACTTGAGCAGTACTTCTAGGTCTAGCAAATCCTTTTATTCACAGATTATTAAGCCTCAACAATTGCAATCATCATCGAACAAATAATGGAGCCACAACACAGTGCGTCCAGATTTGGTCAGACGGTCTCTAGCTCGAAGGCTAGTTTCCCAGAAACACCAAATCGGTCCACTGGACAAGATGGGAAGGAGAGTTCTTACAGTGCGTTGGATCCGAGCCAACGATGCCGAGGCAAAGCGTGCGAGGCATCGTCCCGAAATCAAATCGCCTGCTAGGCACCGCAAGTTAAACGATCCGGAGATACGATGCGAAATCCTCACCGCACCAAGGCCACAGGAGGAACCCGAGGAGCAGAGGAAGGAGCAGAAGAGGACGGCGCCCACCTCGAGGCCACCGAGTACCAGATCAGCGGAGAGCAAGACGGTCTCCTCCGGCGACCAGCGCCGACCAAGAAGCCGGCCGGAGCTCCGGTGAACCACCGAACAGCAGGTCGCGAGAGGAGTGAGAGGAGATGGGGAAAACCGAGAAAACTCAGAATCGAGAGAGAGAGGAAGTCGGCCTCTAAAAGGGTAGAGCCGCCACCGTCCCTCCGAGATGCCCGCCACAACGGCCACGACGCCCCCACGGAGCCCAAGACGCCGAGAAAGGCGGCGCCGCCGTCCGCGCCGCTCCAGCCCTAGGGCTGGGGCACGAACGGGGCGAGCACGCCTCCCCCTGCCTGCTCATCTCTCTCTCCGTCTCTTATTCTCTTATGTGGGCCGGCCCAAAAGGGGCAAAAGCCCAACAGTTTCCAGCTCATCGGAAATGTACCCTTCTGAGTTCTGATTCCTTCGCCGTCACAGCTAGCCTCAAATGACACAAACAAATGTTAATGGGTGAACTACACACGATAGGTCTCTAATTATCACTACTAGGGAACTGACTTTCCTAAGCAGTTGAAAAAAGGAGCAAACTTTTACAAGCGGTTTAATAGCTCCAAACCAGCTCTAAGTCAGAAGTGGATCTCTATAAGCGGTTGGGGACACGAACCCTTTCTAAAAACCAAGAATCCTAAGCGGTTCATATCCCCAACCGCTGCTAGAGCTCTAAAAGCGGTTGGGCACACAAACCGCTTAGAATGCTTGGGCTTGATAAGCGGTTTAATAGCTCCAACCGCTTCTACAGAGTCTTTTTTCAAATAGATAAAAGGAAAGCTCCCCTATCTTATTGGATATCACGCGCGGGTGGATTGGCTTGCTGGGTGAGGTGTGAGCCATGAGGTCCTGAGTTCAAATTCCACCTCCATCAATATTATTTGCCTTTTTAGACACCATTACAAACGGTTTAACCGCTTGTACCGAAATAATCATATATACGGATATGGGACTCGAGGATCATGTCATCCCTTACTTTATTTTATTTTTTCTAGACCCATACCGTACGCCCTTTTATAATTTCTCGATTCGTAGTACGTGTTGGCATTAATGATTCTACCGATCTCGCAGCAATGTCAACTTCCGAAGAAAAAAAAGTCAGATTCCTTTTTTGAAAAAAAAAAGGCATGAAGAATCTCTGTTACCTAAGCAAATCACTTTTGGAAAAAAAAAAAAAGTTCTGTTGCGTACGTTTCTTTCTTTACATGCATGCTAATTTCAACGTGACACCGCCAATTCTGCTCAAGTGTGTTTCCCTTTTCTGAAAAAACGTGCCATGCTTGATCTCGTTTCTAGTGTGTTTATAGGTTTCGTTTGATAGGTTGTGCAGAAGCACAGTTTCCAGCTCATCGGAAATTAACCCTTCTGAGTTCTGATTCATTCGCCATCACAGCTAGCCTCAAATGACACAAACAAATGTTAATGGGTTAACTACACACGATAGGTCTTTATCTGACGACGACGAGCTCATTGACAATGAGATTGCTTGTTGATATGAAAGGCATCGTGTACTTTCCTTAGACAAATAGTTTGTTGAATTGCTTGTGCAGTTGTGCGTCTAGATGATCAAATACGTGTTTTCATATTTTTGCTAGCTAGCTATACCAGTGTACAACAACAGCACTTGTTCGTTTCAGCTTAAATTCGGATTAATCATAACATACTACGTGGTATTTGTTATTTTTATAAATAAAACGGTTTGGCATTTTGTTGACATTTTCAAAGGTATAAGAGGTTTCTTCTTGAGGGTCTTTTACCATTTATGTGAAAGCAAATGGTGAAAAGTTACATGGATTTGTATGGTAAAATGGTGAAAAAGTTCCAAAAATTATTGACACATGGATTTCTATGTTAAAATAGAGAAACAGTTTCAAAAGTCTTGAGTATGCATTCATTTGCAAGCTAAACTAGTTAATTTTAAAAGAGGCAATTGTTATTTTCCTCCTCAAAGTTGTATTGAACCTTTCTTAGCCCCAAAACTTGAAAAATTACTTAGTCGTGATTTATGTTGTGAAGTACTGAATTGGGCGTTAACGTGGATATTTTTTATGGATAAAAGTATACTATTGCCCCCACCCAACTCCACAAAAAAAATGAACCAAAGTCTCACTTGGCCAATGCATGGAAGCTGAGCCCCAGTAGTCTTCTTTTTCATCCTCATTCACTACAGCTTGCTCCTTCAGTCTGACACCCCCTCCAGGATTACAAACTCTTGGATCATTCTCCTTCTGTTTGACTCTCTTTCCTAGAGTATAAACTAGTTATCACTTTATCTTTTTTACTCTACTTGCTCACAAAATTATCAATCAAGACTCTTGAGCATTGACCTGGTATCCACAGAGCTGCATACCCATCCTTGTGCAACTCTAATTCCATGCTCATAGTGTCACGGGACCTACTACGTAAACATACCTAGCCAACTTTGTGTTAAAAAAGTAATTTTAAAATTCCGGAGCCCAATAAGACTATGGTACAACTAGAGAACAATAGACCATACTTTTCTCAATTTTAAAAATTATTGGACCACACTGATAAAAAATACTTCCACATAATTTTTTAAATATTCAAGTTTGTCCGCGCAAACTTTAAAAGAAAATTCTTTCTGATTACATATCTTCTATACAAAAATAAGTACTATAAAAATTGGACCTAGTTTTCGACAAGGACAGGCCAAGACTAGATGCTCCTTGCATAGCCTATATTACGCGGACCGTCTCCTTTCAACCATGGGCCTATGGGTCAGTCCAAACATGGAACAAAGCGAAACGTGTAACCTAATCATGTCAAGCCTGTCGACGGTTGAGATATCGATCTCAAGTCACTTAAAGATTCTTGAGAAGGGGAGATAGGAGACACGTCGAACAACACGAACAGCAATCAACGACGAGCAAGGAGACAGGGGTTTTTATCCTGGTTCAGGCCTCTCGGGAGAGATAATAGCCCTACGTCCAGCCTTTCTTATATATCAAAGATGATTACAAGAGGTGGCTCGGCGAGACGAACAAGTCTTGGCGAGATTATGACGTACAAGTGCGACAATGCGAAGGTTAGATGCGCTATCAGATGCTAAGACGTAAACTCGATACCAGATGCCCCCTAAACACCGTAGGGGTATGGTTTATATAGTGTAGAGCAAACCGACCTACTGAGGGAATATCGGGCCGGGCTAACAACGAGATCGTAACGAACTCGACGTGCCAAATACATCCCGAGATAGATAAGGCATACTCCGATTCTTGGGGATCACGACTCCTAATCCAATCCGGGAAACCAACGTCCGGGTCTTCACGTAGCCGTGTAGAACTCTGTTCGAGTCGGACTCAAACATGAATTCTAGGCCGTTACGCACCGTGCCGACCAAGAAGCTGTTCGGCAGGATGGACATGGGCCTGATAGAACCTTCCAGGAAGCTGGGCCCTGGTAGGCTATTCGACTGGGCTGTCAGGGAGTGGGCCATGGCAATGGGCCGTGATTTTATCCCCGACAAAGCCAGACATGAATAGTATCATGTCGTCATGTTTTCTCGTTGGTGTAGGAGATTTGTTATTATGAAAAATTTTGTTTATACCACTAGAAAGTTGTGCAATATTATATTTACCATTGTTTATTTGAAACCAAAATTGAAAAAAAACTGAAACATTGAATAGTAGTGGCAAAATCAAGAAGTCTGATTATACAGTGGTTACTATCTAGTAGCATAAACAAAATTTTCCCTTGTTTTCATGCCACCCTAAAAAATGGACTCGCTGTTTAGCCACTCCGGCCCACAGTCATAACAGGCAAAGATGGTCTCATATGTATTATGAAAAAGGAGTGGCAAAATAGCAAATTCACTTATTGAGGTTGCATATTGACATTTGGCCACCGCCACAAGTTCAATAAAATGACCAAAATTTCCCCCAAAAAAATAAAGTGACCAAAAAAGTTTAACAAACATAAAGTATACTATAATTCCTCATGCACCAGACCGCATCATCTATTTGGATGGGCAGCAACAATGTTCACGATGTGACGGAGCACATGCCTACGATGCACCACTGGTAGATGGTGACAACACATTTGGGAGGTCAAGGTTATGCAACACTGATAGGGCACAATTGAACAAGCACTGAGCGGCTCAACAAAGGACACTTTCCATGACAAATTGTGTTGGCTAAGCAGGTTAGATGGACAAAAACAAAGTGCGGCAAACCAAGGGCTAGCCAACTAGTGGTGACAAGCAACATACGAGAATAGGAGTGACACCATCCTCTCTTTGTTGTGTGTGTCAGGGAGAAGAAGAAAATAAAGGGGAGGGGAGGGGGCCTAGGGCAAATAAAGAGAGAAACCAACTAATAGAATCAGGGCATCAACCGGTGACAATAGTGTTCCTACACATTATCTTATCTATTTGAGTAGAAGTGGTCTTGTCTATTTGCCACCCACAAATGGACTTCATTAAAATGCCATAGTCTAGATTAAGCTACTTGTTTTTAAGCCATTTTGACCCTCTGATTATCATTTCTAGGATTTTATCCATTTAACACCATGGGAAAATTCATTCCCCCTTTCTTCTTCATCCTCCTCCTTGCCTTCCTCCTTCGTCCCATTGAGCTCCACTATATCTACCACCCGGCAAGATAGCATCTGCCGCTAAGCAACCTTGTCCTAGCACTACCTCTGCTAACTCCTCCCACGGTGCGCCGTCATTAAGGGCCTCACCATCGCCACTCCTCCTACAACATGTTGTCAAGCTTGAACTCGCTATCGTCCAATGCGGAGGTTGGTGAGACAGGGACACTGATGATGGAGGAATCATGGGCACACCATCCTTGGAGAGGGAGGAGGGGAAGAGCTATGGCCACGTGGGTCTGTCATCGTCATTGGTCAGTGATGATGTCTTTTCTAGTGATGAGTAGAAGACACAACAGGCGAGGAAGAGAGATGGTGGCGGTCGACGCTGAGCTTCGCCCCTTTCTTCTAACTATGGCCTCGAGCATTGGTACTCATCACCACGCGCCATTTCTTCTCGCCGCCGACGTGCACCACTACTCCTCGTAGCGCGCCTCTACTCCAACTCAGCGACGACCTCAAAGATGTGATGCACCGTCATGGCCATGACGTCGGCACCGGCACACGTTCCCACATCCACGAGCTCGAGCCTGTCGACGGCTATGTCAGGTCTCGTCCTCGAGCCGTGCCATGGCGAGCTGCACAACAACACTCGCACGCCTAGAGGAGGTCGCGAGTTCTTGAGTCGTTCCGCCTCGCTGTCTGTTCCTGCATGTGAGTTGCCGCTACTAGGTGCTGCTTTAATATCACAACGTTGGCTATTGTCTCAAGGAAAAAGAAGCCATGAAGGAGGAAGAAGAAACGGTAAGATTATCTTTTTCCTAGGGCCCATAAATGGAGGAAGCACAAGAAATGATTGAAAGATGGAAAAATTCCAAAAAAACAAGAAGGAAAATGTTGACGGTGTCATTTTAATGATGTTAATCTGCGAGGTAGTAAATAATTGAGACCATTTCCATGTGGTGGCATATATGCTATCTCGTCTTCCTATTCCCCTTGGCTTTCTACCTTTTTAGCTATTTCATTGGGGAGAATGTAGGGAGATAGTCCAGAGAGATTGAATTGAGCAGGAGATATAAAGAGTAGGGAGAGAGATTGCTAAGTGAGATGAGAGAAAATTGGCTAGAGGACAATGTAGCAGAGTTGACTTGCCTCGCTGACCTAAGCTTTAATGAACACGTTGAGTTCCATATCTTTCTTCGCCAACACAAGGCATATTTAATGTCATCTAGCAAACCTCTAGGCCTTGTGGAGTACTTCCTCACAAGTCTTCTTTGCCTATAATTTTACCCTTGTGTCCAAACTAGAAAATAATGTTGAATCTAAAGATCAATCCTTTGAACACAAGTAATAAAGCAAAGGGACAACAATCCTAGGGTGAGGTGAACCAATTACATGCAGGCAATCAAGATGTACAAGGTAAATGCTATGAGGGCTAATTTCACTAGTAGAAGTATAAACAAGATTAATTAAAATCTATGAGCTAGTGGTAAACAATACAAGTCAAGATATGACAAGGGGCATAACTCGCATCACAATCATCACAATCAATGACAGAAGTTGACATCGTCAAGACATTTTCGTCATACAAAAGCACTTTTCTTGTAGTGATTCCAATGAATATAAAAACACAAGAGACAAATCACTTGTGACACCAAGGTTTTTTATGAGGTTTGGAGCCGAACTCTTACATCCATGTTGAGGCAAATCCATGCGCACAAGGACCAGCTCCCACATGAGCCAATTGCCTCATCTCCACTAGTGGCTGCTACTTCCTCTAATGGCAAGCACCAACACCACTCACACAATTTGCATGAGCCTTCTCAGAACCTCCTTGAGAAGGTAAATGCATGATATCTCCATGTCGTCCAGGTCCCTACAAGCACCAAAAGTAGCAAATCCAAAGTCAATTGATCGAACTAGATCAAAGCTCAAGAGTGATCCACACAAGACTCATTTGGTCGCGCACTCCACTCGCTTGGGATTAACTTCATCTCACACTAAGGACATGCTTCATGCTACCCTCAAACATCCCTCATATTATTCCTATTCATCCACTTTCCAATCATTAATCTATTCCTTCATATATTTTCTTTCTTATATTTTATTCCCTACATACTGCTACAGTGTTTGAAGGTAAAATGAGGGCCAAAAGATGGTAGCATTATGCATGCCCTAAGATGGTGCTATTCCCCTTCTCATGGACAATCCTAGCACATGGGAGCTCCACTCTATCTCACACTCTCAATTCAAGGATGAGCAATAACTCCTTCAACATTGCTCCCAAAGGTCTAAAGGAGGTATAAAAAATCCATTCTCATAAAGCTAGTCGTTGGAGCAAAAGAAGGCTATCCAACCAACAAGTTCTTACTATCTCAAGCCCAAATGATAGGTGTAAAAAACACAAGGAATCCAAAGGGTATCCTTTTTCACACTACCCAATGTCTCCGACACCTTTTTTCTTGCTAGACACCTCCTACACCCAACACACATCACTAGGCTCAACTAGAGACAGTGAGACTCAATGCGAATTACACGGTAGCTAATAAGCTGCTCCGATCAACAACGATTCGGGCTCCTCTTATCGTTGGAGCCAAGAAGGAGACTAGGAATGATGGGAAAATAGAATACACCGACAAGGAGAGTGACTGAGAAGGAGGGATTGGGGGGGGGGGGGGATAGGGAGGAGAGAGCGGACAATGATGTGAGACCAATGAGAGGTATAAGATGACCATTGTTATATATAAAGTCATCTTAACAGCAAATGCAACTATGAAAAAAAACAACTTAGAGAGAGATAAATAAATATATTTCAAGTAGAGGGCTAAGTGTGCTACAATATAAAAAATCTAAGTGATCCTTTTTGTGCCATGACTAAAGCATCTGATCTTTACATGCATTGCATTCTATGGATTGTGCCCTTACGAGCCATCGATGAAATTTTATTTTTTTAAAAAGAACAGTGTGAACATTTCAAAAGTTCCTAAAAATACGGGAATGTTAGGCTCTATTGGTTGGTGATTAACCTTACCAACCCTATGTTAAGACAAGTGTGGCATGCCACACCTTTTGTTGCGAAGAAATTAAACACCACACTTTGATGCGCTAACAGGGTATCCTATCTTCTCATGAGAACGATATGTTGATTTATGGAATGATAACTTCCTGAATTTGGCTACCAACCAGTGAGAAAAGAAACCAACAATCGTAAAGTCACCATAGCGAGAGAGTTCAATAAAGAAGAGACATGATCAAACCTGATGAATGCTAGTAATCGAGAAAAAGAAAGAACAAGATGAATAGAAATGTGAATTAAACCAATTATAAGAGTAAAGTTAAGGTTCTATAACACGTATTGGATTGTCTAGTCAACACACGTGTGAATGAGGAGGGTTTCACACAAGGACATTCAACCAAAACAATACCTAAAACACTGTGCAAGTGACAACAACCACATATATACGTCTGTTTGAAGTTGTCATGTTGTTGGATGGCCAAACAGGGCTTGCTAGTGACTTGTGCATGAAATCTATGGGGTGTGGGCCATCCTTCGGCTATTGTGGCGCTGATCCGCTGAGCTAGTTTTCAAACGTCAACTTTGAAGATTAAGACCTCCATGTGACATAGACAAAGTAGCGGTAGAAGCATCAGGCGTTGGAGACAATGGAGTCGTTAAGGAAGGAGGGACATCGATCGCAATCATGGTAGGGATGTCCTCATCACACTTGTGGCGAAGTGTAGCAAGAATTCTAGTCTATGATGGATGGATTCGTTGGCTAAAAACTTGTAGCAAACTGTAATATGAATTCCAGTCTTTGATAAATGGGTTTGAAGGTAAGTGTGGCAAGTCACAATTTGGGCAAGAACCAACACCCATAAATACAACTCTAGTGTGTCTGATGTTAGATGCAATAGATTTGTTGTTGAACCAAACATAGCGTTTGTTATTTTGAAATTACTTTCGTTCGGTCGCCCGAACGGATCGAACGCTACACGCTCACGCGTGTGGATGGACGTGTGCATGCTCCCGATCGCCACGTGGTGAGCAGGGGACAATGAGGGGCCCACATGACTCTAGTGAGCTCATCCGATGAGTGAAAGATGACCTTGGTGGTCGAATCCGGTGAGAACAAGGTGGAGGCTCGCCGGATTTAGGGAAGAAGATGGGGGATCCGAAGAAAACTATAGAATTCGTGTTGAATAGCCATGTATGCATTTGAAACATGCATTTTTGTTCCCATGAACATCTCTGCTCGTGTCTATGCTTTTGTGTTTGCGGTGAAATTTTTTCGAAACACTGTGAAACATGCGGGAACATGGCATGTTTCATCAGTTTTTTCTGCCATGTTTCATCATCTTTCACTCATGTTTCATATGTTTCTTCTTGTTTTGTTGATACATCTTGCATATTTCAACATTACAACATATATGTTTCATCAGTTTCATTTTTATGTTTGAAACATGGCAGGTTCAAAAAGCATCCGATTTTTTTTGGATCGAACGCCCGATTCGAAGCACTGCCCTTGTTATTTACCCCTTGTTTGAGGAGATTTGATCATATGCCACTCATGTATGACTGACATGTGGATCCTAGGACCACGTGTTAGTGACAGAGTGTCTATAATCAAGTGCACATATTTGGAGTGGCATTGATATCTTGTTCATGAGTCGTTCCGTATATGATTATTTACGTATGTTGGCACAGAAAAGCATTTATAGAGTTCGTAAAAGAGGATATAAAAGATTGTTCCGCTTGGTTTCTAATTTTTTTAAAAGCTTCCATTAACTGCTTTAAGATGCTTTAGGCCCTGTTTGTTTGGGCTTCTAGCCTTAGAAGCCAGAAGCTCAAACAAACAACCAGCTTTTAGAATCCCCTTCAAAGAAGCCAAAAGCCACCAAAAGCTCAATTTGTACTGCGATGTGAGCTTTTCTCAGAAGCTAGTTTTTTGTGACTTTTTTCAGAAACAGCTTTTAGAGAAGCTACAGCTCAAACAAACAGGGCCTTAAAACTAGATCAATAAGTTAAAGAATTTAGTTTATCAAACGCCTACCTGCCCTACATAGATGATCAAATACGTAGATATCCAGATACGGTACATAGAATTATTCCTTCGGTTGCGGTTGCCGTCCGGTGGTCTTCTGGCAAGGTGACATTGCCGTTGTCTACGCGTGCGGCGTGCCTGCTCCAGCCTAAGGCCAACTCCAGCAGGCGAAACATCCGTGTCGAGCATCATTGTTCATGTGGATGCTCCACCTGCTAAAGACGCATTGGCCGGTGCATTCATCATGATTAGTGCTATTTTATAGTGATATATGGATAAATAGTGATGTAGTATGAATAATGTTGGTTCTTCCTTGAGTAGTGATGCTTCAGCATGCTAGAGATGGCCTCTAAATGCTCTCGAGCCATGTCCCAGTCTGTCGTCCGGTGCCTCGTTCTGCCGTTGCCGAGCGCCCGTATGGGAGAAGAAATCACGGGCCATGGAGAAGAGAATCAAGAGATCCCTGGAGGTAGTCCTAACCTCTCACCCCTGCGACCATTGCCGTCCCCCGTCGGGAGCTCACTGAACCACCGCCGCCGCCGCCGGTGAGCACAATTCCAACTTTCCCCAGTTTCAGCCGGAAGCACATGACGCTGCAAAATTCTTCACATATGAATGCATAAGTCTCAATTTCACGCATCCTTGAGCTTCCTAGCAATTTCCCCAATCCATGGGGCATGTAAATTCTCAAGGTACCATTCGTTTGAGCCTAGTAGCACCGGAGCGCCGCCATGCCATGGACTTCAATATGAAGGGATTGGAGATATGTGTGGTGGCACATCAATTTTTTTTTTCTATTACGAGTGTGAACGGTAATGTTTTGCCGTGAATAAATAATAGGGACCTACTAGAACGCAGGCGCCTGCGTTTTGTGTTTCGTGCAAACGATCGTTTTTTCAGTACGATTGTATAGAAATTTCATCGTACAGAAGTATTGAAAAAACAGTATAAAACAATGAAAAAAACTCTGTAAGCCACCAATAGAGTAAATTAGAGAGGTACATAAGAGTAGATCGACGGGTCGTCGGCGGGCGGCGGTGAGCAACGGCATCGGCGGCGCGCAGAAATGGCCACATCGGCGGCGCAATAACAGAGGCCGACAATGAGAGCAAGCGGCGTCGATGGCGCGAGTAAGCGCCTGCGTCATGAAGCCAGCGCCACGCTGAAGCGCTGCGCTTCGCCACGTAACGCAGCGCCACATCACGGGCGCAGCAGCGGCGCCGACAAGCGGAGAGCAGCTGCGTCGACGACGTTCCCAGCGAAGCGAAGCACTCAGGAATCGCCGCGCTGCGCTCCATGCGACGGAACGCAGGCGCTCACAACGGAGCAAAAGCGTAAATAATATGTTTCCATTGCGGCATATCTAATTTGTTTGACTCACTGACTCACATGCTTAGCTTTTCTTTTCACACTCGACCATGTATTTCTTCACCCTTACATATATATAAAAAAATTTAAAATGTTATGATAATTTCATATTGTCGCACTTTATTGCAGGTGGATGTGGGGCATGTGTAGTCCTTATAGCGACGTATAATCCAAAGACAGATGAAGTGACTGAATTCACTGCTAGTTCGTGCCTAACTCTTATTTACAATGTAAACTTCTATTCAATTATCACAACTGAGGGTCTGGGAAATACCAAAGATGGTTTTCATGCTATTCAGAAAAGAATGTCTGGGTTTCATGCTTCTCAATGCGGCTTCTGCACCCCTGGCATGTGCATGTCTATTTTCTCTTCCCTTGTTAATGCTGACAAATCAAAGAAGCCTGAACCAGCAAATGGGTTCTCAAAACTAACAATATCTGAAGCAGAAAGGGCTTTCTCAGGCAACCTGTGTCGATGCACTGGTTACCGACCGATTGTCGATGCCTGTAAAAGTTTTGCATCAGATGTTGACTTGGAGGATTTAGGCCTTAATATATACTGGAAGAAAGGCGACAAGAATCCAGATGTTAGAAAATTGCCAACTTACACTCTTGGAGGTGGAATCTGCACTTTCCCAGACTTCCTGAAATCTGAGATCAAATCATCGCTAGATTATTTGAATGATGCTGATGTTACAGTTTCCCGAGAAGGTTGGTATCATCCTAAAAGTATTAAACAATATTATGATTTAATAAGTTCTGGTATATTTAGTGAATGTTCCGTCAAAGTGGTGGTTGCTAACACAAGTACTGGTGTATATAAGGATCAAGACCTTTATAATAAGTATATTGATATAGGATGCATTCCAGAACTTTCTGCTATTGTAAGGAAAGATGAGGGCATTGAGATTGGAGCAGCTACAACAATTTCTAGGACCATTGAGATACTTAAACATGAATGTGAATCCATATCATCTTTGAATGGATATGTGGTTTTCAGAAAACTTGCTGAACACATGAGCAAAGTGGCTACACCATTTGTCCGTAACACAGCAAGCATTGGAGGAAACATAATTTTAGCGCAAAAATACCCATTCCCCTCAGACATTGCAACCATCCTTCTTGGTGCTGGTTCCACTATTTATCTTCAGGTTGCTTCAGAAACAGTACATATTACATTGGAAGAGTTTCTAGAGCAGCCCCCTGTAGATTCTAGTACATTACTTCTAAGCATATTTATTCCACACAGCGCTTCAAATTGTCAAAAAAACACTAGGTTGATTTTTGAAACACAAAGAGCAGCACCTCGTCCTCTTGGCAATGCTGTTTCATATGTTAATTCTGCATTCTTAGGACATGTTTCCTCTGATGAATCATCAGTTGGTTTTGTGCTGACTAACCTGCAATTGGCCTTTGGTGCATATGGAACGGAACATGCTATTAGAGCTAGGAAGGTTGAAGAATACCTCACTGGAAAATTGCTCACTGCATCGGTTGTACTTAAAGCTGTTCAATTACTTAGAGAAACAATTGTACCAACGAAAGGAACATCACACCCTGAATACAGAGTCAGTGTGGCTGTTGGATTCCTCTTCAGTTTCCTATCTCCATTCGTTAAAGGCATGGTTGAGCCTGGGAAAATTCTAAGCGTTAGTTCAGGTAATTTTGATGGTACAAATGATCACCGTAACCTGCCACTATCTTCACGTCGAGATACAGTTTCCAGTGGTGAATATAAACCAGTTGGCGAGCCGATTAAGAAGTATGGAGTTGAGCTTCAAGCTTCTGGTATGTGGATACAATACAATATCCGAATTATTAATACAAATAAATTATTTCCTAGTATCTTTGTTTGATTGGATGTGATCTTTCTCTTGTGTATTATAGGGGAGGCAGTATATGTAGATGATATTCCTGCGCCAAAGAATTGCCTCTATGGAGAATTTATTTACAGCACACAACCTCTTGCTTATGTGAGAAGTATTAAATTCAGGCCTTCCTTAGCATCAGAGAAGATCATAAATGTTGTTTCTGCTAAGGATATTCCAAGTGGAGGACAAAATATTGGATCTACCTTCATGTTTGGGGATGAAACACTTTTTGGCTCTCCGATTGCTGAGTTCGCTGGACAAGCACTTGGTGTTGTGGTACTCTCCTTTTTATCTTTCCATTTTTGCACCTGGTGCTTACTGCTGCCTCAAGAATAAACTATTCCATCTAAAGAGATTTATGAATATTGCGGATGTGCCTTTCTTCTATATTCATGTCACTAATAAAATAAAACATTTTTTCTCAGGTTGCAGAAACACAGCGATATGCTGACTTTGCAGCAAAGCAGGCTGTTGTTGAATATGAAACAGAAGGTTTGAAGCAGCCAATCTTAACTGTGGAACAAGCAGTGGAAAACAATAGCTTTTTTGAAGTCCCTTCTGATAAATATCCAAAGCAAGTCGGTGATTTTTCAATGGGCATGGCAAAGGCTGAACATAAGATCCAATCAGTACAAGTATGTTAATTTTAACATCTTTTAAGACCTTTTCATCACACATCTCAGATAATTTAGAAATGAGTGGAGCTGTGGAGGTTACGAGACATTTTCTACTTTAACATTTTGAGTTTGACATGTTATCGAAAGTTTATTTATTTTATGAAAACTGAGAAAGTTTCTTCCATACAACTGCATATCATCACCGAAATACCTCACTGATCCATGCCAGCACATTTGCATGTTGTTCTGTTCTTTGCCATTGATAATTTTTTGTTTAAGCTATTTTTCTTGAGCAAGGTTTTTTTGTTTAAGGTATGTACACATTCCCTAAAATCCTAGGAAAAAATCATAGTCCAGCCAAATATATAGTATATTCCACCTGGTTTCTTTTGGGTATTTTTATGATTAAATTTTTATATTGATTGTTTTGGTAATATATCTTTTGTAAGAATACCTAACAAATATGTTGGAAGTATTACTTCTATTTGGCAGCACTATGATTTTGCCAGAATATTTTTTAATAGTTTTATATACATTAAATATAAATACAAGTTTTCAACAATTGTAAAGAAGAGAATAGCCCGCATAATGCGGTGGCATGGAGAGATCTGGGATTTGGCACTTCTGCAGTGGCATCTAAATCAATTGCCCATGAAAGTATGAAGTTCATTTTGATCTGAACATGGACTACTATTGCATTATGTCGATGCAGGTCGCAAGTATCATTTTTGAGCAATCAAAAGTAGATTTATTTTAGACGGTGTGCAAACTACAAAAGACATGCTACTCTTCATCCTTGTGATACTGTTCTAGTGAACAACCTTTTCAATATAACAAGAGAAGCCTAGATAAGGAGAAGGTTAGATAAGTGCAAAAGATCCAATCTAAGTGCAAAAGATCTAATCTATCCCAATATGATAAAGGACTCCTAATATATCTATAACAGGTGTTTCTAGCGCACAACACCTTTGATTTCCATATAACATGTGTTTCTAGTGCACAACACCTTTGATTTCTAGACGCCATCGCGGCCTGAGATGCACGACAAGCGCCACCGCCACGCCTGGAGCTTCGAAGAACGCTGGAGGCATGGCAAGGACCAATGCCATCGTCACACGGGATGCTTGGCAAGGAGCCGCCACCGCCGCGCGGGAAGCAACAGCAAACAACACAGAAGATGACGCCTTCAGCACTCACGGCATTGGGAGGGGCAGCATGGTGATGGCTCCAGGAAGGAAAACGACGCCAGACAGCAACGCCATCACCAGCCCAAAAGGATGGGCGGGGCTTTCGCCTAAGAACCCCTACCAACAACCACGCTACAGCGAACAAAGGCCACCGTAGATCCAGATCCGAGCCGCCGCCGCAGAGGTGAGAGGCACCTCCTGCCGCCGCAGTTGGAGCCGGAGACGACCGCCAAGAAGAAGTCCCGCCGTCGAGCACCTCAGCAGGGAATCCCCGACGCCGCCGCGCCTAGGAGCAACACCGGCACGCCAGGTGGGGGGAGGCAACGAGGAGGAGGGCGCGCAAGGAGCTGCCAGCTGTCGACGCAGCCGCCGCCCACGCAAATGGGCAGCACATCGCCGCCGCTATGGAGACGACGCAGAGAGAGGCTGAGAGGGCAGAGCCGCTTGCCGGCGCCGAGGAGCGCCGCCCAGCCAATGACGCCGCCAACTCTGGACCCGCCTCACTACACCACACGGTGGAGGGCGCCAATGAGCGCCAAAGGCCCGCCGGCGGCGGCGGCGCCGGAGGTTACCGCCGCCGCCTACGGAGGGCGGCAGGGCGGGGAGGAGGCTTGGGGCGGGGAGGAAGGGGAGGGCTTGGGAGGAGAAGGCCTAGCGGCGGGAGCAGCCGGCGGCGGCGACGGTTAGGGAAACCCTAGTCGCCGCCCAAGTCGCCCGTGCACGCCCTCCGCTGCCCTGCTCTTTAATTTGCAAACTAAATCACGAATATGAAGTACATGTTGGTTTGTGCAAAAGTTTAAAAATGGATGTGATGCAACTTTCTATTAAGCCATATCATAATACCCATAATTACTGCTTCCGTAATGCAAATTCTCTTCACGAAACCGACAGATAACATCATGTGTTATGTATCGAGATGTAATAATTAAAATTAATATTTATGATTTTGATGATTGCAGGTAAAACTTGCCTCGCAATACTACTTCTACATGGAAACACAAACAGCACTAGCAATTCCAGATGAAGATAACACCCTGGTTGTCTACAGTTCATCGCAATACCCTGAGCTTGCACAGACTGTCATAGCTAGGTGTCTTGGCATTCCATTCAGCAATGTGCGTGTCATTACAAGAAGAGCTGGAGGAGGCTTTGGCGGAAAGGCATTCAGATCATTCAATGTGAGCACTAACAACATATAGTAGTCTCAATTTAAAAATTCATTACCATAAAAAATAATTAAAAAGTTCAGCCTCCAAGTAGATTATTTATAGTACTCCAGAACTACATTTATTTTGGGACGGAGGGAGTAAATTAATATCCTCTAAACATCTAAGTTCACATGCATGACCTCTTGCTTAGTTGTGAGCCAATTGATTCAGAATGTTCTTGCATGCATTTGCGAAAATATATCATTTCTCATTTTGGGACTTTCTTCTTGAGATAGTCAAGCTGGGTCATAACATTCAAAGTTTTCCCATGAGTCACAATCAAAATATTATATACATATAGATTTTGAAATAATAATCTCACATAGATGTATATACACACATAAAAAATTGTGTTATTACTTCTAGTACATGCCTGCAATGAACATGACAACATGAAACACAGATATATGGTTATGTGTTCATGAACCGAGATCCAAAGAATTATTATATTCACGATCAGTATTATTTTGACGGTTTTTTTAAAATGAGATGCCAGTTAGGAGGCTTCATGAATCATCCATTACACGTCTCTAGAAAAGCAATAAAAGATGACCATACGGCCTATACAAGAAAAGCAATAAACAATTTATGTTTTTGCAGGTTGCAACAGCGGCTGCACTTTGTGCATACAAGTTACGCCGTCCTGTGAGGATGTATGTCAATCGCAACACTGATATGATCATGGTTGGGGGTCGGCACCCAATGAAAGTTTACTATACTGTTGGTTTCATGTCTGATGGGAAAATTACAGCCTTGCACCTAGATGTACTGATTAATGCTGGTATATCTCCAGATGCAAGCCCCATAATACCAGGCACGTTTATGTCAGGCCTGAAGAAGTACAATTGGGGCGCGCTCTCATTCGACATCAAGGTCTGCAAAACAAACAACACATCCAAATCAGTGATGCGTGCTCCTGGAGACACGCAAGGATCCTTTGTTGCTGAAGCTATCATTGAACATGTTGCTTCCGTGGTATCACTCGATGCCAACGCTGTCAGGCAAAAGAATTTTCATACTTATGAAAGTCTTCTGTTGTTCTACCCAGAAAGCGCAGGCGAAGCTTCCACATACACATTGCACTCTATATTCAATAGATTAGCCTTGACATCGAGCTACCTGAAACGAGCTGAATCAATCAAGCACTTTAACCGTCATAACAAGTGGCGGAAGCGAGGTATCAGTTGTGTGCCCCTCATTTTCAACGTAACACCCAGGCCATGTCCTGGAAGAGTCTCTCTGCTTAACGACGGCTCCATTGTGGTTGAGGTTGGAGGTGTTGAAATTGGGCAAGGACTGTGGACGAAAGCGCAGCAAGTGACGGCTTTCGCTTTGGGACAGTTATGGCCTCATGGGTGTGAAGGCCTGCTTGAGAGAGTGCGAATTCTTCAGGCTGACACACTGAATTTAATCCAAGGTGGACTTACTGCTGGAAGCACCACATCTGAATCTAGTTGTGCCGCAACGCTTCAGGCATGCAACATACTGATTGATAGATTAAAGCCAGTCATGAATAAGCTCAAACACCAATCAGGTGTTGTCTCATGGAATTCATTGATTTCTCAGGTGATTTTAATCTCGTCTTGTTCTTCATTCTTCAAGTTACATAGAATATGTTGTTTATCTGTGCGGATTATCTTCCTTCCACGTGCTAATATCTGGACCACATTTAATTTCAATGTTCCTAACAGGCCTATCAAGATAATGTTAATTTGTCTGCAAGTGCATACTGGTTACCTGGTCAAGATTCCATTAACTATCTGAACTATGGAGCTGGTATAAGTGAGGTGCACTGAATTTCCAGCTTAATGTCAATTTCATGAATGCTGTTCAATTGTAGATAGATTTTGTATATGTGATAGTTATTCTGTTCCAAATCCTCTGCAAATGCAGGTGGAGATTGATCTTCTTACCGGAGCAATTACTTTAATACGGAGTGATGTTTTGTATGACTGTGGCAAAAGCTTGAACCCTGCAGTGGACTTGGGCCAGGTTTATTATAGAATTTTCCTTTTATTTCTTTTGTCCGTATCACTGGATTGCATGAAATATGAGAGACATCGAAAATGCTTCCAGTTTTCACTTCGTTCCAAAAGGAGTATAGTACATTCTCTTATAGTCCATACCATACATTCACCAAAAGAAAACTTTAAATAAAGTACTTGAAAAATCTGAATCCAAATGCAACACTAGCTGGAAGCTTGGAATTTGGAACCAGATAGAAACAGCTACTTGGTGGTTCATGAAGCAACCGGTTTTCATCTAGTTTTTTTTTTTTCCAAATTTTCAAATTTGAGTTGATCAAAATTTGACGTTTGGATCATGTTTAAGAATAGGCCCCCTATCCCACCCCTAAAACACTATTCATGTGTGTATGAATAGTGATTTAGGGGGTGGGATAGATGGCAAGTTGGGGATGCTAAGAATACCTTTGTTTGTCAAAAAAAGGACTCATATGATGTCATTAATTTTGTTCCCGAATTTGCCCCTAGTTAAAAAAAGGCTTCACCATTTTTTTTTAGAAAGGCTTCACCATGTTTGTAACGCTGGATGTGTCCACTATGTTATCCTATTGTACAATATTTATACAGTGGACATGAATATCTTTTAGAAAGCTTTATTTGAAGAAAGCTAGTGTGCACCCGGGAGCACGGATCTCTCCGTGCTGTCAACGCGTTTTCAAAATCCGAGATGTCTAACAACTGATCCGAACCGTTGATCTTGTTCGCCTCACTGAAATGTAGCCAGTGACCAAGTTTCGTATTTTTTTGAATTTGTTTACTATTTGTTTCCTATTTTAAAAAATCAGCCTTTCAATTAGTCGTGGTGCGTCCAAAAAAGCTGATCTTTGAAAATAGGAAACAAATAGTAAATAAATTAAAAAAACAAAATTTGGTCACTAGCTATATTTCAGTGAGACGAACAAGATCAACGGTTAGATCAGTTGTTAGACATCTCGGATTTCAAAAACGCGTTGGGAGCACGGAGAGATCCGTGCTCCCAGGTGCACACTAGCTTTCCTCAGTTTTATTTTATTTGGCAAGCTAGTTGTAATAATTTCAAATGACGAAACATGTTTTTGTGTAGGGTATTTTACTTTGCTAACTTAATATAAGCTGTGGCATTTAGTTGATAATTCTTTTGCTCAATCCGGTTACTGTGTATTCACTTCACATTTGGCTCCAGGTCACTTCAAGTTGCACTTTGAGGTTTGAGCTTTTGATTTGTGAAAATACTGCCCTATCTGTTTCCAAATAATGTTTTCGAGTATGTGTAAGCAAAATTGTAATGATTTGTACACAAACAAATAGAAATATGAAAAGAACTTCTGTACTGTTAAGTTTTTTATAAATGCTGGTAACACATGAATAGAAAAAAATAGTGGTTACAGTTGTGTTTTGGATATCATGTTAATATGTGAGACCACGTTTCTGAAAACAGAGGGAGTATGTTATACTCCTATTAAAAACTGTCTATGGTGTTATCATATCTAATCTCATCTGTCTTCCAGATTGAAGGTTCCTTTATACAAGGGATTGGTTTCTTCATATCCGAAGAATATCAGACAAACAGTAATGGCCTGGTTGTTAGCAACAGCACATGGGACTACAAGATCCCAAGTGTGGACATCATCCCAAAGCAGTTCAATGTTGAGGTGCTGAACACTGGATATCATAAGAACCGTGTGCTTTCTTCAAAAGGTGAATGTGATTTTCTTAATGCAAGACGATTTGAAATAAACTCCGGCTGAAATAACTGAACTACTGCCTCTGCCAGCCTCTGGGGAACCTGCCGTACTTCTTGCATCCTCCGTCCATTGTGCGGTGAGAGAAGCTATCCGAGCAGCGAGGAAGGAGTTTGCAAACAATACTGGATCCGGAAGCTCAGATATGACATTTCAGCTTGATGTCCCTGCACCGATGACAGTAGTAAAGGAACTGTGCGGTTTATATATTGTGGAGAAATTCTTGGAAAATCTGTCTGCCCAGGAAATAGCAACCGGGGTATAACCTGCTATTTCTATCGTCGATCATCATATGAAGTGGTACGGGATGACCATATTGTGTAATTATGTATGGCAAAATAAACATAGATGTTTCAAATGTGGATAATATATATTTGTTTGCTCCACACTTCTGTAATCCAAACAAGTTATTTGAATTCATAAATCCTGATGGAACTTGAAGTGAGGAGGCGAACAGGTCAGTAGCCTTTCGGTAGGGAGATTTCCTACCGGAGTTCATGTCCTAGCAGTCTAGCACCAGCATAGAAAACGGGAGTGCAAAGGATCTTACTCTCAAGAGTGCTTCGATAGGCTCCACTTTTACCATGAACTAGTCATGCTTCGTTAACTTGGGCTGAGATGGGGATAAGGAGTTGGACGATTGAAGCCCCCAACGTTGGACAGGGGTAAGCTCTAGATGTATAGATAGAGCCAAATGTAGTGTGGTGTAATAGTAGGCACTTCTAGGCCCCTTCCCAGCTATTGGATCACTCCAGTGCTTCGGTCATCAATGGCGATTATTGATCCATGATTAAAAAATGACAATGATAATCAAGGTGTTATTACCACCATGACGAGCGTTATCAACTGAACTTAGGCACGATCGACCTGTCCACGAAGGTCGGTTCCTACAAGCAACCGAAGAACGAGTAAGAACACAAAATAAGCATTTCGATATTGTGTATGATATTAAGCACAATTTGAAACTAGGATTCTAAAATTTCATTCTTGTTGGTCTAGCTGACACAACGACAATTGAGACAGTTTCACACGTACATGGAGAACTCAACTAAACAAAACCTGAGAAAGATGAGGCACAACAGCGGCCATATGTAGTATGGCGGCCAGGGGAGGGGCGTCGTCCACACGGAGACCCATGCGCATGAAACTCTATGAGTATATGGGCCTTGGACCCAAACATACGGTGATGCAGCGCAGGCAAATTATGTCTGTTAGACACGTTGGATTAACGTGCTGTTGGATCACTGGTTTCCTTGGATCGGCGCACCTGGACTTACGCGAGACTCCTGTCCTCAGTTGGTGTGGCTAAGGCTGTAGCATATGTATGCGTTGAGTTTGTTATGTTGTGAAATCTCGCTACCGGGTGTAGTCCGAGGTATAAACGTGGATAATCAATCACAGAGAAAGATCAAACACAGGAGACATAAAGATGTATGGGTGGAGCTTCTCTTTATTAATTTTCAGATCTGTTTTTACAATAGGTGCTCCACCTCTTCTTATATAGTACTGCTTAGGGTTTAGGTCAGGTCCAACTATATCCCCACCTACCGAAGGATCAAAGGTATTTACGACCCTTCGGGCTCCAATATAATTTACATTCGCTTAACTTTGCATAAGATCAAAGCACACAATATGAAGGGCTAGGGAGTATGGTGCCCTCAGAATCAGTTAAACCAAAGAGTAAAAAGTGTAAAAAACACATGCCCGATCCATGACCAAGGATATCAGACTATGCATCAGTGATGTGGACAAATGACTTCGTCTATTGCCGAAGACTGTTATGTTACGCTTCGCACACTTCGGACATTTATAGATTTCTCCTTCGCCAAACGCTGAAAGTTATCATTTTGGAAAAGCGCCAAAAGCTATTGATTCTCCTTCGCCAAGTGCTGAAGATCTTCGCGGCATCACCCTTTGTCTTGTGCTATGACGTGCCCTTGCGCTATCAAGCGCCTTGAAGGTTATAGCATTATTTTCCTTCGTATACTTCGGAGGAAGATGGATTTCTCCTTCATCAAGACCTAAAGGTTATATTAATATTTCCCTTCGTATACCTCGGAGGTCGAGAAGTCATGGAAGGTTATTATTTCTCCCGAAGTTCGATTTCCCCCGAAGATGGATTTCTCTCCGAAGGACATTATTTAATCTCTTACAAGCATCGAAGGTTAAGCTACTGTCTGGAAACTTTGGAAATTCGTGGTTTCTGTCTTCGGCAGTGTGATATCAATCACCCCGAAGACCATGCGTCGATCAGTATTTCTTCGTACAAGCCCTTACAACCAAAAAATGTTACATGCATAACCTCTAACATCTTAAGAACCTTCGGACAACAAGATACTTTACATAAGCCTAGTCCTTCAAGAAATTAGAACACGCTGACGAAGGGCTAGGAGAGATTGGTTGCCCTAAAACAAGCAAAGAGGACATTGACCAAAAACTTCGCCTTCGTCCCGAAGATTGCCTTCGACCCGAAGACAACTACAACGACTACTTCGCCCTCGTCCCGAAGATCGCCTTCGCACCCGAAGACTCCGTCTTGTCCCGAGGATCCAAACCTTGATCCTGCAACGGCTACTTCGCCTTTGTCCCGAAGATCTCCTTCGATACAGACTCCCGCTAGTCCCGAGGATCCGAACCTCGAATAAGCGGGCCTGCAACGGTTATTTCGCTTTTGTCCCGAAGATCGCCTTCGACACAAAGACTCTCGCTAGTCCCGAGGATCCGAACCTCGACTGAGCGGGCCTGCAACGGCTATTTCGTCTTTGTCCCGAAGATCGCCTTCGACACAAAGGCCTTGTTTGTTTCAGATTAAATTAAATTAAACTAAATGAAAATTTGTTATTTTTGTATAAGCAAAATGATGTAATGTTTTGTTTTTAAATAGTACTTCTTAAAGTTTGTAAAATATTTTTTCATAAGTTTTTGAACTCATTAAAACGTATTTTGAGGAGGTCACAAATTTGTTACAGTAAAACGCAACTCTACATTAATCTGAAACAAACAAGGCCAAAGACTCCCGCTAGTCCCGAGGATCCAAACCTCGACGGAGCGGGCCTGCAACGGCTACTTCGCCTTTGTCCCGAAGGTTGCCTTCGGCTCGAAGACTCTCGCTCGTCCTGAGGGTTCGAACATCGACAGAACGGGCAAACATCGACTCCGACTACTTCGAAGGTCCTCTTCGCCGGCCACCCGAAGGTCCCCTTCTCCGGTTACCCGAAGGCTCCCGCTCAACGGAGCGGGTCTACGACTTCTCCTGAAACGCGAGGAGCAACCCAAAGAGCTGCTCCCGCCCGAAGCATCGAACCGTCGCCAACGTCACCAAGACCGCACCGCCTCTGCGTGGGCACTCTTTTCTCCATCTTGGGTTTTTCCCACTAGGTTTTTTGAGGAGTTTTTGACGAGGCCGGTCCAACCACACCTCGAAGACGGACGAAGAATGAAGATTTAGATCACTCCGGCCCCCCGAAAAGCTGGGCCAATGCCCCAAACCCATGTTTGTTATGCACGCCCGCCCTTCGGGGACTCGGCACGGACATACATGGGGCTTCTATCGTAACATAGGGTTTGGTGGTGCCCATCCTTTAGGCGGCCGAATACTTGGGCAAAAAATCGTGTAGATCACTTGTATTTAGGGAGGCCGCAGCCCAACATGTACGAGGCCCATCTGTCATGCGGCCCATCAACGTAAACCGCGGATGTATAAACCTGCCCTACGGGCACCTAGGGTTTGGGGCAGTGAGGGTATTTTCCATTTGCCCCCACCCTATATAAATGGATCCCCATGGCCTAGGGCCGCCAAATTCCCTCATTAACTCATGGGTGCTCTTTCTTTCTATGGGCACTCTTCTCTCCTCCCCTCCCATGGAGACTAGTAGAAGATGCCCCCTCCTGTTCGTGGAATTTTTGCCACGACAATGGGCCTCAGGAAGGCAAAAATACTAGGGGCTACGTACATCACCATCAAAACAAGCTCGAAGCTGATCGCCGGACACATCAGCAAAGATTACGAGGCCAAAGATCCGGAGATGATGTGGTATCCTCGGGCGGTCCGGGCGATGGAAAAGCATTTCAGAGAAATTGGAGTCAGGGCAATCCCGAGGGCTGAGAACGAGAAGGCGGATCAGCTAGCGAAGGCAGCCTCGGCTGGGCTTCCAATTCCTATGAAGGCATTCTTCTAAGTGTTAACCAAGGACGGGAGTGTTTGCTGTGCAATCACTACAGCCGTGCACTCATGCAAACTTGCCATACCATCCGTAGATGTAGCATCCAATGGAAGGTGGCTTATTTGCAAACAACCCCCCTACCCGCATCTCAGAGTGACGCTGTTTTACGCCAAATCCCCTGCCTCCATCCCCAAGCATTCGTTCCCAAATCCCAACTTAACGAGTCGTCGTCAAACCCTTCGTCCCTCGGCAGCCGCCACCTTCGCCGCCGCCGCCCCTGTCCCTACCCGTCCGAGTGTAGGTTCTCGCACCGGCAGCTCCCATTACGGCCATCCCTATCAACCACCATGTTTCCTGGTTCACATACTTCAAAAATACTATGGGTTTTCTAAATTTACTTCAGCTCCACAACTATTGCATGCGTTTCCTCATTTGTTTCTTAACAAAATGAGATTCTATTCCATCTAGCTTTGGCGGAGCATGGGAGAAGCACCATTTCAGCATTGGAGAAGCGTTTGGGACTTGAAGCATTCGAGTAGCATTTGAGACTAATCGTTCTATGTATTTGTAACTGTGATTTAGTTCAGAATGTTGATATGTACATATTTTAGAACGTATGAGAGTAAAATTTGAGTGAATGTAATTTATGTGCAGAATGTACCACAGTTTGTTCAGTTAAATTCATATAATATTTTGCAAACATGTATTCTGGATTGTAGACCATCTATAGTGGCATCTAGACAATCTAAAAGATAATCCATTGTGTAGGCATTATTCTTTTTAATCCAGAACTCTTCTGTAGATATTTTATGACTATTGTGTAGACATGATTCTTTTAATCCAGGATTCAAGTTTGATGTCAAACAATCTGAAAGATAATCTGTTTCAATCTGCCAGATGCATCCATACTGCTGTAATTTTATAAAATAAACTTGCCCAAATCAGAAACTTGTTTTTTTTAATAGCATCTGAAAGATTGTATCAACACAGAGATGCACTGAAATCTTTGTCTATGTTCTGAACCTGAAGTATGCATGAATTTGAACCCGAAGCCCAAATTTGTCTCTGCTCTAAATCAACAACAAGAGGGTGGGAGACGCAAAGTTTCAACAGTAGCTCCTAGTGTTGGGACTTGCGGTGGCGCAGATACAGGGCAGAACCCCTCTCTTGCGTCAAGACTTGAAGGCTTGACGCATGGCTTCAAGCCTTCAACTACGAGGCTCGCGTTGCGTCTACGTCGGGATTCGGCTGCCGGCGGTGCTCCGACGGCGTGGCCGCATGGTAGCTTCATGAGAGAACGTATCGTCCTGCCTTCATTATGGCCTTGCGGGAGATGAACCAATCGTCTGTTACTCTGGTCCCCGTCCCCTTGCGGGAGAAGAGGCGAAGAGAATTTTCGGGGCCGGGCGATTTGATGTAAAACAGCGTCGCTAAATGGGAAGCGGGCGGGGGGTTGTTTGTAAATACGCCACCTTCCGCTGGACGCTCCATCTATGGATGAGATAGCAAGTTTGCATGAGTGCACAACTACAGTGATTGCACCGCAAACGCTCCCGCTCCCTAAAGAAACCCTCAGCGGAGGAAACAGTCCTCGTCATCAAAGAAGATTGGATGGAACCAACTGTGCAATATATAGAGAAGGGACTGCTACCAGCGGACAAGCACGAGGCCCGAAGGATCATCCTTCGAGCAAGAAGCTACCGGCTTTTCGAGGGGCAACTACATAAAAAAGGATTTTATGCACCATGACTCAGGTGCATCTCCAAAGAACATGGCCGCCAGATGTTGCTCGAAGCACACGAGAGTGATTCCGCGTCACACCAGGGAACAAGAACCATAGTGGCAAAAACTTTAGGATGGGTGTCTATTGGCCAACGGCTCACCTGGATGTGGTGGCTCTAGTCCAGGGGTGTTAAAGCTGCCAGTGGGCTTCCCGCACAATGAAGGCGCCTCCATCATCTCTGCAACCAACAGAGCTAGTGTGGCCCTTCGCCAAATGGGGGATCGACATCATAGGCCAGCTCCTTATAGCCAGAGGAAGCTTCAAGTTCACCCTCGTGGCAATAGAATACTTCTCACGATGGGTCGAAGCCGAGCCAATGGCTGCAGTGACCGGAGTGGCAGCACAAAAGTTCCTCTAAAAGAATATCATATGCCGCTTCGGGGTACCGTTCGAGGTCGTCGCTGACAATGGAGCACAATTCCTGTCACAGCAGTTTAAACAGTTCTGTAAGGATATGGGGACTAACATACGCTTCGCTTTAGTGGGGCACCCACAAGCAAATGGAACGGTGGAGCATGCCAACAGAGTTGTGCTCGAAGGCATCAGAAAAAGAATCTTCGCCTCGGCAAAAGGACTATGGGCCGAGGAACTGCCAAGCATCTTGTGGCCGTCTAGAACCACCACAACAAGAGCTACGGGGTTCTCACCATTCAAGCTGCTGTTCGGAGACAAATCCATGACGCCCACAGAGATGCTCGCACAGTCCAAGAGGACAAAAGAACCGGGGGAGGATGAAAGACCAACCTCGGTGGAAACAATCGAGGGGAAAAAACTCGAGGCCTTGGACAAGATGAGAGCGTACATCGCCAGCACGTCGAAGGCATACAAAAGAAAGTACAGCCTCGGAAGTTGAAGCCGGGGACCAGGTCCTCAAGATGGCGCATAGCTAGAAAGACAAGCTAAGTCCAAAGTGGGAAGGGCCATTCATTGTGAAAGAATCCCATGGGGACTCCCACAAGTTGCAAACACCCGAAGGAGATGAACTGCCCCGAACCTGGAACACACTGCAGCTCCGCAAGTTCTACCCCTAAGAACGCTGCAGGCGCTGGGTACTCTTTTTTTTTACCTTTTTTCCCTCGTGGTTTTGCGGGCAAAATTTTTAATGAGGCCTAGTCGCGCAACTTATCTTTGTTTTTTTCCATTTGTAAAAGTGGCTGCGTCCGCATTCGAGGCATCAAACGCCTATGTATTTAAAAATGTAAGCATCGAAGCAATGCGAAATGAAAGAATGATGCCTCGAACTGATGATTGTCTAAGTGGCTGGAGCCATGGGTTTCCGAACCCTCAAGTCGCTCACGAAGCGCACGCTCACGCGGTGTCTAAGTGGCTGGAGCCACAGGTTTCCGAACCCTCAAGTCGCTCACGAAGCACACGCTCAAGCAGCGTGTAAGTGGCTGGAGCCACAGGTTTCCGAACCCTAAAATCGCTCACGAAGCGCACACGCTCACGCAGCGTCTAAGTGGCTGGAGCCACGGGTTTCCAAACCCCAAACACCTTCATTATAACCAAGACAATCATTCGCGCAACATTCATTTGAAAAGGCCACGAGGGGCTTAGATAGGAAAATGGGCACGCTGACACGATACATTTACATTAATTGTTAGGACCGAGCCCACATATCTCCTTCAAAGCTCGGAGAATTTCAAGAAAGCGAGTATTATGATTAATAGCCTCCGCTTCGTCCTCAGAGTCAGGTGACGGAGCTCCCAGCAAAACGTACGCTCGCTTGGCTAAGGATGAGCCTGATCCACTACGGGTATCGCCGAAGGAACTTTGTGCTTTCGATCTCGGTTCAGCGTAAAAATCACAAACCCCCGTAGGAACCAAGGCTTCGGAAGAATCAGAAATAAAAATAACCTGGCATTAAAGTTAAGCCCGTTTAGTACGAGGGAGCAGTACGAGAAAATCGATTACGTCAATTTAATCCATCACCTCCATGATAGGGACATGATCGCCACCAGAACCAGCTGGTGGGGCATTGACAGTGCCAACGGATGGGGACGGCCGAGTCGAGGCTTCTACTGGAGGGGCTGCCGGCGCAGTACTCTTGGAGGAATGTTTTTCAACTAGTTCGGCAACCTCCTCAAGGGACGCGAGCGTAGCCTCAGGACCAGAAGACTCCCGACAAAGTTCTTAACACACCACTTCTCCTCGGCGCTGGTATTCTTTATCGGCGTGTTTGGATGGCGACCGACGCTCGCCGTGCCAACCGTTGGCGCGCCCTCGTTTTTTGGCGCGCGTTTGGATGGCGGCCAGCGGAAGGCGCGGGCGTGGCGCCGACGCACAGTCAACGTGGTTGCGGGATTTGGCGCGGGCGGCCGAATCATTCGCCAATCCTCGCCAACGCGAGCCGTGGGTGTCGGCGCGCCTTGGATCGGCACGGCGAGCGGTGGCTGCCATCCAAACACGTCCTATATCTTCGGAGGAGGGAAGCGCGGTGTCCTTAGATTTCAGTGCGCCGAGGTGGTCGCATCCGGCCTGCCCTAGCTGACGAAGGGCAGCGATACCAATGACACGAGCGCAGTGGCTGCCATAGACGAGCGCGGCATCGACGGCATCCTCGACGCTGTGTTCAAGCCTCGACAATATGGAATCACCCTCCAAGCCCTCCTCGAGAGAAGTGTCGGCACCTATGCTAGTGAAGCCAGTGCTTAAGGCATGTGCAGCCCTAGAAACACCCTCCAAAAGCGCACCTTTTTCTGTCCGAAGCCGCGTAACGCAAGCTTCAATATCTTCAAGCCTCTTGCACAGATCCTCGATCTTCTCATGATCCGCCTCGACCCGCTTCCTTAAAGCTTCTATTTCCTCACGGGCCTTGGCCGCCTCACTGGTAGCCCTGTCCCGCTCATCTTGCGCAGACTCAACCTCCGCGGCAAAATCGTCAAGAACCCGCTCGAGGGCCTTGGCAACAAGCACGTCCTATAGAAGAGGGCATAAGCACTAGTGGAAGTAACGAGGCAAAACAAAACAGTAATGATAAATACGTACCTTCGCTACGGACGACCCGATCAGCAAGGGCAGACTTAGCACTGGGTCTGGTGTGGCTCTAGCCCCACCTACGCTGTCTATGACAGTGGAACCCCACCTTAGACCCACCTATAGATTTTAGTATAAAATAGAAGAGAAGGGGCTAAACTTTAGATTTAACCCTTGAGCTAAACTTTAGCCCCTGCTATTAATTTTGACTGCCTCTCCCCTGCCAATCAGGGCAACGAGGGTGCGGCCGTCAACCTTGGTGAGGGCAGAAGTGACACCCTCATCGGAGATGGCCAAGGTGGAATGCTGGTAGAAGGACTGGAAAACGTCCAGCATGTCAAACTGATCCGCCGAAAAATTCACGGTGAAGCTAGGGCTTAACCTCACGGAGCCTCCCTCCTAACCTCACCATCATTTTAGCACTAAGAATTTTGCCTCGGGTGTGAGGGGATCGCAAGGTGTCGATGTTACCTGCCCCAGTAGCGGTCCCGAAAACCCCTGCGGCGACTTCCGCATCGCCGGTAGGCCCAAATAATGTGGCCTCGGGGAAACCGCTTGAAGAGGCGCGACGGCAATCGGAGACGCCTACCCCCGCCTACCTTCGGGCTCGAGACTCTACTCGCCCTCAAAGTTAGAAAGGTCCAGGAAAGCCGAGGATCCTGCCTTCACTCCTTTTTCCTTAGACCGGGCGGTGGCAGGAACGGGTGGGGCAGCAGGAGGAGCCTCCGGCGGGGTGACGTTAGCGCCGAGCTCAGCGCTATGTCCCTCCTCCACATCGCCTGAAGCCTTCGATTCGTTGTCAGAGCCCACGCCCTCGAACTCATTATGTTCGGCTTCGTGGAAAATTTGGCTTTTTGACCCAAAGTTGGGCTGCCTTGGATTTTTTGCCCCAGATAGACTAACCCCATATAGTTTTTGCTTCAGGGGGCTCTTTACAAAGTAGCCAATAAACAAATCGCTTGGGAGGCGCCGCCATGGCGCCGCCACCGTGTCGGGAGAGACGGCGATGGGAGGCCGCCCGGTGAGAGAGGGCTTGCCATGGCGTCGTGCAGCAGGGAGGATGGCCTTGGAGAGGCCGCCGGTGAGGAGGGGGCTCTTTACAAAGTAGACAATAAACAAATCGCAGCGGGGAGGGCGCCGGCCATGGCGCCGCCGGCGGTGACTGGGAAGACGGCCGTGGGGAGACCGCCGGTGTGAGAGAACGCCATGGCGTCGTCTGTGAGGATGGCGCCGCCATGGCGCTGCCGTGATGGCAGGGAGGACGGCCGTGGGGATGCCGCCGGTGAGGAGGGGCCCGCCATGGCGCCGGCGACGCCGGCTGGGGGGACAGAAGAGGAAACGAAGAGAAGTCAACATTGCAAATAAGCCCCAGAATGAAAAGAGTAATGGGTTGGTCCATTTGGGGCAAAAAATCCAGGGCAGCTCAACTTAGGGCAAAAAAAACATGGCAGCTCAACTTTGAGGCAAAAAATCAAATTTCTCCGGATGGGGCGAGATCGTTAAGGTCATGCTGCAGTTGGTTCACTTCTTTTCCTTTGTGATTTTCGTTTAGTTTGCTTCATGACCACATCTTTTCCTTAGTTTGCAAACATATCACTTCTAAGTACACTTGGTACGTATACATTTTTTATTTTCGGTCTACTGTTGTTCATTTCAATTTCTATCACTTCGATTTTTCCCAAGACTTTTATACGGTCACTTGGTGTTTAGTCAGATAGTTCTATCTTTACAGGTGGCACAAATGGAAAGTGTTAGAAAGAATTTGGAGATGGCCATGCTCTGCTTACATATTATTTAATCATGTCTTCTTGATTAGCCAGATTGTCGATTAACCAAATGTGTACTCACTTTTGTCATGAGATTGATCATTTATTCGAGCTGTGAATGGTTTAATGTGTACTCAACAAAGGATGCAAACAGAGAAGTAGTGTTTAAGCTTTATGGAGCATAATCATCTTAGTTGTATAGCTTCTGGTGCTGATTGTTTAATATTTTGAGGATCATTTACAAAACATAGCACTGTGTCATGGCTTAGTATGATAATCTCTCTTAAACAATTTGGTCTTTCTGCATTGGCATGGCAATGTTGTTCTCTCCATTGCAAAATCACACGGGGCTTTGCCCACGCGCGAAGCGCGTGAGCTCCGCTCGTGAGAATAGATAGGCACCTGGCAGCATCGCCGCGCATCGAGCTGTGGGTCATGGAAGACGCGGGCCTCCTGCAGGACGACGCCCTTCTTGATGCCGAGGAACGGCGAGTAGTACTCTACACGGCGAGCAAGCGAGCGAGCGAGCAATCAACCCCCTAGCACATTACGCACGAACGACCATGGGCGTGGTGATCCGGATCGGAATTTCAGTCACCCGTTCACATGGCAAATTTTTTAGAAAATCCTACGAATTAAAAAAATCATTCTAAACTTTGGGGAAAAATCATAACAAATTGAGAAAAACATAAAATATTCAAAAAAAAGCTTAGAAAATTTAAAAACTAAAATTTGGGGGAATCATAAAATTCAAAAAATGACAAAACAATTCAGAAAGAATGATAACAAAAATCATTAAATAAAAAAAATTAGAAAAAAGAAAAATTAGAAACAAATCATTAAAATTCAGAAAAATGACAAAACAATTCAGAAAAATTAAAATAAATAGACAATCATAAAAAATTTAGAAATTCAAGAAAAACTGGAAACAAATCATTAAAAATAACGAGAACTGAAGATAGTACCACTCGGCTCGATGGCAACCTGAGTGGTCTCATGGGGATCGGTGTTGGAGCTCATCTCATAGATCTCACGTAATTAAATATCGGGACAGAGACACAATCTGTGGTGTTGGGCGGACGGTCCATACAGCGAATTTTAACATCCCAAATTTTAAGCCCAAGATTTGGCACATTAATTTTTCAAAAGCATCATCATTAAAAATAATTTTAAAACGATTCATTCGCAGCATGCCATTGTGATTCCTCATTTGCATAAATTAATTAATTATTGAATAATTAAAACTTGGACTTGAGCATTTGAATTTTTGCAATTAATGTAAATTCTTGAGTTGTATTAAAAATATTTATAACCTTGGTGTGAGTAGAAAACCAATTAAAAATATAAATAATTTTATAAACCTAATCTACCTCAGCCGGGCCAAAGGCCCGTCTCTTCCCCCTCCTCTCGTTGGGCCGTGCCTTGGCGCAACCCCTTTCTCTCCTCCCCGCGCCGGCCTGCTCGCCTGGGACAGCCGCCGCGCCCCTCTCCTTTTTCCTCCTCTCACTGACGACCGGGTCCCGCGCCTGTGGGCCCTGCTGGCAGTCATCGTCTTCCTCCTCTTCCTTCCTCACTCTCTGCTCTTCCCCTACTCTCTCTCTCTCCTCTCCCTCTCTCCATCTCTCTCCTCCCTCCGACGAATCCGCCGAGACGTCGGCGTGCCGTGCCGCCCCGCGCCTCGCCGCCCCCTCACGACATGATTTCCCGCCGTCTGCCCTCTCTCCTCGGCACGCCATACGCCGCCCATGCAGTCGTGCGCCCTTGACCGCACTGCATCGCAAGCCCGCGCGTGCGCACGCCGACTTTTCCGCCTGCGTCGCGTCCTCGTCCCCCGCATGCCAGCGCCACCCCTTCCCTCTCTCTCTCTCTCTCTCTCGCTGGCCAGCCGCCAGCCTGCCTGCGTTGTCCCGTCGTCGTGGCCGCCGTCGCGTCCTCACCCCTTGTGCAGACACAGCCCTCGTCCTCGCGCTGCTGTGCTCGTCGGTGAGGCCTTTAATGCCGCGAACCGCCACGCTGCGCCTCCCCTCTATTTAAGCCGCCCTATTCCTCCGCCTCTCCCTGCCTTGCACAGTTGCACCACCACCGTGCCCAACCACTTCTCTGATGAGCATCTCCGAGCCTCACCCCGTCATTCAGAGACGTTGCACCGCCGTCTCCTTCTCGATTACTCTCACGCCATCTCCCTCTTTGCCGCAGTTGCCATAGCCGCCATCGGACGTTCCGGCCGGAGGGCGCCCACAGGCCCACTTGCCCAGTCGAGGAATTGAAGTCGCATGGTGGGTCACTATCCGAGCCACCGCACCATGGGCTTCCCCTTCCTCCCGAGCTCATTCCCCTTTCTCCCTTGCTCCCCTTGCGCAGGTCCTCCGCCGCGCCGTCACAAAGGATCCCGCAGCGGTGCCGTCCTTCCTCGTCGCGCCTCCGCCCCAGTACAGCTCTGTCGCTGTCGCTCCTTCCCTTGGGTCCGCTGCCGTGCTCTCTCTCTCTCTCTCCCGTGCCTGGAGCTGAGCTCCGTCGTGCGTTGTCGCCCCGCGCTCCTCTTCCCTCTCCCTCACACGGCCTCACCGGCTGGAGGTAGGGGATGAAGAATTTTTATTTTTATTTTTTTATATTTATTTTTATTTGTTTATGCAAAATTATATGTTGGATTGAAATTTAGACACTTGAATAAGTATTTGAGTCAGACTTTGAATTCATGACAGTACCATGTCGCACTTTGGGCGAACGATAGCTTGGTGAGAAGACAGCCGCAGGAGATACAGGCACTGATCGTGCGATCAATTCGCGACCAGCCTCGATCTACAGTAAAACGCACTGTTCATCGAACTTCTTATATCTATTAAACACTTCATACCATATCCAACTTACACGAAACAAATTTTAAAATTCATGTAAAATCCTAAAGAACCCATTTTTGAAACTTTCAAATTTTCAAATTTTTTTGAATTTTGAATTTCGAATTTACAGTTGAATTTATATTTGAAATTTTAAATTTTTGAATTTTGAATTTTCAAAATTCAAAGTTTGAAAAATGGGTTATTCAGGATTTTACATGAATTTTAAAATTTGTTTCGTGTAAATTGGATATGGTCTAAAATATTAAACTTCCAATTTTTGAATTTTGAATTTACACGAAAATTATATGTCTAATATTTCATACTATATCCAATTTACACGAAACAAATTTTAAAATTCATGTAAAATCCTGAAGAACCCATTTTTCAAACTTTGAATTTTTAAAATTCAAAATTCAAAAATTCAAAATTTCAAATACAAATTCAAGTGTAAATTCGAAATTCAAAATTCAAAAAAATTTAAAAATTTGAAAGTTTCAAAAATGGGTTCTTTAGGATTTTACATGAATTTTAAAATTTGTTTCGTGTAAGTTGGATATGGTATGAAGTGTTTAATAGATATAAAAAGTTCGATGAGCAGTCGTTTCTTGTAGAGGTCGGTCGCTAATAATTGATTGCACCATCGGTGCCTGTATCTCCTGCGGCCGTCTTCTCACCAAGCTATCATTCACTCAAAGTGCGATAGGGTACCTGTCGTGAATTCAATGTGCGACCATCGCCTATTTGTGTCTAAATTTCAATCCAACATATAATTTTGCATAAACGAATAAAAATAAATATAAAAAAATAAAAATTCGGTGATGAAGTGGGAGGGGGTAGTGCACGCTCCCCTGCCTCCTTGCTCTCGGCCCACCGCGCCAGTGGGCCACCCCGTTAGCATGGGGTGGGATTCCCCTTCCCATCCATCTATTTTCTTTTAAATTGATAAAAGGAATATTCCTTGTAATTAGTAAATGCCATTTAAAAGGGTTTAGAAAATTTCTGAAAATAACTTTAGAAGGTCCTGGATTTTATAAAAACATAACCTAAACCTGCACGCATATATTTGGCTCACACTAAAAATGTTTAGGAGCACTAAGGCATGTCATTTCATGTGCAAACATTACTTTCTCATTCGTACTCTCTAAAAAAACTCCTCGCCACTTGGCCTCGTGCCACAGCTAGTCAATTACTTGGCCTCCGCTGTTCAAAGCCTTCTGAGTATTGCTTTTACAAATCTAGGAAAATAAAATGCATTTCCGCAAATCAACCTAAGCCACTCCTTTGTACTAAGCCATCGTAATGCACACTTTCCCGACTTGCGGAGTACAATTGTACTCTCCTTGTTTTTTTCCTGCTCCTTTTAAAAATTTCAACAGCAGAGGAGCCCGTCTATGACTCCCAGTTTGAGGACAACCCTGAGTACGAGGAGGAAGAGGACTTTGAAGACGAAAAGTGAGGCTACGTGTTCCTACAACCGCTGCCTGTGGAGAAGCCTAGTCGCTAGAATAAGGCGTAGTATGTTAGGCCCATGTATCATCGTCTATGCTACTCTATATCTCGGCCTGTGTGCCGTGCTTGATGTACTGAACTGTGACTCTTATTGGGACCCTTAGTCCCCTATGTTGTAATAGTTTTATTTCGAAGGCAATGTATCGCTCTGTTAATTGTGTGTGCTAGCCATGATCTTTTGGGACTAGTACGGCAAACACAATTGGGTTCGGTCATTTAGACTGGGTCCCGACAGAAGTGGTATCAGAGCCAAAAAGCCCTAGGACGTAGCCCGTAGAAATAGAGACTTTGTATTTTCGTAAAAAGAAGCCGTTAAAATTTTCCCATACTTCTTACCATCCATTTTTGAGAATTATGCCATTTTTGCAAATTTGTAGATGTCGGAGTTCACTTCCGCTATTGGACTCGCCTACGGAGGTTTCGTGCGCCAACTGCTGCTGCTGGGCTCCCTTGGTTTTCGTGACCCCACATACCATGGGGCCATTACCACCCGCCATTTGTGTGAGTGTTGGGTGGTGGGTGTCACCATCTTTCCCAAGGGGCGGCCGTTCGCTCGTCGACCCCATCGCTTCACCACCACTCGCGTCACCAGCTCCGACGCCATTCGAGATGTCTCCCGACTGACACTACACCGACTCTGTAGCATGTTCTTTCGAGAACTGCGCCGCACTCCATTCCACTACTTCCTCGCCTGTCTGCTGAACGAGCTATTCGGTCATGCTCGTTCTGCCGACGGCAAGGCCGACGCAACAATCTACCATCTCGCCGAGCTAGTCTGATCCTTGGACGACGCTTACACCATCACCCGCCGGGAGCTGTATGCCGCGTACGAGACCAACCGCCAGATGGAGCTAGGAATGAGAACTGCAAGTTCAAGAAGCGTGACTCCCGCCACCTCCTAGAGAAGGTCGCGCTCCACTAGATGATCTGCCAGCTGGAGCAAGAGAAAGGAGACCTTCGCAAGACCGCTATTGCTGCTGCCGCCGCCTCTTCCTCTGAAACCCCCACTCACCCTCCTATCCCCAAGAGGAGTGTTGGCACCTCCACTGATCCCATGCCTGAAGAACCTGCTGACCACGCCCTTTGCTCTTTCAACCTAACCCCTGCAAGCTGCAGACCTTAGGCTTAACCTGGGCTCGTCGGGCATTGTTGCGCCTCCACCTACTCTTGTGCAGTACCAGCCCAGTCCCCTTGCCACTCGATCCCAGCCACCTGCTTGGACTTTCGCCCTGCCCGTGGATGAAGATGATGAAGAAGAAGAGCCCGAGGAGGTCATCTATGAGTCTGATTACGAGCAAGTGTAGGCTCGTGTTGCTGTACCCTGTACCTCTGTACCGTAGTTAGCACGTGGATAGGTCGACCGGCCCCACTTTTTTCTTTATGCAGGGTAAAATGCAAGGGTAAAAGTAAAATATGCAGTGGAGATGCAGAAATTAAATATGAATGATAGGGTAAATTCTGGCTTACCTCCCGGTGAGGACTCGAAATTTTTTGCGGTCCTCTAGTCGGACCGTCTTCATACCTCCTCTTTCTTGATGAATTTCCGCTATCGGAGTTGAAATCATGGCTAGTTGAATTTCCTTTTTACGCTACACTCGTTTGATTCGTGGTGCACGAGTGGCGTTGACCTTTTCTTGTGGCTATGAATTTTGAACCGCGGGTTGCTTCCGCTACTTGTTCTGAGGCTTATTTGCCTCCCTCTTCTTGTTCTTCTAATATGGACACCGTGGGTCATGCACGGGAATTCCATATGCTTATTTTCTCGGCATTCCCATTCAAGAGTTCTAATTCTCCCCCTAATGACAGGAAGATAATCTTCGTCAATAGTGGTATGTTACGTATAATTCAAAGTGAAAAATTTCATGATGACCCTTTGCATGCACTAGTTGGATGTTGTAGGACTACATGCCCTTTTGAATAGTGATAAGGGATGCTTTGTGTAGTACTTCATGTCTCCACACATTCTTTAAGAATTACAACTCTGCTTATTAATCGGGCTAGTTATTTAATTCTTTTTTCAATTCATATGACTGCTAGTCTCTCTGCAAGAGGTGGCATGTTATGCCTATGTAAAGTGCTCTGCTTCAAATTTCATCATCAAATGACTTTGAAATAAAGTCACTAGTAGTGTCCATTGCGGCGGACTTCATATAATGGTATGGGAAATTTTTTTAATTCCAGCGATCTACAAGATCTTCTCTTCAAATGCTTTGTTTCTTGTGTGAGAGTAAACTCGATCACATATAGAAAACAGTGTTGAGCACAATGAATTACCAAAACTGCCCTGTTAAGGGCTGAATTGGAACGCAAATGTCTCACTTGATGCAGTCCAGAGATTGAAGGACTTTGACATTCTCTTCATAATATAAGGTATATTCATTAATTTCCGGTGGCACATTCAGGCACACAAAATCTTCAAGATTCAGAAAATTTTCACAATGGTATTATAGCCCAGTGAGTTGTTTGTGCAATCACTTATCATTCCAAAACTGGGGAACCCAGAATACAATACTAAAAAGATAAGAGTTAAGAGCTTCTAAACAAGGTTCTTAAAGCGGCAAGGCGAGGTGCGGCGTTGCACCACCTTCCAGCCGCCTAGGCGCTTAAGGCGCGCGGCGAGGCGACGCCATACACACATCCTAGTTAGCACATACATGCCTTGCTACTCTCAATTCTTGAATCAAACTGGCTAGTCAGCAGCCCAATCTTATTTTGGCCCAGCCCAACAGCTCTCAACTAACCCTAGTGCCACTTATACCCCATTTCTCTCTCTTCTCTCCCCACATCCAGCCGCCACTAGAGGCTACCCAGCTCCCCACCACCTCCTCCCTCTCCTTCCCCAGACAGCGCCGCCTCCCCTCTCCTCCCAGCGACGCCGCGCCTCTTCTCTTCTCCCTCTCCTACAAATGATGTGGCGCCTCCTCCCTCTCTCATCCCCAGACAGCGCCGCCTCCCCTCTCCTCCCAGCAACACGGCGCCGCTGCGGAGGGGGTAGAGCTCGGCGGTGGAGGCACCAGAGGTGGCGGCACTTGCCAGAGGGCTCAGAGCTCGGCGGCGGAGGAAGCAGAGGTGGCCACTGGCCGGCGCCGCGACGGAGGGAGGCAGGGAGCACTGGAGCAGAGGCGGACGTGCGGCAAGGCGAGGTGCGGCCGTGGCGACGTGGACGCCCAACCTGATTCACCGCCTTACCTCCTAGGCGACGCCTTAAGAACCATGCTTCTAAATCCAGTCTTCTAATCTGACATGCACTATAAGTGCATCAAATCTATTATAGTGTAGCCCGAATTCACAAAGGAGGGATTACTTCTAGTATGCTTTTCTTACATCCGGCACTTTTTATAATGCATGAGCATTCAATGCTATTCTTCTTTTGTTTCTTCAATAAACATGCACGGATGCCTTTAAATTTAAGAGGCTCCAAAAATACTTGAGGTAAACAACGTTTCTTAAGTGTTGATGTAATACCCAAAATAATATACCTGTGGCTCTTTGTGAGCATGCTATGCATGGATCGCTACTAGCGATTTATTCAAATTAATACTACCATTATTCTTCAGGACTATTTGTTGTTATACAACAGTGTTAATAACCTCCAAGGGCACTACATAAATTCTAGGTTGCAATCAGGTAATGGCAAGATTCATGATACAAAGAATTCATAAGTTGATTGCAACTTCATATATATTGGAATAAGGGCAAACATAAAACCCGTCATGAGAATTAATGTACGCTCTTCTAAAGTTTCAATTCAAATATGCTCTTCAGAAACTTTCAATTCATGCAAAAAATTCGTATGTCTGCTAGCAACCACAATCTAGAGTGCAAATTCATAAAATGCGATTCAAATGTGCACCACTATGTGTGGGTGTGCTCCCAAAACATGTAGGCCAATGCAGTATGGCGAGTCTACGACTAGCATAACATAGTGCGACCACAACATGGCAGCGAAACTATGTGTGGTGTGTGGCCCGTCAAGTCTGCACCAAATGCGCCAGTAGCAGGCTGAGGCTAGAATGACGCAATCAGTGTGCGGCATAGAACGTGTTAAGGCCATGCCTACATGGCAATGATTGACTCAGACCACAGGTGATGCAATGGTATAGGAGCACAGCTGACAATAGGGATTCAATCAAAAGGCTTCTATCGCTAAAAGGGCTGGCCTCATAGTCAACCACACAAATATAACCGAGCAACGGCACGATAGGGCCAAGACGGTTACACCAGTTTCAATAACATATGTCGAGATCTTCGTTTCTCCATACACTTCATGTGCGATTACAATTAGAACAAGGGAGTGAAATTTGGGAGGTCTCTACAAGAGTGTCCTCATGAGATAATTCTAATCGACAATGTCAAGTTAAGCCTCTGCCATTGCTTTTCTTCTTCTTTGGTCGATAAGTCATAATTGTATGCATAATTATAGCAAATCATGGGCTAATACCCCAGATGCCACATAATTTTCCGACATTATGCCGTGAGGGTTCTGCCCTTTTAATGGTGGAAAAAATAAAATGCGGCTTCTCCTTGTTTTATCTTTCTTAAGAAATGGACTTTCTCTTCTTAGGCCAATTATTCTTATTCTCCCATTCATGCCCTTCTTTTAATAGTTGGGATTTTCCCACCCGAGTAGCTACTCCGTGACTCAACAACAAAAGTTGCAAGCACTTGGAGTTGTAATTAGGTGAAAGTGGAGATTACGCCTCGTGTGATCTTTGTCACAAAAGAGGGATTGACCATTTTTCATGATTTGCAGTCTCATGCTAGCCCCATTCTGATATAATAGAAATGATAGTATACTAAAGCGTCTAGAACTGCTTCTAAAATGCAGTACATTGCTCATGCATACACCAATACTATATGTTCTTATAGGGGTGCCTAAGAAAGTGCAATGCAGGGTTGTTTCACACACGTGTTTCTTACCCTTCCGTTGTTCTAACCCGATGGCGGCCCAGAGCTTCATGCTACAGGGTGCAATTTTATAGTCCAATGCCTAAGTGAGGTTGCTCTGGCTATCCAGTGCCAGTACCTCGAATTCACATTCAATGATACCCGGCATATATTCTGTAGGATAAATTCATAAGACTACTTTGTGTAATCAAATATAAAGTGGTGCATGACAAAATTAATTCTCTTGTGTTCCAATTTTTATTTCTAACTTCCCATTACCAATTCAATATGCAGAAATAATTACTGATAATTATTATAATGACAAATGCACACAAGGATTGCACATAGATAATTACAGAAATAAATAATGCTTCAAATTCAAAGCCGGGTGCAAACTTCAAGTTCCCGAGATGCTAAAGGGCCAAGAATTAAGTTTTCAGTACATCCAAAGAATTTTAGGAAGGCATCGGAAAAACTTCTAGTAATTTCATAGCTTCTAAGGGATTTTAATGTGATTTTCATTCTTTCGGAAACGGGGTGCCAAATTCAAATTCCCAAGTTGCAAAACATGCGAAAATTGAAATCTCGGGTGATTCTGCAAGAATCAGAGAGGTTTTATGCAATTTCACAATTTCAATGCTATTTCATAAATTTTCATTGCCCTTTTTCAATTTCTCAAAAATTTCAGCTCAATCTAGACCTTTCGGTCCAGCGCACGGCCTGCTGCTAGTAGAGTCGAACGTAGTTGATAAATGGGCCGATTGGTCCATGCACCCAATCTGGAACTGTCGGCCTAGAGCATAGTCTGCTGCGAGCAGGACGACGCATAGTAGGGAAGGCCCAACAAAATTAATAATAATAATAATGCAAATTCAATTCAAATTCGGATGATTATGCACATTTTGGAATTTCTCTACGGCTATTTTCAAGTTTACTAGGCCCTTATGCCAATTCTGCCCAATTTTGCAGCCCGAGACACCAAGGTGTGCGGCGGCGGCGAGTCGGCGCTGACCAGCGGCTTGTGACGCGACAGTCGGCGTAGCTAACGCGATTAACGCAGTGGGGCACGGCACGCATGGCCGGCTGGCCGTGTGTGGCACGGCGTGGCCGGCAGCGCATCGGGCGCGGCGGGCAACGAAATCAATCTAATAGATTGGTTTTTACAAAACCCCCCAAAACTAATCTACTAAATATTTCTTGCATGATTTTTCAATCTACTAAAAAAACTGACAAGAATTCTTGATCTGCAACCAAAATCTAGCACAAATTACAATCTACTAGGTAGCCGATACGCAAAACAATACCTTCGTGTTAGTTGTGGATGCAGATCGTTCTTCCTCGCGGATTGATTGGCACGTCAAGGAGCGAGCGTGCTGATAACATGTTGAGGAACCTCGCTACCAGGTGTAGTCCGAGGTATAGACGTAGTCGAATAATCACAGAGAAAGAGTAAGAACACATGAGACACAGAGATATAGGGTGTATATTCTTTTTAGTAATTCTCAGATCTTTTATAAAATAGAGGGTTCCACCTCTTTTTATATAGTGCTGTAAGAATCAAGCTCCCAAGGGCTTTATTATTTATTTTAGGGATTGATGCACTTAATTCTCAAATGGGAACTCTTGGTTTTCATGGACCCCACAAAGCGGTGATTTCCTGGCGTTGACTTCGCTCAAGACTAAGAACTTTATTTTCATATTTCTTCTAAGTTCTTGGGTGAGTTGTTGGCATGACTTAGTTGCTTGTGTCAATTCTCTTTCTGGCTACAGGGTCCCAGGAGCACAATTGAGTCTTTAGTTATCTCAGTTTCAGAACTCCTTCAAAAGGTGTCGACGGTTGGGATATTGACCCAAGTCAACCAAGGTTCTTCAAAGAGGAGATAGGAGACACGCCAACAACAACCACGAGCAGAGATGCGGGGTTTTTATCTGGTTCAGCCTCTCGGAGAGATAATAGCCCCACGTCCGGCCTTTCTTTATATCAAAGAGGATTACAAGGTGGAACTCGGCGAGATCAGTAGGTCTCAGCGAGTAGTATGCGAAAATCTATTGGCCAGGGTCTCGTGCCCTCTACATGCCGTAGGGGCCCTATTTATATAGTGCAGAGCAAACCGACGTCTGGGGAATATCGGTAGGGCTAACTACGAGATAAACGAACTCAATACATGCCAAATATATCCCGAGGCGATAAAGTATACTCCTAGTCTTGAGGATCACGGCTCCTATTCCAATCCGGGAAACCACGTCCGGGTCTTCACGTAGCCGCGCAGAACTCTTGTTCGAGACGGACTCAAACACGATTCCTTGGCCACTACGCACCACGCCACCCGGAAGGCGTTGGCGAGATGCATATGGGCAGATAGAACCTTCCAGGAGTGGGCCTGGTAGGTTGTTTGATTGGGCCGTCGTGAGTGGGCCATGGCAATGGGCCGTAATTCTATCCCCGACAGCTAGCCCCCGAGACTCAAGTGGAAGGACTCACTAGAGTGGGGTCTTCCTCTTGAGACTCCAAACCTCGAAGAGGGAAATCTTGTTGCTACAAAGACATGTAACAATCGACCGAACAGGTCATGGTTCAACCGAACAAGACTTGTTCGAGACCGAAGCAGACCCGACCGATCGAGCAACTCATTGCGTCGAGCGAACGACATCTATCCGGCGAGCACTCGGCCTTCGGTCACGAACATGGAAAAGTATCCGTTGGCGATTCCAAGCGGTAACTTCCTATCATTGCTTGATGAAAGCAAAGCGACCGTTTTACCTAGCCGTTGTGGTAAAAACTAGCCGTTCGTGACAAAACCGTTGCAGAGCTGCCCATACGGGACTATAAAAGTACCCAAGCTGCCCGCGGCCAACCACTTCTGCTCTCACGCCTTTCTTCTCTAAGCCCTAGTTCCAACCACGCTCGACATCAAGCACCCAAACTCCACCACCAACCCTTTGTCCACCCTAGGAACCGCTATGGCCAAGTTCACTGCACTAGCTCGCCAAGGAGGACTCAAGGCTGGGAGGAAGAGGGCCACATCGACACCGTGGTGGAGGTCGCCCGGAGAGGAGGATACTCCGAGCCGCTCGAGGAGAGTTCGTCGACTTGAGCGATTCGCCTGCTTGGGTTGAGGATCTCGAGGCGACTTCATCGAGCCTTCTTGAACATCAGCGGATTGGAGGTGGCGAACCTCAATCCGAACTCCATCCTCCGGATGGTGTCTTTGCACACTGTCGCGAGGTTATCTCGGCATCGATCCATCGGTGGAAATTGTTCCTCCACTATTACACGTGACGAGGAGCAGCTCCGCCTTCAGCGCTGGGTGCTACTACCTCAAGCTCAGGGCCACCGCCGACGACGCCGTACCCTCGCCCACCGCCGCTTGACTCGATGGGTGCGTGGTGGGTGAGGTGGTTCTGACAAGCGGAGCGGCGACAACAAACTTCGTCTTCACGAGGAAGGCGCCGTGAAGGAACCCCAATGCCTCGGCGGAGATGTCCGTAGAGGATTGGTACTGACAGGAAGATCGCCTCCCTCGTGAGCCTCGGGCTCCACGGGCGGGGCGATCATTCGGGACTTCACGGCGAACAAGATCTGTCCGCTGCGGAGGAGGCCCTATCCCTTCTATAAGATAGAGGGATGGGAAGACATTTCCAGGGAGAACACGGGTAAGTGCCTTTAAGACTGAACCTTTACGTCAATTATTTCCTCTGAACAGGAACTAATAATCCCTTCTGCTCGGGCATAGAGGCCAACCGACGCATGGGTGACCGAGCGGGTCGACGCCATGCTGAAGGCGGCAAAGAAGGACGGGGAGGTCACCGGCGAGGTGGCGACACTGTCACTGCATAGCGTGCTTGTCCGCACAGAAGAGGTAAATCACTTACTCCCAGCCTATGTTGCAAGACTTGCAATGTTGTTTAATGCTAATGCTCGCTTCCCAAAACACGCAGGAGGACCAGCTGATCCTTGGGGGGATCGTAGAGGAACTCTCCGGGTCTGAGAAAGAGAAGGCAAAGAAGGGCAAGGCCAAGGCGGCCACAAAGCCCAAGGTGGTGGCCGAGCCTACACGGAGCTCTCCGCGACATGACGGCCGCCAGACATCAAAGAGACCGTCCACGGCGACGGAGGGCGCCAAACAAACCAAGCGGGCTCGCGGTCAGCCCAGCGGGAAGAGACCAAGCCCCTCCCTCTGAAGGGAAACGCGCAGGCTACGCTAGCCGAAAATCAAAATTTTCGCGCACACACAGGATCAACATGTAAGTAGGGGACCATGGATCGTTACCCTCGACGCGCGGATGCAGCGGAAGAAGACTTCAGCGACGAGAGGAAGTAGTCGAACATGCCGATCGATCTGGCTTGCTTTCGCCGAGGGGTCGCCGGTGCTCGCCGAGGGGTCGCCCGTGCTTGGGGTGAGGTCGCCCGGCTCGCCAAGGGATCGCCCGTGCTCGCCGAGGGGTCGCCCGTGCTTGGGGTGAGGTCGCCCGGCTCGCCAAGGGATCGCCCGTGCTCGCCGAGTGGTCGCCGATCAGTAAGCACGTCCGCGAAAGCGGCAGTGCCTCTAAGGTATCCACACGTCCAGGGGTGGAACGTCGCGCGCCAGCGTGCTAGCACCACGTCGTGCGGCTAGGGTTTCCTCAGGAGCGGGAGGGGCGCGGCGGCTAGGGTTTTTTTTGTGGAGTGCGTCTAACTCATACACCGCGCCGCCCCTGGCCTCCAACTTATATAGACGTGCTAACGGGCTTCTACACTAGAAGGCCCGTTAGGACTCTATCTCCTACGTGGATCCATATCCACGCCAAACCCATTAATGAATCCGTTAAGCATGCTCCAACCCGTTAAGTGTGTGACCCGTTAGGTTCATGTGCAAGTCGGTAGTGGACCGAAAACCCGTTTCGATCCACGATCAATAGCGGTATCTAGCAACACATATTGACCCCGAATGCGCAGAATGATCTCATCGGTGAACCTTGATACACACGTACATACCGATCCCTTTGCCCGCGACACCGGTCAAGCTCAAGGCAAGATCGTGCCACCCTTGTGATAGCTCGACCCATTCACTCGTTAAGTGTAATGGATATAAGATGTGACTAACAATTAGTCACCTTGGCACGCCGCCAAGACTTTCCTTATCCATCCACACCGAGGGGCCCAGAGGTATCTCTCCGTTATCGAGGAGGGCAAATTCCATCTTGATCTATCACACCCTACGCCATGTTTCGCGGCATACCGTAAGTTACCTTTATAACTACCCGATTCACGGAGTAGCGTTTGATAACCCCAAAGTATACAACTACGCATCTTTGGGACTCTATGATGATCTCAGGTCTAAGGACCATATAGGTGTACCACTCGAGACAACAATCGATGGCACTATTAAGATAACAATCTCGGCGGTGTCTCTGAGTAGGTCAATCCAACCATCCGTGTTCTCTAACACGTGTCCACATTATTGATTCGATATCCACAATATCTATGGTATGTGAAACAGTACCATCAATCAATACATGTGCCGATCAATCATTCTCGCTCCTCATAATGATTACGGATCGTGGATCGATTTAGAATAATGTCATACAAACAATGTGTCTCACAACCAAGTCATACTTGATGAACAAAGCTATGACCATTATTCATGGAACCTGATAAGCTAGTTATCGAAAAGTACATGAACAAAGACGTATTACATAATCATCTCATGATTGATCTAGGGCATATTCCCTTCACCCTCCTCACCGAGCAAAGCGACGAAGAGGTAAAGAACATGACCCTCTGGCTTAGGTGTTACTCGCAGGCTCACCCGGGCCATTTGGCGCGGCTACAACAGGTCGCCGAGCAGAGGAGGCTCGAAGAGGAGGTCACGCGCAAGGAGAAACTTCTTGCGCTGCGCGAGAGGAGTGCTCAGCTCACTAGGGAGCTGAGCGCATCGCCGAGAACACCCAAGGGCCAAAGCGGAGAAGCCACCAAGGAGCCCCCGAGGAAGAGGCGGAAAATTCCGGCGAAGAAGATCAGGATCAAACCTTTTACGGTAGGTATGTAGGAATCGATCTTTTGACCTTCCAACCTTCTGACCGCGCTAGACTTAACGATCATCTCTTTTTCGTCAGCTGCCCAAGAGGAGATCGCCACAGACGACGTCGAGGAGGCGCTCGAGCGGTCGCTGCTGCCCGAGCACCTACACGGTGCATCGCGGGCAGTGAGGCTGGCGAGCCTCAAGGACAAGCTGGCGGCATGGAGCCTGCTCTCGCCAGAACTCGTGAAGCAGCTCGATCGCCAAAAGCGCTGTGGAGTATTTGGAAGCGAAGAGGCAGCACGGGCGCCACGACAGACAATGGGGCCAAGATGATGGCTCGGAGCCGCCAGGCGAGAGACCGAGCAGCCGGTCTGCCGAGCACATCGTCGCGAGGGCAGCTCACCCCCGAGGCAGCGGATTCTCTGGCGGTGGTGAAATCCCACCGCCAGGAGCAAGAAAAGCCCGAGCAGGTCGCGCAAGTCGCCCCGCCCGGAAACAACGGCGCCACCCAATGAGTGAGCTCGGCCTCGCCCGAAGACGTTCGGGCGGAAGAGAAAAAGGAAGAGGAGAGGGAGCGCGGAGACGAAAGCGCTTCGCCCGTTGCCTCTGCTCCCGAGCAGACGCGCTCCCGCAAGAAGAAGGAGTGAACAAGGCAGCGACGGGAACAACGCACCCGTCTCATCCCGCATGAGCGGGGCTTCGTGACGCATGGCCTCGAGGACCGCCTGCGCCGCGGTTTGAAGCATCGGCTTAGCAAGGTAAACTCCAAGGCCAAACCTTGTTCAGTTTAACTGTATTATCGCAAAGTGTTTAACTTGATCTTCTCCCTCAGGTCTTTAGGGATACCATGGCGGAACTCGAGGACGGTATTACCATCGAACGGGCCGCCATACTGGCATCCCTCCGGGAGCATCTCCTGTCGAGGGATCCCGGGGCGGAGCCCTCTGCGCTGGCTTAAAGCCGGAGCCGGCTGAAGGCGAAAGCGAAGAAGCTCAAGGCTGAGCTGACCAAAGAGAGGCGTTCCTCCGAGGCTCTCTTAAAAGAAGCCGAGGAGCTTTGCGCACAAGCCGTGAAGGCTGGCGCCGCGGAAGAGAAACCGGGCCAGACGAAGTGGCTCGAAGAGCAACTCGCCGACGCGTCTCACTGGCGGGACCAGCTCGCGGCGGAAGCCAAGAAGCTTAAGGCCCAGCTCGCCAAGGAAGAGCAAACTTCCGCGGATCTGCAAGCAAAAATCTCGACCCTGTGGGCTTCACAGGAAGAGATCGAGGAGATGCGGGATGAAGGTCTTGAGCGATCGCCCTTGAGAGAGAAGAGTCAAGGAGCTGGAAGAACAGCTCGAGACTACCTCAGCAATGAGTTGGCTGAGGCGAGGCTCGACCGACCACCAAGCGCCAAGACCAAGAGGTCGAGGCCATCCGGCCAAGGCTGCGGCACAAGCCAAGCGAGCAAGGAGGAGATCGAGCGCCTCGAGTGAAGCCCGGAAGGAATCAAAGCTCGGGGTGAAGTCGTGCGCCTCAAGTTAGAAGTTGAGGAGCTAAAGGAGCGACTTGCTCCCAAGTAGCACTGCATTTGTATCGAAGGGCCTTGTACTTGAAACTTATGATTAACATAATAAAGTACTTACCTTTTTTCCTACAAAAAAAGAGCAAAAAGACAAGAACTAAAGCGAAACTAAGAGAAAAGCTTAACAAAGCTCTGAAGTTTAAGAAAACCGTAGAGCGCTTTGCCTAACTCCCAGCCCCCGTTGTGCAGCTGCTCGAGAACCTAAGTTTGCGAACCCGAACAGGTGCACAAGAGAAAGAGCGACACCCTAGCCCCCGTTACGGACGATGCTCGAGAACCTAAGCTTGCGAACTCGAGCACGTGCGTAGAGAGAAAGAGCGACACCCGTACCTTGCTCGATGTATTACATAGTCTGCTCGTTGACGTAAGTTAGGCAGTTCCGAGAGTAACCGAACAAGGAAAGTGCCTCTGCCGCGGGGGGCTTACGAGAGCATGCTTTGCCAAGTGGTCGCGCCAAGCAGTAAGTGCCTCTGCCGCGGAGGGCTTACGAGAGCAGACTTAGCCGCAAGGTGGAAAGGCCGTGTTACGCAACCCTGAGTTTAGGAACTTATCGAAACTAGATACGTGTAGGGAACGATCCTTAAGATTGCGGGGCCAAGAGTTCGCAAGACCGGGCAGCCATCAAGTGTTACCAGAGAGAAAGAGATAGTCTTCCAAAGACAAGAAGTGAAAAAGGCGCAGAGGCCGCGAGAATTCACCTAAGAATTGGATTGAACTTTACATGGTGCCCGAGAGACTTGGACGAACTAAGGCGCGATGTTTGACAAAAAACGCGAGGCTAAGCAAACAAACGAAGACCTACACAAAGAACTTACGAAGCTGGTCGATGTTCCAAGTCTTTGGTCGACTCTCTCCCGTCCTCCATAGCAGCGAACAGCCCCGAGCGAAAGCAAGAGAAACGACCGTGAACAGGCCCTCCCAACGAGGAGTTAACTTGTTGGCATTGGACAAGTTCGGACACCGCAGAACCAGGTCGCCCGCCTTCAAAACCCTTGGTCGAGGCTCGACTTGGCAGCGTCGGCGAAGATCTTCTTGGTAGCGCCATTCGACTTGTGCCCGGTCACGTGTGCCTTCGAGGAGGTCGAGATCGAGGAGGCGCTCTTGCTCATCGTCAACTAAGTTGACCGAGCTCATGCGAGGCGAACCGAGTATAACTTCGGCGGGCAGGATGGCTTCTGCACCATAGACCAATTGGAAAGGAGTTTCCCGCCTCGCCGTGGCCGCGAATCGCCCAGAGGACGAATGGAACTTCGTCAACCTAGGCCTTGTTGTGCTCGCTGAGAGCAGCAAATACCCGCCGTTTAATACCCTGGACTATCGTCTGATTAGCTCGCTTCGATCGCTCCATTGCTCGTGGATGTGCCACGAGACGAAACGAACCTTGGTGCCCAATTCGCAGATTCACGGAATAGCTTGCTACGAAGCGGTACCGCTATCGTGATCAACTTGTGGGGAATCCCAAAGCGCGTGACCACGTTGCTTTTGAAGAAGCGCACAGCCGTTTTGGCGTGAAGGGACGACACAGGCTCTGCCTCAATCCACTTTGTAAATGTGTCTATGGCGACGAGCAGGTGTGTATAGCCCTTGTACCCCTTAGGGAATGGGCCGAGCAGATCCAGACCCCATGTGGAAAAAGGCCAAGATGGGGGGATTGTTTGGAGCTCTTGGGCGGGCTTGTGTGCCTTCCGAGCGTGAAATTGGCAAGCCTTGCACTTAGTCACGATATCCCGGGCATCTTGTAATGCAGTGGGCCAATAATAGCCCATGCAAAACGCTTTTTTGACCGAGTTACGAAGGAGGCGTGGTTGCCCTGAGCACCCTCGTATGTCCCTAAGAAGGAACACACCCTCTGCTGCGAGATGCACTTGAGAGAAGTCGAGCACCTCGACGGTAAAGGATGCCGTCCACAAGCTTGTATGGAGCAGCACGCCTTATAAGCTGGAAACGCTCGGCTTCATCGTCGGGCAGGGTCCCATCTGCGAGGTACCGGACAAATGGCGTTGTCCGATCCATGACACTGCTTTCGATAACGGAGACAGCACCACTGCTCTGTTGCCTCGTCCGGAGAGCGTGATTGAGGGCTTGTGAAGGTGCTCGACGAGCACCGCCGGAGCAGATTTCGTGAGGATCCATACTTGGATAGCTGGTCGGCCAGAAGTTGTCCTTCACAGGCACGAAGAGCACCTCGAAAAATCGAAAATGCCGCTCCAACTTCCTCACTTCAACCGTGTATCGCACCATTGAGTCATCGCAAAGACCGATACTCCTTGTTAACTCGATTGATGACCATTTGTGAATCTCCTTCACATCGGCCGTTGGACACCAAGCGACTTGCACGCTCTTAGTCCCGCGAGGAGGTTTCGTACTCCATGGCGTTGTTAGTCGCCATGAAGTGTAGTTGGATAGAATATCGGATTTGCTCTCCATTAGGGAGATGAGAACAAAACCAGCCCCGAGTGTCCGGTCTTGAGCCATCAAAAAACATGGTCCAAGGAGGCTCATTAGGTTGCTCGGGAGCTTCCTGGGATTTGGGCGGGCAAGTCCATTCAGCGACAAAGTCAGCTAAGACTTGTGACTTAATAGCGATTCGGCGCGAAAGATGATCAAATTCTGCTAGTTCCATTGCCCACTTAGCTATCGTCCATTGGATTCCTTATTCCGTAGGATTTCTCCCGTAGGGAGCGTGGTCGAGACCAGTATTTGATGTGCCTGGAAATAGTGGCGAATCTTCACGGAGGACATGAGCAAGGCGTAGAAGCGCTTCGGACCTCGTGGCGCGCCTTTGATCCGTGAAGTACCTCGCTCACGTAATAGATTGGTCGCCGTATGCCTTCCCTTTCGACCAATCAAGACCGCGCTCACCGCTTGTGGCGTGCAACCTAGGTACAGCAGAGCTGCCGCCATGCCGCGGGGGTAGTCAAGGCGGGAGGATTGGACAGTATCGCTCGGATCTTGGAAGGATCTATCGGCTTCTACATCCACTCGAAACCATTGTGCTTATGCTAGGCCTTAAGAAGGGCAGCCCACGTTAAGCCTTTGACGGAAATAAATCGCTTAGAGCAACCATCCGCCCGTGAGACTCTGTACCTCTTTTACGGTAGTTGGAGCCTGCATATTTTCAATGGCCTCGATTTTTTCAGGGTTGGCAGAAATACCTTGCGAACCAATAACATAACCGAGCAACATTTCAGATCGAACACCAAAGGTACACTTCTCTGGATTTAATTTTATTCGATGCCTGGTGAGATTACGAAAAGTCTCGGCCAGGTCTTTTACATGATCTGGAGCAAACTTGCTCTTTACAACTATGTCGTCGACATGGACCTCCAGGTTTTTTTCGCGCTGTTCTGGGAAGGTCTTCTCCATTAAGCGCTAGAACATGGCACCAGCATTGCGCAGACCGAAAGACATGGTCGTATAGCAGAAAGTGCCGAAGGGGGTGATGAAGGCAGTCTTCTCTTCATCCTCGGGGGAGATGCTTATTTGGTGATAACCGGAGTAAGCATCTAAAAAGCTCAAGAGCTGGGCGTCCGCAGTCTCGTCGACCAGCTGGTCAATACGAGGCAGCGGGAAATTGTCCTTAGGACAAGTAGCGTTCAGATCTGTGTGATCGACACTCATCCTCTACTTGCCGCCTTTCTTCTTTACCATGACAGGGTTGGCTAACCACTCGGTGTGATCAACCTCGCGGATGAACCCGGCGTGGCGGCTTGCCAAGTCGATCTTTGATGATCCCCGTTTGAATTGTAAAAGCGACGAAGCTTCCGCGAGCAGGCTTTTTGTCGACCGACAGACGCTTTGTGCTCGATGACCTCCCTTGGGACTTGGGCATGTCGATGGCTCGTGCAAACACATCTGCATTAGCTCGGAGGAAGGCAATGAGCTCGCTTTCCTATTTGGGGTCAGATTGGCCCCAAGTGAACTATCTTGGAAGTATCATCAAGGGACGGGAACTTCCTTGGTTTCTCCCCGGTGAAGGGCGACCCTAGGGCGTCTGAGACTTGGTCTCTGGAACTTCGTGACCTCGCGCGGAAGCTGGTCGATCGGGCGAGGGATCGCCGTCGCAAATCGAGCAGCTTTGTAATTGCCCTTGACCGTGATTACACCGTTAGGGCCCGGCATCTTCACGCAATGGTAAGCGTGGTGGGTTACAGCCATGAACTTCCCAAGAGATGGCCTGCCCAAGATCGCATTATACGCGGATGGGAAGTCGACCACGTCGAAAGTGATCAACTCTGTCCGGAAGTTGCTTGGGTTGCAAGGAAGGTGGCGGCGGGACATCGCCTAACGGCTTGATAGCTTCTCCCGGAACAATTCCGTAGAAGGGCATTGCGACTTCCTTCAGCTTAGAACGAGGGATCTGCATCTCGTCCAAGACCTTAGCAGAAAGCAAGTCCAAAGCGCTCCCGCCGTCTACTAAAACACGGCCAACTCTTGCGTTGCTGATGGTCGGGAGTATATCGTGCCCGTAGTGCTGGTGGAACTTGCAAAATCGGTCGCTGGACCTTTCTTGCCTTGTCCGCCTCCCCGAAAGCGTGCTTTTGCCCTTGTAGTTATTGTTGGGCTTCTACGCCCATCCTTGGGAGGAGGTCGCGATCTATACCAATGACGGTATTGTTCGCATCACCTTTATTCTTCTTCTTCGAGACTTCTTGTCACCGTGGTTCTTTGCTCTTCTTCTTCTCATCTACACGATCAGGCGGCTCGCCCTTGTCAAACGCCTTTTATCTTGAACACGCTCTGCGGCGTTGGCATAGCGGTCGGTATTGAACAGGTCGTTGGCGGTCCAGTGTCGTTGATCTCGAGATCTGGGTGAGCCGCTCGTCGCGGACTCCTTTTGAAGGCGCGGACAATGATTCATCCGAGATGTTCGGGATCGTGTTGCGGATCTTAATGAAACGCTTCACGGTTGCGAGGGTCTCCCGCTCATCCGGATCATCCGTGCAGATCATCCTCCTTGCCCGACGCACGTAACCGCTCCGGAAATTAGCGATCGAGTGTCACAAAGCTGGTTCCATGAGTGATGGAACCCTCCTCTCGATTGAACGACCACGCCCGAGCGGCGCCCTCAAGGACGATCGGGAGGTAATTAGCCATAACGAGCTCGTCACCCCGCCGCCATGATGGCCGTAGCGTAGATGGAAAGGAATTCCTCTAGGTTTTGTGTCCCATTGTACCTCTCCATGTGACCGGCTTGAACTTTGAGGGCCACCGACACCAAGCTCGTCAGAGAAAGCCCTGCAGCCCAAAGCATATGACCGGCCACCTTCCCCGGCAGAACCTAGTCTTGAGAAGACGTTGGTCCTGTTGCGCGGAGGAACTCCTGCTGAACGAGATGATTCGGCCTAGAGAAACTCTCTCCAAGACAACCCACCACGCTCCTTCCTTGTGGTCGCGACGACGCGCTCCTCACGAGGGGACCGTCCGTGGTCATCGCGTGCGCGCTTGCCCATGTTGTCGCGATGACTACGAGGACTCGGCGAGCGACGGCGACCACGGGTAGCTTGCTCATGGGCGATGATCTTCGATGGTGACGAGGTCACGCGATCGATCAGAGCTGTCCGAATCATTCCGGCGGTTTGGGTGTCTTTGCTGGAGGAGTTGTTGACTTCTCCTAGAGACTTTAGGCCTTCACCAATCGCTCTAGGTTAGAAGTAACAAGATCGCCCATACGGGCGAGGTCGGCTGGTTGGTGGATCTAATCATCGGCCATGGCCGCGAAGTCGTCCCGACTACGCTCTAGGGTTCTGGGACCCCGAGGCATCCGCGTTACGCCCGACCGAGTCCGATTCGCGGGAACTAACCGGTTAGGAGAAACTTCGCGGGAGACTTGCCGAGGGCACGCGAGGTGGGTCGCGACGCGTCGCTTGCACCGATCGCGAGCGTACCGCGGTCGATTGATGGAATCGTCGAGGTTGCGACGAATGACTTCTTCTTTCGAAAGCCAGTATGACCTCATCTTGATGCCGAGCGAGTTAACACGCGGCCTCGCCCGCCGCCACGGCCGTGCGAGGATTCTCGAGGTTCTGCGATCGCCATGTTAATGCCGCGGGGCCATGCGAAGGTATGCTAGGCGGTGTCATCGCCAGATCTCCACGGGTAGAATCTACCGACATAGCCACGGAATCCGGCAGATCTAAACCGTCGTAAAGATCATCTGCTCGTAGTCATCGTCAATGACGGAGTGCGATCTGCGGCTATCTCTGCCATATAGGCAGAGACCTCCGTTCCAGATACGGAAAGTGTTCGAGACCGGACAGATCGATCTGAACTGACAGGGGATGAAACATCCTGTCCTTCTGAGTCGTAGCCCTCAGGAAGTATCTACAGATCGCCGCCCGAGTTCGACATGCTCGATCTGCTTGTCCCCATGGACGGCGCCAGCTGTCGACGGTTGGGATATTGACCCAAGTCAACCAAGGTTCTTCAAAGAGGAGATAGGAGACACGCCGAACAACCACTTAACAAAGAACGAGCAGGAGGCGGGGTTTTATCCTGGTTCAGCCTCTCAGAGAGATAATAGCCCTCGTCCAACCTTTCTTTATATCAAAGAGGATTACAAGGTGGAACTCGGCGAGATCGGCGAGTCTCACGAGTAGTATGCGAAAATCTATTGGCGTGGTCTCGTGCCCTCTACATGCCGAGGGGCCCTATTTATATAGTGCGAGCAAACCGACCTCCGAGGGAATATCGGTAGGGCTAACTACGAGATAAAACGAACTCAGTACATGCCAAATATATCCCGAGGCAGATAAAGTATACCCCTAGTCTTGAGGATCACGGCTCCTATTCCAATCCGGGAAACCACGTCCGGGTCTTCACGTAGCCGCGCAGAACTCTTGTTCGAGACGGACTCAAACACGATTCCTTGGCCACTATGCACCACGCCACCAGAAGCTCGTTGGCAGATGCATATGGGCCAGATAGAACCTTCCAGGGAGCTGGGCCCTGGTAGGCTGTTTGATTGGGCCGTCAGGGAGTGGGCCATGGCAATGGGCCGTAATTCTATCCCCGACAAAAGGTTTCAGGTCTGGGCTTCCTGTCCTCGAGTTTGCTTTTGGTAGCGCCTAAGTTTTTCACCTCTCCAAATACTTTCTCCGGCGCCAAACTTTCTCTCTCAAGCCACGTGATCTGTCGAAAATTGCCGGTTAGTCACCCTGGGGGTAGGACTGTCCTAGCTGAGTGTTAGTTTCTACTGCGCAGTTGAGCTAATGCCTTAGGCCGGACTGTCTGGCCCTGTAGGTCGGACTGTCCGGCCCAAGTGTTGTCCTCCCTGGCTTGCAAGTTCCATTTCTAGTAGGCGCTTGCCTTCGGCCGGACTGTCCGGACCTCCCTGTCCGAACCCTGTTGTGTCCCCTCTGTCTCAAATCGTATTTTTTACAGGGAGCGCTTGCCTTCGTCCGGACTGTCCGGGAGATGTCCGGGGTGTTGTCAGGCCTAAGTTTTGTTTCTGGATCTGAGATCTATTTTTCTAGGGTTTAGAAGCGGGGAGTATATAAGGGGTTTCCTACTCAAAGGAGAGCGTGAGAGACTCATTTGCAACCCTAGCCACCATTCCCCAAGTGTGAGAGCGCTCTCCTATGGATCCTAGCCCTAGGGTTTCCATGTGCATGTGAGGAGAGTGTTGGTGAGGTGAGTGTTCTCCAGATTTGTGCTCTTTGGGACTTCGTTGCCGGAAGGAGGATCTTCACCAAGCCGTCTTCATCAAGCTTTCATCGATCTCTTGTGCCTCCGTGTGTTGGGGAAAGTCCACCGTGTGTCGGTGGCCGCCGCCGTGCGTTGGCGGTGATGGAGTGAAGTTCATCATGTGTTGGTGGACACCGCTGTGAGTTGGTGGTGTGGATTTGAGGAGCTCACTGCGTGTGGGAGCACTCAAGACCGTGTGAGGGGTTAGGAGCTCACCTCGCCGTGTGTCGGTGAAAGAGTTTCCACGAGTGGATTGAGGCTGAAGGCTCGAGAGGGAGCCGGTTCTTGTGTGTCAAGAGCTTGCCTCAACGAGGAGTAGGAGTTCGTCTCCGAACCTCGGGAAAATATCATTGTGTCATTTTACTTTCCCGCAATTTACTTTCCCTCAAGCTTGTTCTTATATGCATGCCTGTGATGTGTGATGCTTGTCCATTGATTTGTGTGATATTCCTTCATGTCATCATGTGTAGTTCTAGGATTCTCTATCTAAGTGGTTAACTTTTAATTTGCATAATCATCAAGAAAAACACAAAAAAAATTAAAAGAAGTCCAATTCACCCCCCTCTTGGCCTTCGATCCCTTCAAGTGGTATCAGAGCGTTAGGATCTCCGCTTGTGCTTAACCGCTCGGAGATGGCTTCGGATGGGGGTAGTGTAGCTTCAAATAGAATTCCTCTCTTTAATGGTACAAATTTCCCTTACTGAAAAAATCGCATGAGATGCTATCTTCAGTCTCTAGGATAAGATGTGTGGAAAGCTGCAGAAAAACCTCTAGGCTTAGAGATTGATGAGAAAGTTGGTCCCACTATTGAGGATATTAGGAAACTTGACATAGATGCTAAGGCAATCAATGCTTTATTCTCTGGTTTGAGCATGGAGGTATTTGATCGTGTTAGTAATCTCACTTCTGCTAACTCTGTGTGGACCAGCTTAGTTGAAATCCATGAGGGCACTACTGTTGTGAATGAAGAAAAACTGTTTGTTGTTAAAGAAAAATTTGATCAATTTAAGATGCTTCCAAATAAATCTGCAAATGATATGTTCACTCGTTTGAATCCAATTGTCAATGAGCTCAAGGGGCTCGACTCTCCTTTATCAGATATTGAAGTTTGCAGGAAGATGATTAGAGTTCTACCAAGGGAGTACAGAGACATTGTCACTTATCTCTCAAATAGTGACGACTTGAAGTCAATGACTCCCACCGCACTGCTTGGGAGGCTATCTGCTCATGAGATGTTGATTGGCTGTGAACAAGATTCCAGTGCAAAGAGGAAGGACAAGGGGATAGCTCTCAAAGCAAGGGATCGTGAAACTAACCCTGATGACAGTGAAGATGAGTCTAGTGAGGATGACATTGGAGATGATGCCAAGGAGTTGGCATTGTTGATGAGGCGAGCTGGAAAGCTCATGGGCAAGTTCAACTTTGGTGACAAGAAGAAATGGAACTCAAGTACTTCCCAATCCAACAAAAATCCATTGGCTTCAATCAAATGTTATGAGTGTAACGAAAGGAGTCACATTGCCTCTATGTGTGACAAGAGGAAAGGCAAAGGGAAGTCCAAGGGAAAGGAAAAGAGAGTAGTGATAGTGAGAAGCCAAAGCACAAGGAAAAGGAGAAAAAGAAGACTGCTTACAAATCTGGCTTCAAAAAGTTCAACAAGCGAGATAAGAGGCAAGCTTTTATCGAAGAATGGGTAACTGATGAAGACAGCTCAAGCAACTCCTCATCATCTAGTTCGAGTGATGATGATGATTCTAGAAACAAGGGACTCGCTAGACTGGCTGTTACTGAGTCTACCCCACCTCCTCCTATGCTTCCACAACAGTGCTTAATGGCTTTTCCTGAAGATGAGGTATGCGACACGGACCCTTCTCATGCTGAATATGTTGAATTGATCAATGACATGACTCTTCACTTGCAAAAGAAAAACTTGAGAAACACCACTTTGAAAAGTCTCTAGATGTCATGATTGCTAGGTTTGATAGCTTGGATAATAATCATGAAGTTCTGTTAGTGTCTCATCGTGATATAACTGAAAAATGCAAGTTACTTGAAACTGAGCGTGATGATTTGCAAGAATCTATAGATGACATGATTTCTGTGCATACATCTTTTAAGCATGATCATGAATTGTTACTTGCCAACTGTGTCACTTCTGAAAAATCAAATGCTGCCACTTCTTGTGATGACTTAAATGATGAGCTTGCAATAGTAGTCGCATCTGTTAGGGTTAACACTGCCACTACTTGTGATGATATGATTAATGTCACTTTGATTGCCTCTAGCTCTAATGGCTCTACTAGTAATGCTAGCATTTGTGATTCTGATAATTGCAAGGGTGCTTTAGCTGCTAGAGAACTTGCCATTGAAAATGCTGAATTAAAGTCTAGGTTGAAACAGTTTGATAAAGGCCTTGGAAAGTAATATGAGGGGAGTCTTGCCTTAGACAAAATGTTAAAGGACCAAAGAAACCCCTTCGAGAAAGGTGGTTTGGGTTTCATTCCTGAGAAGAAGTCTAAGAAGAGAAGAAAAAGAAAAGGTCCTAGAACATCGGTCAAGGGGCAAAACTCTCATCATGCATATCCTAAGAAGAACAATCAATATCACAACACTTGGTCTAAAAACAACTGGCAAACTAGAAACATTGGTCATATGCACAACTTTGGTATGCACACTTGGCAGGGTCTTCCTCTAAGACACAACAGTTTTGATAAGCAATTTCATGCTAGGTCACAAGCCTGGAACTCTCATCATGATCACTTTCATGCTCCACCACCTAAGTTTAAGAAGGTGTATGTTAGAAAGTCTGCTGTTGTGATTGGTGATTACCTTCTGAAGAAAGACGAAAATGGAAAGGTCTATGCTAGGTTCATAGGGTCACCTGAAAAATTTCAAAACAAAAGACAAATTTGGGTGCTTAAGTCTTTACTTGCTGACTCATTTGCTGTTGACTGCTTGAGAGCTAACCCTCAGGGACCCAATGTGGTTTGGGTTCCCGAGTCACATAAATAATCTCTCCTTTGTGACAGGTGAACTACCGAAGTGGAGGACGCCATTGGGTCATCGATAGTGGGTGCACGCAACATATGACTGGCAATCCTCGGTTGTTCACTTCTTTGGAGGATGAAGGTTCCTCTCAGAACAAAATTACCTTTGGTGACAACAGAAAAAGTAAAGTGTTTGGCAAAGGACGAGTAGCTATCACTTCTGATCACTCAATTGACAATGTTCTTCTAGTTGATTCTTTGAATTTCAACTTGCTCTCCGTTGCTCAGATATGTGATTTGGGTTTTCATTGTCGTTTTTCATCTCATGGAGTATCAATCTTTGATGAGAATGAGAATCTGATCTTCAAAGGCTTCCGGTTTCAAAATCTCTAACTTGTGAATTTCAACTCTTCCACTTCTTGCATTTCGACATGTCTTCTTGCAAAAGTGTCACTCGGTTGGTTTTGGCATAGACGTCTCAGGCATGTGGGTATGTCAAACTTGAAGAAGCTTTTTAAAAATGAGTTGGTGCTTGGATTACGGGATGTGAAGTTCGAGAAGGATAAACTTTGTAGTGCCTGTCAAGCAGGGAAGCAAGTAGCGAACTCACACTTCGTGAAAAGTATCATGTCTATTACTCGACCTCTGGAGCTCCTACACATGGATCTTTTTGGCCCAACCACCTACGAGAGCATAGGAGGGAACTTGTATTGCTTGGTGGTAGTGGATGACTTCTCTCGCTTCACCGGGGTCTTTTTCTTGCCTGACAAAACTCCTGTTGGAAGTGTTCTCAAAAGGTTTGCAAAAAGAGCCCAGACAGAATTTGAATGTCTCATAAAAAAGGTGAGAAGTGACAATGGAACTGAGTTTTCAAATACTAATGTTGAGAGCTTCTGTGATGAGTATGGCATAGGGCATCAGTTTTTTGCTACTTACACCCCACAGCAAAATGGTGTGGTTGAGAGGAAAAATCGCACCTTGATTGAGATGGCAAGAACTATGCTGGATGAGTACAAGACATCTGATGTGTTCTGGGCTGAAGCAGTCAACACTGCTTGTCACTGTATCAATCGTTTATATCAGCACCGCTTACTGAAAAAGACCTCATATGAGCTTCTGGTTGGGAGACGCCCCAATGTCTCATATTTCAGAGTTTTTGGCTGCAAGGTGTTCATCTACAAAAAGAGGCAACACTTGGGGAAGTTTCAGAGTCGTTGTGACTTGGGCTTTCTTTTGGGGTATTCTTCCAAGTCCAAGTCTAAGTCCAAGTTCAATGAGACCACTGGTTTGGTAGAAGAGAGCTGTGACGTGAAGTTTGATGAATCAAATGGGTCACAAGGACAACATGACAATTTGGAGGATGTGTGTGATGAGTCACTGAAGAAGGCAATGGAAGAAATGAACATTGGAGATATGAGACCTAGCACTGCACCTAAAGAAAAGGAGCCTGAGTCACCATCTTCTTCGCTTGTCCCATTAACAGACTCAGGGGGAGCTCCGTCTCAAATGACCGATTTTATTTCAAGACCCCCTTTAGAGACAGCGGCTGAGACAGTGGAAGCAACACCATAGCCTGTGAGAACACATCACACTATTGCCCAGAATCATCCAGTTGATCAAGTCATTGGTGACTTGATTCAAGGAGTTCAGACTAGGTCGAGAGCTGCAAATTTCTGTGAGCATCATGCTTTTTGTCTCTAAACTTGAGCCAAAGAAGGTTGATGAGACATTGAGTGATCCTGATTGGATAAATGCTATGCATGAGGAACTGAATAATTTTGAAAGGAACAAGATCTGGACACTAGTTGAAAGGCCAAGCAATCACAATGTCATAGGGACCAAATGGGCGTTCAAGAATAAGCAAGATGAGCATGGTTTGGTGGTAAAAAACAAGGCACGCTTGGTAGCTCAAGGATTCACTCAAGTCGAGGGGCTAGACTATGAACAGACTTATGCTCCTGTGGCTCGCCTAGAGGCAATAAGGTTGCTCTTGGCATTTGCTTCATGTCATAATATCATTCTGGAACAAATGGATGTCAAGAGTGTCTTTCTAAATGGGCACATTGAAGAGTTGGTGTTTGTTGAGCAACCTCCAGGTTTTGAGAATCCTCGGCATTCAGATCATGTGTACAAACTTTCCTAGGCACTATATGGGTTCAAGCAGGCACCTAGAGCTTGGTATGAAAGACTGCGAGATTTTCTTGTACAGAAGGGTTTCAAGATTGGAAGGATCGACACAACCTTGTTCACAAAGGTTTGTGATGGAGATCTCTTCATATGCCAAGTGTACATTGATGACATCTTATTTGGAAGCAAAAATGAGGCGTTCTGCAAGGAGTTCAGTGATATGATGGCAAGGGAGTTCAAAATGTCAATGATGGACGAACTCAGTTTCTTTCTGGGATTTCAAATAAAGAAGCTCAAGACTGGTACATTTATCTCTCAGGAGAAGTACATTCAAGATTTGCTCAAATGGTTTGATTTGCATAATTGTAAGCCCATCAAGACTCCCATGGCGACAAATGGTCATTTGGATCTCGACGAAGGAGGTACCCCAGTTGATCCCAAACTCTATCCTCGCTCTATGATTGGTGCACTATTGTATCTCATTGCTTCTAGGCCTAATATCATGTTTAGCGTTTGCATGTGTTCTAGGTTTCAGGCTTCCCCTAGAGAATTGCATTTTTCTGCTGTGAAAAGGATTTTTCGATATCTCAAATTCTCACCTAGCATAGGGCTGTGGTTTCCAAAGGGTGCGCGGTTTGAGCTCTTGGGGTATTCAGATTCTGATTACGCCGGATGCAAGATTGACCGCAAGAGACCTTCTGGGGCCTGTCACTTACTTGGGAGGTGTCTTGTCTCTTGGGCTTCAAAGAAGCAAAACTCTGTGGCACTATCTACTGCTGAGGCTGAGTATATAGCGGCAGGGAGTTGTTGCGCTCAGATTCTGTACTTGACTCAATCCCTATTTGACTATGGGCTAAAATTTGACCATGTGCCTCTTTTGTGCGATAATGAGAGTGCGGTGAAAATTTCCAACAATACGGATCAACACTCGCGCACCAAACACATTGACATCCGCCACCACTTCCTTGGGACTATGTGGCAAAGGGTGACATTGTGATTGAGCATGTGCGGACAGAGAACTAGCTTGCTGACATATTCACCAAACCCCTAGATGAGGCACGTTTTTGCAAGTTAAGGAATGAACTCAACATACTAGACAGGTCGAACATTGCTTGAGCTGGCCAGGATTGTGCGTGTTACTTGTATATATCTTGTCTTTTTCTGTTACCTTGAGCGTATTCTATGGAGCTTTGCCTGTTATACCTTTTCAGATTACGCCTTATTGTTTCCATATTGATTCTGAGAGCCTTTACCGGTGTTATCTAATCACTTGCTTAATATCTGCTTAAATTCAAAATCTCTTTGCTAAATTGTTGTCGGAGAGAATGTGATAGGATTCCTATATCTAGTTGTTCCATTACTGTTGCTTTACTCTCTTTGGTTGATCCTATGCTACTAGGCTAGTTGATTTGATAAATCACTCTTGTCTTCTGCCTTGTTGAAAATAAGCAAATCTATAAAAAGTCTCAACAATTATGAATTTGGTGCTAAAACAACTGCAAAATAAGGCCAAAAGGGCCCTACATGTCTCACCAATCCTCCTCAATGAGATAGCTTGCCATTGCACTAGGCATGAAACTTAGGGGGAGTTTGGATGACCAAGATATTCATTTTCAGTGTCATACTGGATGGTATCGACAAAGGCTTGAGACATGGATTTTTGTGAAAAATAATGAAAATGTCTGAAACAAATCTAGGAAATGTGTTTCCTTTCAAATTTTTGTGAAAATGTTCAAAATGCTTGAGAATTGGTGTTGACAAGGTGGAGACTTTCTGTGATGAAATCTTTCTCTCTAGCCCTAGTTTGCATCTTTTGATTCCAAAGGAAGTTTGAGCACATTTTGTACTCCTAGATATAGTTTTCCTAACTTTTGCTCTTGGGTTAATGATTATTGAATTTCACAAGTTAATAGTGGCTAATATTGATCTCTGTGAGAATTTAACCTAGTTTTGGCTCAATTTTGAAATCTGGTGATCATGGAGGTATTTGCAATTGGTATAACCTCCAAAGCTCTCGTGGGTAAGTGTTTGAGGCGTGTTCTCTCTTTTTGGTTGTGTTTTGCCCACTGCTTTCCCTTTCGAAAGTCTATTGCTTCTCTAGCTCGAAAATGCCCAAGTTTGGTCCCTTGTATATCTCTTCAATTTCAAAAGAGTAAATTCAAGAAAATTTCCTAGTTTGGCATCTCAAGTGCTCCTGAAATAATCTCTTCAATTTTTGGAGCCTGCGGAGTGGAGAAATCATCTTCCGGGCGAGTTGTCTCTGCCGAGAAAATGCTTGATCCGGACTGTTTGGCAATGAGTCCGGACTGTCCGGTCCTTCCAGCTGAGAAATCGAAGTTTTTGGGCCACCTGGGTCGAGTCCGGACTGTCCGGGGTCCCAGGCCGGACTGTCCGGCCCGCCGATCTGCTCGTCTCTTCGGGATGTTTCCCAGCGCCCTGTCCAGCCGTTGCGTCCGGTCTGTCCGGTCTCAGGCTTGTGCCTCCTGTTCCGAGCCAGCCCACCTCTTCACTTGCTGTATCTCCTTCCCTTCTTGCTCCTTTTATCTCTTATCTTCTCCAAACCGTGGCTCTCTTCCCTCTCTTTTCTCCCTCTTCTCCAACACTTCCTCCACCTCGATCTTCTCCATCCCGGCATTCTAACTCGATTCCTCCGGTGATTTGCAAGCCCCTGAGGTCCTCTTCCGCACCTTCTTGTTGGTTTTTCAAGGGAGGGCCTCGTTTGGCTGGATTAAGATGATGGATGCTTGTGCCCCCATGGCTAGGTTTTGGCATTTTAGCTCCATTCTCTCCGGCTAAACCTTGCGGGGTTTATCTCCTGGGCGTGGTGAGTCACCTTGTGGCTTAGTTCCGTCCATTCCTTTGATCTATCTTCACGAATCATGCCCGGTATTTTGCGCTCCCTAGTTGTTATTTATTTCAAAATGGTGGTTGTGTGGCTTGCTTGTGGTGCAGGTGTGCTATTGCAGGGAGGTTTTGGGGCTGCTTGTGTCATCTTTATTCAGAAGTGCTCTGATTTCACGTGATTAAGCTATTGAGTAATCATGGTTCGTCACTCCAAAAGGAAAGTAGTCGGCAGCTCTAGTTATGGAACCAGTGATCCGCATCGGTTTTCTAGGGATAATGTGAAAAGTGGGGCTAACCGTGGAAAGCAGCCGGTGAGGAAAAATCCCTCCACATATGTTTATCAGGAAGATGACTCTAAGGAGTCTGATTATGAGATGGATATGGACTATGAGGAAGAAGATGACGATGACGATGATGTCTCCGAGGAGAATGAGGAAGATGAGAGCGCCGAGGAAGATGAGACTGAGTATGCTCGACCTGTTGCCCCAAGGGGGTATGCATGCTCTTTTGCTGATTATGGCACAGTATCTCGTGACCTAACTAAGTGGGCAGATAAGTACATTCGTCAATTGCGCAGGCCACAACTCTCTAAGTGGTTTTTTCGCCCTCCTCAGCTAACTGGTGATACTTTCAAACATCAAGTGCATAAGGATCTTTATCTGGGTTATCTTTCCAAGGGCTCAGTGTTCGTACCTCAGTTTGTCCAGTGGAACCGTGTTGCTAAGGCCACTAATTCAAATGATATCATGGAGGGCTGTGCAGTTACTCCGGGATTGGTTGAACTTCTGTCTGCTCCTTTTGATTATGATCCTCGAGTGATTATGGAAGTATATGCAACAATGTGGATTACTAAAGATCATACCAAGTTGACATTCTCTTTTGGTGGCTCTCAGTATTCTTTTCACAAATGTGATCTAGCAACTATATTTCATCTCCAATGTGTAGGTGTGTGTATTCACAGTGAGGTATTTCATGGGAGATGGGCTACTGAGGGCATTTCTCCAGCTGACAATCTTATTGCTTACATGTTTAAGAACACTGATGACCCGGATTTCTGTACTAACAAAACCTATTTTCTTCAAGACAATCTCTCGGTACTAGAAAAAATACATAGGAGGTCCTTAATCAGCAGGAAAGGATACCGTGATAGATTTCTGCCCAGCCTCAAGTGGACATGCCACTATATTCTCAATAAGGTTCAGATAAATTTGCCGGACTTGCTGATTGGTGAGATGGAGGAGGACATCATAAGAGGTTTTCACAAGGAGCTGTCGTTTGGACATATTCTGTGCTACTATCTTGCTCAGAAGCAGATTGTCTAGGACACAGTGTTCACTCATCAGATGACTAAGTATCAAATGGTTATCCCCAAGCAAGGAAGCAAGCGAAAGGCTCAGCGTCGACATGGTGATCACACTTCTACCTCCGCACATGGTGATTTTGCAGTTTCGCCGGCACCTCCAGTTGTGCCTCCACCGCCTCGTGAGTGGCCTGATTTCTCTAGATTCATGGATTGATTTGACAACCTTGTTGTTGATCAAACTGCCAGACATAGCTCCTATGTGTCTTGGCACAATGAGGCAAATGAGAGGCATGGAGAGTATATGCAGTGGCATAATCAGGCAACTAATTGGCATAACGATGCAGTGGATTGGCAAGGCAATGTGTCTTCTCAGCTGGCAGATTTGCAGACTCAGAACATTGCTCACACTCAGCGCATTGCTCACACTCAGCGCATTGATGATCTTTATGGTGGTGTTCAGATTTTGAGTGAGTAGCTTTTTGGGATGGCTCTTGATCCTAACCAGTATCCTTCTCAGGCTAAGGTTTATTCATCTATGGATCCTTCTGACTTTGCTACATCAGCTGGGGCATCTTCATCTCATATTGATCAGGGCACGTCCTCTGCAGCTTCCCCTCCACGTGCATCTAGTGCACCTTCCACCAAATGGCCACCGCTCAGGCGCAACATCTCCAAGTTTTTCACTCGTCGCCTCACTAAGAAGTGAGGTTCCCTTCTAGGAGTTGTCCCTTTTGGTCCTTGATGCCAAAGGGGGAGTATGAGAGCTTTGGATCTATCTCTTGTATCTTGTTTGTGCTAAACTTTTGGTCCTGTTGTTCCTGTTATTTGCTTTTGTGTTAAACTTTGTGACTGGAACTTGTTGTGCTAAACTTTTGGTCCTGTTGTTCCTGTATTTGCTTTTGTGTTAAACTTTGTGCCTGGAACTTGTTGTCCTTGTGCTAAACCTGAGTGCATTTGTCTAGGGGGAGCTAGTATGCATTGCATTCTCTCTTATTCTTAGCCTTGTATATTCTGTTGGAACTAACCCCTGTGCTAGAAATTCCCTTTGTTGAGATAGAATTGCAGATGTTAGCATCAATCACCAAAAAGGGGGAGATTGTAAGAATCAAGCTACCAAGGGTTTTATTATTCATTTTGTAGATTGATGCACTTAATTCTCAAATGGGAACTCTTGGTTTTCATGTATCCCACAAAGCGGTGATTTCCTGGCGTTGACTTCGCTCAAGACTAAGGACTTTATTTTCATATTTCTTCAAAGTTCTTGGGTGAGTTGTTGGCGTGACTTAGTTGCTTATGTGAATTCTCTTTCTGGCAGCAGGGTCCCAGGAGCACAATTGAGTCTTTAGTTATCTCAGTTTCAGAACTCCTTCAAAAGGTTTCAGGTCTGGGCTTCCTGTCCTCGAGTTTGCTTTTGGTAGCGCCTATGTTTTCCACCTCTCCAAATACTTTCTCCGGTGCCAAACTTTCTCTCTCAAGCCACGTGATCTGCCGAAAATTACCGGTTAGTCACCCTGGGGGTAGAACTGTCCTAGCTGAGTGTTAGTTTCTACTGCGCAGTTGAGCTGATGCCTTAGGCCGGACTGTCCGGCCCTGTAGGTCGGACTGTCCGGTCCAAGTGTTGTCCTCCCTGGCTTGCAAGTTCCATTTCCAGTAGGCGCTTGCCTTCGGCCGGACTGTCCGGACCCTGTTGTGTCCCCTCTGTCTAGAATCGTATTTTTTACAGGGAGCGCTTGCCTTCGTCCGGACTGTCCAGAAGTTGTCCGGGGTGTTGTCCGGCCTAAGTTTTGTTTCTGGATCTGAGATCTATTTTTCTAGGGTTTAGAAGTGGGGAGTATATAAAGGGTTTCCTGCTCAAGGGAGAGCGTGAGAGACTCATTGGCAACCCTAGCCACCATTCCCCAAGTGTGAGAGCTCTCTCCTATGGATCCTAGCCCTAGGGTTTCCATGTGCATGTGAGGAGAGTGTTGGTGAGGTGAGTGTTCTCCGGATTTGTGCTCTTTGTGACTTCATTGCCGAAAGGAGGATCTTCACCAAGCCGTCTTCATCAAGCTTTCATCGATCTCTTGTGCCTCCGTGTGTTGGGGAAAGTCCACCGTGTGTCGGTGGCCGCCGCCGTGAGTTGGTGGTGTGGATTTGAGGAGCTCACCGCGTGTGGGAGCACTCAAGACCGTGTGAGGGGTTAGGAGCTCACCTCGCCGTGTGTCGGTGAAAGAGTTTCCACGAGTGGATTGAGGCGGAAGGCTCGAGAGGGAGCGGTTCTCGTGTATCGAGAGCTTGCCTCAACAGGGAGTAGGAGTTCGTTTCCGAACCTCGGAAAAATATCCTTATGTCATTTTACTTTCTCGCAATTTACTTTCCCGCAAGCTTGTTCTTATATGCATGCCGGTGATGTGTGATGCTTGTCCATTGATTTGTATGATATTCCTCTATGTGTAGTTTTAGTATTCTCTAGCTAAGTGGTTAACTTTTAATTTGCATAATCATCAAGAAAAACATAAAAAAAAAATTAAAAGAAGTCCAATTCACCCCCTCTTGGCCTTCGATCCCTTCAAGTGCTACTTAGAGTTTTGGTAAGGTCCCAACACATTCCACCGAGAAGTCAAAAACCCTAGCACGCTCCCACGCCTTGAGGCCATGACCACTATTCCGCGTGACCCTACACGGCTCCTTGAAACGCGGGATATTATAGTGGACCGCATCCATCCCCCCGCTATTTTGTAGGGATTTTGTAGGAACGATATGTCTATACAGATTATTTCTAATAGGATAAACTAATTGTTTCAGCATGCTAGACATATTGTTCCAATAGAAAAAACTAATTGTTGCATTTGGCTAGGCATATCGTTCCAGTAGGCTAAATTAATTGTTTCAACAGCCAAAAATACTGTTCCAATAGGTTGTACAAATTGTTCCAACAGGCTAGATAGATTGTTCCAACAGGCTAAACTAATTGTTTCAACATGTCAAACATATTGTTTCAATAGGCTGTACAAATTATTTCATCAGGCTAGACGAATTGGTTCAATAGGCTAAACTAGTTGTTTCAGCAGGCTATATATATTGTTCCAATAGGCTAAACCAATTGTTTTAGCATGTTATATATATTGTTCCAATAGGGTAAACCAACTGTTTTACTTGGTTATACGTTTACTAGGTAAAAGTAATTGTTTCAGCAAGCTAGCCAGATTATTTCAATAGACTAAACTAATTGTTGCATTAGGATAACAAATAGTTTCATTAAATTTTTATATAGCAACATTGGTCTTGTTTTGTTCGTAAAAATACGAGAAACGCAGCAGTGCAAACGGTTTGTGCATTGAAACACCCAGTCAAAAATTATGGCTGCCGATAGAAAAACAAAAAATAGAATCTTCGCTGATGTCAGCTGATATCATCACGCAAAAGTGGGAGGAGAAACGAGCTGGTGGGCTCGCTATGTTTTGCTCGCTCGCGCGTGATACCACAGTTGTTGGGCTGAGTGGACGGACGAGACGTCCCATAAAAACTTTTTTGATCGGACGTCCGTCCTAAAGTCGTCGCCAAATCAATAGAGTAAAGCTCCATCATATTTTGTTGTGTTTTTATTTTTTTATGTGATTGTTCCTTTACGTTATAATGGACTGCTCTTGAGTTTGTTGAAAACTGCCCCCACGTCGTCCTGTACGGGGCGGCTCGGGCGGCGGCGACTCCTCTAACCAAGCCACTTCCACCGGCGCCCTCGCCGGCCACCGCCGCCGGCAGCTAGCCAAGGCGGCGGCCTCCCTCCCTCCCTCCTCCCTCCCTTCCTTCCTTGCGGTGGCTGGCGGCCTCATGGGCGGCATCCTCCTCCTTCGGCCGACGCCCTTCGCCAAGTCGGCGGCGCAGAGGCGGATTCGCCATGAATGGCTCGATCCGGAGGTGTGGCGGCCGGATCTGCCGGAGGCGCGGCGTCTTTCGCCAACTCGGGGCGCGGCGGCGTGGCTGGCCGGGTCTTGGTGGCGATGCCCATGGTGGCGGCGGCGGTGCCGTCGGTGCCCTCCGCCGAGGCCCTTGGTGGCGCCATCGTCGGTGGTCGGTTGGCGGTGGCCGGCGGCGGCCGTTACGTCGTTGGCTGGCGGCTTTTGCGTCGGCTAGCGGCTCCGGTGGCAGCCGTTTGTGGTCGCTGGCCTCGTTTTGCTGCTGGGCGGTCGGCGTCCTTCTCTTCGGCTTCGACGGCTCCGACGGATTCTCGGAGTTGGTGGTTGTCTGTGGGGGGAGGATAGCGGAAGTTAGGTGTATCCATTCAGATCTGGCCGATATATCACAGGTTGATTCCCATGGGCGGTTTGGCGGTTCGTCGTCGGTGCTGATCTTGGATGGCTGAGCGGCTACTTCTCGTAATGGCGTCTTCATCTTTTGCAGTGGCTTCCATACCAAACCACAGACCTGAGTCACCTTGGCATCGACTCACAGAATCGCTTACCTGTGTGACTCATCCCGTCTTCAGTTTGATCATGCGAATTTTGGGCGTGTGCCTGTTGGCTGTTTCGTGACACTGTTGTCGTGGGTGTGTGACTGAAGAAGGTATGCTTGTCGCGGAGTTCGTGGCTGTTTGCAGTTGGCCAAGGTTGGGAGGTATGGCGGCAACTGGCTTGGAAAGATAGGGGAGGTAGCATTGGGGACTTCGTTTGGGTGGTGCTTTTTGGTATCAGTTCGTCAACTCCGAGGAGAATTCCCTAGATCTGGCCTTAGTTGGTTGTATCTGGCAATGATGGCAATGTTTGTTTCCCTTTGTTGAAGGCATTGTCTGGGGTTCGATGAATTTCTCTATAAGGTGAAAACCTATGCTCTGGCCTTTGCTGGTTGGATCATGGCAGTGGTGGCACGCTTGCGTGTCATTTCCTTCTTGGAGGCGTTGTTTTTGGATGACCCTCTCGCGATCTACGTGTTGCTATGATGGGGCATGATTTTGAAGACTTTGTTGTGGTGTAGTTTGCTTCGGCGTGATATTTGTTGTCATGTCGTTTTTTTTTCTCTTTAATAATTTTAAATTTGTGATCCCCATATATCTAGTAGGAAATGGTCTTAGTGTGATTGTATCAATAAAGCTTCCATTGTCTAAAAAATAATTTGGACTGCTCTTGCTGGAAAGGTTTCTCACAGCGAGACTATTTCGATGCGTGATTATTGAACGGCTGTGCACACCCGTATCCAGTTCCATTCCACCGAGAAGTCGAAAACCCTGGCACGCGCAGCCGACGCCGCGAGGGCCATGACCACCGTTCGGCGTGAGTGACCAAGCCCGGCTCCTTGAAACGCGGGACATTATAGTGGTCCGCATCCATCCCCCGGCTTCCCTCCTCTCTTTCCTCGCGGATTCCAATTCCCACGCTTCGCCCCTACAAAGTAGGCACAAAGCCGCCAATTCCCCACATCTCATCTCCATTCCCCTTCCTCAGCCGCCGATCGAATCCCGTTCCATTCTCGGCGCCATGCCCAGCGCCGTGTGCCCGCAGACCCTGGACCTGCCCACCCCTCCGCCGCACCTCCTCTGCGCCGCGCCGCCGTCCCCACCGCCCGCCCCCGACGGCGCCCCCGCGCCCGCCGCGTTGCTCTCCCAGGACGACCTGAAGCGCATCGCGGCGCACCGCGCCGTGGAGCTGGTCGCGCCCGGGATGACGCTCGGCCTCGGCACCGGTTCCACGGCGGCGCACGCGCTCGACCGCATCGGCGAGCTTGTCCGCCTCGGCAAGCTCCAGGGCCTGTCCGGCGTGCCCACCTCCCTCAAGACGGAGGCGCACGCGCGGCGGGTCGGGATCCCGCTCGTCCCCCTCGCCGAGGACGCCGTCGCCATCCACCTCTCCATTGACGGCGCGGACGAGGTTGACTCCGAGCTCAACCTTGTCAAGGGCCGCGGTGGCTCGCTCCTCCGCGAGAAGATGATCGAGGGCGCCGGCGAGCGGTTCGTCGTCATCGTCGACGAGTCCAAGCTCGTGCCCCGCCTCGGATGTACCGGCGCCGTGCCCGTCGAGGTAGTGCCTTTCGGCTGGGCGCACACCCTCGGCCTTATCAAGAATCTTTTCCACAAGGAGCCTGGATTCCACGCCAGGCTCCGCACGGTCAAGGCAAAGGGCGCCGCCGGCGACGCCGACGAGGAGAAGCCGTTCGTGACTGACAACGACAACTACATCGTGGAGATGTTCTTCGAAGGTGGCATCCTTGGGAACCTGCGTGAGATCAGCGACAAACTCTTGCGCATAACTGGCGTTGTTGAGCACGGTATGTTCCTTGGCTTGGCAACCTCGGTGATAGTTGCCAAGAAGGACGGCGGCATATTGGTTGTCCACAAGTAGCTGCAGCGATGGGGAATTTAGTAGTGGTAACAATTGTGCTAGTACTAGAATTCAGACTTCTCAGTGCTGGAGAAAAGCAATTCATGCTATTTCGACATAGATTTTGTCGAGAACTGCAGTTTAAGCAAACATAGAATCTGCCCTCTTTGGAATAGGAGCATTACACACAGCTCCTTTTGTTGTATCTGCTGAAATTTTGATGTGCTGTTTGGACTCCATTATAGTGGTAAACTGTTAACTCAATGCAAGTGCTAATAATGATAACGGATCTGCTCTCTGGCAGTCGCCTGGGCGGCAGCTCAGCCGCCCAGGTGACTTCTCTGACGAGCGGATCTGGGAAAGGTGGGGAGGGGTAGCGAGCGGAGGGAGAGAGTGGGGGAGAGCACCTACGCTGCCCGGCCGTCTTCCTCCTCGCCGGCGCCGCCGTCTTCCTCCTCTTCGTCGAGCTCTCCGTCGGGTTAGGGTTTAGCTGGGTTCGGGTTCGGGTTCGGGTTGGGGTTCGGTAGGGCTTAGAGGATGGCCGGGGAGGTGGCCCTGGCGGTTGGTTGGGGGATGGAGTGAGGGCGGAGGCAGGCCACGCCACGGCCGGGGAGGGTGAAAGCGGTTGGGTTGGTGGTGGCGGGGTGAAGGCTGGGTTAGGGTTAGGCGGGCAGGGCAAGGCGGAGGAGAGGCGGAGGAGCAGGAGCGGAGAGGGTCGAGGTCGGGTCGGGTTAGAGGCGGAGGAGACCAGGAGGAGGAAAGTGTGAGAGAGAGTGGGGGGGCGGTGGCGGTTGGATCTCGATCCAACGGTCACAAAATCGTCATACGCCACAAAACCCAATCGATCGCCAGTAAAGTCAATCCCTAATGATAAATTAGTAATAATAAAATTGCAATTCAAGATTAAGCAAAGTTCATGCTTTAATTTTGGGGTAGCCTTAGGCAGGGATTTCGATTTGCTCCTCTTGACATGTATATAAACTTTGACATCAGTAAAACGGCTATGGCTCCAATATATATCATGTTAAATGGTTTGTTAGTTTCTTCGGAAAACAATTTGGTGGATACAGAGTGTAAATTCCCACCTGTGCATACCTGTCCTGGATCACCGACGCGTGGCCGCCGCGCCCATCCAACGCAGCAGGCAGCAGCACCCATCGAAGCCCAGTCCCCGCGAGCCCTCGGCTCAACCTCCCAGCCCCAGCTCGGCTTCGGCCTACCTCCCCGTCCCAGCTTGGCTCTGACCTTTTCCCTTCGTCTCAGCCCACGATCGCATCATGATCGCATCTCTTCACATGCGGCGCCTCCACGAACTCACAGCCGCCCCGGCCTTTTCTTCTGTGATCCCTGTGCCACCTCCATAAACTTGCGGAGTGCCAGAATGTTAATGTCTTCGCCTTTAGAAGCTAGGAAATTAGAGTTTAGTAGCTGTTTCAAGAAACTCCTTGTTCATCTATTACCATCAGACAGCTTTACTCTTACTCTGCTTGTGCCTTTGCTTGGATAGTAAATTTTCCTGATATCAAATGGCAATAGGGAACTTGGAAGTAATCCTGCATAGATTCATTAGTGGGTGGTTATCAAGAATCATAGAACTATTTTGAAGCAGACTCTTTTGAAGTATTGGAACATATGTCTTGTATGCTGTATGTTTTCCCCCGAGTTTTACACCATGTTAGCACATGACAGAGAAATGGATGATGGTATTTGTTGCAAAATTAGCATAATGAGCAAGATTATACAATATTCCATAATGAGTACAGCAATAAATAAATGCAAGCCAATTGAACCATAAAGCATGTATTCCTCAAATATGACCAATAAGACATAAGAATACATGATAGCCTCAAAAGGATTCAATGCTGCCCAAGGTAATAAACCCAGCAAAAAGCTCAAGATTTTATTGATGATGTTGTTCTCAGATTGCAAACAGGGGTTGCTAAATAAATTAGCCATCCAACCGTATTTGGGCATATTAATCACAGGTTTAATAATCTGAAAACCAGAATACAAGCCTTAAACAGTACTGCTCTAGATCAAAACAGCAAGTATGTACTCTATGTGTATGCCAAAGATGCCTCAGTGAATACCAAGGATTAAAAGATCACAACTGCTGTTCGGCCAAACAAAATCGCCACTGAACAGATCTGAACAGCAGCTCTAACTCCACTACAGAACTAGTAGAAAGATACAACCAGCACTAGTTCTCTAGAACAAACACCATGTATTGAACCAGAGTAATTAACCAAATAATCCAGGCACATAGCACTAGACAACACACATATAGACACAATCAGGAAGACTAAGAGCAGTACTATTATGGTCTATCAAATTCTTATTTAACAGATTATTATGCCTCATCCATTGCAATCATCACCGAACAAAGATCAGAGCCACAACACAGTGCATCCATAAATGGTCAAACGGCCTCTAGCTCGAAGGCTAGTCTCCCAGAATCAACCAAAACGGTCCACTGGACAAGAGGGAAGGAGAGTTCTTATAGTGCGTTGGATCCGAGCCAACAATGCCGAGGCAAAGCGTGCGAGGCATCGCCCCGAAATCAAATCGCCGTGCTAAGCACCACAAGCGAAACGATCCGGAGATACGATGCCGATATCCTCACTGCGGTAGAAGGCCGGGGAGGAACCCGAGGAGCGAGAGGAAGGAGCAAGCAAGAGGACGACGCCCACCGGAGGCCACCGAGTACCGGATCGCAGAGAGCGGCACGAGTACACCTCCAAAGAACCGGTAGCCGACCAAGAAGCGGCCGGACTCGTGAAACCACCGAACAGCAGGGTCACGAGAGGAGTGAGAGGAGAAGGGGGAAAACGCAGAGAAAAACTCAGAACCTAGAGAGAGAGGAAGCTGCAGCCTCTAATAGGGATAGAGTCGCTTACGCCCTCCGAGAAGCCCGGCCACAACGGCCACGACGCCCCACGAAGCCGTCCAACCCTAGGGCTGGGGCACGAACGGGGCGAGCTCGCCCCCCTGCATGCTCCTCTCTCTCCCCCTCTTATTCTCTTATGTGGGCCGGCCCAAAAGGGGCAAAAGCCCAACAGTATTTTGGCTGTTTTTTACTGTATGTTAGCACATTTAAGAGAAAAAATGTTTAGTACTAAGGAAATGATTAAACACCCCAAACCAGATGCAATGCTCTGCCTTTTGCTGAATGCATAATGTTAATGCCTTTGCCTTTACTCTTTCATCTGTTAACTGCAAAGTATAGAATGCAGAAAATGGTATATTTCACCTGTACTCTCCTATATGTGTCCTTCCTGCCATTGCTTTGGTTGTAAAGGCAGCAAGGTCCTAACAAAATTCTGTGAGCCCACATAACAAAGGTGAATAAACAGACATAAAAGTGAATGAACTCTGTATTTTTATTTATTGATAAATTGTACAGACAAAATAATCACTGAACATAGTTATCCTTGCAGGAAAAAGTACATTGATTGAACTCGGTTACATATTCACCGCTGGAATCATTTACATGTTCATTCACTGAACTTAGTTACAAATTGGCATCACACACTCGCAATATACAATTCAAATCATTTACATGTTCATTCACTGAGCTTATCAGAATCCTTACTTGGTGTGTCATGCATAAACCACGGGACAATACAATTCAAATTACAATTCAATCGAAACCATGGTTGAAGTCTATCTGAACCATGGCGCCAACTGCCATCTGCCCATAGCTCGATGTAGTCTTGGTTGAAGTCTATATGAACCGTATACAACATAATTACAAGTGCGGCCATGAGGCGCGGTGGCTGCAGAGCTCGGTGAAGTCTTGGCGACGGCGAAGTACGGAGGAGGCTGCCACCACATGGTCGTCATCGTCGTCTCGGCGTCGGCGAGGGGTCGCCACCGCCGTCGTGGTGGGAGGAGCCGCCACCAAAACCCTAGGGTTGGGGTCTCCCGATCTGGGGGTGCCGGCATCGGGGTTGGGGGAGAGAGAGGTGCTGCGCACCAGAGTCGGGGCGACAGGGGGAGAGGGACGGCAGGACGAGAGTTCTCGGTGGCGGTGGTCGCCGGCGTCGCGGGTATGTGTGTGTGAGAGAGAAACTGACGGGGAGGGGAACTTTCTTCCCCAGGAGCCGAGCCTGTAGACGAGCCGATCGGGGAGAGTAGCTGATACATCGCCCCCGCTGCTGCGTTGGATGGGCGCGGCGGCCTGCGGCGATCCATGGCGGGTATGCACGGGTGGGGATTTACACCCCGTATCCATCAAATTGTTTTCCGTTTCTTTACGGTCGATGCTAGTGTTTAGATTCGTTTGTCTTTCGGACAAGCATCCCATTTTTGTTTCTGGAGTGATTGCCTCACCACGAGACACTCTCGTCCCCGGAAGTTGCGTTGAAATCTCACTTAGGTTATCCGTTAAGGCTTCATTGGTTTGGGGTTAGATTTAATTGATTAGCTAACCTTAACCCAGGCAGATTAGTTTAACCTAGCTTAATCCATCTTTCGTGTTTAGCTATTAATCGGGTTAATACGTATTGTTTGGTTGGGTTATTTGGTTAGTAGAGAGGGTTTAAGTTATTCCACCTTCTGGCTAGTTTGTTGATCCTAGTTTAGCGGGGTTATTAACTTAATTTACGTAACCCTGGAATGCTTGGTAAGTGAAATCCTTAATTCAACTCGTAACCCTGAATAAAAAACAGGCCAAGAGATGAAGTGTCAATTAGATGACAGTTAATTGTTGAGGTTGAGGTCGCTGGCGCACATGTGCTTCCCAATGAGATGACATCCATGTCACTTAAAACAAATTGGAAAAATAAAAATTTCAAAAGCCTTGGAAATAAATTTACTTGTTTTTCATACTGAGTAGCGTAGTTGTGGAGTTGTTGTAGTCTTCCTTTGACTTGACCATTATATTCTCACCATAAATGGAGTAAATGACGTGGCAGAGCTATGAGAGCAATATGGTCCGTACTCGGTTCTCAGCATGCTTTTGTAGACCGCCCCTTTTTGTGCTTATGTGCATATGCAACTTGAGTTGTTTATATATGCTCTGTCGTATATCTTGCTACAAAGCGGGAGGATGGAGATCTGTTTGGAGCATTGGCCTTTTGGCGCAGTTTGCCTTTTCGACATTGTCGGTAATACGATGTGTTCGATTTGTAGAGGCTGCTGGCCATGTCAATGGATTGGTAATGGTCAATCTTTTTTGTTGGTAAAGTTTAGAGAGTTTGGATTGACGGCAATGAAACACGCCAGATTTTGGTAAGGCCCTGCTTGGGAGTGTAGTATATTTTTACACTTGTAAACAATTACAAGTGTAATCTATTGGGCACAAGAAGCAACCGGATTTCTTTTTGCTTGCTTGGGAGATGTAATTTTTTACACTTGTAAAAATTTACATGCATACTGTATGGGAATGAATTTCCAAATTGCAATGGACAACATGGAGCTATTTGAACTGATGATCTCACTAGATTCAAATCTGCATTACACATGCATTCATATAGCATTCTACTACTACATCAAAAGACAACCAAAGACCGTGTGCTGTTCATTTGAAGATTGACACAAAATGGTTCATGACTTGAACAAAACATAGACGGTTCAGCGTGCTGTTCATTCTACTACTAATCAAATTAAACATAGACATTTCAGGACTTGAACACAGCATCTAAAAACTGAAATAAAACATCTTTTCATTTGCATAAGATTGACAAAAGATTGAAGGCCATCAGCACAAGGTCGAAGGCAACACAAGATTGAAGGCCATTAGCTGTTCAATGACCAGTCCTGTAACAAGTAGAGAGCAATAGTATCATTAGTACTATTTCAGTGATTTGGGCTTGGCAAAGCTACAGCTTGACATGGCAAAGCAGAGACTATAAAGCAAAGCAAATATACTAGCATCAATTTGACAGTTTGGGGGTCTTTGGTTAGTAAAGACTACCTTGCATGTATAACTTAAACTGTTTGCTCCTACTTGAACATCACCATTGCGTAAGGGCACAACAAGGTTCAGAGTTTGCACAATTTAAGCATTGCCAGGAATAACTGAGAAAAGTTGGTCAGCCAAAACTAGCACCAAAACCATGCTCCTATTCTTAAAAAAAAAAACCATGCTCCTAAAGGCAGATTTACATCTTCAGGATGCACTACTCATTTCCTAAAAACACAAAGCACAGTAGTCCAGTACTCATCAAACAAGGAACGAGGCCATTTTTTTCCCTCTTTAACAAAACAAATAATGATCTTGTACTGATTGATTAAAAACAAAGCTTTCCACAAATGCATGGGCTAAGCTTTACTTCATAAGAGACCGCCTCATCTGAGTATATAGCGATTATAGAGAAATTGACAAAAATTAGTATGCTGGTACTAGCTTTTCTGCAACCTCTAGTACTAATTAAGACCTACAAATACTTGAGCATGAAACAAACACAAAAAGGTAAATGAGGAAACAAAAGCATAACCAACAATAACCCAGCCACAACTGTTTTTACTACTGACCAACTTACATTCAGAAGTTACAGGTTTTCATATTGAGGTTTTGACAATGTTGATCAATGTAGACCAGTTACCAGTAGGCAGTAGTTGGCTGGAAACTAACATCCAGTTCAGCACTAGTCATCAAAGTGCACAACAAAAATAGAGAGAACTTACCTCGTGTCACTTTCCAAGTTTCTCGACCTCTCTCTTCAACCACAGACCACGCAACCTTGGCTCATAGCATAGGAAAAATTGCCTGTTTGTTGGATCCTTGAAGACATCTGAGGCACAGATCTTGATCTCATCTGAGACATCTGTCATCTCTTGCAGTACTTGAAAGCATCTTGCTATGGAGTCATTGCCTTGCTTCAAAGACTGATCTTTCGAGCTAGCCTGCTCCTTCTTGAAGTCAAAATAAGCTGCCATGGTTTGTTCCATGATAGGCACTGAAGATTTGCTATTTTGCCTCTTGAGCTTGCTCTTTCTAGCCCTTGAACTGCACGCCTTGAACTGTCATTTCTTTGTGCACTTTGATCTCCACGCTCTTCACCATCCAAATCTTCGTGATCTTGCATCTCACTATCGAAGACCCTTACCATGTCGGCCTTCTTTTGACATGAGTACATATTGTTATCTTCTTCATCACATTCTTGACCATCCAATACATTTATCTCAGACTCATTTCTCTTTGGGGAGGGAGGTGAACTTATGCTGTCATCGGGGCTTGCTTCCCACGACCGTTTTCTTGTATAGCTTGATAGGGTTTTGCTCTTCGTGCCAGCATCCACAGGTGGTTGAGTAGAAGTGAAACAATACTTGCCTTCTGCAAGTTGCCCTGTTAATACATAAAATGCATCAAAGAATAGTGTCACTGTTGCAATAGTAACTAAACTTTGGCATACAAAAGAGCATTATTTACCTTCATACAGCCTACCCAAGGAATCATACAAAGGAAAGCTTTTGTTTTCATATCTCTTGAACTTAGAGTCCTCCTGCAAAATTAATAAACAATTTGTAGTCTTACCCCAATAATTCTAGCAATTACTCTTTTGACATTCAGCAATTAATAAACAAGTTGTACTCTTACCCCCATTGATTTCAGCCCATTTTTCAGGTGTGGTGCTAATCATTGATGCTTCATGATTCCAAGATATTCCACTACGTCTGCGAAGAGTCTTGATTGCTTTGTAATCTTTCTTCAGTACGGCCTCTTTGTCTTGAAGTTGACCTCTAGAAAACCCAGCTGCTGGAAACATCTTGTTGAATTCCTTCACGATTTTATTCCAACCCTCGGTGCACCATTCATTTTGACCACGGTAGTGAGAAAGATTGTACTCAATGAGTACATCAACCAATCCCTTCTCATATCTTGACGTCCACCTGGCTCTAGTTGACATAATGGCTATGCCAAGGAAAAACATGATTAAAGAAAGGATCAAATCATTCGTGTTTTAATGACCATTGCTCAATTCATCATTATACAAGTTTCGGTTTAACTTACATACAATCCCAGCTCATAGATAAATAAGTTAAAAATAAAAAAGCAACAACCAAATGCTAGTTAACTCGTCGTCGTGTCCTTGTTCTCCTGCTTTCTACATAATCTTGCCACATCTTCTTTGCAATGCTATCCCTCATAGCATTGCCCATAGCCCTTTGATTATTCATAGGTACAACGTCATCTTTGTATTGGTCATCTCCATTAGGCATAGCCACAAACGTATTTGGAGGTATCATATTTGCTTGATCGGTTAACCACTCTTCATCACCATTACTACTCCGGATGATGTTATGTAGCGCAACTGCTGCCACTGGAATCTTTACTTGAGTCTCCATTGGGTAGAATGTTGCTGTTTTCAAGATTGGAAATCTCATCTTAAGGACACCAATAGCACGCTCAGCATGGTTACGTAGGCGAGCATGCCGAAGATTAAACAGCTCCTTATAGTCATTCGGCCGACAATTAGCTTGGGCTTGCTCTTTCAGATGGTATCGAACACCTCTATAAGGCGCAAGGAAAGAGGGTGTGTTTGCAAAACCACCATCAACTAAATAATACTTGCCTTTGGAAACATGAAATCCAGACTGAATAGCAGATTGGAGAACACCAGCATCTGAGGCTGACCCTTCCCACCCAGTAGAGATGTAGACGAAATTCAAATCAAAATCGCAAGCAAGTAGAACATTTTGTGTGAGGGTTCCTTTGTAATTCCTATATGGAGTGGCATTGGTTTCTGCAATTGTTATGGGCACATGAGTCCCATCTAATGCTCCTAAACAATTCTGCAATAAATAAACATTATATTACTAACTGAGATGTCATAGAGAAGGATGAAAATTCCTAAAATCCAATAATATGAGTTAGATGTACCTCAAAATAAGGCCAGTAGTGTGGATTTGATCTAATTTTCCAATGAGTGTCCGCAGAGGGAGGCTTCACAAACTCATAAGTTAATCTTTGGACCATTGAAAAACAAGAATTTAGATGCCTGTGGATGGTTTCCGGGCTATGCTGAAATCTATCGGTTAAAGCTCTATAACAAGCATTCCTAGACAGCATATACATGAAGATTCCCAATTGTTCTTCCACACTAACACCCCTTGAATTGCGTAGGATATTTCTAGATCTAAGGTAATCTGCTAGTTGTTTGAATATATGAGGTTCCATACGGAAATTGTCATAGCAACGACTTGGGTGGCCTTCTAACAACTCCGAGACGTATTGTTCACCAGTGAGCTTGGATGTGTGACATGGGACCTTTTTTCTAGATGAAATATAATATAGTGAAGGTATGATAAGCATCATCATATCATCTTCCTCTTCTTCCTCGGAATCAACCAACGCAACCTCTCTGTCATCCATTACCGTATATGAACTAGCAAATAAAGTAATGAAACATAGTTATAGCATAGTTTATACCGAGACCATAGTTTATACAGATAGCACATAGTCTAGTTTATACAAATCCCAAATTTCCAATGCATTCACTACATGAACAGCAAATGGTTCTTGTATTTTACGATTTGCTAAGTGCTAACCAAAATGTTGTCAAGTATTGATGATTACAACACATTATCATTATTAGGATTCAGAAAACATCAAAATGGAATGCCCAAAGTAAAAGACAGATAGTGGACACAATACCAGAGCCTAATCTTAGCCCTGCAACTCAATCACTACAGCACTTAGTTCATTAGTTGTTAGTTCCTCACTCATCATCATCACACTTATGACTACATGAGCATATATAAACATAACCTGAAATGCTATCAAGATATGAAAACAAAGCTCTTTACTGCAAAATGCTCATCCAAGCAGTACGAGACTACGAGTAAGGCATGAACCATGCTACTAATACATCAATCATTCGTCTCTTGACATCCATGTCAGTACCTAGCATCACGTCTCATCAACATTGAACCGAAGTGGCAAGAACTAGATCCTATTTGGAAATAGAGAGCAGAACAAATCAAGTATTCTACATAGGGTGGGGAGAAGGGTACCGGGAGAGGCTTCGGTGGGGGGCGTGGGTGTGGAGGATTTCGGCGACGTTGCTCCCCTGCCTGGCCTCCGCGCCGCCGCTGCTGATGACGCCAGCGACGCCGCTCCCCTGCCTGGTCTCCGCGTCGCCACGGCCGGCGTCGTCGTCCTGCCCTCACGCGCCGCCACCCCGTTCCTGCCCTCACGCACCGCCGTCTCTAGGGTTCGAGGCGAGGGGACGACCTGACGAGGCGAGGGGAGCGATCGGAACGAGGCCACGATGAGGAGCGACCGGAACGAGCCCGATAGTTGTCGTATTTTTTTCTCACCCCAAGCTGGGCTGTTTTTTTACTCGGCCGAAATGGGCCAAACCGGATGTAAATGTAATGGGCTACAGGCCTATCCAAGTGTGGCTTTTATTAATACAGCGAAATATTTTACAGGCCTGTAAATAGGCCGTTTTCGGGCCGAAAACCGGTTATCCAAGCAGGGCCAAGGTAAAAAAGGGTTGTTTTGTTTGTTGCAAATCTATTTGTCAATTGTTGTTATAGTTAAATAAAAATTATAAATATTTACATACAGCTTTGAACAATAAATACCTCATGGAAAATCTCAAAATGTAAAAATTTTAAAAGATTATAAATTCAAATAAATTACCAAAAAATGAATTTCAAATGCTAAAAATTAGCATATGAGTAAATAAAAAATAAAAACTGAATTATAAAATAAAAAATACCAGATAAAACATTTTTAGGAAAAAAAATTATAAAAATATAAAATGGTAGGTTGGGAATTTAAAGGAATTATAAAATTTGTTCCATGAAATTTGGACATTGTATGAAATAGATATAAAAATTTAAAAATAAGTTTATTTGAAAAGATTATAATTAAAATTCAATTGACTGTTGTGCAGCGAGTTCGCTATCGAGGATGTTGAACCATGTGGAGGGTACCCCAGTATTGTGATGAATATATGTGACGATGCATGAATTTGATTAGATTTTGAAGTACTTTGATAGCGCATTTGTTGAAACAGGTGTGAAATTTAACCTAGCGCATTTGGTTTGGACTCATTTCTGTGATGTAGATGTCGTGGCTACATGGGTGACGCCGTTCCGCGCATATGAACTTGAGGCTCTGGCGTCTGGGGGCGTGCAAGCGACCTAATTTGCTACCTAGCGGTCACATGAGATGGCATGGACGAGAAGCTTCACTGCGACAAGTATGGGTGGAAATGGTACGAATATTATTCGATCGACCAACCGACCGAATTGATCAGATAGTGATTTGTATAGTTTTACGAATATTCGACCATTTTTACGGATAAGGATATGGATACGGATAATCTAACGGTGATATGGATATAAATACGGCGCACTGATTATTTGGTGGATAAGGAATATCCGAGTTTTTGTAAGAATAATATGCAAATATGAAATATGGATATCATACGAATGTATTTCTAGATTTTTTTTTAGTATTTTTGGATTTTTATTGGTAATTTCCCAACTTTTAAATTTAATTTTTGAATTTTGAAATCTAGACTAATTTAATAATATTCACGTACGGACTTTCTAATGCTTTGTTTTTTAATGTTATAAATTCCTAGTTTTAAATTTAAATTATGACCATTTGTTGTTAAAATTTGGAATATATTTGTGAAATTGAATTTTTGCTATTCGACTAACAATATCGGTATCCTTGTCTAAACCAATCTATATTTGCTCTACATTCATAACCGATGTTATCCTGAATTATTCGAATTTGTATCCATATTCGACACATTCATATTTGAATTTGTATCCGATAAAAAATAGGGATACAGATATGGATAGAAAGATATCCGACCTTATTCGATCTGATCACATCCCTAGCGATAAGGATCCGATAAGCCTTAGGGGTAGGAGGTCTCACCCTTGATGCTATTTAAGGAAGGGCAAGGGAGCCCCTCATGATATCACTTGAGCTAAAAATTTCAGAATTAGTGAGGCTGAGTTGGGAGAGAAGGGTGGCATCCGGAGAGATGCTTGTGGCTGCCAAGGGCGGCTTGTAATCTTCCAAATACTCTATGCAATGAAATCATCTTTCTTCATGTGTACTTTGTGTTGATTTGCTATTCGTTTCGCTATTCATGAGTTACCTTTTGGAGCTAATTTCAAGTGATTTCTTGCATGTTCTTGCCTCAAATCTTGCGCTATAGGATAGGGTTATCCCCAGGCATCGTTTCCCACCATTTGGGGTCTTTAGAGACGCGGTCCTGGTCGGTTTCCATCATATTTCACAAGTGATTGATGAAATATTCGTAAGTAGTGAAGTTCATCTTTAGCCTTGTTCTTGCCCTTGTTTTTGCTAGTACATGATGCCTTGATGTTGCTAATATGAATTTAGACGCATTTTGCAACCAAAGGAGAGGCTTGAAGATCAAGTTCTTGATTGGTTTCTATTATGTCCGGAAACTTTCCTTCCCGCAGCAGTTAGTGTAGGAGTTTTAGAAAAATCTAGAAATTTTGATGTATCTACACACATCTCCTTTTGTTGTTGTATCCGCTGAAATTTTTATGTATTGTTTGGATTTCATTATAGTGATAAACTAGTAACTCAATGCAAGTGCCAATAATGATAAACTAGTAATAATAAAATTGCAATTAAAGATTAAGCAAAAGACATGCTTTTATTTTGGGTAACCTTATGCGGGGATTTGGATTTGCTTCTCTTTGACATGTATATAATCTTTGACATCAATAAAACAACTGTAGGTCCTGCTAGGTTTTGTGTCGAATATGTATACAAAGATGGTTACAATTGGACTCTGAGTTGTAATAGGCAGGGTTGATTTTGAGCAGGAGTCGGACTCTAACTAGGCCTCCACTATATAAAAGGGGCAGCCCTGGTGTAACCTGCATAATAGTAGCATAGGCATGGGGGGTCAGTGGCCGACCTGTGGTTGTGACCTGGGCGGCTAGTATGCTGCGTATTATGGACTAGCGAGAAGCGCCCATAAGCAGAGCCCCTCAAAGGTAAGCGAAAGCCTAACTACGTTGCCAAACATCGTGTCTCCTAGTGTCGTTCGTGATCAAGATCACGAACCTCACCAGGAGATCGCATGGTGTAGGATAGATGGTCTGATGTGTGATGTGGGAGATTGTTGGGTTTAGTCCCACATCGGTTAGTGGTGATGGAGGAGAGCACAACTTAAAACGTGGGGTGGTCATTATCCATCATGCTAGTATTTTGAATTGAGTGGGCCTGAACCTTAGTTGTGACTCTAGTTGGGCCTATGACCTGAGCCCGAGACCATGTGTTTGCCTTTGGAGGAGCCATACCGCTGGCAGGTCATAAGATGTCAGGATCGCTGCGGGCTATAACAAGAATAGGTCAGATGAGTTCAGCGACCGGCATATGGCCGTGACCCAGGCAGCCGGTACGCTACAATATTATGGACCGAGGAGGATCGCCCATAATCAGAGCCCCGCAAAGGTAGGCGAAAGCCGAGCTGCGTTACCAAACATCGTGTCTCCTGGTGTCATTTGCGATCTTGCATTGGCGTTCAATCATAACAAGTGGTATGGGAGCAAGGTTGGCGAGGTTGGCCATGCGGAATATCTAAAGGAAACACAAGGTTCATGTATACACGGGCGTCAGGAAAAAGCCCTATTGGTGCAAGTGTAGCATGGTGGCGATCGATGATTCCATCGGTGCTGTTGAACATTTCAGATAGGATGCTCGAACCATTCGATGGGCTATCGTTGGCAATAATTTGACAGACATGGTGATCAGGCCGAAAACATAGCCGGTGAGGTTGGCAGGCGATGGCGACGACCTTGGCGTGTGCAATTAGATCGGCAGGCGCGGAAGGATGTCGGATAGATCGGAACGGCAGGAGCAGTGATCTGACCGGATGTTGCACAGGAGGCACTGCATCACGACACTAAGGTTGAAGCTATGACGTGGATACAGAGACATGTTTTGTTACAAAAGGCGGTGGGTACAAGGAGTTAGATTCATCTGGAGGCTCGAAGTAAGCTGCGAAGGAAGCAAACAGAGTTCAGGTACAATCATGCAAGAGCTGGAATGACTTCAAGGTGGAGGCCATATTATCAAAAGCGACGGGCCCTAGTCGCCCAATCAACGGGCGACCGGGGCCTAGTTTTGCTTATTCTCAAAACCGAAATACATTTTTGGTTAATTGCATAAAAATAAATGTAAAAATCCCAAAAAATCTACTCCTGCTTGGCACCATAATACAGCGTATCTATCAAAAGTGAAGACAGTGGAATGTATACAGGAACAAAGGAGAAGGTTTGTAAAAGGATTTTCTGATATTGAGCTGCATGGTACTGAAAGAAGTGGCACAGTCCCATCATCACTCTGCAAGATATGGCTTCAAAATTAGATACCAGAAAGACGGTGTTGACAAGGCAAGAAGCAAGATTTCAGCAGAGTTAATTATTTTAATGTCCTGACATTGAGATTAACATGATATGTGAACTACAAGTTAACTAATGTATACCATTGCTTACAGTAACTATAGTTCAGAATTATACCTGTATAAATAGTACAGGTATTTTCGAATTTTACCTGTATAAATAGTACAGGTATTTTCACATGGGCAATTGACAGTCTTGTAGAAGTCATCAACAGTATCGCCATCAAAGTTCCGCAAGGAATTAGCAGATAAAGCCTTTTGAACATCAAAGTCGTTAGCTTTTTCTTGAAGGATGTAGGGATCCAATTTTGGATCAAGTCCCTGCTGTGCTTGACCTGTTCGAGTCCCTGGATCAAGTAGGTTGAACACACAGTGCTGCAGATTTGGATCATAACCATTGCGAATAAACACTTTATTGCATTAGAATATTAGACAACATGGCCTTTACATTAGAGTATGCGCCAGCAAGGCGTGATTACAACAGTTGGACACGTAGGCCTTACAACAGCGGAAGACTAAAAGACAAATCCAACTTTCAAAATAATTTAAAACACGACGATTCCCACAGGCATGCTGTAGTTAGCGCTCCTAGGCGTCGGAATGCTCTTCATCTTGAATCCTGTTGGTGAAGCCTCCATCTTCCGACCATCTCCATGTCAGGGTACATCTTCTTTAGGTGGTGACCTGCTCGTTGGAATGAGCAGCCCCGCATGAAAGGCGAGGATGAGTACGCGAATACTCAACAAGAGAGGCTGACTATATGCAACTAAGCCTCCAAGGGAAAGGTCAGGGTTGTTTTGCATAAAGCCAGTTTTTAAAGGATTTCCCCTAAGTTTTAAAACATGAGGAAAAACGTAAGTAAAACAAATCTTTTATAATCATTTTCATTTCTTTTCTTCCGGCGACAGCCGGTATTTTCCAAGTGGCTAAATCATAGCTCCCCACTATGATCCTAAACCTTCATCGCTCACAGTTTCCTGCTGTGAGGAGAATAAACCAAAACACACAACTGTTGTCGTGGTTTTCCTTTAAACACCGTTTTGAAAACAAAACAAAACAATACCAATGAGGCAGCTCCCCGTCGTCCGCCCTTGACCATGGGCATGGCTGTCATGATAGTTTTACACTCTGCAGAGGTCGCACGCTTTACCCACGAGGCAGGAATCATTCCAAAACAAGGTCCTCCCGACAAGGCTTTTGACAGTCTTCCTCCTAATCCGAGACCTTGCTCCCTACAGCACAGCCTTGGGGTACCAGTGCCCTCAAGATAGTACCCCAACGACTGGCTGCGGATTGTACCAGTGCCCGCAAGATAGTACAACTCAAGACCAGTGACTGCAAGAATAGTCCCACCGGATGGGCACCGAATTAGGATTTCAAAAGTTACTAAGCCAGGGCCTGCCCAAACAGGCACTCGTGGTCGCACTGTAGTACTTAGCTCGACTAACTCAAGGAATCGGTCCTTAGCGATCGGGGTGGGTCTTACACTTGACCCTAAATCTCGTGCAACATTGGCCTCAGCATAATGCACACCTCCTTGCATCCGGCCACCCCAATCAGGTTTTGCTAAAAACACCTTTTTACCCCTCGATAGTTCCCCGCTATACACCTATTTCAAAAGTGACAGCCCAGCTGTCTTTTTAAAACACGAATTTCATAGTTGTAACATTTAAATAGGTGCAGAACGGGACATTGCAATTCTAAGCAATTCTAATAAGAGCAAAACCTAATTTCAGTTGAGGGCTATAATATAGGGCTTTAAATTAGTTCTATGGCAGCTAGGCATGGTTAAATACGAATTAAATATTTATTTGGGAATAGCTATACTAATTGCATATCCATTTTACTTTTAACATAGGCATGCATATTTCATAAACATCTAGAAATGCACTATAAAATAGTAGGTAGCAAGGTTCAGCACTTGTCTTGTTAAGTATGGTGGACAAACTCTTCCGGAGCGTTGGCGAAACGACCCTCCTCGCCCGAACCTAACGTTCAACAATAACGGGCAGAATTCAATAAAATAAGAACTCAAAAATTATATAAATGCAAATGCTTATCCAAAATTTACATAAGGTACCTCTCTGTCCAAAGGAAATTTTAAAATTGGTTTGACAATTTTTGCATAAGTATTTTAATTATAAAAATTTCTACAAGATTGTTTAATCAATAAATGACACAGAAATTAATATATATAGAAGGAGCACCAAAGTTTTATGTAAAATACTAGACATTTTTACAAACCTAACAAAATTGGTTTCACATTTTTCTGAGCTACAGAGAATTTTAGACAATTATTTCAATTTAGGAAAAATCTAAAAATTACTGAAAATTGGAAAATTCGTATAGAGGTGAATTGGGTCGAATTGGGCTCAATACGAGGGCGTAGCCCAGCAGCTGGGAGAAGGGGAGCACGTGCTCTTCTTCCTCCTCCAGTCGGCCATGGCAGGGGAGCAAGGGCGGCTCGGGGTGGCGGCGCTCGGCGGCGATGTGTGTGGCAGCGGAGGTTAGCGGTGGCGTTCTGAGCTCCCGTGCGGTGGCGGCTCGGCGAGGCGAGGCCAAGGCGGCTCGACGGCGTATCGGAATCTGGAGGCGAGGCGGTGGTCCGGCGGCGCGGGAGCTAGGGGAAGGGGCGGCGCAGCTGCACGTGACCACGGGAAATGCGATGGCGGCGACGGCTTGGCCTATTGCAGCATGAGGCGGCGGCACAACGCGAATGCAGCGGTTGCGGTCATGGCGCAAGGCGGCGAGGTGGAATAGAGAGGCGACGACGATGCGACTCTAGCTAGGATCAACACAGAGATGACGACAGCGAGTCCTAGTGTATGCCTAACGATGCTTGGAAGGCAGAGGAAGGAGTTTTACCGAAGAAACCGAGATGAATTGATGAAGGGGAGCACTTTGCAAACTCCGGCGAACACAACGTCTTCCTTCGGCATCCGACTGCAGGAGCTCCGCTTGTCGAAATGCGATGATCCAAGGCAAAATGGAATCTTTAGATGACTCTCTAGGACGTCTTGAGAGGGTTTCTGGAGATGAGACTTACACGGGCCGTGTTGAAGGGAAAACCAAAAACGCCGGCGAACTCTTCGGCATCGAGTTCCCGAGTCTCCAGTTATCTTCTCCTCTGGTTCCAAAGTGAAATGGGTTGCTTAAGGGATTCTATAGGATGTCCTGGAATAGAATTGCAAATAAAGCCTCACACAAGTCGCGTTGATAAGAAAACCAAAGGAAGGGGGAAGGAGTATCAGTTGAGGTTTATATAGATGATGGGGATGGAAACTGCTGCGGCTAGTGGCTAATTAGGACTCAATGGCTGCCTACTGTTACTAGAAACTGATGGCACTAGAGTTTATGGCCATGTATGGCTTTGAATTGGAGTTTAGGTGCCTTTCCAATGTCATTTGATCACGAAGGAGGGAATTTGGAGGGTGTGAGAGCGTGCTGTGCATGGGAAGGTGAGGGAAGAGAAAGAGAGAAGGAAGAATACGCCAAGTGGCCCCACTCGAAATTGAGGAGTTTTGCAAATTATTTTCTTAAGGAAAAGGCCTAAAAGGGCATAAATATTATTTTAAAATATCTTTGGAATTTTTCTCTCACTCAAAATAATTGAGCAATTATTTATTTTTAATGAGAACCATAATTTTCATTTTACCAAATTTTTCAATCAATAAATTATTTTTAGGAAGGTACTAGTCATTTTCTAGTCAACTAGAAATAATATTTTTAGTTTTTAAAGTAACATACCCATTTTTGTGATTAAAGGAATTTTTAATTCATAAAATAATTTTGGATGCAATGCCATGCATGAGTTTTTCATTTTTGAAAAAAAAATGAGGATGTACAAAAGAGTTCCTGAAAGAGCAAAACATCAGTTACCTTGAGTTAAATGCCCTTCCCTGGAAAAGATAGAACTTTCAAAAGCAACAAATTGTCGAGTCCATTTCAGGAGATGCTGGTTCTTCAACTTCTTATTGTTTCGTTCACTTTATAAAAGAATTCTGAAAAGCATACTAGCACCGGCTAATTAAAACAATGTCTTTGAACCTTTTCTCTTCTGCTCAAAAAACTTTGCACTTGTTCTTTAGAAATGGAACCACCACGAAAATTTGTAAAAAAAGAAGAGTAAAATCCTAGATGCATATATATTGCAGATTATGATTAGAACTCATGGTTGTGGGTCATCGCAAAACCCATGAGAGCATAAGATGACATCAGCTCAAGTCACAAATTATATCTTAACATTCACTACAGGAAACGCACTCTATGTGGACGGCCAGAAAACTCAGTGTCGGCGGCCAAGAGCCGCCGACAAGACAATGTCGGCGGCCAAAACTATGCCGTCGACATAGATTGAGGCAGTGTCGGCGGCCATATAAAGACCGCCGACAAAGATTAGCCCCCTCCCACCCGCCTGACGAAAATTCAAATTAGTTTCCCGCCAATTAGGCTATGTCGGCGGCTAAAATAATGCCCCCGACATTGCGCCCTCTCCGGACGAAAAAATAACGGGTTGAACGGTTGAACAATAAAGAGGCCCCACGCGTCAGTCAGGCGACGTCGCTGCCATGTGGGGCCAGAAGGTTAGCTGCTAGGGAGCCTGGACGGCCATCTATGTCGGCGGCATAGCGTAGGCCGCCGACACAGAAAAAATAAAAAATCAGGGGGCGCAGCGGGACTCGAACCCACGACCTGCGGGGAGCCATCGCCACACCGCGCGCTGATAACCGGGTGAGCAAAGTAGTTTATTCAACATATGACGGCTACAGATTCTTTTCTATGTTGCGGATGCCATCAGTGTCGGCTGCCATGTACTATGCCGCCGACATCGGTGAGCTCAGTCGGCTGCATCACCGCGCCCCTACACCGCCTCTGCATCACCAATTATTGCTGCCGCCTATGCCCTTCTTTATAAGGACGACGCCGGTATCAACTCCTTCAAACACTTCATTCCTCACTTTCCTTTCCGTCGCTCACTTCACCTACTTCTCATCTCCTTGCCATGGCCAACAATGGCCCTCGTCGTCTGCAAGTACCACAAGGCTGGCTTCCTCCTTCTGCTCAAGGTTGGAATGGTGCACCTCCCTCAAGTTTTCCTACTCAACCTCCCACATGTTTCCCTTTTCAACCTCCTACTGGATGGCCATCTTCACCTCCTCCTGGATTTCCCACTCAACCTCCTCCTGGATTTTCCACTCAACCTCCTCCTGTTGCTCCTACCAATGTACGCAGGACTTCAAGGAAGAAGATGAGCACGATTCGTGCTCCTACTTTCGTGCATCCGTCATGGCATCCACGACACACGTCGCGACCACGCCACTTCCATGGGATGACCCTTCTATTAAATGGCCTCCGCGATCGTCACGGCAATATGGATGATGATGGGTCCTCGTCGGGTCAAGATGGTGGTTCCTCGATCTAGATAATTGTGTGTGCTTACTAATAAATTTGTGCATGTGCAACTTATGTATAATTAATTTGTACTATATTTGCTATTTCATTCAAGGTGTGAGATCGAATAATATTTTATATATTCGGTGTGACTGTATAATTATTAACTTACTTGTATTTTTTTGATATATTTTAATCAATGTATTTCCCCTATTTTAATTTATTTTCCATATTTTCTACTACATTTTGACATGGCCTCACACTACATTTTCCGAGAGACTTCCTAGGATCATGCAATGGCCATGAGGCCTCATTGGACCGTGGAGCGAAGCCTTGGCTCGAAGCCTCCGGCAACTTCCTTTTGAACGGTAACCTCATACTAGCCCGAAAGCCGATACGACATTAGGGTTGTGAGGGAAGTAGACGTAGACTTCGAGCCGAGACGGTGCTCCGCGATCCAATAAGGCCTCATGCCCATTGCATGACCTTGAAGGTGTCTTGGCACCTCGCGTAGACACCGTGGGCCCGGGGGAGCGACGAGGAAGGCGGGCCTAGAGGGGGCAGGGGAAGTGTCGGGGGCCTTAGGTGATGCCGCCGACACCGATGGATCAATGTCGGGGGCATAAGAGAGCGCCGCCGACAGTGGTGAGCTCTGTATCGATGGCATCACCTGAGGCCGCCGACGACGACCTGCCCTCAGGCCTACCTTCCCCGTCGTTCCCCCGGGCCCACGTCGCCTTCGCTAGGTCCCAAGAGGCTTTCTAGGATCATTCAATGGCCATGAGGCCTCATTGGACCGGCGAGCGACGTCTCGGCTCGAAGCCTCCGGCAACTTCCTTTTGAACGGTAACCTCATACTAGCCCGAAGCCCGTCGACATTAGGGTTGTGAGGGAAGTAGACGAGACTTCGAGCCGAGACGCCGCTCCCGGTCCAATGAGGCCTCATGCCCATTGCATGACCTTGAAAGTGTCTTGGCACCTCGGCGCAGAGACCGTGGGCCCGGGAGCGACGGGAAGGCGGGCCTTGAGGCGGGGAAGTGTCGGGGGCCTGAGGTGATGCCGCCGACACCGATGGATCAATCTCGGGGGCATTAGAGAGAGCCGCCGACAGTGGTGAGCTCTGTGTCGACGGCATCACCAGAGGCCGCCGACACTGACCCTGCCCCCTCCTGGCCCGCCTTCCCCGTCGTTCCCCCGGGCCCACGTCGCCTTCGCTAGGTCCCAAGAGGCTTTCTAGGACCATGCTATGGCCATGAGGCCTCATTGGACCGGCGAGCGACGTCTCGGCTCGAAGCCTTCGGCAACTTCCTTTTGAACGGTAACCTCGTACTAGCCCAAAATCCGATACGATGTTAGGGTTGTGAGGGAAGTTGCCGGTGGCTTCTAGCCGAGACGTCGCTCGCCGGTCCAATGTGGCCTCATGGCCATTGCATGATCCTAGGAAGTCTCTTGGGACCTAGCGATGGCGACGTGGGCCCGAGGGGGAGACGGGGAAGGTGGGGCTTGAGGGGCAGGGTTAGTGTCGGCAGCCTAGGGTAATCCCGCCGACACCGATGGCTCAATGTCGGGGGCATCATGTGGAACCGCCGACAAAGGTATGTTTGTGTCGGCGGTATCATCTGGGCCTCCGACATCGACCGCCTCCCGCCCGCCTTCCCGTCGTTTTCAGCCGCGTCGCCCGCTAGGTCCCAAGAGGCTTTCTCGGACCATGCAATGGCCATGAGGCCTCATTGGACTGGCGAGCGACGTCTCGGCTCGAAGCCTCCGGCAACTTCCTTTCGAACGGTAACCTCGTACTAGCCCGAAATCCGATACGACGTTAGGGTTGTGAGGGAAGTTGCCGGTGGCTTCGAGCCGAGACGTCGCTCGCCGGTCCAATGAGACCTCATGGCCATTGCATGATCCTAGGAAGTCTCTTGGGACCTAGCGATGGCGACGTGGGCCCAGGGGAGCGATGGGGAAGGTGGGGCTTGAGGGGCAGGGTCAATGTCGGCGGCCTAGGTGAATCCCGCCGACACCGATGGCTCAATGTCGGGGACATCAGGGGGAACCGCCGACAAAGGTATGTCTTTGCCGGCGGTATCACCTAGGCCGCCGACACTGACCCTGCCCCTCAATGCCCGTGTTCCGTCGCTCCCCGGGAAATGTCGGCGTCTCTGGCAGTCACTGTCGGCGGCTTTAGCCGCTGACATTGGTCCACCGTATTGAAAAAGGGGGGCCTTGTGTGCTAAGTCCCGAGTTAGCACACGAGCCCGCCTCGTCCCAGGCCTTCGCGCCGCCATCGCCAGCAGCCGCCGCCCCGTCGACCGCCGCCGCCGCGTCGCCATGACCCCGCCTCGCGCGCCGCCTGCCGCCGCCGCCGCCGACGCCATGGGAGGAGCACGGTCGGAATTCAGTGGCATAACTCGTCGTCCTCCTAGTGCATAACATAAGCAGTACGCTGCACCGTCGCTGCCTTTGGGGGATCATGGGTTATCTTTGCCGTACTCATACCAACATCCGTGGGTGAGTAAGCCCTCCTATTTAGCTAGAAATGGACCTATAGATAGTAACGTCGATATATGACCTAGAATTTAATAACATGTTTGATTGTACATATAGTAATTGTGCGATGGAAGATCGGCGGTGGATGTACGATGGATGGAAGAGGTCTGGGCAGCACACAGACGAGTGGTTCGACAATGCGGAAGCATTCGTCGAAGAAGCTTTTCGAAGATTCCCCTACCCTAGCGTAGCAAAGGTGCCTTGTCCTTGCGCGGTGTGTTCGAACACGCTGAAGAGGTCGAAGAGGGAAATCAGCGAGCACATCTGTAGGCTTGGCTTCAAGGAAAACTATTTTGTATGGGTATATCATGGAGAGAGAAAGCGTTCGGCCCCAGAGCCTAGCCCTGTAGATTTTGGAGAGGGCTACGATGATGTTGAGGTCGACAGGTTCGACGAGCTAAGGGATGATGTGGAACGGGCTTTTGATCTCTCCCCCGAAGAAGAGTCCCAACCACTTGCACAGAAATTCGAGGAACTCCTTAAGTCTGCCAAAGAGCTGCTCCATGCGCGAACCGACGTGACTGTGCTCTCGGCGGTGTCGCGTCTAATGGCGGTTAAGACGAAATACAACCTCTCAGCCAATTGCTTCAACGACATATGCAAACTGTTGGGCAGCTTACTTCCGGCTGGACACAAGATGGCTTCAAATCTATACGAGTCGAAGAAGCTTCTAAGCGTGTTAGGCATGCCATGCGAGAGGATAGACTACTGTCCAAAGTTCTGTATGCTTTACCGGAAGGCCGATTCTAGGCTGACTCATTGCAAGCATTGTGGTGACAGTCGGTACGTGCTAGTTAAAGGACGAGATGGTGTAGAGAGACAGTCGACGGTTTCTCAGAAAACCTTTCGTTTCTTTTCCATCTCTCAGCAGCTGCAACGTCTGTACATGTCCAAGTCCACGGCTAGGCAAATGAGGTGGCACAAAGAGGGACAACGTAGAAAGGAGGGTGTGATGATTCATCCGTCAGATGGAGAAGCGTGGAAGCATTTTGTGACAAAGAACCCGAATTTGCGGCGAACCTGGAATGTGCGCATTGGTCTATCCACCGATGGGTTTACACCATTCAATATGACCTCGCACCCGTACTCATTCTGGATAGTATTTGCTATCCCGTACAACCTTTCACCGGGATCTTGTCTGAAGGAAGAGTACATGTTTCTGTCTGTTATCATACCTGGGCCTAAATCTCCTGGAAAAAAATTGGACTTATTCATGCGACCACTTGTAGAAGAGCTGAGTGACCTGTGGACTAATGGTATCTTGACACATGATAGCTACAAGGGCCAGAACTTTAGGATGCGAGCCGCCTACCTTTTGTCAATTCATGACTTTTCGGCCTATGGTATGTTTTCCGGCTAGAGCACACATGGACCTTTGTCGTGCCCTAAATGCTATGTTGACACCGATTCATTTAAATTGAAAAAGGGGGCAAGTTTTCTTGGTTTGACTGTCACCGTCGATTCCTTCCACCCAATCACCCATTTAGGAGGGAAAAAAAGCGTTTCGTAAAGAAAAGACTATTAGAACCAAACAATCACCAAAACATTTAGAAGTAGAGGATATCATCAAATGGCATGAACGCTTGGCAAAGAAGGGTTACAATGACGAAGACTATGGGAAGGTGCACCATTGGACTCATAAGTGCAGCATCTATAACCTTCTCTACGCAACAGACCTCAAACAGCCCCACAACCTCGACCTGATGCACCAGGAGAAGAATATGTGTGAGGCCTTAGTCAACACGAACTCGGACATCCAACATAGGACTAAAGATAACACAAAAGCTCGGTTGGATTGCGCTGTGATATGCGATCGACCAGAGATGAACTTCCTGGAAAATGGGATGAAACCTAGGGCAAAATACTGCCTGACACGTGCCGAAGTAAGGGAGATCCTAGTCTGGATGGAGAGGGTGAAATTTCCAGATGGTTATGCTACGAGCCTTCGTCATGCCGTTAGTATGGACCAATGCAAGTTAAATGGAATGAAGGCCCACGACTACAAAGTCTTCATAGAGCGTTTATTCCCCGCCGTATGGCGTGGATATGTTGACGACTCTATTTGAAGAACTTTGTCAGAGCTCAGTTTCTTCTATAGAGAGTTGTGCGCCAAAGAGATATCCGCCTCGAGGATGGAGAAATTGGAGAAGGAGATCGTTGTTATTGTCACAAAGCTGGAGAAGATATATGTCCCTGGTTTTTTCAATTGCATGCAACATCTATTGGTGCACATGCCATACGAAGCAAAACTAGGGGGCCCTGCACAGTGCAGGTGGATGTATCCTGTTGAGCGGATGATGAAAAATCTCCGTTTGAAAGTGAAGAACAAAGCACGAGTCGAAGGAAGTATTGCCGAAGCTTGGCTGACCCAGGAGATCGCATACTTCACGGATAAGTACTTTGCGACAAAGAACAAGGTCCATGTGCTGCAACCGAGGTATAAGAAGGCACGTCGTAGAAGTACTTCCGACCTTAGTGTGTTCAACGACCAAGCGACGTAGCGTTGGCAAAAGCTCAACACGTCAATTGGGTGAAGATAAAAAACTTATGATCCAGCTGTATGTGTACGACAATATGGATGAAATGACTATGTACATCAAGTAAGTGGACACATTTCTCACTTAAGTCATAAACTTATAATTATATTTCAAATGAACTAATGAAACACGTACTCTTGTAGTCAATTTATTCAAGAAGAGTGGAAAAAACCAGGTGAACCCTCGTCGAAACAAATTGACAATCTCAAACGACGAGGGCGTGGACAAGACCATCCTAACTTTCTTATATGGTTCTTTTACCATGTAAGTTGTTTTTCTAATAACACACCATACAATTACCTTACCCAACAGTACATGTTATATTGAATCTTTTTGTGTCTGCTTGTCCTGCAGTGTCAAAGACATTCTAGCATGCACAATGATCTCCGTCAAATGTTACGTGGATGCAATCGTACAATCAAGGTACATAGATGCTATGATTGCCATGGGTATCGATATCGGTCCGAAGCGGCAGAGTCAGCCCGCTCAAATGCAACCACGGTGAATAGCGGCATCGTCAGTTATGTCACAAACCCCTTAGGTGGTCCAGACGTTGAGTACTATGGTGTCATCGAGGAGATCCTCGAAATATGTTATGAAGACGGCAAGAACCAACTTTCGATCATGTTGTTTCGGTGCAGATGGTTCGATCCGGAGAGTGGGGTGCAACGTACCCCTGAACTAGGACTAGTTGAAATCAATCATAAGCACATTTATCAAAGGCCCGACGTGTTCATTCTCCCCGAACAAGTTGAGCTAATGTTCTATTTGCCGTACACCCATCCCAAATATAAAAATTTGTGGATTGTCCATAAATGTCATCCAGTTGGCGGATTGGACTCCCTCACGGAAGAAGACTACGAGCCGAACCTAGACGTCGGACCATTCCAAGAACACGAATTAACAGGGGTGTCGACGGTTGAGATATCGATCTCAAGTCGCTAAGGTTCTTGAAGATTGAGATAGGAGACACGCCGAACAATGCAAACAAAGAACGAGCAGGAGACGGGGTTTTATCCCGGTTCAGCCTCTCGGGAGAGATAATAGCCCTACGTCCAGCCTTTCTTATATATCAAGGATGAATACAAGAGGTGGCTCGACGAGACAAACAAGTCTCGGCGAGATTATGGTGTGTACAGGGTGAGTAGTAATGCGACAAAGTAATCTTAGATGCCAGATGCGTCTAAGTCGTCTCAGATCGGCCCCTCAACACGCGTGGGGGTCCTGTTTATATAGTGTTGAACAAATGACCTACCAAGGGATAATCGGGTCGGTGACCACGAGTCCAGAATTTGAACTCAAGACATGCCAAATACATCCCGAGGTAGATAAGGTATACTCAATTCTTGGGGATCACGACTCCTAATCCAATCCGGAAACCACGTCAAGGGTCTTTCGCACCGTCTGAGAACTCTTGTTCGAGATGGACTCAAACACGATTCCTTATTACTACGCACCACGCCACCAGAAGCTGTTCGGCATGATGCATATGGGCGGATAGAACCTTCCAGGAGCTGGGCCTGGTAGAGGCATTTGATTGGGCCGTCAGGGAGTGGGCCATGGCAATGGGCCGTAATTTTATCCCCGACAAGGGGAGTTAGTTGTTGATATTGGGGATGTGCTAATAGAAGAGGAAATACAAGAAAATGAAGAGGACAATGAGGAAGGGGAAGAAATAGAAGAGGACAATGAGGAAGAGGAAGAAATCGATGAGGAGGAGGAAGAGGAAGAGGAAGAAGAAGAGGAAGAAACCGAAGATTTTTGAGGTATTCAATTTTATAGGTGGATCATTTATATATAGTATTACAAATTTATATCCTTGTACATTTAAAAATTTGTAGACTTATATTATTATCATTTATTTTATTACCTTGTCTCATACATATATATCTTTGTCATTTGCAGGATGACAGGTCGTTTGAAGAAGGCTTTCGAGAAGGTGAAGAAGGGCCCTAAGAACCTTTTTGGGAAGAAGGGCTCGAGGCGTCGACAGGACGAGGGGGCTTTCGAGGCGACGGCCGCTGCCACCTCTCCACAGCAGGAGGAGGCTGCCAACGTGGAGGCACAGCAGGAGGAGGCTGCCGACGTGGAGGCACAGCAGGAGGAGGCTGCCGACGTGGAGGCACAGCAGGAGGAGGCTGCCTACGTGGACACCACCGACCCACAGCTGCAGCTTGTCGAGGTGCCGGCCACTGCTTCACACCAGGAGGGTGCGTCGTGGGTGCCCAGAGCAGGTACTACACTTATACTTTATAGAGCTGTCAATTTTTTTAAATATATATCTAGTCTCATACACATTTATCATGTGCCCACAACAGGTACTAGCAGGAGAAGGCCCCTCGTTCTGGTGACCGAGGATGACAATGCGGGCTTGCCAGATGAGGACTACGAGGGTTCGACAAGCTTGGAGGAGAGTGGGCTGGAGGACACGGGTTCGGAGACCGACCAGGAGATGGACTGGCGGGGGATGCTTAGTGAGGAGGAGCGAGGGTTGCAGGAGACGCAGGTGGAGCCCGAGGAGGGGGCCGACGAAGAGGAGGATGAGTGGGAGCCCTTTGACTTTGCGGGGTCTTCGAGCTCTTGGAGACACCGGGGGCGGAGCAAATTGAAAAGGGCTCCCAACACACTAGAGGAGAGGGCCATTGTTAGCATTGCAATAGGAGAAAGATATGTGTGCTAACCACAAATCTTTCCATTTCGATGCATGTTATTTGTTGTATTTTTGTGGATGCATTATATTTGAATGTATTCTATATGCAGTGGGCTGTTTTGCTGGAACAGGGGGGCGCTGGAGCCGGAAAGCGACTTGGTGTGCTTGTCAGGTCCCTCTACCCCAGCCTACTTGGAGAGAGGGGGGATAGACGCCCCGCACTGAGCTGGCGCGACTACTACCAGGCGGTATTCGACCAAGGAGGATTTGTCGCCGAGGCGGTCGTCGACGAGTTCTGGGTAAAATGTTATTCATCTATTATTTTTGACGTTCCGTGATTACACTTTGCGCATTCATGCACTTATTTAATCATGTCTCTGTTTTTGTTTCAGGTGAGGTACCGGCTTCCCCCTGGCGCTGACGACGGCGAAGAGTACACCCGGGCTAATCGGGTCATCGACAGGATGGCTACAAAGCTCGTGAAGGAGGCCCTCAGGCTTGTCCGTGTAGATGCGGTGATGAAGCATTGCAGGAAGAGGGGCAGAAAGATGACCAAGAAAGCAGCAGCCCGCGAGTACCTTACCGCCAAACAGTACCTCCCATGGCGTCCATAATGGATGGACGGGGACCACAGTGCTTGGAAGCTCCTGTGTCGCCTGTGGGCCTCGGAGGAGTGGACCGACATTTCCAGGAGAAACAGGGGAAACAGGGACGCCGGGGCGGGTTTGTGCAACACATACATGGGAGGGCTCGGCATGGGTCACGTGGCGCGAGACCTGGTAAGCACACTTATCTTTTAATGCTTATAATGTTTTACATTTCACTGCTAGATGTAATTAGGTAATTATTTAATTCCACGCAGGAGCACGAGACGGGGGTTGAACCCTCCGCTTTCAGGGTATGGAGGGTTGCACACACTCCCCGTGTGGGGCCAGACGGGGTCCAGCCACCGATGCCGGCGCCTGTTTAGGAGGTAGCTGTAAGTGCATAAAGCTAGTTATTTCAATTATTTAGACAGCCGTCGTTCTCGAACTAATATCAAACATCTCGATTGTTGGCAGGATGAGTACACTCAGGCCTTGCGGGAGAGGCACGGGGAAGATGCTAACCCTGACGAGATGCCGGTTGACCCTGTCTTCGTGTACGACCAGTTTGGTGGGCGGGCTCACGGTAGGTACGGCGGTTTGAATGCCGTCGTGCCGCCCGATGCGTACAAGCCAGAGGTCAGCAGACGTCGACGACAGGCCTCCACAGCTCAGCGTGCCCACGAGGAAGCACAGAACAAGCTGGTCGCTGAATTGCAAGAACAAAACCGGCATCTTCGAGAGGAGAAGGCGGAGCGAGATGCGGAGCTGGTGAAGGAGAAATAGGAGGAGCGAGAGAAGGAGAGACAGAGAGAGGAAAATTTCATGAAGCTCCAACAACAGAACCTGTACCTCCTTCAGTCCTTCTGACATGTATTTACATAGACATTTGCTCGCCGGTCCTTCCAGCTAAGTTCAATTGCTAACATTGATCTTCTATTAGCGTGGTGGGTTCTAGCCTGTGGACACCGGCACCTCCAGCTAGCCATAGGTGCCTGCCGTGGAGACACAGACGACGCAAGGGGCACCAGCCACACAGTTTGCCCCCACTTTTTCTCCTGCTTTCGTGCCACCACCAAATTTCCCGATGCTATACTTTCCACCCCCACCACCACCGAGGCCTTCACCGGGGGTAAGTTTGCGACACCACGTCGTCTCATCCATGTCATTGTCTAATTTGCAACCATGTCAATTCATCTAAATAATACAATGCCTTTAATTATGAAATAAGACATTTTATTTTGTTTTGCAGGGGTCCGGCTCGGGTACGGCTGCGCCGGCTGTGATTACTTCGCAGGGGGATGCGGAGAGTGGTAGTAGGTCTCCGATCGAGCAGTTTGTCACCAACCTGTTCAACCCGAACCCCGACTATGACTTGAGCGGCGGCGGCGGTCTGCACACGATGTAGTGAGAAAATATGGTTGGGGAATTGTGCTATGTGGCTTTCGACATGTTTTTGAACTATGTGGCTTGTATGTGGACTTTATTTGTGCTCTAGTGAGAACATATGACTTGTTCTATGACTTATGGTTATACATGGACTTGGTTAGGGCATTTGGTCATATTTATCGATGATTTTCTGTTTTGGAATGATGTGGTTGTATTTGGGCTCGAAATCATGGTGGTGAGCTTCTAAATATGTGTGGATGTGATTGTGTGAATTGGAAATTGAATATATGCTGTCAATTGAGTATTTTTGCAGGTTGAAGTGAGGGGTTTAAAAAATGGGCAGCGGTATTTTGCTGCTGCCAATACATCAATGTCGGCGGCTGTAGGAAATGCCGCCGATATTGAAAAGGTCTATGTCGGGGGCCGTATAAAAAACCATCGACATTGACCTGGGGTTTTATGGTCATGCCATAGCGGGTAGGCTCAGTGTCGGGGGCATACACTAAGGCCGCCGACATAGGCTCAATCTTTGTCGGCGGCTTTAATACATGCCCCCGACACTGCCATTGTGGGGAGAGCCCTAACAGGCAGTGGGTAGGGGCCACATAGACCTTGTCAATATCGGCGGTCGTAGTTTATACCCCCGACACTGTCCCTTCCCCGTCACATCGCCGTGACGGCATCGTATAGTTTGACAAGGGCTTTCCGCCGACATAGACCGGCCGCACGGTAGCCTTCCCCTTGATGCATCTGTGTCGGGGGGGGCCGCCGACAATACTAAGCTGTGTCGGCCTGACAGGGTCGGCAAAGCAGTGTCGGCGGCTGGCCGCCGAGACAGACCAATGTCGGCGGTTTTTGTGTCTGTGTCGGCGGTTTTAGCCTCCGACACTGATGCATATTCCTGTAGTGATTTATATTGTGCGCAGCACTTGCATTAGCATATTAGTCAGGATAGAATCATTAGCAAAGCATGACACTGCATCAGGCAAGAACTGAGAGACCTAGTCAGCTGCTGCTATATGCAAATACCACTTTATACCTGACAAATCACAGCCTAATTTGATATAGTGTCATGTCCAACTGCAAAAGACAGGGAACTACAGCTCTGTGCCTGTTAAGTAGGCCAGGGAATTGAATACAATAAAGAACTACTAAAAAGAAGCTAGTTAATTTGTTGCATTGTGTATTCAAATATGTGTATACAGTAAACTAGGATGAAAACAATATGTATTCAGATATGTATACAAAGTACACTCTGCTGATCATGCTAGTATTAGTGCTGCAGCAAGAAGAGCCAGTGCTCCAGACCCTCGCATTCTCTTATGCGGTGCAATGCTGAGTATATCAACTTCATGGATATGAAGAAGCATTCCAAACAGGCATTAATTTCATTTTATTTCCATCTATCTAAATATCTAATGTACTAGCATGATAAAAAATCTCTTCTTTTTTGAAAATTCAACATGTATGAAGTAAATTTACTGAGTACTAGTCCATATTGTGTAAGCAAGCAAAATAAAAGCATTGCTCCAATGAGTGATATGCAAGTTAGATTAACATGTGTTCAGTTGATTCTTTTTCATATAACAACAGCTCAAGCATTTCAGCCGTTTTCCTAGTATTACATTGCAACATACACATTAGTAGGACATCTTTAGAACTGCATCCATCCTACATTGCATTAGTTTTATGTAGCTCCAAATAATAATATTTTTTAACTACTCCCACGGTCAAACAACATAATCTGGATTTCAGAAGAGCAAATTCATTTCATCTCATCATATACCTTCAGGGATTGAACAAGATGGAGGGCTGGTTTGCCTGCACGAGTTGTTCACCTTCCCTGGATACCCTTGCAAAGCAAAACACAGGAGGAAAATCTATTAGAAATTGAGAAAAAATATCAAGAATGAAACCAAATCAAGAAATGTTCACTATGTTCTGCTTACCACCGCATACTTCTAGCTATTGTTCCCTTGACCAGATCCGGATCTAGAAGAGGAGTCGTGGTGGAGTTGCTGGGTCATGGTGCCATGGTGACGGCGAGCTGACCAGGGATGGGGGATGACGAGAAGGAGGTATGTATGCGCATGGGAGATGAGGTATGTGGGTGATTCTAGGGTTTTCACGAATGTGAAAGCTCCAATGGTGTAAAAATTGGACGATTTCAAGCCTTTTTCCCCTAGGCTACTCACCTCATGTTCGATGGCTACGTCACGTCGCAACTGCTGCAAGCACCAAGAAACTTCAGACATAAATATCTCAGTATCCCACACACTCCTCCAGTTAGGAACAAGCGTCTCGTGATTTCGTGTAGCTGCATTGCTACGCCATATATCTAGTACTATATATGTGGGCGTGATTGATAGTCTGTTTTGATTATAGAAACCGAGATCGTCTAACCAAAGCTTAATTAGCCTTGCAATGCGAGCATATGACGACGACAATCACGGCAATGGAAAACTGGATCGGCCGTGTCGATGGCCGCGGTGCTGTTCTACAAGAAGCTGCCGGACCGCGTCCACGAGGAGGTGAGGCACTTCATCACAAGGTGGACACCGCTGGTGGCTGCCTACTTCAACTTGCTCCAGTACGACGTCTACGATCTCGACCTCACGGCTGTCAAGAGCAACACCGAGCTGCGGAAGCTCTTCGTCGAGACGACGGCCAAGGCCATCATCGTCATCGAGGACATCGACGCCATCGAGGTCGACCTCACTGGAAACCGCAAGGTGGACAACAGATCAGCCGGCCGCACCTGGTGCGACCGTGAAGACGAGGACCCCGAGAAGGACGACAGCGGCAAGGTGACGCTGTCCGGGCTGCTCAGCTTCGTCGACGGGCTATGGTCAGCGTGCGGCGGCGAGCGGATCATCGTCTTCACCACCAACCACGTCGACCGGCTCGACCCTGCGCTGACCCGCCGAGGGAGGATGGGCATGCACATCGAGATGTCCTACTGTCGTTTCGAGGCCTTCAAGGTGCTTGCCAGCAACTACTTGGAGGTCAGGGAGCACAATCTGTTTCCTAAGATCAAGCAGCTGCTCGACGAGGTCGACATGACACCGGCAGACGTAGCACATAACCTGATGCAAGTCCAACAAGAGGAAGAGGGACGGCGACGAAATCTTGTACGAACTCTCGGAGGAATGCCGAGACAAGTGCTTGCAAGGTTTAGTGGACAGCCTAAACTAAAGGCCCTGAAAAAGGCCAGGAGCCAAAGAAATGACTCAGCGGCCACAACGCGTCCGAACAGGAGAAGGGCAAGCAAGCAGCCATCACGACGTAGCAAAAGAGCAAGGAAGCTGAAGACCGAGTAAACGGCCACATTAGCTCATACACTTCCTTTGTTTTCTAAAAAAGAAGGCAAAATAGTTAAACTAGTAATCTGTCAGTTCTTCATTCCAGTCATATATTCTTGCCTTCACATACCTCACCACATATTTGTCATGTCAACATTTGTACTGCTAGCTTGTCAGTTGTCACTTCTCTCTATAGACATCATACATAAGAAAAGATCAACAATTATGCTCTAGAATCTTTCAAAAAATAATTATGCTCTAGTTTTCGAAGTGTGCATGCGGTACGTACTGTATAAAAGCCTATAGGAACTATCAATCTATCATCAGAGTTCAAGTTAGGACAGCCTTATCTCGAACAGCTTTGTTATTCTAGATTGCAAAACCTGTCAATTGTTGCATCACCTCGTACCTTTGTTATGTGATAGTTCCTACTATATCACAAGCGCCTGTTTGGAGTAAGACCAGTGTGATGCAAAACAGACGCTCACACGTTCGTGAGATATCCCCCATTCATTTGTAGATTGTTTTAAGGAGCGTCTATATTTCTGTTGACCGAGATTTACGGTCCATATTGTTTTCACCATTTCTTATACCTCCTCCCCACCCCTTCCTCCCCTGAATCCTAACCCAAATTCCCCCAAGCCTCTCGCCTCCGTCGCTGTCCCTCATGATCTCCGATGCCACCTCTCTCCCTCCTCATCATCACCTCCTGCCGTTCCGCGGCATTTTCCTTTCTCTGTGGCGGTGCTCCTCACCTCCACCACGTGACCACCTCCCCCAACTTTGCCAACCCATTTACTCGTGGACGGTGGTGCCCTCATCACTCCACCTCCATCCTCATATCAATTGTACCCAACCTAATCTACACCATGGTTTGCTGCCCCCGTCGCCGCTCCCCTCCCAAACCCTCATTGTCCGCCCGCAACTATGACGATGCTGCCAGCACCTTCCTCGAAGCTCGTAAGCGCTTGTGAATTTAAGCCCTAACTGTCGACGATTTGGGCCTCGATAGGGAAGACATCAACACTAGAAAGATCGAAAGAGAGGGTCCTCCAACTACTCCTTTCGGATCGGTCGAGGAAAATACATAGGATAGAATATGACAGCCAGCGACATGCTGGAAACGTCGCCGGCCGCTGAGAAACAAATGTGCGTAAGCTTAATTTCTAATCATGGTTCATGCCCTCTAGATACGGAGTGAAAACCCTACATCCAGCTCAATCTCTTCAGCATGGAACTTGGGTACAACAGACCTCCTAGCCATCGAACCTCTACAGTCCTCGCCAGAGAAAATGCTTTCATCCGAAGCCATCTAGTGAGAGAGAGAGAGAGAGGGAAAAGAGGGAGCCCCCGATCCTGAGGGGAATCTATTTACTTATGCTGGTCTTTCGGCAATCACTGCTTAGCTTGACTTGACTTGACACGTATGCGCCCGCTTGTCGGTAGCTCTACGCCGTCTTGTCCCCTGGACACATATGTACTTTTTGGTGAGTCATAGCCCATGCATCCAGACTTCGCCCACGTATTCGATCTATGCCTGACCATACGGCTCATCCAAGCTCGGGCGAGCTTAGATGCTTGGGACATGCCGACCGTCTGTTCCCCAACAGCTAGCCCCCGAGCAAGAGGCTATTACCCCCCTTCGAGCAAGGTGCGCCAGAAAGGAGTGGGAGTCTTCCAGCAAGTTTGCGAAGGTTCTGATGGATGTAACAATGCTCTCTCGTGGCACAAGGCATGCCTGGGAGGGGGAGGAAGCCACCGAACAGATGGGCGAGACGCTCGGAGGGGTACTATGACACTTTCTTCTAGCGTAAGGCATCCCAAGGAAAGGAATCAGCCCCTGAGCGAACATGCTGCCTGGAAGGGCGAATTGACATTCTTTCTCTCTCTCTCTCTCTCTCTCTCTCTCTCTCTCTCTCCTCTCTCTCTCGCGTGCGCGCGCGCGCAAGGCATGCCCGGAAGAGGGGGAAGCCCCCGAGCGAATACGCAGACTACTCGGAAGGGCGGAATGGCGTTTTCTCTCTAGCACAAGGCATACCAGAGAGAGGAGGTAGTACCCGAGCAGAAGTGTATCTTGCTCGGAGAGGCGATTTTCCCCCTGAGTGAATACGCATGCTGCTTGGAAGGACGAAATTATGTTCTCCCTCTGACGCAAGGCATGCCAAAGAGAGAAAGCAACCCTCGAAAAAATACGCATGCTGCTCAGAAGGGTGAAATGATGTTCTCTCTCTGGTGCAAGGCATGCCAAAGAGAGGGAGCCGTCCCCGAGAGAATACACATGCTGCTCGGAAGGGCGAAATGGAATTCTCTCTCTGGCTCATGGCATTCCAAAGAGAAGGAGAATCCATTGAGCGAATACGCATGCTGCCCAAAAGGGCGAAATGATGTTCTCTCTCTTGCGCAAGACATGCCAGGAGTGGGAGCGACCCCCATGGCATGCCAAAGAGAGGGAGAAGCCCCTGATCGAATATGCATGTTGCTTAGAAGGGCAAAATGGCGTTCTCTCTTTGGCGCAAGGCGTGCATAGAGAGGGCTCAGCCCCCAAGCGAATATGTATGCTTCTTGGAAGGGAGAAATGACGTTCTCTCTGATGCAAGGCATGCAAAGAGAAGGAGCAGTCTCTAAATAGAAGTGCAACTTGCTCGGCGAGGAGCGTTGGTGCTCTCTCTCTAGCGTAAGTCATGCTAGAGGGAGGAAGCTCCCGAGCAAATACGCATGCTGGTTGGAAGGGCGGAATGACGTTCTCTCTCTGGCGCAAGGCATGCCAAAGAGAGGGAGAAGTCTCCGAGCAGTAGTGCAACTTGCTTGGAGAGGAGTATTGGTGCTCTCTCTCCGGCGAAAGGCATGCCAGAGGGGGGAGGCAGCTCTCGAGCTTAGATGCATGCTTCTCAGAATGGCGGAATTATGTTCTCTCTCTGGCGCAAGGCATGCCAAGGAGAAGGAGCAGTCTCTGAGCAGAAGTGCAACTTGCTTGGAGAGGAGTGTTGGTGCTCTCTCTTTGGCGTAAGCCATGCCAGAGGCGGAGGCAGCTCCCGAGTGAATACACATGCTGCTCAAAAGGGCGGAATGATGTTCTCTCTCTAGCGTAAGGCATACCAGAGAAAGAGGGTTAATTGTCTCATTTCCTGCGTTGGTATGGGCCTGGAGACAACTGCCAAAGCTGCCAAAATCCTCCGGCAACTCCTTCCTAGTGCCGTGTGTCTCGCCGGAGATGAAGAGTCTCTCCGGGGCTGAATTGTCACATCGAAAGTCAAGTTTGCACTATTTGATGACGTCCCACCAGTGCGTCGCAGGAATTCCTAGAGAAGCAAATGTTGCTTGCTTCGGACTCCGCACTGAGTGAAGTGCAGGCGACGGCTCATTGCCATCCCCCACACTACAAAAGGGAGGACTCTGGCGAGAACATCTTTACCCACCGAGAGAAGAACAAGTTGCCCATGGCTTCCGACAGTGAGTCAAGCTGAGAGGCGTCCCTCAACCGGCCCTGTCGAAGCATTCCTCTTCGGTGATGCTCTTGACGAGTAGCGCCAACGTGAGCAGGAAGCCAGCGATGCAGCGCTTGCCGCAACCTTGGTTGCATAGGAGGAGGAGGAGCGCATCACGCAAGTGGAGAATGACGTCGCCTTGGCCGTGAAGGTGCGAGACGCCTACTGCACAGCTGAGGAGCACCAGTGCGACTGGCAGGTGGAAGCCGATGCCACCCTCGCGCGTGCCTTAGCGCAAGTGGAAGAGGTTGACGCGTCGGGGGAAGACACCCAGCATGCATGAGACCTTGCCGATGCCGAGGCGGCCTACACCGGGTGGACCGCGCGATGGGCGAGTGCTGTCCATCGCCAAAGCTGTGTGCCAAAGAACACACCACCGTGCCACCGATGCCTAACCCCTCCTCGGCAGCCACCACCCGAGGTCACCTACGCTTGGCTTATCCTCCGCTGCTGCGTGGGGATCTGGGCCCGTAGAGTGTGGCCACGGTGAAGTGGGAGGTAGCTTGTGCGCAGGCAGCCACTGGAAGGAGGGCGGCGCAGGCGATGAGTCCACGCTGGGTGGCATTGATGGCCGACGCAGACTGGCATTTGCCTTCTCGGACTCCTCTTCCACAGACGCAGCCAACGTGTAGGAAGTGAAGTGCCCATCAGGAGCTCGGCTGCCGAAGTAGCGAGGGGTCTCCCGTGCTGCCACCAGGAGTAGGGGTTGTTAGGTAGTCTAGCCTAGGGGTTCATCGAAGCACGACCCAGACCGCTTTTGCTATGATAATCAGGGCCGTTCCTAAGTTTTTGGGGGATCTGGAGCGAAATTATAAACAGAGTCCCCTAACATAAGTATCAAAATTTTTTTATACTACTATATATCAACTGAAAAGACACTATTCAATGTATTATAAAAATTGTTACCAATAAAAGATAAAAGTATAAAAGTACGATTTTTTACTTAAATATTTTGCAGAGATCATCATAGAAATGTCTTCTAACATTTCTAGATGCAAAATTATCAATGATGGCCTCAACATTAATGTCATCCAATAATTTCTTCTCAATACATAAAGTTGCTAGACCGGTTAACCTTTCTTGAGACATTGTGGACCTCAAATAGTTCTTCAATAATTTCAAGTTTGAAAATCTTCTTTCAGCTGATGCCACAGTTATCGGCACAGTAAATAAGATCCAATAAGCAAAAGAAATACTAGGATAACAATCCACTTCTCTAACAAACTCGAAACTCTCCATAGCAGACATCGGTCTATGTCTATCAGGCAAGGTCATTTGCAGTATTCTTAACTCAGAAATCAGATTATGTGCCTCAAAATTAGACGAATCACCAGCAGAGAAAGTTTTTGCCAACTTAGTACAATAATCCTTAAGTTCAATATGATCCATTGACTTCAAAGTTGTTGAGCTCAGAAGAGGGCCAAATATACCGTTGTATACTTGGAGTTCTTCAAATATGTTTTTCAATGAATTGTTTGCCATATCAACTATAACCAAAAAGTAATTAACTTCGAAATCTTTCTCATCTTGTAGATTTGCTTAACTACTGCAATCATTTTCATCAAAATATTTCTTTCTAAGAGAATAACGCTTTACTAGAAATGATACCTCCACACCCATATCAGACGCAATGCCCTTGGCAATGGTCATACTATAAGCAAACTCTTCATTTCTGTACTTGTCAAATTAACTCATCATGCCCTCTATTTGCTGTAAGGTTGTGTCGGGGCACATGGATGGTGACTGCAACTTCTTGCTCACAACATTTACAACAAATAAAATGTCATGCCAAATAACCATACCGAGTATGAACTCAAAGGTACCAAGCATGTCATACAAATTTGTTGCATCACTCTTTGCCATGGGATCGGCATCAGAAGCTTGATATAACTCAAACAAAGCTGACATTATCTGAGGAGCTTGATATCTAATTGCCTCCACACTTTTGATATGACTCTCCCAACGAGTACTGGACAATGATTTCACAGTTAAACTTGGCACATGGTCAAGTAAAACATTCCATCTTTTGGTAGAACCTGAAAATAATATATATATTCGTTGCACAATTCCAAAAAAATACCCTTACTAGAAGATTTTTCCATATCACAAAGAGTAAGATTATGACTGTGACAAATACATGGTATATACAAAGCTCTTAGATTCTTATCAAGCAACCGTTTTTGTACCCCTGGTGTTTTCCTTTCATATTAAAACCGTTGTCATAATTTTGACCCCTTATATCATCAATATTAAGACCAAAGGCCTTCATAGAATTAAGCAATACATTGAAAAGCCCCAAACCAGATGTGTCATCCACCTTTAAGAAACCTAAAAAGTACTCCTCAATCTTTACTTTGCTGCTAGACATATTGACACATCAAACTATGAAAGACATTTGTTCTTTATGACTCACATCTGGGGTACAATCAAGGATAATGGATAAATATTTGGCCTCTTTAACAATCTTTGTGGTATTACTAGTAATATCAGAAGCTAAAAGAGAAATCAACTCATTCTGAATTTTATTACTAAGATAATGGTAATGGATCTCCTTGCTTTCAATATGTCTGATGCGATCTTGCATTACCAAGTCAAATTTTGCAATCATCTCAACACAAGTTAAGAAATTACCATTCTATTCATTGTAAAGCTGATTACTGGATCCTCTAAAAGCCAAATTGTGTTTACCAAGAAATGTCACAACGTCAACTATTCTGAATAAAACTTGTATCAAGCTGTCGACGGTTGAGATAACGATCTCAAGTCGCTAAGGTTCTTTGAAAGTTGAGATAGGAGACACGCCGAACAACTGCGAACAACAACGAACAGGAGACAGGGGTTTTTATCCTGGTTCAGGCCTCTCGGGAGAGATAATAGCCCTACGTCCAGCCTTTCTTATATATCAGGGATGAATACAAGAGGTGGCTCGACGAGACGAACAAGTCTCGGCGAGATTATGCGTGTACAAGTGCCAAAGCTCTAAGCTAGATGCTAAGATGTAAAACTCAATGCCAGGGATCCCCTAAACGCCAAAGGGCCCCTGTTTATATAGTGCTGAGCAAACCGACCTACCGGGGGAATATCGGGCCGGGCTAACTACGAGATCGTAACGAACTCAGTACATGCCAAATATATCCCGAGGTAGATAAGGCATACTCCTAGTCTTGGGGATCACGACTCCTAATCCAATCCGGGAAACCACGTCCGGGTCTTCACGTAGCCGTGCAGAACTCCTGTTCGAGATGGACTCGAACACGATTCCTTGGCCATTACGCATCACCCCTACCAAGAGGCTGCTCGGCAGGATGCATATGGGCCAGATAGAACCTTCCAGGGAGCTGGGCCCTGGTAGGCTGTCCGAGTGGGCCGTCAGGGAGTGGGCCAGATAGAACCTTCCAGGGAGCTGGGCCCTGGTAGGCTGTTCGAGTGGGCCGTCAGGGAGTGGGCCATGGCAATGGGCCGTAATTTAATCCCCGACAGCTAGCCCCCGAGACTCAAGTGGAAGGACTCACCAGTGGGGTCTTCCTCTTGAGACTCAAGTCCTGAAGAGGGTATTTTTCCTGCTACAAAGACATGCAACAAAGCGATCAACAGGTTATGGTTCAACCGAACAAGACTTGTTCGGGACCGAACAAACTCCGCTTGATGCCGAAAGCAACTCTGTTGCGTCGAGCAGCAACGCGTCTGTCCGAGCGAGCACTCACCTTCGATGTAGAAATCGAAATCCGGTCCCCAAGCGCAGAGCTCGTCGCATGGGACGGGTAGCGCTTCCGGCGAAGAGCTGCCCGGTGCGAGGCGAATCATCTCCTTGAGGCTGAACGTCACCAAGGAGGGATTGACTTCTTGGTAGTGAAGAGCGTACCACCGCATCCGGTAAGATCAGATCTTCCGGGAGAATGAACATAGCAAGTCGCGAGACGGACTCGTGCCGCTGCATCCAGGCATTCAGATGCCTAGGAAAAGATAGGGGAACCACCTCTCGGGCTAGAGCAAGTCCGAGAAAATAGAGATTGCGCTCTCGAACGAATGTCGCGCTCAGGAGCGAGGGTGATGTGCCCCCAGACGTAGATCGTGTGCGAGAGCGCATAATGCATACGAGGGGAAGGTGACCCCACCCCGAGCGTAGAGCTCGTCAGAGGAACCAAGTAAGGAGATCTAGTCCCCGAGCACGGAGCTCGTCGCGGGGACCAGAAAGTGCGACCAGGCGAAGACGTACCCGGTAGGAGCCCGCGCTCCGGGCGAAGAGCTGCGGTCGCGAGGTGATCCAGCCCGAGCCTGAGCTCGTCGCGGGAACCGGATCGCGCTCGGGCGAAGGCGCGCGTCGCGAGGTGAATCACAACCCGATGCGGTCGGGCGGCAAGAAGAGAACGTGTGAAATCAACGCTTTACCCATGACGTATTCCTTGCGATAGTGTTAGCGTTGTCTTGGCAAGTGCGTAACCGACGCTTGAGTGCCGTTGCGATGAGAATCGGCTACGGTGGGCATGCCCGTTCGCGATGAGAATCGGCTTACGGTGAGCAGGACTCCGTTGGTGGCGCACTACCTTGACTTAGCCGAACTGTGAAGGTCAACGCCGGGCAAAGACGAGAAATCATACGCGGGTAAAGTGAATCGGTCCCTGGGCATGCGCGGAGCAAACCCGGGAAGAGAGGGATGCAGACATCGATTTTGGTGGGGAAGCCTGGAACCTCGCCGCGACCATCACCGGAGTCTGACGTTCCCCGTTCCTGTATTTCCTGCAAAAAGATAAACAAGAAACAAGCCAGCAAGGGGAAAAAGAGAGCAAGAAAAGGCTCTAAGAAGAGCAAAGCGAGTTTTGAAAAACACGCAAAAGACGACCTACCCGCACAAGACATAATTTTTTCCGGGTACGTCCTCCGATAGCGTTAGTGTCACCTCGGCGAATGCGGAACCGACACAAGGAGTGCCCGTTGCGATGAGAATCGGCTTACGGTGGGCAGGACTCCGTAGGTGGTGCATTGCTCCGGATTACCGTGCCAGGAAGGACATAGCATGGATAAAAAAGACGTGTGCGGGCAAGTGCAGCGCCGCTGTGGCTAAGACCGCTAACCAGGGAAGGCGATCGGGACCTTAGCCGCAGGCAAGACGTGCGAGGCGAAATCTTATCGGGGCATGGACCCGTGCAGCGTTGGTGTCGCCTCGGCGGGTGCGGAACCAGCGCCAGGAGTGCCCGTTGCGATGAGAATCGGCTTACGGTGGGCAGGACCCCATCGGTGGTGCACCGCTTCGGTTAACCGGAGCCGTACAGGTCGTTGCCAGATAAAAAGACATGCTTGTACGCGGGGAGCGCTACGGGAGCGAAAGACCAACGAGGTTTTGGAAAACCAACGCTAAGGAAAGGAACTGAAAAACTGAAAATGTACCGGGGTTGCCGAAATTCAGCTCAAGTCCCAACTGACCGAGGAGAGGCAGTCCTCTGAGGAGCTGGACGAGCAGCTCAGGACCGCCGGGCAGCACTTGAATCAGAGCGAGAGTCTGACCGAGCAGCTTTTCCTGCAAAAAAGAGCAGCAAAAGACAATGACGAACAGGAAACCAGGAGCAAGGCGAACAGCGCTAGAAAGTTTTAAGAAAACCGGTAGAACGCTTAGCCTAACTCCCAGCCCCCGTTGTGCAGCTGCTCGAGGACCTGAGTTTGCGAACTCGAACAGGTGCACAAGAGAAAGAGCGACGCCCTACCCCCGGTACGGACGATGCATGAAGACCTGAGCTTGCGACTTCAAGCACGTGCGTAGAGAGTTAGAGCGACACCCGCAGCTTGATCGACTCGTTCCTTGGACTGCTCGTCAACGTAAGTTAGGCAGTTCCGAGAGTAACCGAACAAGGAAAGTGCCTCTGCCGCGGGGGGCTTACGAGAGCGGAACCAACTGGCAAAATTTTTCCAACCAAATGGAACCTAACAAAACTAACTTTTGCATTCAGACTTCTGATTAACATGCATCTGGAATCTGGATCATAGCAGTAGTTCTTGCAGCGAGTGTAGTGGTCGAGCAATGGCAGCTGCGGCGGCGGCTTCTGATCACTCTCAGGCCAGCAAGCTTAAGCTCCTCCTGGCGGCGCTGCTGCTCCTCGCGCTCGCGGGCCCGGCGGCGCCGGCGTGCTCTGTGGACGCCATATACAGCTTCGGCGACTCCATCGCCGACACCGGCAACCTCCTCCGCGAGGGCCCCGTCGGCTTCTTCGCCTCCATCGGCAGCTACCCCTACGGCGAGACCATCCGGAAGGCCACCGGCCGCTGCTCCGACGGCCTCCTCATCATCGACTACTTCGGTACGTAACCGATCGCCATGGCTGGTGGCATGCTATCTCCTGCATCTGCATGTGAGCCCTGACGAACGTCGTCGTCGTCGGTGGCCGATGTCGATGTCGTCGATGTGCAGCGATGGCGCTGAACCTGTCGCTGGTCAGCCCATACCTGGACAAGGGCGCCGACTTCGCGGTGGCCGGCGCGACGGCACTCGACCGGTCGTACCTGCTGCAGAGCGGCATCGTGATGCCGCCGGCGAACGTGGCCCTCAGCTCCCAGCTCGGTTGGTTCAAGTCGCACCTCAACTCCAGCCTCCAGGTGCTCTTCCCAACAAGGTACTCCTCTCGCTACCAGAGAAATGGAAATCACTACATAGTACCTACCCATCCATCGTTACTGGTCATTCGTGAACCCGTAATAATGTGGCTTTACTGCCGATTTAATCCATAAACCGGTAGTGATAAGGGTCTGAGCCACGTACTAATAGGCACTATCACTACCTGTTTGACTTGCAAACTGATAGTGATACCGTGTCTGGTTTAATCCACAAACCAGTAGTAATACATGGTGGAAAGTAAAGATTAAAAGGAATACATATCCTATTTTTTTCTTGAGAGGATACAAAGAAGACGCACACAACTTGCTCCCTAACTTCTAACCCAAAGAATTAATGAGGTACTGGTTCGAGTCTAATATGTTCCCAAACTTTTTAAGCTTTTCTCATACTACTACTACTACCGGTGTTGGGAGTATTTCTCTAGGTTGGCTTTTTAAACTTCTCTCATATGACTACTACCAGTTCATGGAAGTTTTTCTCATAATACTACTACCGGCATTACTCCGAGTTGGCTATGATGTCAGCATGACATAAGCAATGGAACTTCGGAAAATGCCTATTGAAACCCGGCGTTGGGAGTATTACTCTCGCTTTGCTATGAGGTCATCAATGAATTTAGGAAAATGCCTATTGAAGCTGGTGATGATTAGTAGCTGGTCTAAGAGGATGATCAGCCACACTAGGACTAAGACACGACTCAGACTCCTACGAGAGGCAGCAGTGGGGAGTTTTTCGCAATGGGAGAAAGCCTGATGCCGCAATCTCGCGTCAAGGTGGAAGGCCTATAGGTCGTCAACTTCTTTTCTTGGAGAAGAAACAATGACGGTATCTGAGGAATAAGCATCGGCTAACTCTGTGCCACCAGCCACGGTAAGACAGAGGATGCAAGTGTTATCGGGAATGATTGGGCGTAAATTGTCTATAGGTGGCTTTTCAAGTCCGCCGTCAAATCCCTGGGCTCAACCATAGCTTGACAGGCGGTGGAAACTACCAAGCTAGAGTATGGCAGGGGTACATGGAATTTCCGCCGGAGTGGTGAAATGCATTGAGATCGGAAAGAACACAAACAGTGAAAGCACTCTAACTAATAAAACTTAGCAACCTAATAATGAAACTTGATAATTCCTGATGTTTCATGAGAGAAAACCCCGAGTTTCAATAATAAAAGTTCAAGTTTTAGTAGGCAAAAACTACAGTTTCAAAAGCGAAATCAAAAGTTCCGGTGGACAAAAATCCAAAGTTTCACTAAGCCAAAGACCAAGTTTCAATAGGCAAAAGTTCATGTTTTGGTAGAAAAAAATAGAAGTTTCAATGGAAAGATCCAAAAGTTTCGGCGGATGAAAAAAATCTAAGTTTCAACAACAAGATCAAAAAGTTCTTTTGAACAAAACGAAGTTTCAGCAAAGCAAGATGCCAAGTTTCATGCGTCCATTGCTCAAGTTTCATGTAAAAATGAGGGATGAACCTCTAGATGCAAATATGGAAGTTCCACAGGAACGAACTCAAATTTTCAACAATAAAAACTCAAACTCATGCGTATATTGCTAGGGTTCCATGCGAAAAGTGGGAACTCACCTCTTCCCTAATCCTCTTTTTCTCTAGATCCAGTGAGCAACCACCCCGTGCTTGCTGGATCCGGTCACCAAAAGTAAAACCCAAGCTTTATACTTTACACGGTTGAAGTTTCCATGCAAAAAATAGGGGGGGGGGGTGGGGGGGGTCACCTCCTCCTAGTCCTCTCCTTTTCTGAATCCATTGGGTTACATCCTCCTAGTCTTCTTCTTCTCCAGATCCGACGAACCGCTGTACCGTGCTTACTGAATCCAGCCACCAAAAGCTCGTCTACTCTCTCACTATCCACATCCTCGTTGGAGACAGGAAGGGGGTAGAGAAGAGGTGTTAAGGTGAGAGGAAGAGAGATTGCTCCACGAGCTCGAGGACAGTAGTCACCAAGCGCTCATTGATGAGAGAGCGCCACTGCTAGCGGCGTCGGCCGATCTGGTCGGCGGTGTCCTCTGCTTGTGCGGGAGATAAGAGACAGATTCACAAGAATCACAGCTAGTGCGGAGACTAGTGCCGTTTGGGTAAGAAAAAAGAGAGGTTGTCATTGTCCGCAGAACGTGTTTCCTAGAAAAAAAATGAGGTGTCCACTATGTTGCATCCGCGAAACGCATGGCCCTACCCTTTGTGCGCCTTACGCGTCCGATCATTCGAACGGCCACAAGAAAGAGTTCCCATGAAAATTATTCGAATAATTAGTTTATGTATATAAGAATTCAGGGCCGTTCCTGAGTTTTTTGGAGGACCGGAGCGAAATTATAAACGGAGGCACCTAATGTAAGTATCAAAATATTTTGATACTACTATATATCAACTGAAAGGCACTATTCAATGTATTATAGAATTTGTACAAAAGTAAAATTTTTAACCTCAAAAGTAGATTAATAAAATAATGATTTGATTTGAGTTCTATGTAATATATATCTTATATCTATTCTTCATAATATGATAATCAAAGTTAGTTAATCACCTGACCGACGTGCTAGGATCACGATGTCGAGATCTGGCGATCTTTACTTTAGGATGCCGATGCCGCGCAGTCACGCAGGCCGCAGACGCCATCTGGGATTGACGAGAGATTAATAGAAGAATGAATCAATTTGGGTCTGTTCCGTTTTAAAGAGACGAGACGAGATTATTCAGAATTCAGATCAACTAACTTGATGGATGGACTGCTCACTGCTCCTGCTGACGACTGCCGTGCGCCCGTGCTGCTATCGTGGTTCACTGATCTGATTTGTGATGGCGGCGATTGCCGATTGGCGATGCTGCGCGCCCGCGAATTGGGAATCGGGATGACGGGATTGGAAGATGAGCCGACGGTTGGGTAAATTAGGTTTACACATTGGCTTCGATAGTTACGGACGGCCATCGGCCATCGCCTCATCGGACGGCTGGGATTGCTCACTGATGGCTCCTTGCTGATGCGTCTTTATTCAATATACGGGCCATTGGTCCTTTTCCTTCTATCGGTCCAGGCCATAGCACAACGAGGCCTGGTCGCCTGGAGCCCTGCATCGATCGAGAATTTTTTAATTATTTAGCTTTATTTTAATTTAGAATAAAAAAAGTTTCCGTTTTAATAAATTAAAAAAAAGCCTTCTGGCGCCGGACCAACGCGCGTTTTATTAAAGCCGCCCGTTGAACGAGCGTTTTATTAAAAGCCGCCGGTCCAACGGGCGATTTAGATGACTATCGGGCCGCACGAGGCAGCAGTGAAATCCCGCCCGTCGAACGGGCGGTTTTTGTACCGTTTCATAAAAACCGCCCATTCGACGGGCGATTTTTCGGGCGCGCGCAATTCCCGCCCGATGGACGGGCGGTTTTTTTTCCTTTAAAGCAAACCGCACCGCTCCTTCCCCTGCGGCACAGTACTCATTTCGGGAGAGAAGGGAGAGGCAGAGGCAGAGGGAGAGGGAGGGGGAGAGAAGGAGAAGGAGAAGGAGGAGAGGAAAGGAGAAGGGTTGAGGTATTTTTTGAACCTATTTTATATTTTGTATGTTGTAATGTATGAAAAACAAGGTAGGATAGCAATATGACACACAGTAGGTGAAATTAATATTCAGTTTGTAGATTATATTTAGGGTATAAGTTTTTATAATAATTAGGTAGATTTTTTGTATTACATATGTAGATTGGATTTAGGGTATAAGTTTTGATAATAATTAGATAGATTTTTTGTATTACTTATGTAGATTGGATTTAGGGTTTAATTTATGATAATAATCGTGTTAGTTTTTGTATGATATATGTAGATTAGAATTAGGGTTTAAGGCATGATAATAATTAGGGTAGATTTTTTATTACATATGTAGATAACAAGTAGGAGTTATTATGTAGGACAATATGGAGGTTATACCTATCCATTAAATTTAGTGCGTATGTTCATGTTTTTGCAGTTTAGGTTTAGGGCTTAGAAATTTAGTGCGTACGTTCATGTTTTTTTAGTTTAGGTTTAGGCCTTAGAAATTTAGTGCGTATGACATGAGTGGGCTTGCCATTAGGGTAATAGTAGGCATGATTAATTTGAAGGAAAAAAAATCAAAAACCTCTTGGGAGTTGATGTATTTTTTTTGTACATGGTGAATGTCAGATAGACAAGGGGATATCAATTTTGGTCCAGACGGGGTAGACCTATCTATGTTCCAGTCAGTGATGTTAGGGATATCAAGGGCCACGGAGAGAACATTAGCAGGGCTAGAAAACTGGCTATTAGGGACGTTCGAAATGAACCCCAAAGAATATGGTCTGAATATCAGTGCTGTTGTTAGCCGTGCAACGGAAAGACCTTATTGGGAGTTGCTACCGATAAAGGCATCCCGAGGATGGAGGCGTTATGTTGAGATTGCCACTGCACGAGGACTTCCACTAGCACTTCTTGTTCAGGCGAAATATAGGCAACATACTGAAGAAGCGATTGATGAACATGTAGAAAGTACGGATGTAGAAGAAGCACATGTAGTAGATGGTGACGAGACTGAGGATGGGGTGCAGGAAGAGGTGAGGGAGCTGGAGGAGGCAGGGGAGGGATCAAGTGACCAACAAACAACACAGGAGCCCATTGGTGCGGCTGATGAGGGGGAGCATATTGAATCTGTAGTTGCAGAGATGGAGGCCGAGGATGTTCCATATCTCCTGTCGAACGGGCGGTTTTTATGAAATAGTACAAAAACCGCCCGTTCGACGGGCGGAATTTCACTGCTGCCTCGTGCGGCCCGATAGTCGTCTAAATCGCCCGTTGGACCGGTGGCTTTTAATAAAACGCCCGTCCAATGGGCGGCTTTAATAAAACAACCGTTGGTCCGGCTCTAGAAGGCTGTTTTTTTAATTTATTAAAATGGGAATTTATTTTTTAATTCCAAATTAAAATAAAGCTAAATAATTAAAAAATTCCATCGATCGATCTCGTCTCTCGTCGCAGCGCTGCTCTGCCTAGGAACGCGCTCGCTGCGCTCTGAACTGAATCTTCGCCGTGGGGGTGGGGCCCCTTCGCGTTGGGGCCAGGCACGGCCCTGTAAGAATTATATGTGTAGATTTGTCTCAAAAGTATAATAATAATAATATAATTTATTAACATTTTTATTTTAAATTACAATTGTAAATAGTGGTCAAAGTTGTATCTTGGAGATCTTGCAAAGTCAAAAACATCAAATATTTGTGATAGGAGGAAGTATACATGTATGCATCAAAGGTCAAGATGATGTCCTGTTCTGCATCGATTATGGAAAAAGCAAGTTTGTCTTAATTTGTGTTTATGTCTTTTTCAATAATAGAAAAAATATTTCGCTCTCTACAATGTATGTGCTTATGCCTGTTACAAAATCTTATCACCACAAAAAATGACAGTAATCTCGATGACCAAAATCATCAAGAAAGCCTTGAAAACAAACCATCGAGAAAGCCTTGAAAGCCATCGATTGACAGTTCTCAACAACTATCGTCAAGAAACAACCCTCATGAATGCTTGATTGAGAGAAACGAGCTCTCTCAACCGCCTGGCTGCCGAGAGAATTTCCCTCGATGGCCAAGCATGCAGTGGTCGACATTCCATGAGGAGCTGCCATTCAAGGAGGTAAAGGTTCAGTCTCGATAGCCCACGATGTGAGCATCATTAAGCCCTAATTTTTATTAGTGACATTGATGACAAAATTAATTAATGTTAAGTGCTAGGAGGTCTTTTGGACTTCTCGGAACCCTAGCGAAGACTCGGCGTTTTTGATAAACCCTAATTTGAAGCGTCGACAATTTCTGAGTTACTCCAAGGTCTCAAGTGCGTGACCGGGCGAGAGAAGAGGTCATGTATAGATTAGGAGTAGTTAGGTTTATTTTCTGTTTTTCGTCGAATTTCAAAAGGGGTTTGAATTTCTCGGATCTTGCCGGATCTTTGCGACCTCTCGAAAACTCGGTTTCCGTAGTCCACTACTTCTAAAAATACCTAAATATTCCTTCGTGAGATATCTAGAGAGAAAAGAAAAAACCTAAACCTCTCCCACAATTCCTAGCACGAAAATTCCCTCTGTCGGACGGCGTCTGGAAAAGCCATACGGCGTCCGACCAGCCACAATCAGCATTAATACTCTCTGTCGAACGGCGTCCGGTAGTCACCGGACGGCGTCCGATAAGGTTCAATTTTGGGTCCTTCTCGCCGTCGGACGGTGTCTGGGAGAAGGCTAAGAGCGTCCGGTGGATTTAGCGCATGCGCATCTCTTGCTGTCGGACGGCGTCCGGTGGGGACCGGACGGCGTCCGATAAGCTGCTTTTCTGTGAGCAGTTGCCGCTGTCGGACGGCGTCTGGTGCCCGTCGGACGGCATCCGGTAGAGGCTAACGGCTAGTCTTTTTATCCTTTTCCGAGAGGCAACGGCTAGTTTGCTCTTGGGGCTATATATAGGCGTCTAGTGGCTGGCTTCTTTGAGGTTTGCTGCTCCACTTCACCTACCACATTCATAACCCATCAATTAGGTGTTCTAGAACCATTCCTCCACCCACAAATCATCCAAAGCTACAAATCATCAAACCCCAACACCGAGTTTCATGGAAGACCTTCGATTCGGCATGATCGAGGCATTTCGAGCTTGTTACTTTTGAAGACATCCTTCGTGGAGGCGAGGGCTTGGGAGTAGGCCTTGGCGTGTGGCTACTCTCAAGTCGGTGTACGGGTGACGGAGTCCACCTCGCCGGAGTGGCGGAACGACTACCGGGAGTGAGTGAGGCGTTAGGCTCGAGAGCGAGCCGGTCCTTGTGCGCAAGGGGTAGCCTCAACGGAGAGTAGGAGTTGCGGCTCCGAACTTCGGTCAAACAAATACCGTGTCACTCTCTTATTTATTTCCCGCACTTACTTTCCTTGCCTTGCTTGCGATAATTTGAATGCCATGTCTTAGTTGCCTTGTAATTGCTTATCGCTTCCGCTTATTTAATAATTGCAACTAGGATTGGGTAATTCTTAATATGATGCTTAATTGAGAATAATTGAAAAAGAAATTAAAATTGCCTATTCACCCTCCCCTCTAGGCCTTAGGATCCTCTTTCAAGTGGTATCAGAGCATCTAGGTTCTCCGGTATTAGCTTCACCGCTAGGAGATGGCTCAAGAGGGGCCTAGGATAGAAATTGAAAAAGCTCCTATCTTTGATGGGACCAACTACAACTATTGGAAAATTCGTATGCAATGTTATTTAGAGGCTCTTAGTTATGATGTGTGGATTGCTTGTGAGACCGGTTATCCGGACCCTTCGGTAGGAATGTTAGTTCTTGATGATGCTCAAGCTAAGCACAAACGATATAATGCTATTGCTAGAAATGCTTTGCTCTCTAGTGTCTCTTCCGAAGTGTTCGATAGCATTGGCAATCTTACCAAGGCTTATGACATTTGGAAACATTTAAAAGAAATCCATGTTGGTAGTGCCGAGATGTTTGAGGAGAAACTATCTCGTGCTAGAAAGAGATTTGATCAATTCAAAATGCTTCCTAATGAAAGTGTCAATGAAATGTTTCTTAGGTTGAGCCCCATCGTCAATGAAATTACCGGATGCTCGGATAAGAAGGTCTTGGAGGACATTGATGTTTGTCGGAAGATGCTCGATGTTGTTCCATTTAGCTTCAATCCACTTGTGACCTTAATTCAAGCGTCCAAGTCAAAGCTCAAGAAAATGACTCCAACCAAGCTACTCGGACAACTCAACTCTTATGAGATGCGGCTTCTTGAAAGTGAAGAGTCCCCACTTAAGAAGAAGTCAATTGCTCTCCCCGCCAAAGCCAATGGTGGAAAGAAGAAGGTTGAAATTGAAGATGATGATGATGACTCCGATGATGCAATTCCGAAGATTGAAGAATTGGCCCTCCTTGTCAAACGATCAAGAAAGTTGATCAAGAAAATGAGTTTCCGCGGTGGATCATCCTCTTCAAGGCGAAGACCTATCTCCGAAATACGTTGCTATGAATGCGGAGAGAAGGGTCACTTGGCGGCGGATTGCCCAAAGAACAAAAAGAACAAGTACAAGTCAAGAAATCAACAAGAAGATGAGGATGATGATGATAAGAAAAAGCACCATCACTACCGCAAGAGCGATCATAAGTCCAAGGACAAGAAAAAGGCTCTTACCGGTCAAAAGTGTAAAAAGGAAGATAGCTCGAGTTCATCATCCTCCCGATCCTTCGCCGAAGAAGAAGATACTAGAGCTCATGGGCTAGCCGGACTTGCGATTAAGGAAAATGCTCCTCCGGCCTTTCCCAAGCAAAAGCTTTGTCTCACCGCCAACATACAAGAAGAGGTGATTGGGGAATAGATCACCGATGATGAAGGCTCTTGGGCGGACTTCTCCGACAATGAAAACATTAAGGTGTCCGGAGTCGCCATCAACAATCCTACACCTCCCATGTGTCTTATGGCACTAGAGGAGAAGGTAACAAATGAGCACCTCTCTCGAGGTGAGCTTAAAAATTTGATTGATGAATTGAGTAATGCTCTAGAGAAGGAAAAATTCAAGAGGAAAAAATTAATGAAAGTGCATAAAGAGCTTGCGAATGAATTTGAAATTTTGCTTGAAAAACATGAGACTCTAGAGGATGAGTATGAAGCTCTAAATTTGCAAGTTGAAATTCTAGAGAACAAGCTAGCTAGCCCTAATGTTGATGATAAAACTCCTCTTAATTGCTCAATTGAAAAATGCAATGTTGGTGTGACTTATGATTTGATTGACACTATAGATGGTTCACTTAGCTTGTCTCATGACACATCTTTAAGCTTGTCATCCACTATCACACCTAATGCTACCTCATCTTCCACTACAAAAAAACACCCCTTTAACTGCGCATAGTTCACAACGGAAAAACGTAGCATTGCAACAGGACAGGTAAACTTCATCTCACACCTCACGGCCCATAAAAGAACTCCACCCCACGGTCGTTTAGTTTCTTCCCTGAAAAAATCCCCCTTCTTCTCAAACCCTAGGCTTCATTTGCCGGCGCCGCCGCTGTGCCATCTCTAATCCCAGGCACCGACCGGGATGGATCCTCTAGGAAGGAGCCAGGAGCCCGTTGGTCGATCTTCGGAAAGCACGGGCACGATTGGAACCTGGAAGGGTCGAATCCACGCAAAGAGCTGCGACACTGGACCGGCGCCGCCGTGCTCGAGTTCCTTGTCGCCTAGTCTGAGAAGATCGTGTGGACGATTGGTCCCCGTCCACACGAGGAGCCTCCAAATACCGTGGTGCCTATTGAGCTGGTACGCATAATTTTTTCTGCTCCGTGCTTAAACACCTGATCAGTTCCTCGCTCTCACCTTACAGCCGACGGAAGCGGCAAGATTGCAGGTCAATATTAGGTGTTGTTACTCTTGACAAAAGGGAGAAGATAATCGCTGGTCTAGTCTAATTGTAAAGTTGGTCACGCAGTAAGTTGTCTCACTGTGCTTTTGTATCGTGATTGGTATTCTTGGTTTTTTTTAACAATTTATTCTTGCTATTTGTTATTATGGACTAATATATATGTTACATGAGGGTATTCATTAGTCAATTATTTCTTTTTCTAATATGGTGGAATGAACAGTAGACTCCTGGCACCGCTGAAGTATCGAATTGTTAATGGATTAAAATAGCCAATGGACCATGTTCTTCTCACTATGACTGGTGGATGATTCATGAGTTGAGGACACAACACCATGTTAATACATTTGTATAGGTACTCCGTGCTGTCATCTGTAAAATCCTCCTACAGTTAGAAGAGGCAGAACCAGCTATACATTCCAATATACTTTGTTATAGTACCTATTTTGCTTGTTCAATATGCACTGTTCTCTTATGATTTTGAAGTGCTGAACACAAGCTGATTACTGCCAAACTTTCTTAGGCACCTGCTAGAGGAACTGAGGAAGTAAAAGGTCAATGCTGAGGTGTTTTAATAATCTAATCCCTAGTTCCATGATTTAATTAGTTTTTTAATCTTCCGAGCACAAGATTGATGTCTATTTATTTTTCAAAGAACAAAATTTTATAATACCTTTGTTCTTATATAGTTTATTTAATCTTGCAGAATATTCCATGAGATCCACTTACAATTGCATGGACTAGGACGGAGATGGAGAATATCAATGCGCCGACTTCTCAGTAGTTGTATAGACATTTACTATTGAAATTATGTTTCGTTAGTGATTAGGTGATATAACTGTAACGTCGATCCTATTTTGGGATCTTTTGTACAAGAATTATTTGGAATGCAATATATTTTTTTCTAATCCCATATCAGTGATTACTCTGTAAAATAATTTATTATCCATGTGAGCTCCCAGTTTTAAGGTAAAAAATAAATATACCACTGCAAAGCATTAATGCATAAAAAATATATTGGGTAAACATGATTCTATTAATGCAACATAGCAACGCATAAGAAGCGTTGCCATGTATCCGTTGTTACCCCCACAACGCTTTTTTGCGCATGTTACCAACGCATTTAGATGCGTAGAGATAGATGCTCGCAACGGCCCCTATGGCCACGCATTTTAAATGCGTTGGTACAGATCCTAACAACGCCTATTGGAGCTTTTAACAATGCATGGATGCGTTGGTAAAAGGGGTTTCTCCTTATAGTGTTCATCCACTAGTGCTACTCTTTCAAATGAGAATGTTTGTTCTATTGGTACTTGTGGTGTTGCTAAATGTGCTAATGAGCTAGTTAAGGAAAATTTGGTTCTGAAAGATATAATTGAGCAATTAGACTCTAGCTTGGCTAAATTGCTTGTGGGGAACAACTCTCTTAACAAGGTACTTAGGGAGCAAAGGTACAACTTGGGTAAGCATGGTTTGAGATTTCATCCCGGGGATTTGCCCAAGGAAGGTTGGGGTAAACCCAAGGTAACTTTTGTTAAGGGAGGGACCCGTTGCCACATTTGTAAAAATGAGAAACACAAAGCCATTGCTTGTCCTCTTGCTAAATCATCTCATTTCATATCTAAAACTCAAGTGCTTGATGCTAGTTACATGCTTATGAGGAAAAATGGCTCTACTTATGCTAAGTATGTTGGTGCACCAAATAATAAAAAGGATGTAAAAGCTATTTGGGTGCCTAAGTGTTTGATGACTAACTCAAAAGGACCCAAGATGAAGTATTGGGTACCTAAAACCCAAGCTTAAAATTGTGTGTGTAGGTGAACTACAAGAGCGGAGGCCGGCATTGGATATTTGATAGCGGTTGCACCCAACACATAACCGGTAGCTCAAGTATGTTCACCTCACTAGAAGAGGAGAAGGACCCCGAACACAAGATCACATTTGGGGATAACTCCAAGCGAAAGGTAAAGGGTATAGGTAAAATTGCAATATCCAATGACCTATCCATCTCCAATGTTCTCTTGGTGGAAGCATGCAACTTTAATCTCCTCTCCGTTGCTCAAGTTTGTAATTTGGGTTTTGATTGCTTCTTTTCGATTGACGGGGTTCGTGTTGTTTCCACCAAGGATCAAAGTGTTGCATTTGAAGGCACCCGGTTTCAAAACTTATATTTGGTTGATTTTTTAAACCGTGAATCTTCTCAAATCAAGACTTGTCTTATTGCTCAAACTACTCTTGGTTGGTTGTGGCATAGACATCTTGGACATATTGGAATGGGCACTCTGAAAAAGGTTTTTAAAGACAACTTGGTTGTTGGAGTAAAGGATGTCAAATTCGAGAAAAATTGTTTGTGTAGCTCATGCCAAGCCGGCAAGCAAGTGGCTAATTCTCATCCGACTAAGACATTTATGTCTACATCCCGACAACTTGAGCTTTTGCATATGGATTTATTTGGCCCAACCACCTATGCAAGCATAGGCGGGAATTCTTATTGTCATGTGATTGTCGATGATTTCTCTCGCTTCACTTGGGTATTTTTCCTTGCAAATAAATCACTTGCCGGTGATGTGTTTAAAAGATTTGCTTTGAAAGCTCAAAAAGAATTTGATTCTTTTATTAAAAAGGTAAGGAGTGATAACGGCACCGAGTTTACTAACACAAATGTTGAAGAATTTTGTGATGAGTTAGGAGTCAAGCACGAATTCTCGGCGGCCTACACTCCCCCAACAAAATGGAGTGGTGGAGAGGAAGAACCGTACGTTGATAGAGATGGCAAGATCAATGCTTGATGAGTATAACACGCCGCATGTATTTTGGGCGGAAGCCATCAACACGGCGTGCCATGCCATCAACCGCCTTTACCTCCACCGACTACTTCACAAGACCTCATATGAACTACTAGTGGGACGAAGGCCCAACATCTCTTACTTTCGAGTCTTTGGTTGCAAGGTTTACATTTATAAGAAAAGAACTCACTTGGGTAAGTTCCAAAAGAGGTGTGATGTTGGTATCATATTAGGCTACTCTTCTCGCTCCAAAGCTTTTCGAGTTTTTAATAATTTCACCGGGCTAGTTGAGGAAGCTTATGATGTTAAGTTTGATAAAACTAATGGCTCGCAAAGTGAGCGAGATTTGACAAGAAATGTAGGTAATGAGCTACCATATGAAGCCATGGAGTTGGGGGAAATTCGACCCTCACCGGAGGTACCAAAAGATGAAGACGTCTCTCCTACCACCTCCATTGATAATCAAGCTCAAGACACCTCTCCAACAACTCAAGACCAAGCGGTGGACGGAGATGCAAACTTTGAAGTTGATCAAGCTCAAGGGGGAGCCGATGATCTATAAGTACCCGTCCAACAACACCGCTCTCTCTCCAAGGATCATCCCCTAGATCAAGTCATTGGCAATCTCAATCAAGGCGTAAGAACCCGTTCTCATACCGCTAATTATTGTGAGCATCACGCCTTTGTGTCTATTGTTGAGCCTATGACCATTGATGAGGTTTTGGCGGATGCGGATTGGGTGAACGCCATGCATGAAGAACTAAACAACTTCACCCGCAATGAAGTTTGGGAGCTTGTGGAAAGACCGAAGGACCACAATGTCATTGGCACCAAATGGGTTTTCCGCAACAAACAAGATGAGAACGATGAAGTGGTGCGAAACAAAGCAAGATTGGTGGCGCAAGGTTTCACTCAAATCGAAGGTCTTGACTATGGAGAAACCTACGCCCCCGTTGCTCGACTTGAAGCTATACGGTTACTCTTAGCATTCGCCTCTCTCTATAACATTACTCTCTTTCAAATGGATGTTAAGAGTGCTTTTCTAAATGGTTTTATTGATGAACTTGTTTATATCGAGCAACCACCCGGTTTTGAAAACCTCAAACACCCAAACCATGTCTATAAGCTCACTAAGACGCTATACGGTCTCATGCAAGCTCCTAGAGCATGGTATGAGCGTCTTAGGGACTTCCTCTTAGAAAAGGGATTTAAAACCGGTGCGATTGATTCCACATTGTTTCTAAAGCCTATTGAAAATGACTTATTTATTTGTCAAATATATGTGGATGATATTATTTTTTGATGCACTAACAAATCTAAATGCAAGGACTTTGGAGAAATGATGTCCAAGGAATTTGAAATGTCAATGATTGGAGAACTCACTTTCTTCCTTGGATTTCAAATCAAGCAACTTCGGGAAGGGACCTTCATTTTTCAAGAGAAATACACAAAGGACCTTCTCAAGCGGTTTTCTATAGATGATTGCAAATCGATCAAAACACCAATGGCCACAAATGGGCATCTTGACTTGAATGAAGATGGAAAGCCCGTGGATCAAAAGCTTTATCGCTCCATGATCGGTTCGCTTCTCTATCTCACTGCTTCTCGACCCGATATTATGTTTAGTGTGTGCATGTGTGCTCGTTTTCAAGCATCCCCTAAAGAAGTGCATCTTGTAGCCGTAAAACGTATTTTGAGATATCTAAAAATCACTACTAGTTTAGGACTTTGGTACCCTAAGGGAGCGCGTGTTGAGCTTCTTGGCTATTCCGACTCGGATTATGCCGGTTGCAAAATTGATCGCAAAAGCACCTCGGGGGGTTGTCACTTGCTAGGACGCTCACTCGTGTCATGGACTTCGAGGAAGCAAAACTCCGTGGCGCTATCTACCGCGGAAGGGGAATATGTAGCGGCGGGGAGTTGTTGTGCTCAACTCTTATACATGACACGGATGCTTAGTGACTTTGGGCTAAAATTTGAAAAGGTGCCTCTTCTATGCGATAATAAAAGTGCGGTGAAAATAGCCAACAATCCGGTCCAACATTCCCGTATAAAGCACATCGACATCCGACATCACTTCATTCGTGACCATGTTGCAAAGGGTGACGTTGTGCTTGCCCACGTGCGAACGGAAGATCAATTGGCGGATATTTTCACCAAACCATTGGATGAGGCACGGTTTTGCAAATTAAGGAATGAACTCAATATACTAGATAGGTCAAATGCGTGTTGATTGGATTTTGTGATTTTTGGGTCTTATTTGAATTTTTCCATTTGCGCTTGACCCTTGTCACATTTAGGGGGAGTTTAGTTTCAACTCATGATTTCAAAACTCCCTCTAGTGGTGAAAAGATAAATTTGATTTTGGGTTAGCACATTCTTGTCCTATATTTCAAGCCAAAACAAATTCGAACTTAATAGACTATCCTTATCGTCTTATCACTTCAAACTTCTAATTTTGAAAATCTTATCCCCTTTGAAAAATTTGCTCCATATGCATATTTCTTCTCTTGAAAATAATTTGGCATCAAAATTATTGAAAATATTTGAAAAGGAGCCAAAATTCAAAAACATGTGCTTAAACTCTAAAGTGAACCCCTATGCTCGATTTTCATGCCTATATGAGAAATCAAGGCAAAATTTGGGTTCACACATTTTCTTGATCTACAAGATCAAAATTTGAAGATTTTTGAATTTGATTTGGTTTCATTTTGTCAACTTAGAATCTTATCCCTTGAAAATTAAAATTTTAAAAATCACTTCAAATTGCTCACATTTGAATCTTTCTTTGAATTTTGAGCAAAAATGGAGGATATCCTTTCAAAACACTATTTTTATTAAAAATCCTTGCGTTGGTGGGGCCCACTGGTCAGCAGTGCTTGATGCGCCGTTTTCAGCCTTTATCGGACGCTGTCCGGAGTCTCTCGGACACCGTCCGACAGGACCTTGCTTGCGCCGCATACTCACTGTCGGACGCCGTCGGGTAATCACCGGACGCCGTCCGACAAAGTGTTATCCGCGCTGCAACTCGTCTGTCGGATGCCGTCTGGCCTCCCCGCGACCCCGTCCGACGAGGCTCATCCTCGCCGCATCGTTACTGTCAGACGCCGTCCGATAGCCGTCGGACGCCGTCCGACAGGGCCCAACTGCGCAAATCTCTGTATAACTTACCTCTCCGCCTCCCTCTTTCCTCACTCGTTTTTCCTCTCTCCTCCCAAACCGGCGCCGTCCCTACTGCTCCTCCTCTCCAGGGAGGCCCCTCCGGCGATCTCCGACGTCGACCACCACCACCACCGGCGCCCCCTCGTCCTCCTCTTCAATTCCCACCGCGGGGATTGGAGTTAGGCGGCCCGATTCATGCGCTTCGTCTTCTTCGAGCTCCCCTCCTTTCCCTTACCGGGAAGGGCCTAGGGGACGATCCCCTCGTGCACGGCAGCTTCTCCTTCCCTTCTAGGGCTCGGTAACGGCTTCCTGCCTCTCTTCCCGGCAAATTCCTTTGTTTACCGAGTTCTAGATTTTGAATAGGATTTTCCCGCGCTCGTGTCTAGGTTTGGCTCGTGGTGTGGCAGTCACTTGGTCGGTGGGCTCTTGGCAGTGGTTTTTGTTTCGTCAGTGGGAAATTGGTCAGTGAACTTGTTTCAGGATGTCTCGCGCATTAAAGAAATTTGGCAAGGCTCTGAGTAGATCTTTCAGTGGTCGTGGTGACAGTGGCAGGCGGGGTGACCCTGATTACATCGATGAGACGGCTAGCAGTGCCGCTCCTCCTCGCCCAAGAAAAGCTACTAGAGGGGATATACAGCAGCAGCCAGATCAAGGATTACATTGGACTCGGGTTGCGGGGTCTTCTTTTGCGATCGTCGAGGATGCTGATGATGACACCTACGCTGAGGACCCAATTGATGAGGATGTCACTGAGACTGTGGTCGCTGAGGACGACCCCGTGGATGATCAGGTTCTGAAATTGTCCATGGAAACTTTGAGAAAGAAGAGGTCCGTCTCATATGCAAAGTGGTTCCCTCAGCGGCGAGAGTATACTAAAGACTTCAGGTTTTACACTAAGTTTTAAAAGCAGCTTTACATGTGTTTCTCTGCCGCTGCAACTGGTCCTAGGGACCCACATTGTGTTGACTGGAGCGAGATTGCAGCAGTGGTAGGGTCTGAGGTACACACCATATTCAGTTCCACTCCAGGCCTGGTAGAATTGATCTCAAACAAGAAGTTGACCTGGAGCAAAGAAAGGGTCTGTGAGTTCTTTGCTACTCTTCTAGTCGCCGAAGATGAGACAGAATACAATTATTATCACTCAGTGGATGGACAGGTTCAAGGGATCACAGTGGCCGAGATGAATCACGCCTTGGGTACTCCAGATTCTGGCACTGACTTAAATGAGATGGCCTATGAAGATGCTCTCTGGAGGGGCAAGTATCCTCCAATTGATGAAGTAAGATTCATGTACATTGATCTTGATGAGGAAGAAGAAAAGTTAAATATTAAAAAGGCAAATCAATTGCGCCAGGAGCCTGCTTTGATAAATCTTATCCTCAGAAGCACGTTGTTTGTTCGAGGTGGAAATCGCGACAGAATCCTTCCCATTTGCAGCTGGTTCATGTTATTTCTTCTGGCAGGCAAGACCATCAATATTGGAGCCACCCTCATGGGAGAATTCGATGACGCCATTTTCAGAGAGGTCAATAGGGCACTACCTCTAGCTCCCTATATTGGCCTTTTGCTTTCTAGGACTCAGCGCGTATCACAGGATGAAGTCAGAGGCTGGGATAACAAAATCAAGAAGCATCAGATGAAGAATTTCCTGAACTCACTTGGCAGCAAACCCAGGCTGGACCGGCTAGGTGATGATGCTCCTCCTCCAAAGACGGCCCTGCTTTTGCCCTCGCTTTGCTCGGTCTGACCGTTTGTGCCGGCGCTTTGGTGCGGGTTCTTCTGCAGCTGCCCCTCCTCCTTGGTATGACACTTTGATTGGTGAGATGAGAGGTCTTCGAACGGAAATGAGAAGTTTTCATTCTGAAGTGAAAGAAGAGTTAGCAGCCACCCGCAGGGAGATGACAGATCTGGCAGGGCAATAGACGTATTTGGCAGATGAGTTCGCAGAATTCAAGTCAGCTGTACAGTATATGGGTGCGATGTTTATGCCAGTGCCAGAAGGGGCAAATCCATATGCTTGGTATTCTCATGCTCACGACAGTTATCAAGCCTACGAGCAGCGACAGGTGTTCCCACTCCCACCTGCCTACCCACCACCAGTTCATCCTTGGGTATATCCTCCTTCAGGGCCTGCACCTTCTCCTGTGCCACCACCTCAGCCTTTCCCTCCTTCTGGTGCTCCAGCTCAGTACCCTCCTCCTGGTAAGATTTTCTTTACTGGTGGAGAGATGGGTCGCCATCTAAACTTTTCTTTGCGAAACCCTCAACCGACCCAACTTTTTGATGATCCATCTTCTCCTCGGTCGGTACCCTCTGCAGCTCATATGCCTTTGTTCAAGCGTCACCGAGGGCAAGGTTCTTCTTCAGGCGGCCAAGGACATAATGGAGGCGACGACATGGATGAAGATCAGGAAGAGTAGACTGGCTAGGAGCTTTTCCCTTTTGTGTCACTTGGTGACAAAGGGGGAGAAGTTAGAGTTAGTAGCATGGGTTAGTAAGGGGTAGTGAGATCGAGGTCTTGTTTTTCTCTGTAATATTATTTATTGCCTCGATACTCTTTTAAATTTGTGATTGTTGTTCTATTACGCTTTATGTCTTTTGAACCTTGTTGGCTTGTCGTTTAAATTCTATGCATGGATCTAGGGGGAGCTTCTCCTGTTTGCACACCTTGTGGTCGAGTTGTGGTTCTTTTTAGTTTTAAATTTGCTCGCATATTTGTATTGCACTAACCCCTTTTGCAGCTCAAAAAAAAAATTTTTTTTCTCTCTTGGGTTGCCATCAAGTGCCACAAAGGGGGAGATTGTGAGCATCATTGAGCCCTAATTTTTATTAGTGGCATTGATGACAAAATTAATTAATATTAAGTGCTAGGGGGTCTTTTGGACTTCTCGGAACACTAGCGAAGACTTGGCGTTTTTGATAAACCCTAATTTGAAGCGTCGACAATTTCTGAGCTGCTCCAAGGTCTCAAGTGCGTGACCGGGCAAGAGAAGAGGTCACATATAGATTAGGAGTAGTTAGGTTTATTTTCTGTTTTTCGTCGGATTTCAAAAGGGGTTTGAATTTCTCGGATCTTGCCGGATCTTTGCGACCTCTCGAAAACTCGGTTTCCGTAGTCCACTACTTCTAAAAATACCCAAATATTCCTTCGTGAGATATCTAGATAGAAAAGAAAAAACCTAAACCTCTCCCACAATTCCTAGCACGAAAATTCCCTCTGTCGGACGGCGTCTGGAAAAGCCAGACGGCATCCCACCAGCCACAATCAGCATTAATACTCTCTGTCGAACGGTGTCCGGTAGTCACCGGACGGCGTCCGATAAGGTTCAATTTTGGGTCCTTCTCGCCGTCGGACGGCGTCTGGGAGAGGGCTAAGAGCGTCCGGTGGATTTAGCGCATGCGCATCTCTTGCTGTCGGACGGTTAATACATCTCAGGTTAATCCAATCAATTGCAAATGCATACATATCAGGTTAATACATAGCAAATGCATACACCTCAGGTTAATCCAATCAATAGCAAATACATACATCTTAGGTTAATCCATAGCAAAATTCTAAGAGGTCAATACTTGTGCTAAAGGGAAGCCGACCAGGAGTTACTGCAGCTTCAGGCCAGCTGCTGGCGGTGCTCTACAGGTGGGCCAACGGCGGCGGTGGCTTCAGGTCCTGGAGTGGAGGTCTCCACAACGCAGTGTGGTGCTAGTGGCCTAGAGTGGGAAGGAGGGGTCAATGGATAAGGGGTAATTTTTGCATTTGGGAAAATTTGCTACCGTTAGAGCTCACAGAGTGCTATTTTGGAGTGAAGGAGCTCATCTGTGATGGTATTTTGAAAAGGCCATGAGTTTGGATTGTATTTTGGGAAGGTGCCGAACCTATGATGGTATGGAGGCACCACCTTGCTCACGACTAAGAAAAGCTTTGCACGGTGTATGTGAACATCTAGATGATTAAGTTTGGGGGCTAGTTCAGTGGTGTCCTCGCCCTGCTGCTTGTCGTCTGTCTAAGCTGAAGTTGGAGCTGGAGCTAGAGCTATGGAACTAGAACCCTACAAGGCATACACATCCTGATTAGTAATACGTTGTTTTGAAAACTTGTTGTAGATGACACATTATTGGTAGAAGACACTTACGTCACCAAGAGTACCAATCCAATGCCATAAAACCATGTAGGCAGGATTGATGGCTGGTTGGAGCTGTTTGGCCCTTTGTAAGGCTCCCCCACCTTGGTAGAAGTTTGGATAGCAAGTGTGGCCCTTGTAGGTGCCAAAAAGGCCCACATAACTGCTTCAATTGGCTGGCACATTCCTGACATTTCTGGTTAATGGACAAAAAACTATAATATAGTTTTACGAACACATTATCTGGTTAATGGACATATATGTAATAACTGTAACTGCTTCAATTGGCTTGCACATTCTTAACATTTCTGGCTGCAAGGCTGGATTCTTGCCATCATGTCTTAATTATCTTTTTCTCGTTGCTCCTATGTTGACGTAAGGCTATCCTGCATGGCACACACCAGCTCATGGTGCTTCCTCTCATGATCCCTTTCCATTTGCATGCTAGCCTCCGACTGATGACGGGTCTTTATAGCGCTCTGGCTTGCCCTCATCTCGGTCATGTACTCTACAGACCTACAACAATGTGACATGATTTGTCTTGATATGGATACTACAAGATCAGAAGCGTGTAAGAGATAGAAATAACTCTCACTAGATATGATCACCGACAATCACTAGCCGCCCCAAAGCCTTTCCTATGTGCTTGTTGATTTCTAGAGGGTCGAAGTTAGCATCTCCTGGGTTGCTGCCCGTCCTATGCTCCTCTTTGTAAGCTTCTGAGTACTGATCTTGCATGTATCCATTCGTAGTGAGCATTATATATGAAAGGTGGTTAATACACTTTATAGTGAACATTATAGATGATACATAACATTTTGAGTAGTGCAAAAGGGTTATACATTGTTGTAGCATATACATAACGTAATGATGCATTGCAATTTAGTTCGGTCTAAGCGAATCCTCATCCCGGATATTGAATACAACCACGGCGTAGATTTTAATTGCTTGGCATGCTTCAGTGATTTCCTCCATAGCTTTGATGTCCCTTTTCTTAGTAATGTTTGACTCACCTTAAAATAACCTAGCGAAAATGTATCTGTCAAACACAATATTATTCGGACAAGCCAATTGGCTATAGACTCAACAAAAATATTTTTCCCTTTCATTTAAAATCTGTCTCTTTTTTTGCAATTTTTTTGTTTCAAGATTGTGTGAAGAAACTCGCGGGAGCACTATTCTTGGTGGGGGAGATCGGCGGGAACGACTACAACTATGCCTTTTTCCAAGGAAGGTCCATCGAGGCCATGAAGGCCAATGTGCCACAGGTCGTGCAGAGCATAATGGACGTAACAAAGGCAAGCAATTACAACCGGGTTGCAACACATGAATTTCATATATAATAATCAATTTATTACCATACTATTTTCTATGAAATTTTTGTTAGGTAATAATCAATTTATTACCGTACTATTTTCTACGAAAATTCTTGTGAACACCATTAATTTATCCATTACCGGTTCATCTATACCAATAAAAATTATAACAAAATTTATTACATTTTTGAACTAAAGCTAACTAATTGTGATATTTTTCTAATTTTTTTAATCCTTCTATATTTATGTAGCTAAAGCCAACTAATTATTTTTATCCTTCTACATTTTTTAACTAAAGTGAACTAATTGTTATATTTTTAAATTACTTCTTAACCTTCTGCATTTTTTAACTAAACCAACTAATTATTTTAAACTAAATCTCACTAATTGATATATTTTTGCAATTTTTCTATCCTTCTACCTTTTTTAACAAATCTAAATTATTTTTGACCCTCCTACACCTTTGTAATTATTTTTTATCCTTCTACATTTTTCTATTTTATTTCATATACCAAATAATTGATTCCTTCCAATATATCTAGCTCTACTTATATTGTTGTGATATTTAACACTCTAAAGCTAGCAAGACACATAGATCTCCAAAGCAAACAATCATCTTAAGCTTCTAATGTAATATTTTAAACAAGATATCCACCCTATATCTTCATACAACAACAAAAAGAAAGATACAAAACTAATTTTGATCATGATCTTGCATCAAAAGTTCTAGAGTGAGTTAGCAAAAGAAACAACCTTCCAACAAGAACAAATCAAGATTTCTCCACATCCAATAAAAAAAAGAGCAATATCTTGATGAGAAGCATGTTTGCAAGATGTTACTCACCTTGAAACACTTAATTTGAAGCTAAATAGTCTCAATTGAAAATTTGGGCAGCACCTCCCCCATGAATAGTCTTGGTCCACCACTATTGTCCTGTGCGAGCTCGGGGAGGAATAATGAATTTAAATGCACTGGGCGGGAGGGGGGCTTCCAAAAGCGGTTTGAGACACGAACCCGTTACCCACGAACCGCTTCTAGTGCGAACTTCACAAGGGTTCGCACCTAACCGCTTCTAATATGCTGCTTGTGATGCCCACTTCTCTAGTAATGTTAGTAGAAATTTCCAGCTGGAGTCATACTTTACAAGTAAATCTTCATATGAAATTCCTATGTTTATCGAATGCATTTATTTGTCAGGTTTCATTGGTAGCTAGCTAAATAGAAGGATCAGTTGTACGCAGAGCAAGCATATTGTTTATAGACAATTTTATCTCTAAGAAAGGACCCACATATGGCTCCTAATCCTCACTGTATAGTTTAGTCAGCTAAAGACTCCACAATAGTCAACAACTATAATAAAAAAGATCATAGTAAAAGTAATGTCAACTTACAAGTGAGGACATCTGACCACTTTGTACTTGGAGGCCCTCTCTAAGAAGGGGCCGGAAAGCGTGATGGGTAGCATTTTGAAAGATATTGTAATTTGTTTGTGTTGCTAGTTGTTATGCCTACACATTTAGATAGGTGGTTAGCTACCTATATGCTTTCAAGAAAGCGTGATTGGCAGCATTTTGAAAGAAATTGTAATTTATTCGTGGCGCAAGTTGTTATGCCTACAAGTTTAGCTAGGTGGTTAGCTAGCTATATGCTTTCAAGATATCCTTAGTACATGATGTTAACTTATGATAGTTCCATCAAAGAAAGCCTAAACTAAGGATTAATTAACATGATGTTAACTTATGATAGTTCCATCAAAGTTAGTTGAGCAAACTCAATGCCCTAACTAAGGATTTAAATAAATCCAATTAGACTTATGATAGTTCCATCAAAGTTAGTTGAGCAAACTCAATGCCCTAAACTAAGGATTTAAATAAATCCAATTAGCTAGCAATAAGCTTGTACATCACGGTGGATTAACCAACTTTTAATTGACTAATTTAAGGAGGTGATCGAGCTAGGAGCGACCCGAATCATCATCCCGGGCAACTTCCCGGTCGGGTGCTCGCCGAGCTACCTTTCCCTCTTCCCGACGGCGAGCCCGACGGATTACGACGAGAGGGGATGCCTCAAAAGCTACAACTCCTTTGCCATCTACCATAACCAGCAGCTTTAGGCGGCCATCGACGGCCTGAGGAAGGCCAAATCCGATGTCTCCATCATCTACGCCGACTACTATGGTGTATGTTGGAAATAATCTAGATAAGGAAGCAATTAGGTGGTAAGAGGTTGTCTAGTTTGAGTAGAACTAGATTTATTTAAAAGTAGAAGTACTAGAGATAGAGTTTGTTTAGATTTAGTAGTTCTAAATTGAGTAGGACTCTTGTAATTTCTCTAGTATAAATATATGGCCAAGGGCCAAGGAAAGGTGTAAGTTTTAGCACCGGAAAAATATGTGATCTTGCCGAGCAATTTCGAAGGATTGATCTTGGCCTAATCTAACAAGTGGTATCAGAGCAAGGTTACTCAATCTTCTACGGCTGTGAACCATGTCGATCGTTCCTTCGAGCTCGATGGTGAAGAACGACGGAGTGTCGTTCTACTATCCACAGCTCTCGCCGACGAACTACACGACATGGATGATCAAGGTAGAAGCTACGATGGAGGCCCAGGGAGTCTGGGAGGCTGTGAGCCCGGCAGAGAATGCCGTGGTTGATCCAAAGAAGGACAAAACAGCCAAGGCCCTCCTGTTTCAAGCTCTACCGGAGGATCTTCTTCTTCAGGTTGCGTCGAAGAAAACGGCAAAGGAAGTTTGGGATGCACTCAAGACACGATTCGTCGGTGCTGATCACGTCAAGACGGCGCGACTTCAAACGCTGAAAAGTGAGTTCGATGCTATGCGTATGAAGGAGGGAGAAACTCTAGATGAATACACTAGCAAACTCAGCGGGATGTCTGCCAGGCATGTTAATCTGGGCTCCAAACTTGAGGATGTTGTCATGGTAAAGAAGTTGTTCAATACCGTGCCAGATAAGTACTATCCCATCATCGCCGGAGTGGAGCAATTTTGCGACCTCGACACAATGCCTTTCGAGGAAGCAGTGGACGTTTGAAGGCATACGAAGAGCGTGTACGTGCACGCACATCGGTGGAGAGCACCGGTGATAGCCAGCTTCTGTTAACTCAGGCGGAGTGGCAGGCACAACAGAAGATGAAAACGACAGCTGACGACACTTCATCAAACGAGCCAGTTTTGTCCTCATCCAACGACGATGATGACTACTGTGACCGGTGTAGTCGTGGTCGTGGTAATGGAAGTGGTCGTGGGATCGGTGGCAGCGGCAGCGGTGGTCGGGGTGACTACAACCGCAAGAACGGTTCTGGAAATCAAGGCAACAAAGGGCGTGACAAAAGGCACATCAAGTGCTTCAATTGTGAGAAGATGGGGCATTATGCGTCGGAGTGCAAGAGCAAATTAACCACGAGTTGAGGAGGCGAACCTCATCCGTGCTGAAGATGATCAAGGACCTCTTCTACTGTAGTTTGGCGAGGATACACCATCTACGTGCAGTTCGTTGCGGTATGCAACAAAGGTCTGAGATTATCGGTGTGGTAATCTTCAATAAAGGTCCAGGATTATCGGTGTGGTAATCTTCAACAAAGTTCAAGATTATCGGTGTGGTAATCTTCATTGTTACGTGGCGTGCGTGACGGGCTCACATGGTGTGTGTGACCTCATATATGACGGCGTGCCATACGTTGAGTCTCTTTAGATTGGTGTGATCGTCAAAGTTTTGAGTTTGAGAGTTGAAGCCTAATCTAGATTAAGGGGGAGTATGTTGGAAATAATCTAGATAAGGTAGCAATTAGGTGGTAAGAGGTTGTCTAGTTTGAGTAGAACTAGATTTATTTAAAAGTAGAAGTACTAGAGATAGAGTTTGTTTAGATTTAATAGTTCTAAATTGAGTAGGACTCTTGTAATTTCTCTAGTATAAATATATGGCCAAGGGCCAAGGAAAGGTGTAAGTTTTAGCACCGGAAAAATATGTGAGCTTGCCGAGCAATTTCAAAGGATTGATCTTGGCCTAATCTAACAGCCGCCATGCACCTCCTTGACCATGCCTCAATCCTAGGTAATCATGAATCTACCACCATGATCAGAAAAGATAAAAACATACTCAGATAGATGCAACATGCACGGATATATTGAAGCGGCAAAGTAGAATGGTCAGAATTTTTTTTATTTTATGTACATGTAAGTCAAAGTCTGATAATTTTAACTATCTTTGGAATTATATAGGTCTAGTGCATAAAAAACCATATTCCTTTAATATTCTTGGGCATTTCAGTACTATGTGGGTCGCAAATGTTACGTCAAAGATATATTTTGAAGACCGTATTATCAATGTATGTTTTTTAGGGGATCCGTATCAATATTTAAAATGACAATTGTTTGTGAATGCGTCATTGATCTAATGACCCGTGATCGCTTTCATACTCTAGGCCATTTCACTGCGACTGTTACTTTAAGATCTGTTCAAGTGCTCGAGATCAACTAATGAAATTATTTTTGGTTCACGGGAGTTTCGCATACGTGGTGAAATGTAACATTTATCGAGCGTAAAGAGGCAAATCTTACGAACCCTCGGTAAAGAAAAAGTGGCCGACGGTTTGTAGTTTTCCGACGGTTATGTTGAGAACGCTCGGTAATTATTACTTTCTCCGACGGGGCAGGCCATTTACCTAGAGTGCGTTAGTGGCTCTCGGCCATTTGACGAAATCACCGACAGGGAAAAATCTTTACCGTGTGCGGAAGTACAACCCTCGGTCATTGCAAATAGTTACCAACGGTTTTTAGGAAACCCTTAGCCAATCATGGGAATGGCCAACGGTAGAACTAAAACTCTCGGCCATCTAAAAGAATAGCCGACGGTTAAAAGAAAACCCTTGGTCATTCAAGGGAATGACCGACGGTTGAAACAAAACTCTCAGTCATTCATGATGATGGCCGACAGTTAAAATAAAACCCTCGGCCATTTGAGAGAACCCTCGGCCATTCAAGGAATGACCGAATGTTTAAAGCAAAACACTCGACCATTGTATACAAAATGATAGGAGTTAAAAAGAAATGCATATACAATTTTAAACAACAAGTGTGTGGGGTGAGTTGGCTAGGTGGGAGAGTTCTATTCAATAGGTCATGGGTTCGAATCCTATGCAACACACATTTATAATTAACTTGATTTAATGGAAAAAATGATGTCAAAGTTCAAGTATGTATAGAGAGGTTCATCCTGATAGGAAAATATTTTTCCTATTTCATTCGTTAAATTTGGTCATATTTATTCCACCACATTTTCCCAGTGTTTACCATTTCCGTCGGTGTGTTAAACCTACTCACTCATACTTTTCTCGATAAGTGAAAGGCACTCACCCATGCATTTTTCGAGTGTTTCAAAAACTGTCGCTAAATTCATTCCCGAGGGTTTCGTCGGTAATTGCACGAATTACCCACCATGGGTGGCCGAGGGGATTTCTCGATAAGTGAAAGGCACTCACCCATGCATTTTTCGAGTGTTTCAAAAACTGTCGCTAAATTCATTCCCGAGGGTTTCGTCGGTAATTGCACGAATTACCCACCATGGGTGGCCGAGGGGAAGTTACCGACGGTATACGCTCGGCCATATACATGTCCTACGGTATTTTCTAATGGCCGATAGTATTTGCACACTCGGTAAAAGTTAGAATTCTAGTAGTGGTTTTGTAGGATTTGAGGAGAGCACCTTGTTCGAGGCGTGCTGTGGGGCGGGCGGGAAGTACAACTTTGACATGAACATGATGTGCGGCGCATCGGGCACGACCACGTGCCCCGACCCGGCGCGCCGCGTGAGCTGGGATGGCATCCACCTCACTCAGCAGGCCTACAAGGCCATGGCGTTGTCCCTCATCATGGAGGGGTTCGCTCAGCCGGCCGACACCGTCCAAGAGATCTGGAGCTGCTAAACGCTATATGCCTATATATATGGGCGACAGATGCTTCATACTTGCACGGGTGTTCTTCCAATTGAAGCACGTACTTTTAGAGTGTACTCAAGGTTTGTATGAGAGCTTAATTAGACTGCTTGTCTTGTACTTTTGGAGAGTATTCAAGGATGATTGTTCAGTTCAGTTCATAGGAGAGCTTAATTAGACTGCTTGTCTTGTACAGGAGATTAGGAGAGCATAGACTGCTTGTTCAGCGTGAGTGTTGGGGATTAGGACGTACGTAGGTTGATGAATTGCTGCATGAGTAAATTTTCCTCCCATCACGGCCTCATCAGTCATCACGGTTGCTGCGTGAGTAAAATTTACATGTCATGAAAAGCCGATCGATACTGCTCTATTTGCTATCGTTGCTGCACACTCACGCAGCACAAGGTCGAGCGCAATATCATGAGTGTGTGCATCTGTTACTCTGTGTACAAAACGCATGATAAGCTAACATGGCTCTCACTTGCTATATATACAGACACCCTTTTGATATATCATATCCATGATTTTGTATTAATTTAGCCATGCATGTGTTTCATTCATTTTGATTTAGACTTAGAAGTAGAATGAGATATTGGAAAGAAACAACAAAACCAAGGATATATTTATGTTGTAGATGCAATAGATGTATACTCCTTGGGCTACTTGAACAAATTCAAGACCACAGCCAAAATCTTACACACATATTAATTATGAGTACACCATCTAAACCACTTGTGTAATGTTGTATTTGGTGAAATGGTACTTGTAATTGGACATTGCGACATTTGTATGGAAAATAGGAAGAATCATATATTATTTTGGCTCTTCTCTCAATAAAGGCATCCGCGAAGAATAATCGGGTTTAGGGGATCTGAATAGCATAGAAAAACTTCTTGAATTGAAATGGTGCTTTTGATGGCTAGATGGTATGGGGTATCAATGTTTTCTGAAAACTTCTCGCTTTTGGGTCTATAGTAATATTAACAATATGGAGTGTGTTGTGTGTTAGGGACTTGTTTTCGCAAGAGAAAAAACTAATATATTGTATCCACTATTGCAATGGAGATTAGAGAACCCTTCTTCGTGAAAAACCAATTAGAGAACACTTGTATTTCTTTTTACTAGTAACATGATAATAAACCCCAAATCAAGATGCATTTCATAACATGCACAACACATCTACATTGACTATATCAGACTTGATCATGCGCAAACCGGTCGGTGGCCCAGCTGGAACCAGGTCCAAAAAATAGGTTGGACTGGGTCCGGCTTGGCCATAGGGCACGTCACAAGCTTAGGTTTCGAGCCAAGTAAAAACTGGACCGAAGTCGGGCTTGGGAAAAAATAAAAAATACAATGCAAATTTCGGCTTCAAGCTTTTGGGCTAGGATCGAGCGTAGGTTTTCAAAAAAATTGTCGGGCTGGGCTTGGGCCTGGCTAACAAGCTCCAGAATTTTCCAAACCTGGCCCGAAGCTCGGTCTGGCCCAACCTATGAATAGGTCTAGATCATATGCCCCCAAAGTTAATAGCACAATTGACCGCTTGTCCCTTTTAAGTTTTTGAGCAAATTTGATCACTCGTACCTTGCCAAGACATCTTTATACCCTTGCACCAAATTGCGCTAGTTTCACAAACCTCACTCGGCCAGCCTGTCTGCAATTTGATTCTAAATGTTGTTGCATGCTAAATGTTGCTTCTTAGTTTCACTGCAATTTGATTTTAATTGTCATTAAGTGTTGTTGCATGTGTTCTTTCTAGAGTACAATGATGAATGCTTCATATTGATGAATCCTCCAACGTGTGAATGCATGCCGCTGATGAATCTTACGAATGAAGTAGTACATGCAGTTGAGCCACGAATCATGGAGCGGCAACCACGATAAAGCAAGCAAAAGGCTCACAAAAAAAGCTAAAGCGCACTACTCTCTATTGTTTTCATGAAGCAAGATCAAGGAGAACACGCAGACCTCTGCGTCGCTCGTCGGGTGACTCTGAGGTGACAATGGGTTCAAACCCACCCCGAATTCACCCCACTCCATAATAAAAATAGTCAGCCACTCAGCCCAACCCAAACCACCGATCGATTTATTCAACCCATCTGTAAGTCCATGATCCCATGGCTATTTGGTTTTGGAGATTGATGACAAGCTATCAAGAGGAGCCACAAGATTAAGGACTTTATTTAATATTTCTTATATTTCCTTTGTGTGTGTGTTGGCGTGATCTAGACGCCGGTGCAGGTCTTCTCTCTGGTTGCAGGGTCCCACAAAGCACAATCTAAGTCCCTTGTCGTCGCCTGTGTTCCGGAGTGTTTGAGAGTCGTCTGGATTTGGGTTGCCGCTCTAGAGTCGAAGTATTAGCGTCCAAGTTCTTAAAAGCGCCCGAAAGTTTCGGTTTCGCTTTCTAGCCATCCGGGGGTTTCGTAGCGCCTAAGTTTTCAAAGCCAGATATTTTTCTTCGGCGCGAAACCATCCCGCTTAAGCTTCGAGAGTCCCGCCAAAGTCCAAAACATGCCAAAAGTACCCAAGACCCAAGGTGAGAAGTCGAGAGGGGTGAGAAAGGGGTGGAGTCCTTGGCCTGTAAATTTTAGGCCCATCGGACACCATCCGATGGGCATCGGACGCGTACAATGCGCCCGTGCCGTGATCTCCAGTGCCTAAGTCCCTAAGAATTCCCCCTCTGTCGGACGCCGTCCAATGGGCATTGGACGCGTCCGATAGCCGTGGCTAAACCTAGCCAGCGCCGCGTTCTGAGTAAGCTGACTGCTCATCGGACGCGTCCGATGGAGGGATCGGATGCATCCGATGGATGCTGTCTGTGCTGTCGCGATTCGATCTGAGCCATCCGCCTGTCCATTCGAGTTAGGGTTTCGTGTGGAGGCTACAAATAGACCTTATCTGCTCAGGAGGAAGGAGAGAGAGCCTCATTTGCAGCCACCCATAGCCATCCCCTTCCTAGAGGAGCTCTCCCATGGTGGTGTCCATCCTAGGGGCCTCCATGAGTGCTTGAGAGAGAGAAGGAGTGAGAGAGGGAGGAGAAGAGAGGAGGAAGAAGAAGGTGCAGCCCCCTACATCTTCTCCATCCATCCCCAAGGTGTGAGCCTCTCCCGTGGAGCCCATGGCCTAGGGTCTCCATGAGGGTAAGGGGTGTGGTGAGGTGAGTGGTCTCCGGTCTTGTGCTCTTTGGGACTCCACAGCTGGAAGGAGATCGTCGCCGAGCCATTCTACGTCAAGCCTCTGTTGCATTTCTTGGTCCTCCGTGCATCGGGGAAGACCTCCGTGTGTTGGAGGGAAAATCCACCGTGTGTCGGTGGTCATCTCCATGTGTCGGGGGTGCCGGTGAGGTCTCCGTGCGTCGGAGCCTCTCTCCGTGTGTCGAAGCCATCTCGTGTGTCCAGGGAAGTCCACCGTGTGTCGGTGGCCGTCATCGTGTGTCGGTAGTGGTGAGGTTGCCGTGTGTCAGTGCCTCTCTCCGTGTGTTGGAGCCATTCCTCTGTGTCGGGTGAAATTCTTTGTGTGTCGGGGGTTGTTGCCGTGTGTCGGTGATGGGGGTGTGAGGAGCTTTTCGCTTGTGGAGGCACTCGTTACCTTGTGAGGGGTTTGGAGCTCGTCTCAGCCGTGTGTCGGTAAAGGAGGTACCATGAGTGGATCGAGACATAGGGTCGAGAGGGACCCGATCTTCGTATGTCGAAGGCTAGCCTCAATAGGGAGTATGAGTTCATCTCCGAACCTCAGGAAAAACTCGGTTGTCTCCCTTTTACCTTCCGCACTTACCTTCCCGCATTACTACTCATAACTTTCCCAACTGGAAAACCCGCATGAGATTCTATCTCCAGTCGCTAGGCTATGAGGTGTGGAAAGCCGTTAAGTCCCCTCTAGGCATAGAAATTGATGACAAGGTTGGTCCCACATCTGAGCAAATTAAGAAACTAGACTTAGATGCCAAAGCGATCAATGACATATTCTCAGGTTTGAGTACGAAGGTCTTCAATCGCGTTAGTAATCTCACTTCAGCAAACTCTGTCTGGACCACGCTAGTTGAGATACATGAGGGAACTAGTGATGTTAAGGAGAAGTTTGTGGTAGTGAAAGAGAAGCTTGATCAATTCAAAATGTTGCCTAATGAAATTGACAATGACATGTTTACTCACCTTAACCCCATTGTCAACGAGCTCAAGGGGCTCAGATCTCTTGTTTTAGATGTTGATGTGTGTAGGAAGATGATCAGGGTCCTACCAAGGGCTGAGTACAGGGACATCATCACATATCTATCCAACAGTGGTGATCTAAAGACCCTGACCCCACAGCACTATTGGGGAGGCTGTCAGCCCATGAGATGCTGATCAATGAACCGGAAGACTCCACAGCTCCAAAGAAGGACAAGATGATTGCTCTCAAGGTAAGAGGCACAAGAGCAAGCTCTGCTGATGATCACGAAGGCTCAAATCACCATGACATTAAAGGTGATGTTAAGGATCTCGCCTTACTCATGAGACAAGCTGGAAAGTTCTTTGGCAAGAAGAAATAGAGTTCAAGTGACTTCTAGAATAAGAGTGCTCTTTCCTCAATCAGATGCTATGACTGCAATGAGCGAGGTCACATTGCCTCAGTCTGTTCCAACAAGAAGAGCAAGGGCAAGACCAAAGGAAAGGACAAGGGGAGTAGTGAGGATGAGATGCCAAGACACAAGGACAAGGAGAAGAAAAGGATCACCTACAAGTCTAGATTCAAGAGGTTCACCAAAAAGGGCAAGAGGCAAGCCTTTTGTCGGTATAATAAATACCGGGGTATGAAGAGTCCTGGAGAAGCCGGGCGAGGGCCCCACACGTCAGGCGGGCGCTCAGGCCCCAGCGTGTGGGCGAGCCCCTCAGAAGCCGGGCGATGGCCCCACATGTCAGGCGGGCGCCCGCCCGGCTCCACATGTCAGTGGGCGCTCGGGCCCAGCGTGGGCGAGCCCCTCAGAGCCGGGCGAGGGCCCCACACGTCCAGCGGGCGCCTCCGGCCCAGCGTGGGCGAGCCCCTCAGAGCCGGGCGAGGGCCCCACACGTCGGCGGGCGCCCGGCCCAGCGTGTGGGCGAGCCCCTCAGAGGCCGGGCGAGGGCCCCACACGTCGGGGCGCCCGGCCCAGCAGTGGGCGAGCCCTCAGAGGCGGGCGAGGGCCCCACACGCCGCGGGCGAAAGCAGGCCCAGCGTGTGGGCGAGCCTCCTCGTGGCGGGAGGTCCCTCCTGTCAGGTGGGGCCGCGCAGCAGAAGCGCCCCAAGGAGTCTTCGGGCGAAGGCTTTCTCTGCAGCGAAGGACAAAGCGATTCAATGCGACATCACGCAGCGGATAGACAACAAGAGATGATTACCGCCAGTGACCTCTGCGTTCTCGGCCCAACCATCCTTTGTGGCGCAGAAGAATTGACCGCGAGAGAGGGTTTGCCATCATCAAGTTGGCCGCCTGCCGGAGGAGCAGTGGGCCCACTCGTGCCCTCACCGGCGGTGTCTGCAGTCGAGTCGTGGGTCACGGCGGTTAGCGTGGGCGGTGTCGTCTGGCGCATCGGCTGCACGTTTAAATCTCTCTGTCGCGTCTCTAGTGTCTTATCAAGTGTATCGCGAGTCTCAGATCGCCTACCTCGGTTCTCTCCACCGGCTCAAGGCTTGTATAAAAGGGGCGGAGAGAGAGTGGAGGGGGGGTTCGAAACATTCTGTAAACACATTCCACATAACCAACACAAGAAAAGAGCTAAGGCTCGGTAGGAGTAGGACTATTACCCGCGAGGGGGTCCGAACCTGGGTAAATCTGCGTGTTCCTCCTGTCGTGTCTGACGCCGAATCGAATCGAGCGCGAATCGGTCGGCTAGCAAGATAGAAATCGACCGGTGTGATCCGCATGGTTGAGCGGAGAGCACGCCGTCGATGGCGCGCGCCTGTAGGGGGCGCTAGCATCAGTTCGCGTTCTTCGACCAGTTTCCCGAGCAGCGATGGCGGATCAGTGATCATTGTGGAGAAGGATCTGTTGCCAGAGCGCGCCATGGCGTCGGTCGCGGCGATGGCGGTAGATCAGCCGGGCAGCAGCCATCCGCCCAGGGCTGGCGCTTTGGCGGAGGGTAGCCGTCCTAGTTTGGCAAGGCGGCGCCTGGCCATGGAGGAGTGCTCCCCAGCACAGAACCTCTACGCGGCCAGGGCTCTTTTGGACAACCCACCGGTTCCGGTGACTCCGGACTCTCCGGCGGCACCGTGGCTGGCCAGCTTGGCCCGCTACGTCGATGCCGCCGCGGCGGTAGTACAAGCTTCGGAAGGCGCGGGAACTGGTGTTTCCACCTCTTCCCGTTCTTTGGCTTCCCTGCATCCCTCTCGCGGAAATGCCAGCGGTAGGGAGTGGGGCCAGGATGGCAGGAGCCAGGTGGCTCCATCGACGGTTTGGCGTGACAGACGCGGCCGGGGGTCGGATCTCCGGGCCCGTCTGGAGGACCGCCATCTACAGCAGGGAGAAGACCTGCGCGACAAGCTCCGCCGGCGGCACGACCGAGAGCGCGACCGCGCTATTGCTGCCGCCCGCGGGGGCCAGGAGGAGGACTTCCGCGGTTCCACCTTTTGGAGAGGGCGCCTCCTCGGGCCGCCCACGCGGGCGGTCATGGCGGGCGAGGCGCGATCCAGAGCAGAGGCTCGGCACGCCGCCGCCGCGCTTTTCTAGGAGCTGCGCCGAGTGCAGTGGCCGGAGAGGTTCCGGCCAGCTGCCATCGAGAAGTATGACGGGTCCACCACCCCTGATGAGTTTTTGCAGATCTACACCACCGTGATGCAGCCGACTCGAGGGTCGAGGAAGGTTCTGGCGAACTACTTCCCCGCGGTCCTCACCGGCGGAGCCCGTTCGTGGCTCATGAACCTGCCCCCGGAGTCAGTGGGGTCATGGAAGGAGCTCTCCGACCTCTTCATCACCAACTTCCAGGGCACCTTCGAGCAGCCCGGGGTTGAAGATGATCTCCACAACGTGGAGCAGAAGAAGGGGGAGTCGCTGCGCGACTATATCCGACGATTCAGTCAGGTTCGCAACACCATCCCTGACATCTCCATCGACGCCGTTGTCACGGCCTTCAGGAGAGGCGCCCGAGACCCCAGGGTCAAGGAGAAAATGGCCACCCGCAAGATCAAGACGACGGAAGAACTCTTCACCCTGGCCCACAAGTGCGCCCTTCAGGTGGAGGATCGCTTCCGCCCGGCTGCGAGGGCAGGGGCCGCTACGGGCGGCGAGGCCAGGACTTCGAAGAATCCCGGCGGCAAGGACAAGAAGAAGCGCAAGGCGGCCGAGACCGGGCAGGTCTGGCCGCCGAGCCGACGACGACGACGGCGGCGGCCGCCCGTATGGCGCGCGGCGTAAGAAGACAAGAGGTCGCGCGGCGGCGGCGGGGCGGTCCCGCAGGACGGCCATGGCGATCGCCGTGGTCACGACAATCGCCGCGGCCGCGACGAGGGGCGAGACCACCGCCCCCGTGAGTGGGACGGAAGGCCTTACTGTCCCATTCACCGCAACAACTCCCACGACTTGGCTGATTGCAATGTCGTCAACAAACTGGTGGACAAGCGTGTCCATGAGCAGCAGCAGGCGTCCGGCAGCGGCAAGGGCAAGGAACCGGCTTCGCTTGGCTTTCAGCCGGCGGAGCGCGAAGTCGCCGTCATCCACGGCGGATCGGCCACTTATCCGTCCCACGCTAGCTTCAAGCGTGCGATGAGGGAAGTGTGCGCCGCCATGCCAGGCGTTGGGTCAGCAAGGCAGCTGTTGTGGTCGGAGCAGCCGATCACATTCAGTCAGGCCGATCACCCGGCCAGCACCGCCGGCCCGAGACATCTCCCAATCGTGGTTGCGCCCACGGTCCGGAATGTCAAGCTCGGGCGGGTGCTGGTAGACGGAGGGAGCTCTCTCAACCTCCTGTCCGCCCGAGTCGCCAAGGCGCTCCAGATCCAGCAGCAGGAGCTGCGCCCGGCGCTTCCTTTCTTCGGCATCGCGCCGGGGGCTGAGTCCGTCCCTCTGGGGCGCGTCAGCCTTCTGGTGACCTTCGGGGGCTCCGACAACTTCTGCACCGAGATGCTCGAGTTCGAGGTGGCGGACTTCGACCTCCCGTACAACGCCATACTGGGTCGGCCGGCGCTGATCAAGTTCATGGCGGTTTGCCACTATGCGTACATGGTGGTGAAGATCCCGGGGCCGGCTGGCCCCATCATCCTGAAAGTGGACCGCCCGGAGGCGCTCCGCTGTGACAAGGACGCTCTCGCTTTGGCGGGGGCGATCGGCGCCCAGGAGGTCGAGGCTTCGACTTTGGGAGCTCCTCCGGCGAAGATCCGTGCCTCCCCCGGTTCGTCCGCGGAGGTTAAGGCGATCTCCCTGAGTGAGTCAGACCCGGCGAAGACCGTTCGGGTGGGCGCCTCTCTCAGCGCCAAATAGGAAGGCGCGCTAGTCTCCTTCCTCCAGTCTAACGCAGACGTGTTTGCCAGGCAACCGTCCGACATGGCTGGGGTCCCCAGGGAGGTGATTGAGCACAAATTGGCGACGTTCCCTGGCGCGCGACCGGTTATGCAGAAGGTCCTAAAGCAGTCGGTGGAGCGCCAGGATGTTATCCGCCAGGAGGTGGACAAGCTACTAAAGGCGGGGGTCGTTCGGAGTGTCGCCCATCCCAGGTGGCTCGCGAACCCCGTCCTCGTCAAGAAATCCAACGGGCGGTGGAGGATGTGCGTTGACTTCACCGACCTCAACAAGGCGTGCCCGAAGGATCCGTACCCGCTGCCCTGCATTGATCTCATCGTCGATTCCACGGCGGGGTGCGAGCAGCTATGCTTTCTGGATGCGTACTCTGGGTACCACCAGATTAGCATGGCGGAGGAAGATGAAGACAAGACTGCCTTTGTAACGCCCATGGGCGTCTACTGCTATACAAGGATGGCGTTCGGCTTGAAGAATGCGGGCCCAACCTATCAAAGGGCCATGCATATGGCCCACCGCCCCCAGATAGGGCGGAACTTGGAGCTGTACGTCGACGACCTGGTGGTGAAATCCAAGAAGACGGAGGAGTTGATCGGCGACCTGGAAGAAACCTTCGCGAACCTGAGGAAGTACTGCATCAAGCTCAACCCTGAGAAGTGTGTGTTCGCCGTTCCGTCGGGCAAGCTGTTGGGCTTCCTTGTCTCCCAGAGGGGGATTGAGGCAAACCCCGACAAGATCGCAGCAATCGAGAACATGAAGCCCCCGACGCGACTTCGGCAAATGCAGTGCTTGGTGGGCTGCCTGACTTCCCTGGGCCGCTTCATAGCTCGCCTGGGGGATAAGAGTCTACCTCTACTCAAACTCCTGAAGAAGACCAACCAATTTGAGTGGACCACCGAAGCGCAGGAGGCGTTCGACGGGCTGAAGAAGTACCTCACTTCCGCGCGTCTTTGGTCGCCGGATCCGGCGAGCCACGATCCTTTATGTCGCGGCGAACCCCCAGGTGGTCAGCGCGGTGCTAGTGGCGGAAAGAGAAGGAGTTCAGCGCCCCATCTATTACATCAGCAAAGTCCTCCACGACGCTGAAACAAGGTATTCACAACACCAGAAGATGCTCTACGCCGTGCTGATGGCGTCCAGGAAGCTGCGCCACTACTTTCAAGGGCGAGAAATCACGGTGCTGACCAAGTACCCCTTGCGGGAGATCCTCTTCAACCGCGAGGCAACCGGCCGCATCGCCAAGTGGGCCATGGAGCTTGCAGAGTTCGACCTCAAGTTCGCTCCCCGAACGGCCATCAAAGGGCAAGCTCTGACGGAGTTCGTCAGCGAATGGACTCCGGCGGAAGCAGAAGTTGAAGACTCCCCAGCACCCTCGCCGTGGACCCTCTTCTTCGACGGCTCGTTCCGGCTGGAGGGGGCTGGGGCTGGCGTCATCCTGGTGTCTCCCACCGGCGACCTCGTCCGGCACCTGGTGGTGCTGGAGTTCCGCGCTACCAACAACGTCGCGGAGTACGAAGGGCTACTCGCCGGGCTCAGGGTGGCCGACCACAGGCATCCGGTATTTGCAAGTCAAAGGCGACTCTCTCCTGGTCATCAACCAGGCAAGGAAGGATTTCACCTGTTCAGATCCCACCATGGCGGCCTACCTGGCGGAGGTGCGCCGGTTGGAGCGGCACTTTGAAGGGTTGGGCTTTGCGCACGTCCCTCGCCGCAACAACTATATGGCGGATGAACTGTCCCAAATTGCCTCGTCAAGGGCACCTGTTTCGGCTAGGGTCTTTGAAGAAAGACTCACGCGGCCGTCTGTCGCAGCCCCCAATCCTGGCGGGGACGACATTATTCCTGACGCAGCTCCCGATTCTGGAGGAGACGTCACCGATCCTGCAACAGCTCCCCGGTTGGAGGGAGGATGCGGAAGAACTGCCGAGGCGGTTGAGGCGGAAATGCCAGGCCAGGCAGAGTACGTCGGTGACAATGCTAACGTCGTCACGCTCGTCCGGGAAGGTCAGTGGATGGATCCGATCCTAGCCTACTGCGGGATGGAGTGATCCCAAGCGACGCTGCGTTACCGAGAAGATAGAGCGCAAGGCCAAGTGCTACGCCCTAGTAGGTGGGGACCTGTATCGCCAGGACGCAAACGGAGTTCTACTGAAGTGCGTCACTCGGGAAGCGGGGAGTGAGATACTCTTTGAGATCCATGGAGGCACGTGCGGGAGCCATTCAGAAAGCCGGGCGTTGGCCGGAAAGGTCTTCCGCCACGGCTTCTCTTCGCCATCGCCTCTAGGATGCCTTCGAGTGGTGAGAGATGCGGCATGCCGCTTCATGCTAAGCAGATCCACCGACCGCCCAGCGCCGCAAACCATTCCGCTTTCTTGGCCGTTCGCGGTCCGGGGCCGACATCACAGGTCCGTTCGGTGGGCGACAGGGGCTACACGCATCTGTTCGTCGCCGTCGACAAGTTCACCAAGTGGGTTGAAGCCTCGCCGGTCCCGGCGATCACGTCGGCGGCGGCCATAAAATTCATGAGAAGCATTTTCGTCCGGTTCGGCGTCGCCAACAGAATCATCACCGACAACGGCGCTCAGTTCAAAAGCGCCGACTTTCAAGATTGGTGTGAGGAGCTGGGCACCAAGCTGTGCTTCGCTTCCGTTGCACATCCGAAGAGCAATGGGCAAGTGGAGCGAGCCAACTCGGAGGTGCTCAGAGGACTCAAGACGAGGGCGTTCGACAGCCTAGAGAAGCGCGGCAAGCGCTGGGCGGAAGAAGTTCCCACAGTACTTTGGGCGCTGCGGACAACTCCCAACAGAGCCACCGGTGGGACTCCCTTCTTCCTGGTGTATGGCTCTGAAGCAGTGCTCCCGTCGGAGCTCGCCTTTGGATCCCCAAGGGTGGCGGCGTACAGTGAAGACGGAGACCCTGACCGGCGTTAGGATGAAGTAAATCTCCTGGAGGAGATCAGAGACAGGGCGACGATCCGGGCCGCCAGATATCAGCAGGCCCTGCGCCGTTATCAAGCAAGGCGGGTGTGTGAGAGAACACTGGCAGCGGGCGACCTCGTCTTGCGCAGAATCAGCGCAGAGCGAGCCGCAACAAGTTGTCTCCCCGTGGGAGGCCCCTTCAAGGTGGTCTCGATCTCCGCCCAGCTCGGTCAAAGCTCGCTTCGAGGATGGTCGCGAATTGGCGAACACTTGGAACGCCGAGCGGTGAGGAAGTTCTACCGTGAGGTAGTCAGTGTCGAGTTTTGGCCTCCCTTTGGAGCCGAGCGGCGGGGTCTTCTTCCTTCCCCGCTCGCCTCGGGGGCTGCGATGTACAAAGCCATCGGCAAAATAAAGATAAGTTCTGTTTCCCTGTGAGCATCTGTTCTTTTTCGCCTTAAAAAGTCTGTTAGAAAGCGTTCCGTTGAAAGCTGGTAGCGAAAAAGTACTTAAGGCTGATGGCCCCTTAGTCGCAAAAGCAAACGCCTAACTTGCGGTTGGGCGAGGCGATGCGGACAGAAGGCGGGCTCTAGCCTGGTGTTCTCTGATCGGTCTGGGCAATGCGCCAACGACGGCACCGGCGACTAGACCACTTCCTGAAGCTAAGCTCTTGCCACGCAACGTTTAGGGTCGGTTCGCGAGAGGCCAGAAGGGTTGAAGTAACCAGATGCCTAAGGAAAAAGCGCTGACTTTCAGCAGAACGTTCTGGCTAAAGCTTTTGGCGCTCAGTTGCTTAGCCTTAAAAAGTCTGTTAGAAAACATTCCATTGAAAGCTGGTAGCGAAAAAGTACTTAAGGCTGATGGCCCCTTAGTGCAAAAGCAAACGCCTAACTTGCGGTTGGGCGAGGCGACGCGGACGGAAGGCGGGCTCTAGCCTGGTGTGTCTGATCGGTCTGGGCAATGCGCCAACGATGGCACCGGCGACTAGACCACTTCCTGAAGTTAAGCTCTCGCCATGCAACGTTTAGGGTCGGTTCGCGAGAGGCCAGAAGGGTTGAAGTAACCAGATGCCTAAGAAAAAAGCGCTGACTTTCAGCAGAACGTTCTGGCTAAAGCTTTTGGTGCTCAGTTTCTTAGCCTTAAAAAGTCTGTTAGAAAACATTCCGTTGAAAGCTGGTAGCGAAAAAGTACTTAAGGCTGATGGCCCCTTAGTGCAAAAGCAAACGCCTAACTTGCGGTTGGGCGAGGCGACGCGGACGGAAGGCGGGCTCTAGCCTGGTGTGTCTGATCGGTCTGGGCAATGCGCCAACGACGGCACCAGCGACTAGACCACTTCCTGAAGCTAAGCTCTTGCCACGCAACGTTTAGGGTCGGTTCGCGAGAGGCCAGAAGAGTTGAAGTAACCAGACGCCTAAGGAAAAAGCGCTCACTTTCAGCGGAACGTTCTGTCTAAAGCTTTTGGCGGCCAGTTGCTCAGGTTCCTCTTTTTTGCAAAGTATAAGAAATTGCGTAAAGGATTAACGGGACTCTTGGCAGGAAAGCAAAAGTTTGCATTGATAGGGTTTTTTACACAAGACAAAACAGACGCGGGAGTCCAAGCTACTCCTCGTCGTCATCATCTTCTGCTGGAGCGGCGCCGCCCATCATAGACACGTGGCTGGTGGCGACCTCAACCCGAGATTGCTCGCCCCGAGTCAGCTGCCGCGAAGGTTCCTCGGTGGCGACGTCAAGGTCGAACGCGGCGTTTTGGGCGAGGCAGTTGCCCAAGACGAAGCGCGCCACCTCAAGAGCGCCGTGGCAACCATCTTCGATCACCCGCGCCTGCATCACCGTCGGCAGTTCCTTTAGGGCCTCGGCGGCGCGCCCCACCACGCCGGCGTACTGCGCGGCCGTCTCCTCCAGTGGAGAGTACAAGGTAACCCCCAGGGGGTACAGGACGTCCCTGAAGTCGCGGTAGGCCGTCCGCAGCATGTCGGCGAGGACTCGGAGGCGCTCGGAGTGCTCAGCGCGAAGCTTTGCGGCGTCTTTGGCGGCCGAGGTGGCGGCGGCCTGTGCGGCCACAGCTTCGCGGGTCGCCGCTTCCCTCGCGGCGATGTCCAAGTCAAGGGCTCGCCGCATCTCGACGGCGGTTCGCTCCGCTGAAGCCAGGACGCTATCCCGCGCCGCCCAGGTGTGGGAGAGGGCGCGAAGCGCTTCAATGGAGCGCCCGATGTCGGCGACGATGACGGGGAGGGCGTTGGCGTCGGCTGTGGCGACGGCCGGAGGATCCTCCGCCTCGGCGCAAGCGCTCTCCCAGAAAGCATCGCCCCGTCGAAGGCGTAGGCGAACTAGGGGTGGCGGATCGGGCGGGGCGGAGCCTGAAGCCCCAGCGTCCGCTCTATTCCGCGAAGAAAAACCGAAAAGGGTCAGGTATGCGAAAAATACCCAGCATGTTAACCCTAACGCGAAATGTACGTAAGTGCAGAGAAAGCTACTTGAAGCGGCGCCCCCCGAAAGCAAAGGTGGAGGGGGCGCAAAGGTGCTGGCGTAGCCACCGCGGCGCATTGTTGAAGAAGCCAGGACAGTGAGGCGCCGACGCCGGGCGAGGTTGGCACAAGGGGCGCCTGGCAAGCGGCGCCGGCAAGCGATGGCGCTGGTGTTGACGCCGACATAGGAGGTGCCGGCGAGGAAGAAACCGGCGCAGGCGGCGCCGATTCTGGAAGAGTCGCCGCGCTTTCGCCCGGTGGCGGAGCGGCGGCGTCGATGTGAGCCCCCTGCGAAGAAATTTCAAGGAGGCGGAGAAGCGAGGGCTTGAAGCGATGAGCCTTTTTGGCTCGCCTCTCCCTCGTCGTCGTCGTCCAGGGAGAGGATGAGGCGGCGCATCCCGAGAGCGCGGTCGGAGTCGGCCGCCACGACGGGAGGAGCGGCGGCCGCAGGAGCTTCGGCGGTCGTTGGCGGGGGTTCGCGGATTTGAAGGGGTCCCCGGGCCACTTGGACCGCCGGACCAGAGAACTCCATGGGAGGCAGCGCCTGCAAGTACAAGTTGCGCTCCACTGGTTCCCACTCGCAGAGGGGGCGGATGCTCGCCGGCAGGGAGGTGGCGCCGGTTGGCACGGTCATGAGTCCCGCCAGCCATTGCCGGAGCACATCCTCCGGCGCGTTCCCTACGGCTGGGCACAAAAAAAAAAGAAGAAGAGAAGAGAAGAAGCCGTAAATTGGCAAGAAGCCAAACGAGGAAAAAGGCGTTCCACAAGACCTGAAGACCCGAAAGAGCGAAAGGACACTTACCTCCAAGGGCAATGCGGGTCCCATCATCGTCACCAAAGTACTACCAGGCGGGGCGCGCCCTCGTGCGAAGTGGGCAGAGGCGGCGCCGCAGAAAGTCCGCCGCCACATGGGCTCCGGTGAGCCCGTTGTGGCAGAGCTCAGCGATGCGCGCCTTCATCGCCTCCACCTCCGCCGAATTGTCAGGCTGAGACCCCCAGCTGGTGAGGGACTCCGCCGGACCGTCGGGAAAGACAAGATCATCGCAGCCGCTGGAGTCTTCCATGTACAGCCACTGTCGATGCCAGTCCTTCTAGTTGGACTTGATTGGGATTGGAATGAAGGCGGTGACTTCGCGAAGTGTGAAGTAGCAGCTGCCAAGGATCGCGCCCGCGTGCGCTCGCGTGCAGCGCGAAGAGCCTGCGCCAAAGCGGGAGGTTTGGCCTCACCCCCACGAACATTTCGCAGAGGTGGGCAAAGATGGCCAGCGCCACGATGGAATTGGGGGGAAGGTGCGCCGCCTGGATCTCGTAGAAGGCGAGCACCCCCAAGAAGAACTCGGAGTATGGCGGGACCAGCCCCGCCAGCATCGCCCAAGTGAACGAGATGATCTCCCCGTCGCGAGGGCTTGGCGCCACGGTGCCGGCGCGGATCCGCGCGGAGGCTGGTGGCACGAACACTCGAAGCCGCACCACCGTATCCTCGTCGGCGGCGGAGGCAGGAAGAACTGAACTAGGTGGCGGCGCGGCAGAAGCAGCGTCCCCACGGCGACCCTTGCTACGCTTGGGAGCCATGGGAAGATTGGCGGTGGTGCTAGCAAAAAAAAAAAAACTTGGCGGCGTTGGCGAAAAGCTGTGCAGCGGTGGCAAAGAAGGTGAACAGTAATCTGAGGACTCAGCGTGCGAAGGGATTCATCACAGCGCGAGAAGGTGGATTATTTATAGGCAAGAAGAGCGAGTGCGACGGTTTGGATTCCGTCCCCACTCACGCGCGTGGCGCCATTACGCCCCGCGCGTTTCGATTTCCCGCGAAAAGCGGCGTGGTTCCCCAAGGAAGATCGTGCGCAGGTGGAGAATCAGGCGTACGGCCGCCGCAGGGGGTGGGCCCCCCACGATTCGTCTCCCGCGGCGCGAGAAGAGACAAGATATCGGCGCTACGGTTCGCGTATCATGGTGGTCCCGGGGGCTACTGTCGGTATAATAAATACCGGGGTATAAAGAGTCCTGGAGAAGCCGGGCGAGGGCCCCACACGTCAGGCGGGCGCTCAGGCCCCAGCGTGTGGACGAGCCCCGCAGAAGCCGGGCGAGGGCCCCACACGCCGCGGGCGCCTTCGAGCCCAGCGTGTGGGCGAGCCCCTCAGAAGCCGGGCGATAGCCCCACACGTCAGGCGGGCGCTCGGGCCCCAGCGTGTGGGCGAGCCCCTCGGCGGGTGCGGGAGGTCCCTCCCTGTCAGGTGGGGCCCGCGCAGCAGGAAGCGTCCCAAGGGAGTCTTCTGGGCGAAGGCTTTCCTCTGCAGCGAAGGACAGGCGCATTCAATGCGACATCACGCCCGGATAGACAGCTGAAGAGATGATTACCGCCACAGTGACCTCTGCGGTTCTGTCCAACTGTCACTGTGGCGCAGAAGAATTGACCGGCAGAGAGGGTTTGCCATCATCAAGTTGGCCGCCCGCGTCAGGAGGAGCAGGCTGGGGCCCACTCGTGCCCTCACCGGCGTGTCTGCACGAGTCAGGGGTCACTTGCGAAGCTAGCGTGGGCGGTGTCGTGCGGCGTACCGGCTGCACGTTTTCGTCTCTTCTGTCGCGTCTCTAGTGTCTTATCAAGTGTACTGCGAGTACTGTACTGCCTACCCCCTCGGTTCTCTCCGCCGGCTCAAGGCTTGTATAAAAGGGGCGGAGAGAGAGAGGAGGGGGGTTCGAAACATTCTGTAAACACATTCCACACAACCAACACAAGAAAAGAGCTAAGGCTTGGCAGGAGTAGGACTATTACCCACGAGGGGGTCCGAACCTGGGTAAATCTGCGTGTTCCTCCCTGTCGTGCCCGACGCTCGAATCGAACTGAGCACGAGCTGGTCGGCTAGCAATATAGAAATCTGACCGGGGTGTGATCCGCAGTGGTTGAGCGGAGAGCACGCCGTCACCTTTGTTAGTGAATGAGTCACGGACTATAGCTCAAGTAGGTCTGCAGAAGGCTTAGGTGATGATGAAGACTCGAAGAACAAGAGTATTGTTGGAGTGGTTGTTGCTGAGTTCGTGCCACCACCTCCAGCATTTCCTCCAAGGTGTCTCACAACTCTTCTTGATGATGATGGGTGAGAGTCTGATATTGAGATGGCTTCACCAACTCCTGCTTTCCCTCCAAGATGCCTTATGGCTCGCCCGGATGAAGAGGTGAACTACCAGAGTGGAGGTCGCCATTGGGTCATCGACAGCGGCTGTACTCAGTATATGACCGACAATCCCCGGTTGTTCACCTCATTAGGGGAAGAAGGAGACTTTCCAAAGAAGGTCACACTTGGAGATAGAAGCAAGAGCAAGGTGTTTGGTTCAGGACGGGTAGCTATTTCTAACGATCCTTCAATTGAGAATGTCCTTTTGGTTGAGTCACTCAATTATAACCTGCTCTCCGTGGCCCAGATTTGTGACCTGGGATTCCATTGTCACTTCACTTCTCTTGGTATGTCGGTTTTAGATGAGAGAAAATTTGGTGTTCAAAAGTTTTCGGTTTCAAAACTTGTTTCTTGTGAACTTCAATTTCGATGCCTCGTTTATCTCGACGTGCCTGGTCGCTAAAGTCTCTCTTGGTTGGCTTTGGCATAGGTGTCTTGGGCACGTAGGCAAGGCCAACTTGAAAAAGATCTTCAAAAATGATTTGGTTCATGGCGTGCAGGATGTGGTGTTTAAGAAACACAAATTGCGCAGCGCCTGTCAAGCATGCAAGAAGGTCGCTAACTCACATCCTGCAAAGAGAATTATGTCCACTTCTTGCCCTCTTGAGCCGCTTCATATGGACTTGTTTGGTCCGACTTCTTATGTGAGCATTGGGGGTAACCTGCACTGTTTGATCGTTGTGGATGATTTGTTTCGATACACTTGGGTGTTCTTTTTGCACGACAAAACTCCAGTTGATGAAGTTTTCAAAAAATAGGCTAAAAAGGCCCAAAACCAGTGAAAGAACCTACGACCGTGAGGGGGGTGAAGCGGGAGCGAATCAAATTTTAATCCTATTTTTTTGTCTTTTCTTTGCCTTAGTCAAGTAGGAAACCACCCTAGTTCGTCCTAATTAACTAAGGGCTAAACGAGTACGGAAGCGGAAGCTAGAAACTAACTAGATAGCCGAAGCAATTGAAGAACAATAGCTGAAGTAATAGAATATAAATTGTGGAAAGTAAATTGGACAAAGGGGACAAACCAATTTTTAACGTGGTTCGGTGCAAAGCACCTACTCCACGGTGAGGAACTTCCCCGAAAGGAAGCCGGGACTTTATCGTCCCGTGCCCTCAACTCCGCTCGGCGAGCTTTTAGGACGTGAGCCCAAGGCTTGCTCCCGACCCTCACACCGAGGCCGGACTCCTCCACAAGGCGGAGGCTTTCCGACACCCCGCACCACCGAAGCGGTGCCGACCTTCGCAGAGAAGGTATTTGTACACGTGACCTTCACGGAGACCTTGACGAAGCCCGGTCGTCGACGGAGGTCTTGGTCACGCATGGCGTCCCGGCACCTTGGACATGGCACGGTGTCCCGGAGGTGTAGACGAACACGGCTTCCCTCGGACTTCGACAGACGAAGTGGAAGCACCCGGTTACCAACCGGATGACCTTGCACCGGCAAGGGTTTCGTTGGTGTAGTGTTTGTAGAGGAAGTAGATGTACGGGCGGTGAAGACCAAGACCGGTGAAGCTCGGGGACGGCGAGGTGGAGTCTCAATTCCGGCAAGAAAGACCCAAAGGAGCACTCGAAAGACCAACCGGGAGACTCACCAAAGACCGACCAAAACACGGGAGGATACACCAGAGAACAAGGGGGAAACCATACTTACCTTTCTCCTTCTCTCCCTCTCCTCTCTTCACTCTCTCACACAAACCCTAGGTGGAGGTGGCCATGGGCAAGGGGAAACCCATGTGGAGAAGCTCTCAAGAATACACAAGGCAAGGGGTGGCTGAAAATGAGCTCTCTCAACTGATTCCCGTGCACCTCCTCCTCCTTATATAGACCCCCCCACGGACAGGATAGGTGGCGCGATCTAATTCGTTCTCGGAGTTTCAGATTGGTTAGTTGGACACCGTCTGGTCACCGTCGGACGCCGTCCGGTGGACGAATCTAGTCATTTTTGACCTTCATCGGACGCGTCCGACGGACCGTCGGACACCGTCTGATCGAGTGCTCTGTGCACTCCTCCCTGTGCCCACCATGTGTTTGGTCGCTTTCCTAGCCGCCATCGGACGCCGTCCGATGGAGTGGACTGTGCGTGTTTTCTGCTGGTCGGACGCCGTCCGGCAGTGAGCTCCCGGCTGGGGACTTAGCCACTGGGGTGAAGTCCCGGCCCGTCGGACGCCATCCGACAGTACGTTTCAGCTGGGGACTTAGCCAAATTTTGAGGCCGCCCCTGTTACCGGCGCATCGGACTGCGTCCAATGGTCTCCGGACGCCGTCCGATGGGGGCAATTTTCTCTGCCCTTTGCCCCTAGCCACTCTTTCTCGCTCACGCATACCGGCTCGGACCTTTGGCACTTTTTGGCACATTGTGGACTCGGCGGGAATGTCAATGGCTTAGATGCGAAGGCACTAAGAATGTGTCTAACTTTGCTTGGCTTCTACGCAACCCCGAGACACGTCAAAGGTGGCCTCGGATTCCTCCGGGCATTCTCGGTGACTTCTACCCAAAGCAAACTACCCCGGACAGCTGGCACTCTCGGACTCTCTCGATATGGCTCAGAAGTAGATAAGACCAGAGACACGAGTGCTCAGTGGGACCAACCTACCAGAGAGAGACCTGCACTTGACGTGCATAAGCCCCGACACGCACGCAACCAAAATCATCAAAAGAAATATAGGAAATAAGGTCCTTAATCTTGATTGATGTGGCACCAAATGCCAAAACCTAAACCCTAGGAGTCCTTGGTCTTACAATCTCCCCCGTTTTGGCAATTTGGTGACAAGACCTGCAAAATCAATCTCAAACAGACAAGTATACAAGGTCTATGGCAGGGGGTTAGTTGCAAGAGCAATTGATCCAATATCCATCCAAGTATAGAGCAAGTAGAGCAATGACCAATGCAACTCCATCATGAGCTAGAGCACAACACAAGCAAACGTAATCAATCCTAAGCGCATCCTAGTCATGATGATGAGCATGTGAGCACATGAGCAATAGCAAGTGAGCATGATATCAATTGAAGCAAGATACAATCAGCAGGAGCAAGATACCAATTGACATATCAGGAATTGAGCACAAGCAAGCATATGCACATGAACTCGATTTTATAGCTCCCTCTAGATCAATGCATTAGAAAATGAAGTTCTCAAATGGAATTTAGGCTCAATTCACCAATTAGACTACTCATGCTCCCCCTCAACACATGCTTTCTAGAATTAAGACATTCTACTCTCCATCACTCCCTTTTTGGCCAGATTCAAGCAAATTAAAAATTGATTCAGTTTTTCTCCCCCTTTGTCATCAAATAGCAAAAAAGACACTCAAACTGGCACTAACTTGAAAGAACATGTAAGGAAGTGAACTTGTGAGCTTTGAAAATTATACAAGCACCTAGATGACACATGAAGTCCACCACACGATCTTTTGAAGCCAATGCAGGGTTACTTAGTCAACTTAGATCAAATTTAGCTATTTTTCAGGTGATGTTCACTAAGTTTTAACCAAGCACATGAGAGAGGTGTACTTATAGCCATAAGTTTCAAACTAGGTGATCAAGCTCTAAGGAGAATACTAGTGCTAACATCTCTAATGGAAGCTAATCATATCACAATTTTCGCAATAGGGCTTCAAGAGATGAAAGAAATGTTTGTGTTGAGCATTTTACTCCTTTTAAACGCTTTGGGCTTCTGTCTCTTTTCAAATTTGCTGTCGTCTCAAGCCATAGTCGACGCTACCCAGCATGACACTGAAGGTGATCGTCTTGATCATCCAAACTCCCCCCAAGTTCATGTCTAGTGCAATGGCGAGCTATCTCGTAGAGGACTAGTGAGACATTTTGCAGCTTATTCATTTTGTTTGCTCAACCTTTTGAAAATTTTCTCAATTAGCCATCCTGCTATACCAAGTAATAGATAGTTCAACTAAAGTATTAGTACTAGGTTATCCATTGAGCATGAGCAACATAGAGTGAAACAGGTGGCTCTAAGAAAACCTAGCACATGTTCATGGCAACAATTTAGTTGACGTTTTAATTAAGCTTCAAATGAGTAAGTGACCAAGCTTCCAAGTATTAGTTCTCTAGACCATGCAATGGAACTACAAGATCAACTAGAGTAGCAAGTATAAAGATCAAAGCTCAAGTCACAAAACTCATATGTACAAGTATTATAATGGGACCTCTCCCATAGTCCAGTCTGGTTGTCAGATTGCATTTGACCTATCTAACACATCGAGCTTATTTCTCAGCTTGCAAAACCTAGCCTCATCTAATGGTTTTGTAAATATATCTGCAAGCTGGTCACTCGTACACACGTGCTCAAGCACAATATCACCCTTTGCTATGTGGTCTCTGAGGAAATGATGTCGGATATCTATGTGCTTAGTACGTGAGTGCTGGACCGGATTGCAAGCTATCTTCATAGCGCTCTCATTATCACAAAGCAAAGGTATGTGGTCAAGTTTTATGCCATAATCATAGAAAGACTGTGTGAGAAAGAGCAGATGAGCATAACTACTCCCTGCCGCTATGTATTTGGCCTCGGCCGTCGATAGCGCCATGGAGTTTTCTTTTTCAAAGCCCAAGATGCTAAACACCTTCCTAGAAAGTGAAAAGCCCCCGAAGTACTCTTGCGGTCAATTTTGCAACCGGCATAGTCCGAATCGGAGTAGCCGAGAAGCTCAAACCGAGCGCCCTTCGGGAACCATATCCCAATACCAGGAGTGTGTTTCAAGTATCGAAATATTCGTTTCACAGCTTTTAGATGTGCTTCTCTAGGGGATGCCTGAAATCTAGCGCACATGCATACACTAAACATAATATCAGGCCTAGAAGCAGTCAAGTACTGCAAAGCACCAATCATCGAGCGGTAAAGCTTGGGATCCACGTGCGTACCTTCGATGTCGAGGTCCAAATGCCCATTTGTCGCCATAGGAGTTCGAATGGGCTTACAATCTTGCAGCCCAAAGCGCTTGAGTAAGTCCTGAATGTACTTCTCCTGGGATATGAAGGTGCCCATCCGCAACTACTTGATTTGAAACCCAAGGAAGAAGTTCAGCTCGCCCATCATCGACATCTCAAACTCGTTGGCCATCATCTCACTGAACTCGGTGCAAAGAGCTTCATTGGAGCTGCCGAAGATGATGTCGTCCACGTACACTTGGCAGAGGAAGAGATCCCCGTCTATCACCTTGGTGAACAAGGTCGAGTCGACCCGTCCAACCTTGAAGCCGCTCATACCAAGCCTATGGAGCTTGCTTCAGTACATACAGTGCCTTTGACAGATTGTACACATGATCGGGATGCTGTGGGTCCTCGAACCCTGGAGGCTGCTCAACATATACCAACTCTCCAATGTAGCCATTCAGGAATGCACTCTTGATATCCATCTGCTTGAGCACAATGTTGTGGCAGGTTGCAAAAGCCACAAGCAACCGAATTGCACCCAAACGAGTCACAGGAGCATATGTGTCCCCACAATCAACACCCTCGATCTGTGAGAAGCCCTGAGCCACAAGTTGAGCCTTGTTTCACACCACGGATCCAAACTCATCTTGTTTGTTCTTGAATACCCACTTGGTGCCGATCACGTTGCAGTCACTGGGTCTCTCCACAAGTAGCTAGACCTTGTTCCTCTCAATGTTGTTGATCTCCTCATGCATGGCATTGATCCAATCCGGGTCTGCCAATGCTTCCTCAACTTTCTTCGGCTCAATCTCGGACACAAAGGCCTGAAACTCACATATGTTGGCTGTCCTAGACCGTGTCTGCACTCCATGTGTCAAGTCACCAATCACCTGCCCAACTGGGTGATCTCGGGCAATGGTGTGTTGCTGCCTCACAAGCTGTGGTGCTACTGCCTCATCCTGCTCTGAAGCTGCCTCTGGAGCTGATTCTGAAGTTGTGCTATCTGCTAGAGCTAGACCGGACTCAGAGCTGGAGCCGCTGTGATGAGGTGAGGCTCCCCCTGAGTCTGGTGCCTGGTCAGGTGTAGGTGGAGGGACTGGAACTTGATCACCCTCTGGTTCAACCTCCATGGGTCTGACATCACCAACTGCCATCTGCTGGACTGCTCTAGCCAAAAGCTCATCTGCCACATTAGCCAAGTTCTCAAGCTGCCACTGGGATCCAGCTGACTCATCAAACTTCACCTCACAGCTCTCCTCGGTTAGCCCAGTCCTCTTGTTGAACACTCTGAAAGTCTGTGACCGTGAAGCATATTCCAGAAAGAAGCCCTCATCGCACCGGCTCTGGAATTTGCCCAAGTGCTGGCGCTTCTTATAGATGTATACTTTGCAGCCGAAGACTCTGAAGTAGCACACATTCGGCCGCCTCCCAATGAGCAGCTCATAAGAAGTCTTCTTGAGAAGGCGATGCAGGTACAACCGGTTGATGTAATGGCAGGCGGTGTTGATCGCCTCTGCCTAGAAGACATCTAGAGTCTTGTACTCATCGAGCATGGTCCGTGCCATCTCTATCAATGTCCTGTTCTTCCGCTCAACAATGCCATTCTGTTCAGGAGTATAAGTGGCGGAGAACTGGTGTCCAATCCCTATCTCATCACAGAAATCTTGCACATTAGTGTTAAGAAACTCCGTTCCATTGTCACTTCTCACCCGTTTTATTGGACAGTCGAATTCATTTTGAGCCCTTTTTGCAAACCTTTTGAAAACATCCCCAACAGGGGTATTATCAGGCAAAAAGAAAACCCAAGTGTACCGGGAGAAGTCATCGACAACCACTAAGCAGCGCAAGTTTCCCCCGAGACTGACATAAGTGGTAGGACCAAAAAGATCCATGTGCAACAGCTCTAAAGGACGTGAGGTGGACATGACACTCTTTGCTGGATGTGGGTTAGCTACCTGTTTCCCCGCTTGACATGCACTACACAACCTAGACTTCTCAAAAGTGACATCCTTGACTCCCCGAATGAAATCATTTTTCACCAACTTCTTCAAATTTGCCATCCCCACATGTCCAAGGCACCTATGCCAGAGCCATCCAAGCTCGACTTTGGCGAGCAGGCAAACCGAGTCATTAGTGGGAGGCGACTCAAATTTTGCAAGAAAGAGATTTTGGAATCGAAGAGCTTTGAAAACCAGTTTGTCATTTTGATCCAAAAACCTCATTTCAGTTGGTGAGATGTGACAATGGAAACCCAGATCAATCAACTGAGCAACCGAGATCAAGTTATAATTTAAAGGCTCAACAAGGAGGACAATCTGAATTGAAAGCTCTGGAGAAATGTATATCTCCCCTGTACCAATTACTCGACTCCGGCTCCCATCTCCAAATGTCACCTTCCTTGGGAAGCTCCCTTCTTCCCCGAGTGAGGTGAACAGCCACGCGTTGCCGGTCATGTGCTGTGTACGTCCGCTGTCCATGATCCAATGCCGGCCGCCGTCCTGTAGTTCACCTGCACTCACCACCACACAAGAGAGTCACTTTGATGACTCAGGAACCCATTTGATGGGTCCCCGAGGGTTAGTCTTAGAAACAACAAAGGAATCAAACAAATCTTTCCTAACCCACACTTGTGCCCTATGGTCGTTCTGGGATGCTAATCCCACAAACCTAGCCTCAAGTCTATCTTGCCCATTTCTCTTGAGCAGGTAGTTTCCATCTACCTCCATGTGGTTTCTAGGAAGGTTGGGGTTGGGTGTAGTCCACGTGTTTCTTCTAGGTGGTGCTCTAGGTGGTGCTATCCTACCTGTGTAGTTCCTAGGTGCCCCATCATACCCACGTGGCTCAAAGAAGGGTCTAGCTTGTCTGTAGGCTCTACCCTACACATTCTCACTCCACCCATTCTGTCTAGCTGGAAATTTACCCCAAGAATCACTCCTATAGCCATTTCACGCTCTAATGTTCTAGGTGTTCTGCCTATAGTTCATCATAGGTCTAGTGTTGCAAGAGCTAGGCCTAGAATTTTCCCATTGTCCATATCCATTCCTATTGTTCCAAGTTCTAGACTGCCAGGTGGTTTGAGTGGCCTCCTAGGGTAACCCTGTCTAGTGTATTGCCAAGAGTGGTAGTAGTTGCTCCCCCTAGGAGTAGCACGAGAGGTGTTGGCTCCACTGGTAGATGCACAAGGACCACGACCCTTCCTCTTTCTCCCCTTGGGCTTCTTCTCAGGGATGAACCCCAATCCGCCCTTCTCGGAGACAGGTCGTTGGTCCTTGAGCATCTTGTCCAAGGCCAAACTTCCCTCATAGCTCCTCACCTCAAACATGGCCAACTTAGCCCTAAGCTCAGTATTTTCTCTCATAAGCTCCCCATTTTCTATCATTAGCTCCCTAGTTGCCAATGCACCCTTGCAATGGTCCGGATCACATATCCCACTATAGCTAGGACAGCCACTCGAACTAGATGCAATAATTGAAGGATAATTGGAGCTAGCATTTGCATTTGAAGGAATAAGCACAGGTGAAACATCAGCAGTGACAACAGATTTTTGCTTATCACATGCAACGGGTATTGAGCTAGTAGCAGGAGCAGGTGATTCATTCACAGTGGTAGGTAATGGAGCAGGCCAAGCAAGCAAAGAAACATGTGAACCAGGCACAATTGCAACACAACTAGGTGTAGGTGAAACAGCACAGGTCATAGCATCTAGTGCAGTAGATGAAGCAGGTGTATCAAGAACAACAGTGTTATCTAGAGCTTCATCATCATTATCACTCGCAGCAAAGTCAATTGCAGGCAAGGCATTCATGGCATTAATAGAACTAATTAGAGCATTTTCAGCCTGAAGTAATTCATGGTTGTTCTTAAGTAGTTCATGACCATTCTTGAGCAATGCATGATCTTTTCTAAGAAATTCATGATTGTCCTTAAGCAAGTCATATTCATCTCTAAACTTATCAAGATCTGAAATCAAGCTATCAACAGATTTTCTAAGATCATCATTGTCTAGGTCTAGTTTATCATTGTGCTGAAGTATGCCCTTATGTTCATTTTTCAACTTCCTATACTTGTCAGCTAGGATGTCATATTCATCTTTTAGAGTGTTTGCAACTCTCTCCAATTTAAGCATGTCATCAACTAGCTTGTCGACCAACACAATAGTCTGCATAGAACAAGAAGAAGAGTCACTCACCTCATCGTCGGTGGATGTGGATTTGGAAGAGCGTGCCATGAGGCACCGTGGAGGAAGAACGGGTGCGGCAGTAACCTCGATGTCGGACTCCCATCCGCCATCGTCAGAAGTAGCCGTCAAGCTCACTGGCGGGAGAGGAGGCGGTGGAGGCACCGACTCGACCACAGTGAGGCCAATCAGCGCCTTCGGCTTTTCTTTGGTCTTCTCCACGGGCTCTCCATCACTTGAAGAGGAAGAAGATTCGCTTGAGCTGTTGTCGGTCTCCCACTCGCCGACAAAGGCTTGCTTCTTGCCATTCTTGTCGGTGCGGTGGAAGCCGGACTTGTACCTCCTGAACTTCTTCTTGGATTTGCCTTCATCACTACTTGACTTCTCCTTGCACTTGGACTTATTCTTGGACTTGTTTGGGCACACGGAGGCAATGTGGCCTCTCTCATTTCACTCATAGCACCGAATAGATGCTAGTGCCTTCTTGTCCTTGAAGTTCCTTGACTTAAGTCTCCGGACCTTCCTTGTGTTGCCCTTGACTGCAAGTGCCAGGTTCTTCAGCTCCTTGGCCACTGAGGGACTTCCTTGTTCGCCCTCGGAGCTTGACTTGTTGGATGCCTTCGCCTTGAGAGCAATGGCCTTCGTCTTGTCCTGTGGAGTTGGCTCGTCGTCGGGCTCATTCACCGGCATCTCGTGTGCGGCAATGTACCCGAGCAGCATTGTGGGCGACATCGTCTTGAACTCAGCACTGCGAGAGGTGTAGACGATGAAGTCCTCAGATTCGACACAGGAAGGATCCTCAAAGATCTTCTCGCAAACATCTTCATCACTAATTTCACACCCGAGCCCCTTGAGCTCGTTGATTAGTGGGTTTAGGCGAGTGAACATAGCATTACCATCCTCCCCGAGAAGCATCCTAAACCTATCAAAGCGCTCCTTGACTACAACTAGTTTTTCTTCTTTCACATCACTAGTTCCCTCATGGATCTCTACCAAGGTTTTCCAAATGTCATGGGCTGTCTTCAAGTTGCTAACTCTCTCAAAGGACTCTACTCCTAGACCTGAGAATAGTGCATTCATGGCTTTGGCGTTCAAATCTAATTTTGGAATTTGCTCAGCTGTGGGACCTGTGTCCTTGTCCATTACAAAGCCTAATGGAGACTCCACAGTCTTCCATACCTCATGCCCTAATGACTGGATGTAAGCTCTCATCTTGGTTTTCCAAAACCCAAAGTGAGTGCCAGTGAGGAGTGGGATCCTATTGCCCGCTACGCTGCCCACGTCGGCCATTTTGACTCTATGCGGTTAAGCACAATCAAGAGCACCATGTTCTGATACCAATTGAAAGAACCTACGACGTGAGGGGGGTGAAGTGGGAGTGAATCAAATTTTAATCCTATTTTTTTGTGTTTTCTTTGTCTTAATCAAGTGGGAAACCACCCTAGTTTAAGTCCTAATTAACTAAGAGCTAAACGAGTACGGAAGCGGAAGCTAGAAACTAACTAGATAGCCGAAGCAATTGAAGAACAATAGCCGAAGCAACGGAATATAAATTGTGGAAAGTAAATTGGACAAAAGGGGCGAACCAATTTTTAACGTGGTTCGGTGCAAAGCACCTACTCCACGGTGAGAAACTTCCCCGAAAGGAAGCCGGGACTCTCTCGTCCCATGCCCTTAACTCCACTCGGCGAGCTTTTGGGGCGTGTGCCCAAGGCTTGCTCCCGACCCTCACACCAAGGCCGGACTCCTCCACAAGGCGGAGGCTTTCCAACACCCCGGCACTATCGAAGCGGTGCCAAACTTCGCGGAAAAGGTATTTGTACACGCGACCTTCACGGAGACCTTGACGAAGCCCGGTCGTCGACGGAGGTCTTGGTCACGCACGGCGTCCCGGCACCTTGGACATGGCACGGTGTCCTGGAGGTGTAGATGAACACGGCTTCCCTCGGACTTCGACGGACGAAGTGGAAGCACCCGGTTACCAACCGGATGACCTTGCACTGGCAAGGGTTTCGTTGGTGTAGTGGTTGTAGAGGAAGTAGATGTACGGGCGGTGAAGACCAAGACCGGTGAAGCTCGGAGACGGCGAGGTGGAGTCTCAACTCCGGCAAGAAAGACCCAAAGGAGCACTCGAAAGACCAACCGGGAGACTCACCAAAGACCGACCAAAATGCGGGAGGATACACCAGAGAACAAGGGGGAAACCATACTTACCTTTCTCCTTCTCTCCCTCTCCTCTCCTCACTCTCTCACACAAACCCTAGGTGGAGGTGGCCATGGGCAAGGGGGAACCCATGGGGGGAAGCTCTCAAGAACACAAAAGGCAAGGGGTGGCTGAAAATGAGCTCTCTCAAGTGATTCCCGTGCACCTCCTCCTCCTTATATAGACCCCCCACGGACAGGACAGGTGGCGCGATCTAATTCGTTCTCGGAGTTTCAGATTGGTTAGTCGGACGCCGTCTGGTCACCGTCTAACGTCGTCCGGTGGATGAATCCTGCCATTTTTGACCTTCATCGGACGCATTCGACGGTCCGTCGGACGCCATCCGATCGAGTGCTCTGTGCACTCCTCCCTGTGCCCACCATATGTTTGGTCGCTTTCCTAGCCGCCGTTGGACGCCATCCGATCGCCGTCGGACGCCATCCGATGGAGTAGACTGTGCGTGTTTTCCGCTGGTCGGACGCCGTCCGGGGCCAGTCGGATGCCGTCCGGCAGTGAGCTCCCGGCTGGGGACTTAGCCGCTGGCGTGAAGTCCCAGTTGGTCGGACGCCGTCCGACAGTACGTTCCGGCTGGGGACTTAGCCAAATTTTGAGGCCGCCCCTATTACCGGCGCATCGGACGCAGTCCGATGGCCTCCGAACGCCCTTAGCCACTCTCTCTCGCTCACGGCTACCGGCTCGGACCTTTGGCACTTTTTGGCACATTGTGGACTCGGCGGGAATGTCGATGGCTTAGATGCGAAGGCACTAAGAATATGTCTAACTTTGCTTGGCTTCTACGCAACCCCAGGACACGTCAAAGGTGGCCTCGGATTCCTTCCGGCATTCTCGGTGACTTCTACCCAAAGCAAACTACCCCGGACAGCTGGCAGTCTCGAACTCTCTCGATATGGCTCAGAAGTAGATAAGACCAAAGACACGAGTGCTCAGTGGGACCAACCTGCCAGCGAGAGACCTGCACTTGATGTGCACAAGCCTCGACACAACCAAAATCATCAAAGCAAATCTAGGAAATAAGGTCCTTAATCTTGATTGACGTGGCACCAAATGCCAAAACCTAAACCCTAGGAGTCCTAGGTCTTACAACCAGTTTGATTGCACCATCAAGAAAGAGAAGTGACGATGGAACGGAATTTGATAACACTAACATTGAGTGCTTCTGTGATGAGTTTGGAATTGCACATCAGTTTTTCGCCACTTATACTCTAGAGCAAAATGGCGTGGTTGGGAGGAAGAACTGGACTCTGATTGAGATGGCCAGAACAATGCTGAATGAGTATGGGACTTCTGATATATTTTGGGCAGAAGCAATCTACACTGCCTGTCATTGTGCCAACCGTCTGTACCTGCATCGACATCTGAAGAAGGCTTCCTATGATCTGCTTGTTGGGAGACGCCCCAATGTCTCATACTTCAAAGTCTTTGGCTACAAGGTGTACATCTATAAGAAGAGACAACATCTGGGAAAGTTTCAGAGTCACTGCTGACAGCGTGCTCTCCGCTCAACCACTGCGGATCACACCCCGGTCAGATTTTCTGTGTTGCTAGCCGATCAGCTCGAGCTCAGTTCGATTCGAGCGTCGGGCACGACAAGGAGCGATCATGGATTTACCTGAGTTCGGACCCCTCGCGGGTAATGGGGCCCTACTCCGCCGAGCCTTAGCTCTTTTCTTGTGTTGGTTGTGTGGAATGTGATTCTGAGAATGCTTGAACCCCTCTACCTCCTATCTCCGCCTTTTATACAAGCCTTCGAACTGGCGGAGAGAGCCGAGAGGTAGGCAGTACAGTACCCTTAGTACACTCGATAAGACACGAGGACGCGACAGGAGAGACGAAAACGTGCTGCTGCCGAGCGGCGCCGCCCACGCGTGCCTCGCAAGTGGCCTCTGACCCGTGTGAACACGCCGGTGACACGACGGGCGGGCCCCAGCTTGCGCCGCCTGACGCGGGCGGCCAACTTGATGATGGCAAACTCTCTCTGCCGGTCAATTCTTCTGCGCCATAGTGACAGCTTGACAGAGCCGCAGAGGTCACTGTGGCGTTAATCATCTCTTCATCTGTCTATCCGCGTGTGATGTCGCATTGAATGCTCCTGTCCTTCACTGCAGAGGAGAGCCTTCACCCAGAAGACTCCCTTAGGACGTTTCCTGCTGCGCGGGCCCCACCTGATAGTGAGGGACCTCTCGCGCTCGCCGAGGGGCTCGCCCATACGCTGGGGCCTGGTCGCCCGCCTGACGTGTGGGGCCCTCGCCCGGCACTCTGAGGGGCTCGCCCACACGCTGGGGCCTACTCGCCCGCCTGACGCGTGGGGCCCTCGCTTTGCTTCCGAGGGGCTTGCCCACACGCTGGGGTCTGATCACCCGCCTGACGTGTGGGGCCCTCGCCCGGCAAGACTCGAGGGGCTCGCCACTGCTGGGCTCGCTTTCGCCCCGACGTGTGGGGCCCTCGCCCGTCGCTTGAGGGGCTCGCCCACACGCTGGGGCCTGCTCGCCCGCCTGACGCGTGGGGCCCTCGCCTTGCTTCCGAGGGGCTCGCCCACACGCTGGGGTCTGATCGCCCGCCTGACGCGTGGGGCCCTCGCTTGGCTTCTCCATGACTCTTTACACCCCGGTATTTATTATACCGACAGTTGCCCCCGGGACCACCATGATACGCGAACCGTCGCGCCGACAACTCGTTGCTTCTCGCGCGATGGGAGACGAATCGTGGGGGGCCCACCCCCTGCGGCGGCCGTACGCCTGATTCTCCACCTGCGCACGATCTTCCTTGGGGAACCACGCCGCTTTTCGCGGGAAACCGAAACGCGCGGGGCATAATGGCGCCACACGCGTGAGTGGGGACGAAATCCAAACCGTCGCACTCGCTTCAATCTTCTATAAAAGCTTCACTTCTCTGCGCCGCGATGGGTTCCTCCGCGCGCTAAGTCCTCAAACTGCTATTCACCTTCTTCGCCACCGCTGCACAGCCTTTTCGCCAACGCCACCAAGTTTTCGCCAGCGCCACCGCCAATCCTCCCATGGCTCCCAAGCGCAGCAAGGGCCGCCGTGGGGACGCCGCGCCGCCAGCTGGCTCTGTTTTGCCTGCTTCCGCTGTCGATGAGGACACGGTGGCGCGGCTGAGGAGGGAGAGACAAGCCCAAAGAGGGCTCGCCCCTCAAGCCCTGAGTCCCCTCCTCCGGCCCCCTTCAGTGGGGGTCCTGCTGCTGATGCCGCCGTGCCGCCACCAGGCGAGAGCGCGGCGGCTCTTTCGGAACCGGCGCCTCCTGCGGCGGCTCTTCCGGAACCAGGGCCTCCTGCGCTGGCTTCTTCTGTGCCGGCACCTCCGGTGCCGGCACCCGCTGCCGCGCCAGCTCCTCTCGCGCCAGCACCTCCTGTGCTAGCGCTTGCTTCGACGGCGCCGGTCGCGGTGGCTCCACCGCCCCCTCTGCCTCCTACGACGGGAGGAGGAGCGGCGGCGCCCGCTCCACGGCCAAGTGGCCTAACGCTGCCCCCCCTCTGCCTTCGCTTTCGGGGGGCACCGCTTCAGGTAACTTTCCCTGCACTCATGTACATTTCGGGTTAGGGTTTGCATGCTGGACTCTTTTCGCATACCTGAACCCTTTTGGTTCTTCTTCGCGATGTAGCGGACGCTGGGCTTGGCCGCCCCGCGCAATCCGCCAGATTTCAGCTGTGCCTCAGCTTCTTCGACGCAGACGGCGCCCTCAGCTGGGGAGAGCGCGCCGGCGCTAAGGCTGGAGGATCCTCCGGCTGTTGCCACCGGCGACGCCAACGCCATCTCGGCCATCGCCGCCGACGTCGGGCGCCTTCGGTGTTCGTGCCCTCTCCCACACTGGCGGCGCGGAGAGCGCCTTTGCCCGGCGGAGCGAACCGCCGGCGAGCTGCGGCGGACTCGAGCAGAGGTCGCCGCGAGGGAGACGGCGACGCGCGAGGCTGCGGCGGCGCAAGCCGCCGCCACTCGCCACCAAAGACGCCGCAGATTTTCGCGGGCGATTTCGAAGCGCCCGGTCTCGCCGACATGCTGCGCACCGCCTACCGCGACTTCCGGGATATCCTGTATGCTCTGGGGGTCACCTTGTACTCGCCGCTGGAAGAGACGGCCGCACAGTATGCCGGCGTAGTGGGGCGCGCCGCCGAGAGCCTGAAAGATCTGCTGGTGATGCTGCAGGCGCGGGCGATCGAGGATGGTCGCCGCGGCGCTCTTGAAGCAGCGCGGTTCGTCTTGGGCAACTGCCTTGCCCAAAACGCTGCGTTTGACCTCGACGCCGCCACCGGGAACCTTCGCGCCAGCTGGACTGGGAAGAGCGATCTCGGGTCGAGGTCGCCGCCAGCCGCATGTCCATGATGGGCGGCGCTGCTCCGGCAGAAGATGATGACGACGAGGAGTAGCTGAACTCCCTCGTTTGTTTATTTTGTCTTGTATAAAAATCTAGTAATGCAAACTTTTGCTTTCCTGCCACGAATCTTGTTAATCCCTTACGCAATTACTCATATTTGCGAAAAAGAGAAACCCGAGCACCTTGGCCGCCACAAGCTTTAGACAGAACGTTCCGCTGAAAGTGAGCGCTTTTTCCTTAGGCATCTGGCTACTTCAACCCTTATGGCCTCTCGCAAACCGACCTCAAACGTTGCGTGGCGAGAGCTTAGCTTCAGGAAGCGGCCTAGTCGCCGGTGCCATCGTTGGCGCATTGCCCAGACCGACCGACACACCAGGCTAGAGCCCTACTTCCATCCGCGTCGCCTCGCCCAGCTGCAAGCTTAAGCGTTTGCTTTTGCGACTAAGGGGGCCGTCAGCCTTAAGTACTTTTTCGCTACCAGCTTTCAACGGAATGTTTTCTAACAGACTTCTCAAGGCTAGGCCACTAAACGCCAAAAGCTTTAGATAGAACGTTCTGCCGAAAGTGAGCGCTCTTTCCTTTGGCATCTGGCTACTTCAACCCTTATGGCCTCTCGCAAACCGACCTCAAATGTTGCGTGGCGAGAGCTTAGCTTCAGGAAGCGGTCTAGTCGCCGGTGCCGTCGCTGTCGCATTGCCCAGACCGACCGACACACCAGGCTAGAGCCCTACTTCCATCCGCGTCGCCTCGCCCAGCCGCAAGCATAAGCGTTTACTTTTGCGACTAAGGGGGCCATCAGCCTTAAGTACTTTTTCGCTACCAGCTTTCGACAGAATGCTTTCTAACAGACTTTTTAAGGCGAAAAAGAACAGATGCTCACGGGGAAACAAAACTTATGTTTATTCTGCAGATGGCTTCGTACATCGCAGCCCACGAGACGAGCGGGGAAGGAAGAAGACCTCGCCGCTCGGCTCCAAAGGGAGGCAAAAAACTCTTGACACAGCTACCTACGGGTAGAACTTCCTCAGCTGCTCGACGTTCCAAGTGTTCGCCAGTTCGCGACCATCCTCGAAAGCGAGCCTGACTGAGCCTGGGCGGGAGACTGAGACCACCTTGAAGGGGCCCTCCCACAGGGGAGACAGCTTGTTGTGGCCCGCCTGCGCCTGGATTCTGCGCAGAACGAGGTCGCCCACTGCCAGTGTTCTCTCACACACCCGTCTTGCTTGATAGCGGCGCAGTGCCTGCTGATATCTGGCGGCCCGGATCGCCGCTCTATCTCTGATCTCCTCCAGGAGGTTTACTTCATCCTGACGCCGGTCAGGGTCTCCGTCTTCACTGAACGCCGCCACTCTTGGGGATCCAAAGGCGAGCTCCGACGGGAGCACCACTTCAGAACCGTACACCAGGAAGAATGGGGTTTCGCCGGTGGCTCTGTTGGGAGTTGTCCGTAGCGCCCAAAGCACCGTGGGAACTTCTTCCGCCCAGCGCTTGCCACGCTTCTCTAGGCGGTTGAACGCCCTTGTCTTGAGTCCTCTGAGCACTTCTGCGTTTGCACACTCCACCTGCCCATTGCTCTTCGGGTGCGCGACGGAGGCGAAGCATAGCTTAGCGCCCAGCTCTTCACACCAATCTTGAAAGTCGGCGCTTTTGAACTGAGCGCCGTTGTCGGTGATGATTCTGTTGGCGACGCCGAACCGGATGAAGATGCTTCTCATGAACTTTATGGCCGCCGCGGATGTGATCGCCGGGACCGGTGAGGCTTCAACCCACTTGGTGAACTTGTCGACGGCGACGAACAGATGCGTGTAGCCCTCGGTCGCCCGCGGGAACGGGCCTAGGATGTCCAGCCCCCAGACCGCGAACATCCAAGAGAGCGGAATGGTTTGCAGCGCCTGGGCCGGTCGGTGGATCTGCTTAGCATGAAACTGGCACGCTTCGCATCTCCTCACCAGCTCGAAGTCATCCTGGAGGGCAGTAGGCCAGTAGAAGCCGTGGCGGAAGACCTTCCCAACCAGCGCCCGGCTCCCTGAATGGCTCCCGCACATGCCTACATGGATCTTAGAGAGTATCTCACTCCCGCTTCCGAAAGTGACGACTTCATGAGAACGCCGCTTGCGCTCGGGCGATACAGTCCCCACCTACTGTATGTGGCGCTTGGCCTTGCGCGCTATCTTCTCAGCCGACGCGTCATCGTCGAGGATCACTCCGTCCCGCAGGTAGGCTAGGATCGGATCCATCCACTGACCTTCCCGGACGAGCGTGACGACGTTAGCATTGTCGCCGACGAACTCTGCCTGGCCTGGCATTTCCGCCTCAACCGCCTCGGCAGTTCTTCTGCATCCTCCCTCCAACCGGGGAGCTGTTACAGGATCGGTGACGTCTCCTCCAGAAGTGGGAGCTGCGCCAGGAAGGATGTCGTCCCCTCCAGAATTGGGGGCTGCGACAGACGGCCGCGTGAGTCTTTCTTCAAAGACCCTAGCCGGAACAGGTGCCCTTGACGAGGCAATCTGGGACAATTCATCCGCCATATAGTTGTCGCGGCGAGGGACGTGCGAGAAGCCCAAACCCTCGAAATGCCGCTCCAACCGACGCACCTCCTCCAGGTAGGCCGCCATGGTGGGATCAGAACAGGTGAAATCCTTCCTCGCCTGGTTGATGACCAGGAGAGAGTCGCCCGTGACTTGCAGCCGCCGGATGCCCTAGGTCGAAGCCACCCTGAGCCCGGCGAGTAGCCCTTCGTACTCCGCGATATTGTTGGTGGCGCGGAACTCCAGCACTACCAGATGCCGGACGATGTCGCCTGTGGGAGACACCAGGACGACACCAGCCCCAGCCCCCTCCAGCCGGAACGAGCCGTCGAAGAAGAGAGTCCACGGCGAGGGTGCTGGGGTGTCTTCAACTTCTGCGTCGGACGGAGTCCACTCGCTGACGAACTCCGCCAGAGCTTGCCCTTTGATGGCCGTTCGGGGAGCGAACTTGAGGTCGAATTCTGCCAGCTCCATGGCCCATTTGGCGACAAGACCCTCAGAGCCTCATGTTGAAGAGGATCTCCCGCAAGGGGTACTTGGTTAGCACTGTGATTTCTCGCCCTTGGAAGTAGTGGCGCAGCTTCCTGGACGCCGTCAGCACGGCGTAGAGCACCTTCTGGTGTTGTGAATACCTTGTCTCGGCGTCGTGGAGGACTTTGCTGATGTAGTAGATGGAACGTTGAACTCCTTCTCATTCCGCCACCAACACCGCGCTGACCACCTGGGGGTTCGCTGCGACATAGAGGATCAGCGGCTCGCCCGGGTCTGGGGCGACCAGCACGGGCGGGGAAGTGAGGTACTTCTTCAACCCGTCGAACGCCTCCTGCGCCTCCGCAGTCCACTCGAATTGGTTGGTCTTCTTTAAGAGCTTGAGCAGAGGGAGACTCTTATCCCCCAGGCGAGCTATAAAGCGGCCCAGGGAAGTCAGGAAGCCCACCAAGCACTGCATCTGCCGAAGTTGCGTCGGGGGCTTCATGTTCTCGATCGCTGCGATCTTGTCGGGGTTCGCCTCAATCCCTCTCTGGGAGACAAGGAAACCCAATAGCTTGCCCGACGGAACGGCGAACACACACTTCTCAGGGTTGAGCTTGATGTAGTACTTCCTCAAGTTGGCGAAGTTTTCTTCCAGGTCGCCGATCAGCTCCTCCGCCTTCTTGGACTTCACCACCAGGTCGTCGACGCACACCTCCAAGTTCCGCCCTATCTGAGGGCGGTGAGCGATATGCACGGCCCTCTGATAGGTTGGGCCCGTATTCTTCAAGCCGAACGCCATCCTTGTATAACAGTAGACGCCCATCGGCGTCACGAAGGCTGTCTTGTCTTCATCTTCTTCAGCCATGCTAATCTGGTGGTACCCAGAGTACGATCCGTAAAGCATGTTGCCGCACCCGCCGTGGAGTCGACGATGAGATCAATGCGGGGCAGCGGGTACGGATCCTTCGGGCACGCCTTGTTGAGATCGGTGAAGTCAACGCACATCCTCCACCGCCCGTTGGATTTCTTGACGAGGACGGGGTTCGCGAGCCACCTGGGATGGGCGACGCAACGAACGACCCCCGCCCTTAAGAGCTTGTCCACCTCCTGGCGGATAACGTCTTGACGCTCCACCGACTGCTTCCGGACCTTCTGCATAACCGGTCGCGCGTCGGGGAACGTCGCCAACTTGTGCTCAATCACCTCCCTAGGGACCCCAGCCATGTCGGACGGTTGCCAAGCAAACACGTCTGCGTTAGACTGGAGGAAAGTGACGAGCGCGCCTTCCTATTTGGCGCTGAGAGAGGCACCCACCCGAACGGTCTTCGTCGGGTCTGACTCGCTCAGGGAGATCGCCTTAACCTCCGCGGACGAACCGGGGGAGGCACGGATCTTCGTCGGAGGAGCTCCCATAGTCGAAGCCTCGGCCTTCTGGGCGCCGATTGCCCCCGCTAACGCGAGAGCATCCTTGTCGCAGCGGAGCGCCTCCGGGCGGTCCACTGTCAAGACGATGGGGCCAGCTGGCCCCGGAATCTTCACCACCATATACGCATAGTGGCAAACCGCCATGAACTTGGTCAGCGCCGGCCGACCCAGGATGGCGTTGTACGGGAGGTCGAAGCCCGCCACCTCGAACTCGAGCATCTCGGTGCGGAGTTCTCGGAGCCCCCGAAGGTCACCGGGAGGCTGACGTGCCCCAAGGGGACGGACTCAGCCCCCGGCGCGATGCCGAAGAATGGGAGCGCCGGGCGAAGCTCCTGCTGCTGGATCTGGAGCGCCTTGGCGACACGGGCGGACAGGAGGTTGAGAGAGCTTCCTCCATCTACCAGCACCTGCCCGAGCTTAACATTCCGGACCGTGGGCGCAACCACGATCGGGAGATGTCCCGGCGGCCAGTCGCTCGGTGATCGGCTCGATCGAATGTGATTCGCCGCTCCGACCACAACAACCGCTTTGTCGACCTAACGCCGCACGGTGGCGCACACCTCCCTCATCGCACGCTTGAAACTAGCGTGGGACGGATAGGTGGCCGAACCGCCATGGATGACGACGACTTCGCGCTCCGCCTGCTGAAAGCCAAGCAAAGCTGGTTCCTTGCCCTTGCCGCTGCCGGACGCCTGCTGCTGCTCGTGGACGCGCTTGTCCACCAATTTGCTTACGACATGGCAATCAGCCAAGTCGTGGGAGTTGTTGCGGTGAATGGGACAGTAAGGCCTTCCGTCCCACTCACGGGGGCGGTGGTCTCGCCCCTCGTCGCTGCCGCGGCGGTTGTCGTGGCCACGGCGATCGCCATTGCCGTCCCTCCGGGGACCGCCTCTGCCGTTGCCGCCGTGACCTCTTGTTTTCTTCTGCCCGCCGCGCCCACCACGCGGCCGGCCGCTGTCGTCGTCGTCGTCGTCGTCGTCACGCTCGGCGGCCAAGACCTGCCCGGTCTCGGCCGCCTTGCGCTTCTTCTTGTCCTTGCCGCCGGGATTTTTCGAAGTCCCGGCCTCGCCACCCGCAGCGGCCCCTGCCCTTGCAGCCGGGCGGAAGCGAGCCTCCGCCTGAAGGGCACACTTGTGGGCTAGGGTGAAGAGTTATATTGCGGGTGGCCATCTTCTCCTTGACCCTGGGGTCTCGGGCGCCTCTCCTGAAGGCTATAACAACGGCATCGATGGAGATGTCAGGGATGGTGTTGTGAACTCGATCAAGAGCGGATGTAGTCGCAATGACTCCCCTTCTTTTGCTCCACGCCAGGAGATCGCCTTCAACCCCGGCTGCTCAAGGTGCCCCGAAGTTGGTGATGAAGAGCTCGGAGAGCTCCTTCCATGACCCCACTGACTCCGGGGGCAGGTTCATGAGCCACGAGCGGGCTCCGCCGGTGAGGACCGCGGGGAAGTAGTTCGCCAGAACCTTCCCCGACCCTCCAGTCGGCTGCATCACGGTGGTGTAAATCTGCAACAACTCATCAGGGTTGGTGGACCCATCGTACTTCTCGATGGCAGCGGGCCGGAACCTCTCCGGCCACTACACTCGGCGCAGCTCCTTGGAAAAGGCGCGGCAGCCGACGTCTGGAGCCTCCTGCTCCTGGATACGCTCCTCGCCCAGCCGCGCCCGCCGTGCGGGCGGCGCCGAAGACGCGCCACATTCTCCAGCGGAGGTGGCTCCACGGGAGTCCTCCTCTTGGCCTTCGCGAACAGCAGCAACAGCGCGGTCGCGCTCTCGATTGTGCCGCCGGCGGAGCTTGTTGCGCAGGTCTTCTCCGTATCGTAGATGGCGGTCCTCCAAGTGGGACCGGAGATCCTGCCCACCTATACGCCTGCCCGGCCGAACCCCCGTAGGAGTTGCCCGGCTCCTGTCGTCCCGGCCCCGCTCTCTTCGACTAGGAGTTCCATGAGAGGGGTGGGGGGAAACCAAAGAACGGGAAGAGGCGGAAACTCCGGTTCCCGCACATCCCGAAGCTTGAAGACACAAGCGGCAGATCAACGAAGGGCAAGTTGCCACCACGGTGCCGCCGGAGAGTCTGGAGTTACCGGAACCGACGGGTTGTCCAGCAGGGCCCTGGCCACATAGAGGTTTTGTGCTGGGGAGCACTCCTAGCTAGACTGGGACGGCTGCCCTCCGCCAAAGCACTAGCCCTAGGCGGGAGGCCGCCGCCCGCCTGATCCACCGCCATCGCCGCGGCCGACGCCGAGGCCGCGGCTCTGGCAGCTGCTTCCTGGTCCATCGCGGGCTGCTGATCCGCCATTGCTGCTTGAGAATCTGGTCGAAGAACTCGAACTGAAGCTAGTGCTCCCCTACCTGGCGCGCCACTGACGGCGTGCTCTCCGCTCAACCACTGCGGATCACACCCCGGTCAGATTTTCTGTGTTGCTAGCCGATCAGCTCAAGCTCGGTTCGATTCGAGCGTCGGGCACGACAAGGAGCGACTCGCGGATTAACCCAGGTTCGGACCCCCTCGCGGGTAACAGTCCTACTCCTGCCGAGCCTTAGCTCTTTTCTTGTGTTGGTTGTGTGGAATGTGATTACAGAATGCTTCGAACCCCCTCTACCTCCTCTCTCCGCCCCTTTTATACAAGCCTTCGAACTGGCGGAGAGAGCCGAGAGGTAGGCAGTATAGTACCCTTAGTACACTCGATAAGACATGAGGACGCGACAGGAGAGACGAAAACGTGCTGCTGCCGAGCGGCGCCGCCCACGCGTGCCTCGCAAGTGGCCTCTGACCCGTGTGAACACGCCGGTGACACGATGGGCGGGCCCCAGCTTGCGCCGCCTGACGCGGGCGGCCAACTTGATGATGGCAAACTCTCTGCGGCCAATTCTTCAAGCGCCACAAGGATATTTTTGAGCAGAGCCGCAAAGGTCACCGTGGCGGTAATCATCTCTTCATCTGCTTATCCGCGTGATGTCGCATTGAATGCTCCGTCGCCCTTCGCCAGAGGAGAGCCTTCGCCCGAAGACTCCCTTAGACGTTTCGCGCTGGCCCCACCTCGACAGTGAGGGACCTCTCACGCCGCCGAGGCTCGCCCACACGCCGGGCCTGGTCGCCCGCCGACGTGTGGGGCCCTCGCCAAGCACTCTGAGGGCTCGCCCACACGCTGGGCTCGCTTGCACCGACGCCAGTAGGGCCCTCGCTTTGCTTCCGAGGGGCTCGCCCACACGCTGGGTCTCGATCGCCCACTGACGTGTGGGGCCCTCGCCCAAGACTGAGGGGCTCGCCCACAGCTGGGCTCTGCCGCTCACGGACGTGTGGGGCCCTCGCCCGGCGCTTGAGGGGCTCGCCCACACGCTGGGGCCTGCTCGCCCGCCTGACGCGTGGGGCCCTCGCCTTGCTTCCGAGGGGCTCGCCCACACGCTGGGGTCTGATCGCCCGCCTGACGCGTGGGGCCCTCGCTTGGCTTCTCCATGACTCTTTACACCCCGGTATTTATTATACCGACAACTGTGATGTGGATATCTTTCTGGGTTATGCATGAAGGTCTCAAACCTTCAAAGTGTTCAATGAAGTTTCTAGTCAAGTGGAGGAGAGCTGTGATGTGAAGTTTGATGAGTCGAATGGATCCCAAGGTCAGCATGAGAATCTGGATGATGTAGCAGATGAGCCTCATGCCAAGGCTGTTCAAGAGATGCCTGTTGGAGAGATCAGGCCAGCTGAGGTACCAAAGGAAGATGTGTCTAAGTCGCCATGTCACTCATCTGACCCGCTGCTAGATTTAGGGGGAGTTCCACCTCAGATGGATAGCTCTAGTATAGAATCTATTCCAGAGGCACCTGTTAAAGAAGCTGAGACAGTACCACAGTTGGTGAAGACACACCACACCATTGCTTGAGATCATCCAGTGGACCAAGTGATTGGGGACTTGACTTGGGAAGTTCAAATCAGGTCATGCACAGCTAACATTTGTGAGCACCAGGCATTCATGTCCGAGCTTGAGCCAAAGAAGGTTGAGGAGGCATTGGCTTTGGGGATGAGAGGCACACCATAGGAGGAGCTCTCAAGGATGGGGATGGCTTTGGCTGGCTGCAAATGAGGCTCTCTCACCTCCCCCACAAGCTGGACACCCCCTTTATATAGGCACAAGGCGAAACCCTATGTGGTAGGTAGGATGGACAACTCAGATTTGATTTGGCTGGAATCGTCAGGCTCACTGGACGTGTCCGATCGCCGCTGCAGTCTCGACCCCGAGCGATACGGCTAGGGTTTGCCGTAGCCACCGGACGCGTCCGGTGGCCGCTTTCGCAGATGCTCCAATGTGCATGCCAAGTGTTCGACATGTGGCCGCACCCGCGATGGACATGTGCACTCCTACTGCTCGACACCCACCGGACGCGTCCGACCGGCGACGCGTCCGCTCGCCGGCCGGACGTGTCCGATCACCCCGAAATAATTTCTCCAGGGGACAGAGGGCTTGGGTGGCTTGCAGCGTCCAAAATAATTATGTCGTTGGACACGTCCGGCCGGCCACCGGACGCGTCCAGTGAGCATAATTATTTCGACCAGAAGGACAGAGAGCTCTGGACACATCTAACCCCAGCCATCGGACGCGTCCGGTTAGCGCGACAGGGCTCCCTCCAATCCTTTCTCTCTTCTCTCTTCTCTCTTTCCCAGCTCTGGCTAGGGCTCAGCTTTTGGCTCTTTTGTCGATTTGTGGACTTGGCGAAAAATTTTGAAGGCTTATGCGGGAAAGTTTCGCGCCGACGAAAAATATCTGGCTTTGAGACTTAGCATCTATGAAAACTCCAGACAGCTGGAAAGTGACACCGGAACCTTCCGGGTGCTTTCGGAGACTTAACCTCGAAGCAAGCTACCCCGGACACCTGGCAACCCTTGAACCTTCTCAAACACTCAGAAGAGATAAGATCAGTGGACTCAGAGTGCTCAGTGGGACACTATTGCCAGAGAGAAGACCTACATCGGTGTCTAGATCACGCCAACACGCACACAAGAAAATAGAAGAAATATTAAACAAAGTCCTTAATCTTGTGGCGCCGGTGAACACGTGTCATCAATCGCCAATATCACAAGGCCATGGGGTCATTGGACTTACAATCTCCCCCTTTTTAGTGATTGATGACAACACCTGCAAATCTATCTCAAGCACTGGAAATCTTCTCAAAGCAGTGGGTTAGGCATATTTCATCGAGTTAAACCCATGAGCCATATGAGCAACAAAACCCAGTAAGCCAATTAAAATGGTATGCACTAGCACTACGAGGCTCCCCCTAGATCAATGCACAAGATACCAATTGAAGCACACAAGAAAATGCACAGGATTTTCTCCCCCTTTCACCAAGCCCTCCCCAACAAGCAATTCTCTCCCATTGCACCAAGATTTCAAACTAAAGCAAGATAGATTTCAGCATTCTCTCCCCCTTTGGCATCAAGGATCAAAAAGCAATCACAATTGGACAAGCGCACTGAGAGAACCATCATAGGAGCTTTGGGAGTTATACAAGGGCTCAAGTACACCTAGAATTCCAGCACATTTCGCAATTGAGCTAGCACAAGGTCACTTAGTCATATTGAGCAACATAAGCTAATTTGCAATGATGTTCAACTAAGTTAAGACCTAGAGCATGATTGAGATATACCATGGCCACAAGTGTCAAAAGCATTGATCAAACCTGGTCGAGGTGCGGCGTTGGCTTGCGCGGGAGAACGTGGGGACGAGGACGCGTGGCGCGCGGCGGGTGGCTGACACGGCGCGGGCGGCGGCGGTTTGCCGGTGCAGCAGGCAGGAGCAGAGGATGGCGTGGCGCGTCCCGGTTTTGCCGGCACGAAAATTGAGGACGCGGCCGACGAGTCTTGCCGGCAGCGATGTCGGCGGCTGGAAGGAGAGAGAAACTTTGGCGGATGATTTCTGAGGCAATTCTTCATCAAATCTAGGGTTCCATATATCCATCATGACCGTCTCGATGAGATCTTCAACGTCCTGGCTTCATATCTTCAAGTTGGACTTCGTACAGAGAAGGATCTAGGGTTTCATGTCTGTTTAGCTAGGGTTTGGCACAGGAACCGAGGGGGTTGAGTTGAGTCTCACGCAAGGGGTCTATAGGGGTATTTATAGAGGTGGGGCACAACTAGGTCGGCTGGGGGCGTGCCAGGAGTCCAGGTTGAGATCGAATTGGGCTAAACGGGAAGTTTGGGCCCATCGAAATCTAATTTGTGTAGAACTCGGCCTCGACGCTTTCTAAAAGGGTCTAGGGGCGCGGGGGCTGGCTTGGGACGAGCTAGGGTTGGTCTAGGTTGGCCTAGGGTTGAGCCGGGACCTATTCAGGGTTTTATTGTCCTTATATGAGCCTTATATACATAAACTAATAGTATTAATTGGGTTTTTAATATAGAAAAATTATAACACTGATTTTGCCTAGCTTTTATTTTTAAATAAAAACTTGGGACATTCTAATATTTATTAGGATGTCACACTTGTTGAGCACGTAACAAAGCCCTCCATTATCCCTGGAGAGGAGGCATTAGAGATGAATGACAAAGTTGCCATGATCGAGCAGGAGCTGAATTGGATGACGGCATTCATCCTACATTTGACTCAAGGGACACTGCCCGAACATGAAGCTGATCGCAAAATGCTTATCAGGAGAGTCGTACCATTCTGTATGGTCGACAATTCCCTATACTGTAGAGGTAAACTCGGAGTTCTCTCCAAGTGCATCTCCCCAGAAGAAAGACAATACCTCCTCAAAGACCTACATGAGGGTATGTGTGGTGCCCACTCGGCGTCCCGCACGCTAGTCGGCAAATCGTTTCGCATGGGTTACTACTGGCCTACAACCCTCCGGACGCACACAAGCTTGTGTCGAGGTGTCGTGCATGCCAGTATCACACCTAAAAGGTTCATCAACCTGCTCGCACGCTTCAAACCATTCCTATTTCTTGGCCATTTTCGTCTTGGGGTCTCAAACTCCTAGGTCCCTTCCCAAGAGGACTTAAGAGCTGCACTTAGCTGTTCGTCGCCATCGACACCTTCACTAAATGGATTGAGGCCGAACCAGTGCCATCCGTGACGGCGTTAGCCGCCAAAAGATTTTTTTCGCAATAACATCATCACTTGGTACGGCGTGCCCAATCGGCTGATAACCAACAACAGCACCCAATTCACCAGTGAGCTCTTTCAAGAGTATTAGGAGGACATTGAATCTGCTTCGCCTCAGTCGCTCATCCTCAGAGTAATGGCGCTGCGGAACGTGCTAATGGTCAAATAAGGCAGGGAATCAAGAAAAAGGTCTACGACAATCTGAAGAAGCATAAGCCGGATGGGTCGAGGAACTCTCCTCTGTCCTTTGGGTAGTGCGCACCACTTCTAGCCGAGCCACGGGTGAAACTCCGTTCCAGCTCGTCTATGGCGCAGAAGTTGTCCTTCTAGCCAAAATAGCTCTCGGATCTGCCCGGGTTAGCTGCAATACTGACATTGATCAAGAAGCCGAACGTCTACAAGAACTCGACCTCCTGGACGAGCTACGGGAACACGCATCCATAAGGGCTATCTCCTATCTGCAGGTTCTTCATAGATCATCGGATAAAGGAGTAAGACCTCGGACCCTACAAGTTGGAGACCTCGTCCTCCGACGCGTTCAGGACATGTCTCGCACCAACAAACTAACCCCCCGCTGAGAGGGTCCGTACACGGTTATCTCCAATGAACATCTGAGGCCTTACCGTCTAGCAATGCCAGATGGACGAGAGCTTCGTAGTTTGTGGAATGTCGACTAGCTCCATAAGTTCCACTCTTAGTACCCTACTTGTGTTTTGCGCTCTTTCTTCTTATTGCCCTTAGTTTCGATCAGTCAAAACCGAGTTTTAGGATTGTACTTTGTGACCCCGGATAAGGTGGATGTCTTCTGCCTGTCCTTCCCGTCTGGATAAATAAAGTACTGCTCTCCCAATCTTTCGCCTTTTCAGCCTCCTTTCGTTCTTAACGTAAAGAGGTATAGCCCATCTCTTTTTGGCATCTATTCTACTTTGTCTGTACAATGACTGGGCATGGTTGCGTAATCCAAAGCAGCGCACCACCTTGCGAGCCTGTCCGCCGTAAGCCGATTCTGATCACAACAGACACTCCTTGCATCGGCTCCGCACTTGCCGAGGTGACACAATACACCATCGAAGGAAAAGTACAACAGTGGGAAAAATGTCAAACAGAGTCCTCAATGGTCCTGTGGTTAAACTCACGCATTCGGGAGCAGCTTTAACCACAGCCGGGGCTAGGAGTAAGGTCGAGATTTTCGTGTTCTTTACGCGTTCTTCTCTGGATTTCTTTGTCTATCCCAACCGTAGATTAAACGTCGGGCTAAACGCATGAGCTTGCGGTTAGTTTCGATCTCGTTTTGTTTTTGTCTTGCAAGAAAAACTCAAAGGCAGATCAATTGCAGGATCAGAAACCTTACAAGTTATGAACAAGAGCTTTAAACTTTGGCCTTAAGTTCATCTACTTCATCCGTGAGGGACGCCCATGTCCGCTCTGACTCCTGAAGTTTCGACGAAGTTTGGAAACTTCCTCCTCAGTCTTCAATGCCGCCTCGGCTGCTTTCCGGGCAGCATCGGCGTTAGACTCAGCCTTCAATCGGGCCTCTCGGAGATCAATCTCCAGTTGCCTTGAGGTCTTCATGGCCTCTGCGGCGGCGCGTGCCTCGGTTAGCTCCTTCTCGAGCTCCGCGCACGTCGCCTAGAGTTCCTCCTTGCGGGTTTGGAAGCAAGCCGCTAGGGAGACCAATTCCGTGTCATGGACAATCTCCTTGTCCTGGCACTCCACCTGCAGCGCCACTAGCCTAGCAGCAAGCTGCGTGGACTCCTCATAGAGTCGCTTCTGCTCATCTTGAACGGGAGCATGCCTAAGCTCCACCAGCCTATGGCTGGCGTCGATGGCATCAGTCACGACGTCCTGGACGAACTGTCAGCACACGAGAGTTAGGATCCGCTCCGACCCAAGTAAAGGTGTAGTATGGAATTAAGCAAAACCTTACCACATGAACCTTCACCCTTAGGCTGTCTTGCATGAGCATCTTGAGGTTTTGCTCCTCTGGGAGCTTGGGTGATTGTTGAGCGGGCCCTGCCGGCTTAACATAGGTGCTGAGTGGGGGTTCACTCCCACTCCGTCATGTCACAGCAACGGGCCCAAGGGATGCCACCGCTAGGATCTGCACCCTGTCGCTAGGATGGTTTAGCCTAGCCGCACGGGTCCTTAGTTCGCACGAGGGTTCGGCTCGCAGGTCGGTGTCGTCGGCAGTGACGACCCCACGGTTCACCAGTTGTGCCCAAGGTAGATCGCTATCCCCGGTGTGCATTTGTCCGGTAGGCTCCATGTGATCTCAGGGACTCTCCTCCTCAAGACCTGCAGGCTCGCCTTGGACCAAGGACCTCTCGGCCCCATGGTCCAAGCCGCTTCCAGCAGCTCGATGCCACCCCCGAGTGGGACGAACTGTTCTCGCCTCTCCGGTCCGGTGAAGCGCTGGACGAAGTGTGTGCGAACGGATGACGTAAAACTTAGCATAATCATGATGACCAACAGTGCTGGTAGGAAGAAAAGGGGTGCTTACCTCATTCCAAGCTTTCGCTTGGTTCATCATCCTCCACCTAGGTTCCGGTTGTCGCCTCCGTCAGCCTTCACTAGAGTTCTGCGTTCTCGGCTTGGAGATTATCGTTGTCGCGGACCCTGGCCTTCATTGCCTCCTACAAAAGCATGCTCCAATGTTGGGGATGTCTTCACGCATAGCTTCGCTGCCATCTGCGAAGTTCGGCGTAACTAACCTCCTCCTACCTCTGCCTCTCGGCAAGGTGGTATCGGCTGGAGACAGCCTCCTCTAGCCGTGAGGACTTGTGCCTCGTGGGACAAGAAGTTTCTTCTCGTGCTCTCTTGGAGCCGACAGGAACCGGCACCTTCTTGTACCTCTACGCGAGCTGTTCGTCGTCGTCGCTAGAGCTCGGTAGGAATCTCGTCGGAGGACGCACGACAGACCTTGTCACTGGCCTTTTGTGCTGTTGTACGAGCTCCTCGTCATTGCTCTCCTCCTCCTCCATTGTCCAAGGGTCCGCGTGCCCTCCCGGGCACGAGGTCCCGGCATCTCCGTTGTCCAGGTGCGTGGCCTCCTTCCGAATAAGCCTACTCGTGTGGGATTTGGCCTAAAGGGAAAGAAGTTGGAATTACCTTCAATAGGTAAGGGAGGGGAAAGAAAGAAATTTGGGCACTCTTACCTAAGTCCTTCGATCCTGGATATTGGGCGGAACCACCACCACGTCCAGGTTGGGCTCGTCCGAGCGTGAAGAGCCCAGAATCTCTAGAAGCCTCTGGCCTACCCATTCCTTTTTCAAAACCGCGGTACAGAGCAAAAGAGGTTGTTAGTAAAGTGCAAACGGATTAAAGAAAGATCCCGTACCTGATTCTAATCGAGCGCTTACTTCGATCTTCCTCTCGGGTGACTCCATCCCATCCTGTCAGGTCGCGGAACCGCTGTTCCCGTGCCTTGAGTGGGCTAAGCCGATTGCACAGCCAGTCTCGCACAATCGCTCGACCGGTAAATCCCCGCTCCATGAGCTGGTGGATTGCGTCAGCCGTCCTTCGCTGCTCCGCGGCAAGCTCCGGACGCAAAGTATCCTTGGGCCTCGGCATGTCCAAGGAATATGAGAACCCGCTCCCCTCGACCAACTCGAGGTAAAACTAGCTCTCCGGCCAGTCGGCCACGGAGTATCGTAGATTCAACTGCCGATACTTTCCCTTCAGCCCTTTGTTGGCGATTCTTACGCTCTCAGAAATTAATCCGCAAACGGACGGATATCGCTTGTAGTTTTCACTAGGAGTATTCCTAGAGTATCGAATCCACAGAGAACGAGGGAGAAAGGATAATTCTTATATCTATATTATTTAATATACCAACCAGCTAGATAACGGGGGTAAGGATGAAGATAATAATAATAATAATAATAACAACAGGACCGGTGACACACACGTGCTAGAGTACTACAATAATTAGGTAGAAAGTTGGGAGAATAACGAGAAGAGTTTTAAAGTTCCTAAATTGTGTGATTCAATTATCGAGTGAGCTTTAGCAGATAAAGAATGATGGTATGTTTTATGATCGTCGTCGGAGCTCGGCCGATTCACTACCACCCGCTATCAGTTAAGAATCCCGGATGGTTATGATCACCTCCGATTGGCTCTACTGGTCCAAACCTAACGCCGTGGATTACACGTGAGGTAATCAATACCTCGGATGGATAGGGCTGTCACTACCTACCACCTACCACAAAGTACGTTGGCTTGGGTGCAAACCAAGTTAGACTTACCTTCAGACACCACGTCTGCTACTAACTCTAATCAATCTTCCTCGGATCCTAGGAAGATGATCTAGGTTCAATACTTAAGCTCTTATAAGTATATGAGAATGAACCTAAACTCGGATCCAGCTGATGAACTTAAACAACTGCTCTAATTGATCCACACTACTCACTAGTGTAAATATGCTCAGCTCAGATAAAGAAAGACACTTGTATTATAAATGAAGTAAGGTCTTACAAAAAAGTAAAGGATACAAGAGCTATTACCCGAATTTCCGAAGACACTTTCGAAACTCCGAGCTTCCGCTCGACTCGACTCTAACTCCCAACTCCTGCTCTAACTAAAGGAGAAACTCTAAGTGAAATGGAAAGTGATGTGTTGTGTGTGGTGTGATACAAGTAAGGTGAGGGGTCCCTTTTATAGCCAACCGCAGCCAATGGCAGAGCTCCACGCCATGGGACACATGTCACCATCTCACCCTCCAAAGGAGGAATCCAAAGGGCACCCTAGGTGGGTCAGCCGGCCGAGGGTGGGTAGGCCGACCCACCCCCTTGCCTATCTGGCCCTCCAATTTGTGTTGGATGCTCCTTGGACGGTGTATATTTCTCCTCCAAGTCGGTTTTGGCAGTTGGAGCCGGTAAAACCGTCTTACATGTGGGCCCATTGATCCAAGTGTGAAGCAAGTGCTACCCTCGAATCAAATAGACTTGAATTGATGGTGGGGATGCCTCCATTTTGTGCTTCTTGGCCATTTGGGAGAAAACCGAGCCGGTTGGACGACGAAGCTGGGTCGGCCGGCCTAGGGTAGGCCGGCCGGCCTGGCTTTTTGTCCGGTTCGGCTCCGGTTTTTCTCACTTTATTGTGACATAAATGATAAAAAAGGACGTTTTCAAATCATAACCATCTTATATAATTGATACATTTAGAACGGTTGAAATTAAGAACCGACTTATGTAAGGAATAAGACGTTTCCAAATCATAACCGTCTTATCTGATGGATGTATTTGGGATGGTTGAAATTAAAAACCAACTTATATAAGAAAAAAGACACGTTCAAATCATAGCCGTCTTATATGATTGATGCATTTCTGACGGTTGAAATTAAAAATCGACTTATATAAGGTTAGAGTAGACGAGTCATTTCCTTACATTTTAGCATCGTTAATGTCTACGTAATGTAAAATGGCTTGAAAGGACAAAATATCTCTTATGAATTCCATATTTTTTGAAAGAAAAATGAATTTTAAAATCTTATTATTCAAATCAGTTTTATTTTAAGTTTCAAAAATAAATTTCAAAATAATTATTTATAAATAAAATAAAATTTAGAAATATTAGTTTCATAAAACATTTTTAAAATTTTAAATTTCAAAAACATTTTTGAATTTTAAATTTTAAAAATGAAATTAGAAATTTTATTTCCTCAAACTCAAAATTTTCTATTTTAGAATTTTAAATTTTACATTTTTGAAATTATTTTAAAAAGTCAAAATCCTAAAAACAATTTTAAATTTTTCATATGTATATTGTAACTCTTGAGAAGATTTACAAATTTGTAGTTGATATCTTTTTATTTGATGCAAATGTAGACATTTATGACTTATCAAAATAAAGTCGTTCAAAAATAAAAATTATATGAAACTGTAGGCTTCGATGAGGTGTACAACTTTGTAATTGAAAATTTTTCTATTTAATGTCATTTACATGTTTAAAAAGTTGTTGAAAGATTCACAAAACTAATGTTAAAAGGCATACTTTTCCTATTATGATCAAAACATGGGGTGAGGTGGAATGGTTAGAAGGGTGAGGTTAGAATCAAAAGGTCTTAAGTTTTAGTCATGGGATATGCAATATTTGTATTATACACATAGATTGTGTTAAATGTGCATAGATGGGTGTAGGTGGTAGTGACAAAGGTTTCTGATTCAAAAAAAATATTTTTTCCTATTTTTCACCAATATTTATGCTTAAAATTGTGTTTAAAATCCTATTTTGAGACAATTTATAGTAAGGAAGTGACTTCTATAACATGACATATAAGACGGTTCCATGAAGAAATTGTCTTATATACTTATTTAGATGAGACGATTAATAAACGTCTCATATGAACATTCTCTTTTACGACACAGGTTACTTAAGACGTATTGAAACCGTCTCAAAAAGCTCAAAATAACCGTCCCATAAATACCTTTCTGTAGTAGTGTTTTCTCTACCAACATTATGCAAAAATCAGGCAAACATACATAATGATTTAATAATGAGACAACGAAGTAATTTCTCAGAATGGTGGAAAAGAAACTAATATCTTAGTGGCAGAGGCATTACATATTTGCATTCCATAAAAAAGAGGAAGAATTTCAACATTTTGAAGGAACCGTATACTATAGGCCTACTGTTTCTTAAGGTTCCACACAGAATGGAAACAAATGGCATAGCCAATTGGCAAACAAAATAAGCATTTAGGGTGAAAAGCAAGATCTTGTCTACATAGTATTCATCCTTAACCCAGTATAAGCAATAAGAAATAAGCAATTGCAATTATATACTATGTTATGCTTCAGAGAAAGCAATACAATATATGCATGATGAAAAAAACAATAAACTTGAGACATAAAGTGAAATCATGGAGGGTTTTGACACCAGCATGGTTGACCAGAGTTGTGCAGAGGATTTTGGGGGGAGTTTTGGTGAGGAGGCGTGGAGAGGAATCAAAGCGATTTGAGATTCCATGGAGAGGTATAGTAGTTGTGACAATCCCCAACTCCGAACAGAATCATTGGCACACAGGATACAATACGCAAAGGGGATCTAATCGACCTGGGCCTTCGGCCGAGAGCTACAAGTGAGAGAAGGGCGTGGGATCAAGAAATGTTAGTGCTCCTTATAGTTTTTACCATGTGCTTTCAAATTGTTAATGCTCTACAAACAGAAAAAACAAAGTTGCAAGTGATCTTCCATGAAAATGGTAGCAAAGCACAATTTAGAGGAAAAATGGGTTTAGAAAGCATGTTCACATAGAATGATTAGTATGAATTTCGAGGTAATAGACTGTAGAAAGTAGAACTACGATATTACCAGCCAAGATATCCAATCAATAACAAGCAAGAAAGACAAATGGCACATAAATCATAATAGCATCGCAAGGTATTATCGATGTGGCTATAGTGTCTAATGTAGGCTATTAGGTTGTAGAATCTAATTCTGCCTTTAGAAAGAAGGTACTTAGTAAAAAATAAAATAATAAAGGAGCACATTTGAAAAAAGTCTGATGTATCATCCACTGTATATCATTGGAGAAGTGGTGTGCCTTGATCGGATATTTAGCTTCTCCCCTAGCATTTGTAGTCTTCATAGCTTGAGCTGCTTCAACAACCAAAAAGTCAATGCCAAGTCAATTAAACAACCCACAGTTTCTAGGAGCTTCCAACAAAAGACCAACAGAATCCCTAGCTTTCTTTTCTTTTCTTTTCTTTCTTGCTCCAAGATGATCAAATAGACACAGATGATAACAGCAACACGTTACCAACTATCTCTAGAAATTGAGTATTGGATAAATATTTATTTTAGAATAACAAACCTAAACTACACATACACATGTATTTAGGGTCTGTTCTCCTCAGCTTATCTGACATATCTGTCTATTTACCTATCTTAGTTTAAATTAAAAATAATTTGGTTTTTAATTCTTTTTTCTATCTCAAAGACTTGTCATAAAAGCTTAAAAACATAGGTTGAAAGAACTGGATCGGACACTCGTGTCTAGCTTGAAATGCTATTGAAGTTAGGAGATAAGTCAAATGAGTAAATAAGTCAAATAAGATAAGGTAAGGAGAATTGGGCCTTTTTTTATACTTCATAAACGACAGTGAAGCAGACATACAACTATGACCATGTACAATGCAAGGGCTAGAGAAGTGCTGATAAGAATAAACTTTTTGCCGCGTAGGATAGGGCAGATTCCTAGATAAATGCTTGTAGGAGAGTATGAATGCCACCTAAGCATTCATGCTTAGAGTGGTGCTTAGAGTTGGAAGCAACATCTAAGAACCCATATAAGGTTCAATGCATTGTTAGGAATTTTTCTACATAGATCATTAGTGACGTGGCACTAGTCTCTCTCATTAAGCACATTCGCATAAGCACCTCGCACTGCACAGGATTTTATTGCACAGAAGTAAAAGCCTAACTACATATATGACCATTGGAACTTACCAGATACACAAAGAAATCACTGTCACTATTGATGAATTTTGAAGACATTCTGGTTTTTACACAGCTCATAAAAGAATATTTTCCAAGTTTATCAACTTGAAAGGGTAGATAAATCCCCATGTCAGTTGTCAAAGAAAAAAATGAGAAGGAACATCACTCTAATTGTACTTGTTGATCAAACAATATTTGCAAGAAACAACTTTGACTTGGGAATTGGGAAGTCAAGGATAGGCCTCCCTTGGAAACATTCACTACACAAACACATATGCATGCATGTGCATTCCCTTGACAACCTATGCTTCTGTGAAACAACATTGATAGGAAATTTTGTTAACTTTTGAAAGGAAAATCTAGATTCCCAAGCAAAATATATTCAAGAATTAAGATTAACATCAAAGAAATCCAGCACACACTATTCTCTATTATAAAGTTCCAGATGCCATCCAGCTGCATTCTTTTTACTGGCTATTGAAACCAAAAAGACAATCCAACTTTATTCAAGTCAAATTATTAAATATGTCTAAAAAAGGACGACGATCATTGTTAATCTTGAGCTCTTCATTGCCTTTACCATCATGACCAAACCAAATCCTTACTACACTAAAAAGTTGAAATAATATGCATAGCATGTCATGCAATTAGTAGTCCCATGACTGGATAGTCTATGGCCTGGTCTTATATCACTGCAATCCCATTTGTTGGTTAAAGAGATATAGATTGTTCATGACTTCCTTAAGCCAAGAACATGGTACTTTACTATTGTCAGCATGTAAAACGATAACAATATAAGAGATCCCAGAGGAAGGGAAAACACATTAAACTCTATTTTGGAATGCTTTTTTTTCCTTTGCAAGTGTCAAAAAATTTTCTGCGCTCCTTGAGAAGTCCAGGGATGCAGGGTATCTATGCTGTGTCACATATATTCTCCACATGGTTGAGACATCAAATAGAATGCAATGCATGCATAATAGAAAGCAATTATTCAGTGAGAACTGAATAAACTATTAACAAAAGAGATTAAGAGCCATTAATAGGCACTGTGATTTTAATGAAGGGAACATATGTCGGTACCACCCCTTGGAACAATATTCCAAGGCGAGGCGCCTGCCTGCACTAGTCCCTGGATCAGTACACTTGTGTCGGTTACATAGCTAAGCATCATTTTATACATCGAAGTTTCCAATTTTATTACAATAGATGACATTTAGTTCATCAATTTGTCCAAAAGGCCATAGGCCAAGATACAACATAGTCTCAGTTCAACATCAGAGTAGCGGAAATGCGAAATATCAAAAACCAAAATCACACTAGCGCTATGTAACCCAACATACAACTGGTAGAACCCAAAGACCCAACGTGAACTACTCCTAGTCCTGGAACTGAGGATCACCATCCTCATGGCATGCGTAAGCATCGTCATCCTCCATCGGGAGCTCCATCTCTATTGGGATAATAAAATGCGAGGGTCAGTGCGTTGGCCTCACTTGCACTGGCGAGTTAACAGCCATCTACTAATGCTTAATGGTTATTAAAGAAAGGCGGGAGGGTTGTTTTGTTGCGGAAAGCCATTTTTATAAGACAAAACCTAAGACTTAGCCATTTTATAAAACCAAATCAACGTCATCATGATTAAGCATAAGTTATTCTCAATCTCATCCAAACCATGGCAGTTTCAGGCACTCTGCCAACCATCCTATCCTACGGTAGTTTCAGGCCAACTACCAACCATCTTCTTACCTCGCCATCAGTTACCAAGGGTGACAAGCCCTCGTTGTGGATCGCCTTGCCCACAGCCTGACCTCTAATGCCCTAGCTAGCTTGTCGGGCTACGCTAGACATTAAGTAGGCCTGTACCACAAGGGATCTAGATCTCATTAGAGACGACATGATCCTGTCTTCACCTTGGATGGAGTTGGCTTAGGGGACCTAAAGTTAATCCGTAAGACCCAACCTTTGGGGACCTAAAGTTAACCCCAAGTCCTCATGGGGACATAAAGTTAACCCATATGGGATCCATCCGCACTACCTCGCGATGGCCGCGAGTTGAACCGGGGACTCACAATCCTCGGATATAAGCAGGGTACCTCAATACGCGTGTCTTTCCGCGCCCCCAATGATCGAACCCCCGGGGTTCACCGTATCATGTTTTGTGCGCCTAATGCCCACCTGCTTCCTTCTTTCACCAAAAGAGCTCATCATGACATCTCCATGTCTAATCCCATCATCACATCCATCACACACACTGGCATGCCAGGTCCCAAGTTCCATCATCATCATTAAGTATAGAAGTGTGTCGGTGAATCTCGGTTCACCGTTCTGAGGTACATGGCCCATGTCATAAAAGTAGGGACCTATGCAAAGCTGAGCAAGTATTTACCAGACTTAAGAAGTCTAAACTATTTTATTTGTTTTCTAAACCAGGTTGTCAGTGGAGTGTGATATTCAAGGTAATCACTAAGGAAATCAATGGACAATTGACATCATGAAGGAAATATCAATATTGACAGGAATAAGCAAGTAAAGCATGGCATGATATATCATGATTATCAATCTGGTATCATAACGTAAAACAGCATGCATTTTAATAATTTAAATAAAATACTTGTAAAACTGGGTATCAATCATGCAAGAGTAAGATTTAACTCGCACTAGGGAAAGTAGAGTACTCTCCCTAGTAAAAGCAACCCTTCGATGTTATCCCGCACTAGGGAAGGTCCCACTCTTCCATAATATGGGCAAACATTCTTAAGATAGAAGTTAAATCATCTGCGTTGTCGGCCGGAAAGTCCTGCTGATCAACGGGTTCCTCTTAGGTCTCTCCGGTATCGTCTACGTCTATATTCGAGCATTCGTGTCACAACCCCGGTTTCACCGGGATCTACCCATGATCCATTGCTAGTCCCAGAGATGAATACTAGCAACTCATGAGCGACTTGAGTCGAGCATCACAACACAATCATCATAACTAAGAAAAATATTATGATAATGCAAAAGTAATTGTAGCACAACCACTTATTACAATAGTTTTCATAACTCCATAGAGTAATAATAATCAGAGTAGCGGAAATCCAAATGATATGCAATAATAAACATCACGATGCTCTCTATCCAACCCTTCAGCGATAGCTAATCCTCCGCGAAATCTGGCACAGAACCCTCGTGATCCTGTGGGCAGTTCGGAATCGAATCTTCTCCTGAACAAATATATCCGTGGTTTTTGTATAGTGAGTACACGGCTACCCAGCAAGAGTCCTTATAAATGATGCAAGGATAATAACAAGAACAGGATGGTTAATTTGCATAAATACCTATTCTAGCCAAGATTAATTAAAGTGTTGTAAAAGCATTTGTTGAACAATTATGAAGATAAACAACTCCCCAAGGTAACAAACAGAGCTCGGCTTCGAAAGCCCCTCTGCAAAACTGCACAAGCCTCGAATACTCAAAACAAACACCAACCCATCAGGTTATTATTAAACACATGAGACTACCATGTACGGCCTACCTCCCCTCCCATAACCGTGGGAACGGCTATCATGATAGTTTTAACTCTGCAGAGTGTAGCACACTTTACCCATAAGCCGAGTGGTACTTTTGCATCTTAGCTCTTCCTTAGGAGCCAGACCAAGTAACAATACAAGGCGATTCATTAGTTCCTCTGTTAACACCGATACCCTCTAAGGTTTAGCACTCGGGCCCCTCTTGAGCCAACGGACCATGACCCGATCTTTTCAAAGTAAAGTGTGTTAACAGTCTTCCCTAACTACTAAGCCAGGACTAGCACATGGTGCACTCATGCTTAAGCTAGAACTTATGGTTGCGCTTGTTCGGTTTGGCTGGATTGGCACACGTCCAAAGTCCTTAGACCAAGCTGACTACCTCCAACAATCCACAGTCCACAAAACCACCCGACTATGCCACCTTTAGTCAACACACACCACATAGGTTTTAGTTGATTAGGTTATTAAGCAACTCAGCACCTCCAATTATACCAAGTCACAAGATTAATAAATGATGAGTAACCTATCAACTACCAACCCACGGGCACTAGCATCTATGTACAAGGATAGGCAAGGAATAACAAATAAGGCAGCAATAAAGGGCTAATTCACAGGGTCAATGACGCAGTGTGAATAATAGGTTTATACCCTTCCCACCAGTTTATGCATGAGAACATAAAAACAATAAAGGGTGAATTTTGTAAATTGGGAGAGCAAGATGCAACTATCTTGCCTTGGTAGTACTCGGCGTCTTGCGGATCTCCTCCTTGAAACTCCGGGAACAGCGCCAAGCACCGGGAACACGGACGGTCTACACGAATTATGCAAATACATAAGAACAACAACATTCACCACAGAACATATATCCTAATTAAATATATAAAATTCTAGGGAATTTTTGAAAAATAATGGCTCTGGAATCATCCAATTTGGAGTTTGGATGCTCCTTGAACAATTCCGGGAAGTTTGACGAAAATCAGAAAAGGCTGAAAAGAATAAACCGAGAAAAACCGGCGAACCGAACCAAACCAATAACCAGCCGGCTCGGCGAGAAGCTGGGGCATAGTGGTGACACGCGAGGCTCGGTCGGGCGACGCTGGCGGCGGCCGACGCAGGCGGAGATTGCTTGTGGCGACACTTGGCGCGCGGGGTTGGCGACGGCGAGACCAACTCGGCGGCGACGCGTGGCGGGCGGACGACGCGGAAGGCAGCAGGCGCGGGGCCGAGGCGGCATGGCTGGGCAGTGTCGGCTTGCGGTTGGCGGCGGCGGATCCGGCGGGCGCGTTAGGCGAGGCGGCGCGACGGCGGCGGCGGCGGCGGCGGGCGGCCAACTCCGGCGAGCTCTCCCGGGCTCAAATCTCAACCAATTTCGACGAAATTGGTACCCATCTGGACCGTTTCGACGAGATCTACGCAATGGTGTGATCTACAAGTTGGTTTGCGCAAGGCACAGGGAGATATTTCCCAAAACTCACCTCGGGCTAGGGTTTTGCGACGGCTAGGGTTGCTCTGGGGTGGATCTCAAGTTGTGGTTCTGAGGGGAGGGTCTTGGGGTCCTTATATACTGCTCTGGTCGACCATAGGCAGGCCTCCAAAAGGCAGAATTTGAATTGGGCTCCAATTCTACTCCTAATAGGTTTAGAACTCTCCTATTTTTGGTATTTTTGCAAATAAACGAATTTTCACTTGGGCTTCTGGATCTAGGCAGGTTTAGGCCTCAAATATGTCTCCACCAAGTTTGGGCTTGGGTCTAGCACGTTTGCTCGTCAATTCATTGGTACGACGAACTCCCGGCAGACCGGTGTCGCACTGCGGAAACACAAGCTAGCCTTGGGCTTTGGTCATGAAAATTGGAGGGTGGCTATTTCATGGTATTTAGGATTTTTGGGGATTTTTCCAGAATTTTTCAAAAAGGTCTTCTAGGGTTTTGGTTTAAACCTTAGTTTAAATTAATTAAAACAGGGTTTTGTATATAACAATTCCCTTTTAATTTATTTTTAGGTTTTCGAAAATACAAGTGACATACGACAAAATAGAGGATGTCACAATTCGATAGAACCCATAAATAGAGTGCAATACAAGAACAACATGATGCATGAATGCGATGAATGAAAGATGTGGTTTAGCGTAGTGTCGAAGTAATGATCTAGGGTTAAAGTGTTCGAAGATTATATTGAGAACTAAGTAGGGTAACCTACTTATCGAAGAAATTCCATGCGCCATACTAGGTTAACAACGTATAAAGTATTCAGTGTATCCCATTTTAAGGTTAGGCAAGTACTAGGGTTTAATGCCTGGTTGCATGAATGAAATGATAATATAAATGCATCCTAATAATGACTATATATAGTAATCCTAGAAGCAATATTAACTTAATTATAATACTCTAGTAGCTCATGTAATAAATTAGGATTTTATGATAATTATCCAATGCTGCTAACCCTAATAATATTATAATAGGAAATCCCTTTACTTGCATGATTGAATTGCTGTAAACAAGGTTCCATGCTTGCAATTTTAAGTTATTACTTTACTCATGCAAGTTCTAATATTTTTAGCTTATAAAACATCATGTCTTATAGTTAAATATGTAGCCTAGTTAACCCTTTTAATTAACTAGAGGTGATTAACAAATTCATATTAGGGTTCTCATAATTTTCTAGGGTTCCAAAAATAATATAGTGTTATCTGTAATTTTCTAGAATATTTTCTAAGTCACTAGGTATTTTTAAATCATTTATACTTATTTCGATCAATATAAACTATATGAATATTACTAGAAGAACTAAGTAAACAAGTGTAAAGGTATTTCTAACATGGGAGTTATACATGTTATATTTTTCTTAGGGTCCAGAGAGTATTTTTGGTTTACTATGATTTTCCGAGAATTTACCTAACTCTAGAATCATTTTTAATATACTCCTATCTGTTTTAGCATTTTCTGGAATATAAGAAATTACCCGAAATGAACAATTATAATTGTAAAGAGAGATTTTCTTAAGGACTCATTGGATCTAGCATTTTTCTAAAGTCCGGAGGTACTAGAAGTATTTTCTATAAATTTCTCACGAATTATTTCACTCATATAGTATTTATAGAAATTCATTTTCTAATTCTGGATTTATTTAAAATACAAAAAGGTGGGAAAACCCAGTAGCACAGTACTGGGCCGGCGCACAGGCGATGGCCTACCCGCGTGAGCACGCGCGCGCGGCTGGGTGCGTGGCCCGCCGGTCAGCGGCTCCTTCACGAGTTTGAATGGAGCTGCACGATGAAGATCCAATGGCCCGTGTTCGTCGTCTACCTCTCCCTGGAGAGGGAGGGGACACGAGGGAGCCGTGGCTTCGTGCGGGGATTGCGGACGCTATACTGCACCGATTGCGCTGATTCCAAGCCCTACGTGTTCGTGAGCTTGCCGCAAACCTAGTGATACCGGCCGTGAAGCCTTGGACGGCCTGACGCGGCGGCGCTACGTGCGGCGGCGGAGATGCTTACGGTGAGCATGTCCATGTGCTGGTATGGGCTAGCTTCAAAGGTTTTGGTGCGTGCTCTAGCTATGCGGAGGATTGTGGGAGCTACCTGATAACTCCAGTGGCTTAGGGCTGGCCTGGATTGTGCTCGTGACATGCGAGCTCGAGAGGGGTGACGACGGCGCAATGTGGTCTGAGATCTCCCCGACGAATTGAGCTGTGATTGGAAGCATGGAGTAAGTAGGCGAAGAAAGAGGTGACATGGCGCGAGCGTGAGGCAATAAGATCACCAGAGAGGTTAAGGACAAGCTCCTATGCCATTTCCCCAATCCCGGGCGGCGAGCGCGTTCCGGCCAACTCCGGCGAACTCGAGACGTAAAATTTGGCCGAGAGCTGCGCGAGAGCAACCAGAGGCAGCCGCGCGAGGGAGTGGAGTTGGAGAGAGAGTGGTTTGGGCTGGCCACGAGAGGGGGTTTGCAGGGTGGTGTAGCCGGTCCGCGGAAATGGGGATTCTGACCACGCTGGACCTAGTCCGTGCGCCAGCGGTCTACGGCGTGCTCAAGGGGTTTTGGACGTGCACTGGATGGCCTTGGTGAGCCGGGAGCAAGCACCGGGAGTCAATGCCATCCGGTGGGCGGATTTGAGGGAATCCGGCCATGGCACGGTCTCCGGCGAGCGGCGCTTTGGCAGGCACTTGAGTGAGCTGCAGAGGAGTTCCCTGACGGGGCTATCACGTGCGCGAGGCCAGAAAGGTAATGCCAAGCTCGCAGCGGATCAGGAGGTGGCTTGGCAGACCTTTGCCGCCACGGTGGCAATGGCGCGGCGGCGGTGGGGCTAGAGGCGCTGGGTTGTGACGCAAGGGGAGACCAAGTGTCCAGGCGTGCGAGCCACTGCCCCAAGTGCCCAATGTCGAGCTGAGAGAGAGAGATTTGGTCGGGAGAGGGAGAGGGAGAGGGAGATGGAGTGCACACCAAGTGATTGGGTAAATGCCTGAAAGGAAAAAAGAGAGAGGGACAGCTGGCCTATGGATCCCACTTGGCTGCAATTGGTTCCTGGTTCAGCTAAATTTCGAATTTGGGTATTGATGAGCACCCATGAATTTTCTTAGGATTTTATCACAATTTTCATAATTATTTCCCTAGACCAACCATTTAGGTCAATTTCCTAATTCATATTCAACCTATAAATACTCATATTTACATAGGTTATTTTGATCCTAAGAGGAATTATGAATTTCATTTTTACAATTATCACTTCCCCTATTTTAAAATTCTATAAGATGACCATAAGAGCATTTTAATGAAAAGGTTAATAGTTCAAATTTTAACTAACCAAAATTCCCTCTTCCTATTTAAATTTTTATAAAGTGACCTTATGAACAATTTGCTTGTAAAAGGTTAAGTAATTCCAACATTAAATAATCAAAATTCTCATAAGGCACACTTTGGATTCATTTCTTGAATATTAAATGAAAATAGAATTACACCAATTACCAAAATAGTCATATTGGCCTAGGTGCAATTTTGGGCTATTACAACATAGTACTATTGGAAGGAGAAAAAGATAATATTTTTGGAATAACACATATGTTTTGTGCAGAGCTAATGAAAAATTTCATGGCGGTTCTCAGCCAATTAAGAGTGGCAAAAAATCAAGCTTGTGAGCTACTGAACAAGAATTCTAAATTACATGCACCGGACGACTTAGTTTAAATGAAGAGCTTAGGCAAATTTTTAAAAAGAGCTTAGGCTAAGAATAATATGCCGAGAATCTAACCCGGGAAATTATCAATTTTTCTGTTAAAATTGCAAGGTCATTGAAATTACACTACATGATTATGACCATGTACTTCGATAGCAAAATTAATCTTCAAACAGGCTAAAAATCAAATTCGTACTGAGTTGTTATAGCCGAATATCGATTGGATTTTTTGTAACCGCTTAACACATTGTAAATAGCTACATGTGTACATTTGGGAGTCAACATTCAACTCCTATTATCTCTGAATATAGCCGACCAAGAAAATCCCTGTCATGGTATCGACAGTTTTCTAGCAAGCAAATTGACGATCAGAGCCATTATCAGGCAGCGGCAGATTAGGTTCCTATACACAAATTGATACTACCTCCGTTTTTTTTTGTTTGACGCCTTTGACTTTTCGATACGTCTTTGACCATTCGTCTTATTCAAATTATTTTTAAAAATATCATTTATTTTGTTGTGATTTGTTTTATCAATAGAGGTGCTTTATATATGTCTTATTATTTTACATCTTTGAACTAAAATTTTAAATAAGACAAATGGTCAAAGATGTGCTAAAAAGTCAAAGGCGTCAAATAAAAAAAAACGGAGGGAGTACCTTACTAAAACAACTAACAACCATCATGAAGCCAGCAAATTTGTTCGATTGCTCTGGCCGGCTGGCCCTCGCGTCGCTCTCCCGTCGGGTGGCACGGGGGCGACATAGACACCCTACCAGCCCTCCCAAACCCTAGCGCCGCCGCCCGCTGCCGTCGGGCCGGGCGGCTGGCGGCGGCCTCTTCTCTCTCTCTCCTCCTCCTCCTCCCGCCTCTTCCTCCCCTTCCTCTTGTTTCTTCGGTGGCCGGTGCTCTCGAGGTGAGGTTCGGTGGTACTCGACTGTCGGAGGGCGGCGCCTAGATCCGGCCGCGAGGCGGCAGATCGATCGCCGAGGTGAGGCAACCAAGTTCGGCGCGGCGGCGGCGCCGCCAGCGTGGGCGGGCATGAGGGGCAGCCATGGCGCGAACGCGAGGCGGCGAACTCGGGCGCTGCTGGCTGGCGCGCGCGCTGGCCGGCAGGTCGCGAGGCGGCGTGGCATGGCGGCGCGTGGCGGTGGCGGCGAGGCTCGGGCGCTAGGCGGGCGGCGGGCGGCGGTTGGGCAGGGCGTTCTTTGGAGCAAGCAGGGGCGGCGGGCTTGGCGGGGACGCACCGCTGGCGGTTTGTCGCGGGCGTCGGCGCTTGTCGGCACGAGGAGGCGCTCTGCATGGGATGATCGCGCAGGCGACAGCGGTGCGCTTGGCCGCCGCGAGCGTCAATGGTGCGTGGTGGCTGCTCGAGCCGCCGGCGGGCGGATGGCGGCGTGACGCGTCGTTGGCGTGTGGTGGTGGCGCTAGGAGCGCCAGGCGGATGGCCAACGGAGGCGTCGGCGTCTTGAACTACGGTCGTCGTGCAGTAGTGGTGCTTCGGCTATTCGGGGTGTGCTCGGTGTGCCTGGTGCCTTGGTGGCCTCTTCGGCCGGCCGACCGTCCAGGACTTGTCGTCTCTGCTGCTTCCGACGATGTTTGGCAGGGTTGGTGCATCGGCGGCTAGGGGTCGTCGCCTTGGTGACCTGTCCTGTCTTTGTTGCTGGTCTCTAGTGGTGCGGCATCTCTGGCGGTCGTCGTGCTGTGGCGGTGCATCGGCGATCCGGGTGGCTTTGCTGTGGTGTGCCTCGGTGGTGGTGTTCGCTGTGGCGCTACTCGCTTTTAGATCCAGGGCATAGGGCTCTGGATTTGGGCAGAGGGCCCCTTCTTGTAATTATGACTGTCTTTTTCTCTTTGTATTAATGGATCGGCGGAACTCCCGCCCTTTTTCCCTCAAAAAAAATCATGAAGCCTGCCAACAGATAACAGAGATGGAACACCAATTATCATTTCATCTATTAATCACTAAGATGCGACCTGATAAGCATATCATTCCATCTGTTATGCAATTAAAATTAAGGCTATACTGCACACTAATTCAAGGACGCACCTCAGTGCCAATTTAGTTGACCTTGGCGGTAGCTAGGATCATTTTCATCCATGGTAGGGAGGATCTGGTACAACAATGACTCAGATCCGTTGATCACAGGCATGGATCTTGGATGCAATGGATAAGATAGGGAGAGGGTAGCTCTGGTGGAAGAAATGGTGAGGAATAGGAGGACATATGGTTTGGGGATAGGGGGAGGATGGGCAAGGGAGGAAGAGGAGCCGACGCCGGCGAGGCAAGGGGAGAGGCGGGGACGGGCCGGATGAAGGGGAGCCCGGTGTGGGTAAGCGATAGCCGGAGATGGGCGTGGGAGAGGATTACTTGCAGAGAAGTCGCCGGAGATGGGCACGGGAGCGGTAGGGCAGCTAGCAGGTGGAGACCTCGGCGGTGACGATGCCCGGTGGAGACCTCGCTGGAGTTGGTCGGGCTGTGGGCAGCTATGATCGAAGGGGTGGCGACGCGCAGGATCGGAGGGCGGTGGCGTCACGGGGACAGGAGGGCATCGTCGAGTGGGATCGGACAGCGTGGAGCTACCCCCTCTCTGGAGAATGGGGAGAGAGAGCGAGGAGCTAGGAGTGGAGAGTTGAGAGAGAGACGAAGGATGCGCTAGGGGTGGATTGTGGGTTGCGGTTGGCCGGTTGGGCAGCAGAGGGTCAAGTTGGTGCGTGTGACCGTCGGGTCATGCAGGAGGTGGGAGTTGGAAGGATCCACCTATGAGTTACAGTCGTCGGATTCATGTCAATCAATGGTACAGATTTAGTGTGTCGACATCAACTCATGCTTTTAAAGGAGTACAGATAGATCCGGATCTAGTTTCGCCACTATTCGATCCATATCCGATCCGTTGACACCCCGATGCATGGGCATGCATGCATGAGCAAGATAGGCTGGGAGCGGAGAGCAACACAACTAAACACGCCACTCTAGATCAGAGCTCGGGAACACCACACCGACAGGCGCTGATTAGACCGGTACATCTAGTGCAGCATGCCCTAGCTGAAACAGATCAGAATGGCGCGGATCCTCGGCCGTAACTGCTAGATGGGCCCGAACCCACCTGATAATGGTGGTGGCCATGGAAGAGGATCCCACCCGATACAAAGTTCCGGTACATTTGAACAAAGAATCCTGAAACACTCACTACTACAAAAATAGGCATCACAAGCGATACATCACAAGCGGTTCATTACTAACCCCATGTGATAGTGCATCACAAGCGGTTCAATAGACATAAGCCAGAAGAGGACTTCTACAAGTGGTTGGGGACACGAACTCTTCTAGAGCTTGGGTATTAGAAGGGGTTTGTGACACCAACCACTTTTAGAAGCCCAGTTTTCGAAGTGTTAAATGGAAAGCTTGCCTTATATTATCAGAGAGCACGCGTGGATTTGTTGGCTATCAGGGTGAGGCGTGGGTCACGAGGAGGGGTGATGTCCTGGGTTCGAATCCGACTCCTCCCAATGTTTTCACACTTTTTAAACACTACTACAAGCGGTTCCTATGACTGCACTAATAGCGTCAGTAATAAGCACTGTAAAATAGTAGACCCAATGTTTTCATACTTTTTAGACGCTACTACAAGCGGTTCCCGTGACTGCACTAAGAACGTCAGTAATAAGCACTGTAAAATAGTAGACCGACCAAGGGAGCGAGTATGCCGGGATATTTGGTCGTGCCGAGGACGGTGAATAGAATCGGTTGAGATTTGGTTCTTGAATTAATAAAATCATGCTAATTTTGTCCCATGACTGGTTTGACATGGTTCTATGAGCATAGGTGTAAGCGGTTCCTGTGATTGCACTAAGAGCGTCGGTAATAAGCACTGTAAAATAGTAGACTGACCAAGGGAGCGAGTATGCCAGGATATTTAGTCATGCCGAGGACGATGAATACACTACAAGAAAAATGGCCTTCTGTGACATATTTTCTGTGACAACTGAGAAATCTGTCATTGATTTATGACGTTTATTCTGGAAAATGTCATAAACAATAACCTAGGGATTTAGCACTACATTTTAGTGACGAATATGTTGGAGACGTCACTAAGGTCAATCCAAAATCGTCATAAAGCAGTAGTGCAATGTGTTGTGACGAAATAGTTATTGTCATATCCAATCAAATCGCTCACTAAGCATCACCTTGTGTTTTGTCATAATATTTATTATCATAGCGTCTTCTATCTCTATCTCTATCTCGACTCCTTTAAAAACCAGTTTTACAAAATCCAGCAGTACACATTTAATCCAAACCGCTCATCCCTTCCATCCGACGGTCTAAATCTCGATTGGATCCTTGCCCACCTCCCCTGCATGACTCCATCCAAAGATCTCGCAACATCTCACAACCACGGGTAATTGATTATTTGCCCAAGTTGATATGCACTTAACAATATGCCCAAAGTTGATTTGCTCTTGATAATTTGTCCTGCTATTTGTCTATGACTTGTGGACCAGTAGGACAAATAATCAAATAGCAGGGTTTAAAGGCACACCCACTTCAAAGCAAGTAATCAATTATACCCACGAGGACCTATTCCTCCCACCTCTCCAGTCTCCACCTCCCCGCCGCCGCTCCCGTGCAGCGCCTCCCCATGGCGACTCCTCTCCGGCCCCCCCCACACACGCCGCCAAGCCAAGGCTGCCCCCCCACCGTCGCCACCCACCTGGCCGCGCGCGCCCCCCCCCCCGCTGCTGCCCCTCCTCACGCCGCGCCCTCCCGCCACCACCTCCTCCCCACGCTGCCCCCTCCCCACCGCCATCCTCCTCCCCATGGCGCCTCCTCTCCGCGCCCTCCCTCTCTCCACCCGCCGCCACGTCCTCACCACCGCCGGGCCATCTCCCCTGGCGCCCTCCCCCCCCGGAGCCCCTCCCCCCGCCACGCCCTCCTCCCCACGCTGCCCTCACCTCTGGTCCTCCTTCCGCAGCCTCCACCCTTCCTCCTCCTCGCTCCTATGCCAGATCTGGTAGTGGTCAACCTCATCTCCCACACGACGCTCTTCCTTGCACGCGGCGCCGTCATCCAGCCACCCAGGTGAGCGGCTCCTGCTACCTCACTGCTCCCAACCCGCCATTGCTCTAGCTCTCCTATCCTCAGGCTATGGTGGGCGCTTCAATTTTTAAGCGACGAAAGGTTTCACATTTGGTTTTGTTCTTTAGATTTGAGATCTCTCGAGTTGCGTGGAATTGAGGGAAAAATGCTCCTTTTATAGTGTTCTACTGACTTAGTTCTCTTCAAAGTTCATACTTCATGTTGGTTTCATGGAATTAAACTAGAACTCATGAATCTTTGTGTACTAATATGTGTTAGTTCCTGTGCTACAAGCCTGCAGCTCACACTTGATCTTTTGTTTCGCATTTGTTAATGTGGACCACTTGGAATTATGGGTCGTATTATAGTGGCGAAAGATGGTTGAAGTCTTATGTATAATCTGTGTGCTATTGGAGCAGGACACCTTGAGCTGGCCACTCATTGAGTTACTGCCATCGTATGGGAGAGGATGTCAGCTGGCGGACAGAAGATACGTAAGTTTGATCCATGGCAATGGCCATTAGGATGTTGTCATCATGGGTTCTTACCTTGCACCGTTAAATTTCTCATACCTGATTTGGCTACTTTCAACCTTTGATTCCACAGATTTGTCGGGTGATACTGGCGTTTTTGCATATGAATCTTATTTTTAGAAGTTGGTTGCAGAGATTTCGTGGATGCTATATTCCTCAATGAGATGTTAAGAAAGTAGAGTATTAATTGCAGCTGTTACATTATGTAGAACCTAAAATATTACATTATGTAGCACTTAAAATATGGAGTTATTGCATTACTTTCTCAGTGCCAATGCGGTTTGCGAGTGTTCTCTTTCTTAATTTCTCCTAGATTACAAATTGAGACTTTCTGATTACATTGGTTCTTGTATGCATCTATACTCTTTTAAAAGCACCAGTTTAGGATGACACACTGCTCTCAACAATGGCTTGAAAGGTATTTTTAAAGAGGCGAAGATGATGGGTGAGTAGATGAGGAAAGAGAATGCGATTATCAATGAGATTAGTCCACATGTTCCTGATTATATAAGAGAGCTGAATGATATTCGGGAGAGAATGTTTGGCCTTATGGACCGTGATATCGCAAGCTTCTTTATCTTCTATTGCTGCTTTGTGAGTACCTACTCCTGCATTGTTTTTCTTGGTCATATGCATTGTGATATTTCATTATGATCTACTATGACCAGGGGAAGCACTTCTGAGAAAATTTATGAACAACATGGAGAAGAAAAGGAAGAGGAAGGAAAAGGCTAAAAGGCAAATGACTCAGGTAGAAACTTCAAAGAGAAATGCATCACCAGTTCATGTTGAACTACTCACTTACAAGCATTGGTTTTTAATTGAAACAGAACAATCACCAAGAAGAATAGGTAGACGAACTGCCAAGAATCTGTTCATGTTTTTCATGTAATTTTAGTTCCTCAATTTGCAAGCATTGTGTTGCACACAGGTGTTTTTTTTTGTTCAAGCGCTTTTCAAGGACTAGTTCAAGATGTTTTGGTGACAAATTCAATTGTATTTATGTTGCCATGTACAATGTGCCGATGAATATTTGTATTATTTGGTCACTTGTTAATTTATAATGAATTTATTTGTGTAAAAATTGTTTGGATTTATTTATGTGATGGCAAATTGTGAGCTATAATGGGGTCTAAGTACATTATTGGGCTAGAATTAATGAGTTTTTCAAATTGATTTGGTTTTGAATAATTATGACGATAAAATTCGTCACAACATTTTGCCACGTCACCTGCCATGTCATCTATCTAGCACAATCCTAGTCATTTGTTCGTGACGTTTTTGTTTTAAATTGTGATGATTCATAGCGTCATAATTCTTTGTGACGATGAAACGTTCGTCACTAATTTTGTGACGATTTTCCTTGTTTTGTCACAGAAGGGCTTTAGAGACGCACCTTCTGTGACAGATTGATTTTCGTCACAGGAGCGTCACAAATTGGATACGGTGACAAAAAAACCCTGTTTTGTGACGATATCTGATTGTCATAGAAGGCCATATTTCTTGTAGTGATAGAATCGGTTGAGATTTGGTTCTTGAATTAATAAAATCATGCTAATTTTGTCCCATGACTGGTCTGGCATGGTTCTATGAGCATAGGTGTAGCCAGCTAGTTGTCATGTTGGGCCATGGCTCAATCAATGATCCTCGGCACATCTATTACCCCCGGTCCATACAACCGACAAAGCATCCAGCAGGCCGATAGTTAGCATAATATTACCTAAAATCTTGGCTACGCCATATGGTAATATTCTTCAAACTATTGTAAAACCTTATAGTTACCTTTGTATTTTGCTAAATTGCTTTTGAATATATTCTATATTTATATATTGGCATGTAAGTTACATATTTTAGAAAGTTGGCACAACCTAACCTAAAATCCTTGCCGTGCCACTGTCTATGAGTGTTTTTCTATGTGGTGTCCATGTTGGCGGTTTTGTGTGAAAATATATCGCTACAACATTTGCTACATGTGAAGCTACTTTGTTGAAAATCATCACATCAACGCCACATTATTTAGAATCACGCATAAAACCTATTTTAATCGGTCAAGAGACCAAATTGACACGATAGTGAAAGTTTAAGAACAATTATCACCCGGCTTCGTGCCATAAGAATTAATTTGGCTTGAACACACTGGTACATAAAACAAATCTACTAATAATTTTCCTATAATAAATGATCATACACTTTTTCCTAATTAATTACCTCCAATCTCAACAACCCATTTTACATGGCAGGTTAAGAAACGGCTCACAGCTCACCGAAATGTACTGCAAGTTTAGCGAGTGAAGCTACGCAAGAGTTATGTTAGCGAAAACATCCTTTGCTAGAGTATGATTCCAAATCCGATTTGGTCCGGATCTTTTGATCGGACGATCCAAATATGTTTGCGTGCGCAAAACGTGGGCTGGAGCCTAGAGCTTGTCAGCGCTACCAGGTCATCAGCTAGCATGCAAGGGATTGAGAGGAAGCATGAAAACGGAAGGCACAGAAGGATGCTTTTTGTACTCGCAAATCACAGTGTACCAGTCAGTACCCGTTGGACACACACACAAACGAATTAGATCAAAAGCAGAACAGGTCGTGACACAGAATTTTAAGGTGGAAAATCCCTCTAATGCGAAGGAGAAAAAACTACGGGCACCGGTCGGCGAAACTTCACCATTTTTTGGAGAGTTACAAAACACCGGGGAGAAATAATATGTGGGATAACTTCCTCGGCGGCTTACATGATGTATTTACAGTAGGCGACTAGACGGTGACCTAGGTCAACAATAATAACGATCCGCTCCTCGAAAAAACAATCCGCTCTGGCCCAAGCCTCTCAGTGACGGACCTCCGCTCCACTCCGATAGAAATTAGCCTTTTTTGAATTTATATCATAACTCAACATAATTAGCTGTCGAGGTTCACCGGTCGCATCCAGCTCCATCACTTTAAACATGAAGGCTTCAAGAATATGTGCTCTCTAGTTAATCATAAAGCGTAGATAATTGCGTTTTTAACATATGTTAGAAGTTAGGAACCACTTAGGTTAATCGGTATATGTCACTGACCAACTTGCACTTTTAAAATATGCGATTACAAAACACAAAACCTCTTGGATGCCACCGCTTTATTTGAGATTCTTCAAGAAATGCCTTTATGAACATTTCCAACCTCTACATCTCTTCAAAATCTTCCCTCCTCCCGTCTTTCCTCTCATGTTCTTCTTTCTCCAAAATTATTTATTGGCGTCGACCAACATCCTCACTCTACTACCACCAATGCACAAGTGGGCCGCGTCTTGCGACTCCCGTGTGTAAGACCTAGGACTCCTAGGGTTTAGGTTTTGGCATTTGGTGCCATGTCAATCAAAATTAAGGACCTTATTTTCTAGATTTCTTTTGATGATTTTGGTTGCGTGTGTGTCAAGGCTTGTGCACGTCAAGTGCAGGTCTCACTCTGGCAGGTTGGTCCCTCTGAGCACTCGAGTCTCTGGTCTTATCCAGTGTTCGCCTAGTCGGCCGACTAGACCGATTAGTCGCCGCCTAGTCGCTAGTCTGCGATAATCTGTCCCGTTTAGGGGGTAGTCAGTGCATTAGTCGGAAAATCCGATTAGTCGGTCCTAGGCGGACTAGGACCGATTAGTCGGCTGGGCCTGGACAGTTTTAGGCGGTGGTGGGTCGGCCTAGTCGGTGACTAGCGGCCCGACTAGGGGATGAGAGCCCATCGGCAAAAGGCCTGTGGACCGTGGCACAAATAGAAGTTGCCTAGTAGGGTTTCCCTCATCCTCCTGCCATGTAGCGCCCATCCTCCTGCCGTGTAGCGCCGCCGTCGCCCATCCTCCTGCCGTGTAGCGCCGCCGTCGCCCATCCTTTATGAGACCGATTCTCTCAATTTTCATGCTTAATATGTCTATATATGTATTTTGTGTATTTAATTTAAGGGATAAGTCATATATTTGGAGTTGTAAAATGATGTATATGATAAGTTGGATACTAATATTTTTTTATTTTTTGGGAAAAATAAAAAAACGACTGGGCCGCCTAGTCTCCGTCTAGTCCGCCTAGTCTCTAGTCTGTAGGTATCCGTCTAGCACTTGACTAGCGTTTAGGCAAACATTGGTCTTATCTACTTCTGAGCCATATCGAGAGAGGTCGAGAGTGCCAGATGCCCAGGGTTCGGGAGTCTGGGGTGGAGAGAGAGAGAAAAATGAGAAAAAAGTTTGAGGCTTTTCGGACATGTCTGGGGTGCGAAACTTCCCGCCTAAGCCTAGTTAAGCCTTATCCGAGTCCACAAAATGCCAACAGTGCTAAAGGTCCGAGCCGGATAGCCGTGAGCGAGAGAGAGTGGCTTGGGGCAAAAAGGAGATTATTTCTGGCCCCATCGAACGGTGTCCGGAGATCACCGGACGGCGTCCGTCGCGCCAAGAATGTGGCAACCTCAATTTTGGCTAAGTCCTCACACGATCGCCTCGCCGGATGGCTCGAGGCCGCTCGGACAGCGTCCGACGAAGTTCAAAATGTGGCTCCAGACGCCGTCCAACGAATACCAGACGGTGTCTGAAGAGAGGGAGGCGTGACAGTGTTCACTGTCAGACGGCGTCCGATGGGTGTCGGACGGCGTCCGACCAGTCGGGACTCTGTCTCAGAGCTAATCTCCCATCGCGGAGCTCACTGTCGAACGGCGTCCGACTGGCCCCGGACGGCGTCTGACCGGCGAAAAGCGCGCACAGCGCACTCCATCGGACGGCGTCCGGCAAACCGTCGGACGCGTCCGATGAAGGTCAAAATCCAACGGATAGGTCCATCGGACGACGTCCGACCAGCTGCAGACGGCGTCCGACGGCAGCTAGGCCAGCGAGCAAACACTTGGTGGGCACGCAAAGTGGCGCACAGCGCACTCCATCGGACGGCGTCCGATGGATCGTCGGACGCGTCCGATGAAGGTAAAAAATGACTAGATTCGTTCTCCGGACGGCATCCGACGGTGACCGGACGGCGTGGGGGGTCTATATATAGAGGAGAGGGGGCACGGGAATCACTTGAGAGAGCTCAGTTCTAACCACCCCTTGGCCCTTGTGTTCTTGAGAGCTCCTCCCCATGGGTTCCCCCTTGCCCATGGCCACCTCCACCTAGGGTTTGGCTTGGAGAGAGTGGAGAAGAGAGGGAGAGAGGGAGCAAGGTAGGAGATGGCCTCCCTCCACCTTCTCGGTAGGTTTCCCCCTCACTTCCATGGTGTGTGGTGAGTTTTTCGGCCGTCTTCTCGAGTGCTCTTTGGGTCTTCCTTGCCGGAGTTGAGTCCTTCACCACCATGTCTCCGAGCTTCACCGGTTCCATCTTCATCAACCATACATCGACGTCCTCCTCACCAACGAAGCCCTTGCCGGTGCAAGGCCATCCGGCTCATGTCCGGGTGCTTCCACTTCGTCCGTCGAAGTCCGAGGGAAGCCGTGTTCGTCTACACCTCCAGGACGCCGGGCCGTCGTCCAAGGTGCCTAGACGCCGTACATGACCAAGACCTCCGTCGACGACCGGGCTTCGTCAAGGTCTCCGTGAAGGTCACGTGTACAAATACCTTCTCCGCCAAGGTCGGCGCCGCTTCGGTGGTGCCGGGGTGTCGGAAAGCCTCCGCCTTGTGGAGGAGTCCGGCCTCGGTGTGAGGGTCGGGAGCAAGCCTTGGGCTCACGCCCTAAAAGCTCGCCGAGTGGAGTTGAGGGCACGGGACGAGAGAGTCCCGGCTTCCTTTCAGGGAAGTTCCTCACCGTGGAGTAGGTGCTTTGCACCGAACCACGTTAAAAATTGGTTCGTCCCCTTTGTCCAATTTACTTTTCACAATTTATATTCCGTTGCTTCGGCTATTGTTCTTAAATTGCTTCGGCTATTTAGTTAGTCTCTAGCTTCCGTTTCCGTACTCGTTTAGCTCTTAGTCAATTGGGAATTGAACTAGGACAAAGAAAACACAAAAAATTAGGATTAAAATTTGATTTACTCCCGCTTTACCCCCCCTCGCGGTCGTAGGTTCTTTCACCGTGCCAGCGCCGTAGTGCCTGGACTCGGTCACGCCGCTCCCCTATCGCAGCCTTCGCTATGGCCAGAGTCGCTCCCCTACCACCGCCGCCGTGGCTTGACTTGGCCATGTCATGTCGTTGTCCTATCACTGCCTCCGCCATGGGCCTCTCGTCCTTGCTGTTAGAGTATACTGGGCCTTTGGGCAAGGCTCATCACCTGTACTCTCCACCTGAGAAATACAATCTTCATCTATTCCGCAATCTCCTCTCTCCAACATGGTATCAGAGCGGGTTCTCCTGCCCCCACTATTTCGCAAACCCTAAATCCCTCTCCGACCATCTTCTCAACATGGCCTCCTCCGGTGAGTTTCTCACCGTCACCTCTTCTGGCGAGCTCCTCTTTGCCGCCACTTCCCTAATTCACCCCAACCCTGACGAAATTAGGGCCGGCGCTTCCCTACCCATTGTGTCGACCCTCGCCACTACTACCGGCATCGTCTCCTTCGTCATCAGTGGTGGGAACCTCCATGACGACGGCAAACACGTCAATTCCCCACCCACCCTCACCGGATCTGGATGTGGGACTCACCTCATTGCCGACGTAGTCGCCGCCGGTGCCACAGCGTCCCTCTCTGGCACGACGGCGCGTGCGGGGACGGCCAGTGCACCGTCCATGCGGCACCTCTCTTCTGCTTCGAGCGCTCCCCCGTCAATGATGTGCGGGGCGATGGCGCATCTCCTCCACTCCACAGCAGCGGCCGCCGCCATCTTCTATTCCGAGGGCGACACGCGGCATGGTGATGATCGGCCCATGGCCTCCTCCTCGCGGCGCAGCCCAGCACCACCACTTCTCCACCTTGGCGCGGAGGCGGCCACGGCTTCCCCCATTGGACGCAGCGGCGGCGCCCTCCTCCTCTTGCAGCGAGGCGGCGCCCGTGTCTCCCCTTACTTGCGATGGGGGCACACGCTCTCCCCAATCCGGTGCGACAGAAGGGGCTACATCCCTCACCTCTAGGCCACCCAGCCCGCCGACCTCCTACCTCGCCGGCGGCGCCTTCCCCATTGGCATTGCCCCTCTGCCTAGCTCCGTGGGAACCACCGCCGAAGCCTCACCCTTCTCCGGGCCGATCGCTGCCGCCATGACCCCCTCGCCCCTAGGGTGCGCGCGACGGGCACGTCTCCGACGGCTCTTCCCGCAGCCTCCACAGCCGCCGTTCCTCCCGGGCTCTGGAAGCGCATGGTGAGGAGGGGGACGGGGCCATGGGGTGGGGTGAGTGGGCCGGTTCCCTCACCCTTTGCCTCTGGTGGCCTATATGGCCTAAGTGGGCCGGTTCCCTCACCCTTGGGTGGGCCGTTCGGTTCTAGGTATGGTAGGCCACCGTCTGGTTCAGGCTATGGTGGGCCAAAGAGAAGCCAGTCCGGTCTGGGAATGCCATCGGTTTTTGTGCTGACCAAACTGGTCTTCACTATGGCTCAGACATCGGTATTGGGCACGCTCTGCTGGCCATGTCGTCATCTCCTTTATACCACCACGGCATAGTGGCAGTCACAGTGCGCTCCCCGCGCCACAGGTGCTGTATTGCTCCCGGTGCCTCCCCCTCTACGACGACCAGGGGCACGTGCTCCTCCTCTGTGGCCACGGCCTCTGCTATTAGTGCCTTGCGGGCATGCTCGCATCAGGCGCTGTGCTCACCTACCCACAATGCTTCCGTTCTCCTACTGTCGTTGCTAGGCAGACTGCCACAGCGTCGTCAGCCTTCGCTCTGACCGCGACCACTGCCCCTGCTCGTGCAGAGTGGTACATGGACTCTGGGATGACCTCGCACATGACTGCCGATGCTGGTAACCTCACTTCTTCCCATCCACCGTACCCTCCCTCCCCGACCAACATCATTGTTGGCAACGGGTCTCACCTACCGGTCACCTCCACTGGTCATCTCTTATTTCCTATAGGTGATAGGGTTCTCACTCTTCGTAATATGCTTGTTCGTCAGTTCACCATAGATAACCAGTGCTCTGTTGGGTTCGACCTGATAGGCCTGTCTGTAAAGGATCTTCGTACCAGACGCATCCTTGCAGGTGCAATAGCTCCGGGGACCTTTACTCCTTCCACCCCACCACCCCCTCTTCCCAAGCTTTTGTTACCAGCACTTTCACCACCTCTCTCTGGCATCGTCGCCTTGGTCACCCCGGCCATATGACTCTCTCCCGTTTAGCTAGCTCTTCTGTTTATAAGTATTTTGATTTAATACATTGTGATCTATGGACATTCGCTATTCCTAGTGTCTCTGGTTACAAGTATTACCTCATAATTGTTGATGATTGCTCTCACTTTATGTGGACATTCCCTCTTCGCTTCAAGTCTGACACCATTCCTACCATCTCTCACTTCTTCGCTCATGTTCGGACTTAGTTTGGCACGACCATCAAGTGTGTGCAAGCTGACAACGGCCGCGAATTCGATAACTCCACGTCTAGGTCCTTCCTTACACTTGGTGTTGTCTTTCGCATGTCCTGCCCCTACACATCTCCATAGAACGGTAAGGCTGAACACACTATTTATACCACTAACGATGTGATGCGTTCCCTTATGTTCCAGGTGAGCCTCCCTCCTTCCTTCTGGGTCGAGGCCCTCCATGCAGCCACGTATCTCCTCAATATTCGTCCCACCTCCATCCTCTCCCACTCCACTCCTTACTTCGCCCTCTACAGCGTCAACCCTGTCTACGACGACCTTCACGTGTTTGGTTGCGCGTGCTACCCTAACCTATCTAGCATAGCCCCGCACAAACTCGCTCCACACTCTACCCTTTATGTCTTTCTCGGATATCCATCCGATCACAAAGGATGGTGATGTTTGGATCTCACATCCAACCACATCATCATCTCCCAACATGTCACTTTTGATGAGTTGAGCTTCCCCTTTGCCTCTCGCACCTCCATCCCTTCTGATCTCGATTTCCTTCACAGAGCACGCCGACCCTCCTCCTATGCTCATAGGGGTCCATCGCTCATTCTCCTCTGCAGGTACTTCTACCCCACCAGTGGTTACGTCGACCACTCTTGCCACGTCGATCGCCTCTGCCCCACCAGTGGTCACGTCGTCCACTCCTGCCACGTCGGTCGTCTTTGCCCCACCAATTGTCACATCGGCCACTCCTCCCACAACGGTCGCCTCTGCCCCACTAGTGGTCACATCGGCCACTTTTCTGCCTTCGGTCACTGCTGCCCCTGTTGGATGCCCTCCATAGGTTGTTGCCAGCGGTGCCACCCGGTCGATTTCTGCTGCCCCTATCGGTTCCTCGCCACAGGTTGTTGCCAGCAGAGCCCTCCCTTCTCCGTTTCTTCCTTTAGGCACCGCTGCCCCTGTTGGACACCCTCCACAGGTTGTTACCAGTAGTGTCACTTGGTCGATAACCACTGGCCCTGCTGGTCTTTGTTGACTCAGAATCGGTTATTTTCGAAGCCCGCACACGATGGACCGAGGAGCCTGTATCCCCAGCACCAGGTTAGCCAAAGATTGGGTTCCGGGCGTGCCAGTTGGTTTGATCCTGCAGCCAACAACTAGACAGAGAAGCAGTAAAATTCACCAATCAGCTTGAAGCCAGATCAGTTTCAATATACCAGCTGATATTTCGATATAACAGAATCTATCTGCTCTAAGTAAAGGCTGATAGAGCTGATGAAAGATCCAGAATCTTAAATAAACTACTTAATAAATACTAAATCTATTAATGGATGCAAAAGCCAAGCATAAAAACCTAGCTATAAGTGTCATAGGATAAATACAAACAAATAACCAGATTAGAAACCTAACTATCGGCTTGCTAAAGGATAACTATAAGCAAATAACTAGAACGAAGACCTATCTATTTTCTTATAAAGGGTAACTATAAGCAAACAACTAGATCAGAGACCTAGCTATTGGCTTACAAAGGGCAAATACAAGCTACTAATCAAGCAAAGCCTAACTAGAAACTTGCAGGTAAATACAAGCAAATAGCTTAACAAAGGAGCTAAATTATAGGTTTGTAAGATAAGTACGGGCACTAGATCGCAGGCGATGTAGTAGCGCTCACAGGTAAATACAAACAAATAGCCTAACACAAGAATTAAACTAAAGACTTGTGGGATAACTACGAGTACTAGATCGAAACCGATGTAGTAGCACTACGCGGGGTAAATACAAACGCTAGATCACAGTAGCGCTAGCGATACAAGTAAAGAATCAAAATTGAGATAGCTTTACCTACGGTTTTCAATCAAGCCGACTATTTCAATGAGACTCAAAGTACTACTAAAAACTAGATAAAGGAACGAGTTTTGATTTGATTGCCTGTCTCGATACATGCTCCTTGGGGTCTATTTATACAGACTGGACTCCTAACTTGACACGACTTGACCTAGAGATAAGGAAACTCTAAACTAGGAATATTTACAGACTCCAACTAACACGAGCATGAACTGAATACAATATCGTCCTTGCGCTGCTTTATCAGCATATCAGCTTTCTTGTTGGTCCTTCAAAACCCGATTCTGGCTCCACGTGGCATAATCTGATTTTTGGTGTTAACATATGCCCCCCATTTTTATGAAGCAAGAATCGGTTTACAAAAATCTTGACGCATCCTTCTTCACGAGGCTTCATCTCTTTTTCTGCACCAGCCAGTACATACGTTCCGCCTTTGGAAATCGTGCCACCATCAACGTAGCAGTGATGCGTCCTGTCATCAACAGGAAAATTGCCTCGGGTTTAGGCGTATCTACCCCATGATCACCTTACCTCTTCACCTTCTTTACTGGCTATAAATTCTTGTGCCTTGGCCCCAGTCTAAACCATCTCCTTCTTCTTTATTCCTTTAGCACAAAAGCTTCCACAATTTTCCCCTTTCTGAAAGGGATATGCCCTAGATCAATAAAAGTGATGATTGTAATACGTCTTTGTTCATGTACTTATGATAACTTTGTTTATCAGTTCCCTGAATAAATGTCATGACTTTGTCCATTGAGTAAGACTTGATTGTGAAACACATTGTTAAGTGACATTATTCTAAACGGATCCCTGATCCATATCATTGCAAGGAGCGGTGATGATTTGATCAACACTCATATTGGTTGATGGTAATGTTTCACATACCATAGATATGGAGATATCAAATAAATAGTGTGGACACATGTTGGAGAACATAGGTAGTTGGACAGACCTACTCCGAGATGCTGTGAGATTGTTATCTCTTAAAGTTCCATTAGTGTATAGTCTCGAGTGGTATGCCTATATGGTCCTTAGACCTGAGATTGTCATAGATGCCCAGTATGTTGACTCGTATGCTTTGGTGTCATCAAACGCTGCACCGTAACTGGGTAGTTATAAATGTGACTACTGGGTATGCCACGATGCATTGCCTGGGGTGTGGTAATCAAGATGGAATTTGCCCCTCCTAGGTAACGGGAGAGATACCTCTGGGCCCCTCGTGTGGATGGATAGGGAAAGCGAACGACCATGCTAATGTGGCTAAGAAGTTAGTCATGGTTTGTATCCATCACACAATCGAGTGAAGTGGTCGAGCTATTAACAAGGGTGGCGCGCATCTCGCCTTGAGCTTGACCGGTATCGTGTGGCAAAGGGATCGGTATGTGCGACATATCAAAGGTTCAGCCGAATATTGATTCTGTGCATTCGGGGGTCAATACGTACTGCTAGGTGCCGCTGTTGATCAGTGGATTAGAAACGTGATTCCGGATCCACGGCCGACTTGCACTGAACCTAACGGGTCACACACTTAACGGGTTGGAACTGTCTAACGGGTTTGGTACGTGGATATGATACGCGTATGAGGTGGAACCCTAGTGGGCTGAAGTACACAAGCATGTCCATATAAGGCGAGGCCAGGGGCGGCGCTGCGTACGAGTTGAGCCCTCGCCATGCGTAGCTGTCGCGTGCCCCTCCCGCACCCCAGAAACCCTAGCCGTGCGGCGAGGTGCTAGCACACCCCGCGCGGCGTTCCAGCCCGGTATGTGTGGATACCGGTAGAGGCACTGCCGTAGATGCGCTGTTCGGTTGGATCTCTAGCGAGCTCGGCAACCACGACGACGACTCGGCGATCTGCCCCGTCCTACTTGGCTGCCTCCCCGACCTGCTCGGCTACTTCGACGAGCACTCGGCGAGCATCGACGAGCACTTGGCGAGCACCTCTGAGCACTTGGCGTGATCGGGACGTGTACGACTACCTCGACTACGCATGTGTCTCTGCTTCCGCAGCACCGGCTTGTCAAGGGTAACAATCTGTGATCCCCTACTTGCATGTGGTTTTGGGTGAATCGTGGTAGAAATTTTTGAAATTGTGCTCGTGTAGCCTACCCGTTTTCCTTCACTTTCTTCTCCACCTCGCCATGGACACCTGTAAGTGCAGGCTCCTCGCCTGTCATTTGGTTTTGGTAATTGATGACCGAGATTAGCACGTCGACTACCTCACAAGATTAAGGACACTTATTTTATAGTTCTTCTATTTCTTTGTGTGAGTGTAGCAGTATAGGCCTGCAGATCATCTAGTCTCTGGCAGCAGGGTCCCACTGAGCACAGTCCGCCGTTCATCTCAATCTTATCCATTCTCGGGTGTGTTCGAGAGGGTTCCGGAGTTAGGCCACCTGTCTAGGTTCGAGAGAGTTCGGGGGAGCAACAGCTGTCGAGTTTTCGTAGCCTCTAAGCAACCCAAGACAGCTATTTTGCTTTAGGTGCGAAACTTCCCGCCTAAGTGATCTAAACCTCCCGCCGAGTCCACAAGTCGACAAGGTAGGCCCACAACCCTAGGTGTGACGTCGGGCGAAGTCGGTAGAGCCAAAATACAAGTGGGACAGAAATCTCAGCCTCATCGGATGGCGTCCGACCACCGTCGGACGGCTTCCGATGAGCCCAAACCAAAAATTTGTCTAAGTCCCAATTGCAACCCCATTGTCGGACGGCGTCCGAAGACCGTCGGACAGCGTCCGACGCAGTTCAAAAACTGTCGTCGGACGGCGTTCGACAACTACCGGACGGCGTCCGACAACCACCAGACGGCGTCCGAAGAACCGGACTATTGAAATCTGACTAAGTGCCCTAACTCCAACCAGCACTGCCGGACGGCGTCCGGAGACCGTCGGACAACGTCCGATGCAGTTCAAAAACTATCGTCGGACGGCGTCCGACGGCCACCGGACGGCGTCCGATGAGTTGGCGTCCGACGCGCGTCGGACAGCGTCCAATGAAGTAGAAAAATAGCCATATTCAATCGGACAGCGTCCGATGAGTTGGCATCCGACGGGGATTGGACGGCATCCGACGGAGTCTGAAAAACTCCCAGATTCAATCTAGACCATCCAACTGTCTAGGGCTTTAGGGTTTCGCTCCGAGGTCTATAAATAGGAGGCCAAGCCACGGGAGAAACTAAGAGAGGACTTCATTTTCAGCCACCCTAGCCACCATACCTCACCAAGGGTCTCTCCCATGGAGTTCTTGCACCTTGGAGCCTCCATGCCCATGTCCATGACAGTTTGAGCTCGGGAAGGAGTGGGAAAAGAGGAGGAAGGAGAAGAGAAGCAGTCTCCCCTCCTCCTCCATCGATTCAAGGTTCGATTTGGTGTGTTCCCATGGAGTTCTTGGCTCGTTCTTGAGAGTTCTTTGGGAGTTCTTGAGGGAGAAGAAAGTTTGGGTCTTGGTGGAGTTTCGGACTTGTGCTCGGGGATTTCTTGCTGCCGGGGTCTTCATCAAGCTGTGCGTGAACGACTACTACCACTACTTCGTCTACGACCTCTCTGCCGCCGAGCGTGGTGCGGTGTCGAAAACCCTCCGTGTGTCGGGGGTCATCTCCATACGTGGGGGTGCTTCGTCGTCGCCTTCGGAGTCACAATCCCGGGAGTGGGGCACCGTCCGGTCTACGGTGTGACGTCTCCAAGCCGTTGGAGCCGCCGTCGTTGTGATAGAAGGGTTGCGAGGAGGTTCTGCGTGTGTGGAAGAACTTGCGAACGTGTGTGGGTTTTGGCTCACCCTCCATCCGTGGTGTAGAGCTACCGAGTGGATCGAGCGCTAGGGACGAGAGAGTCCCGGCCTTCCTTGGAAGGTTTGCTCAACGGAGACGTAGGCGCTTGCGCCGAACTTCGGAAAACAAATCGGTTTGCCCCTTGTCTCCATTTACCTTTCCGCTTGTGCATTGACTGCCTGTGCGAGCCATCAAGCCACCTGTTTGCTAGCTTGCCTATCGTGGGTTCAATACAATTGTGCTCTTAGCTTCCGCTTCGTAGAATTGCATAGGCTCATCGGTAATTGGTTCCCTAAATTGCTAAGAAGTTAACAACCCCGTGAGGGATTAAAATTGAAATTAGGGACCGATTCACCTCCCTCTCGGTCTTAGGTCCTTTCAATTAGTATCAGAGCAAGGATCTCTAGTTCTTGCTTTACCGCAATAGAGATGGTCGACGGGGGTATTGTTGATAGTAATAGGGTCCCACTGTTCAATGGTAATCACTTTGCCTTTTGGAAGCTGCACATGAAAGTTTACTTGCAGTCTATGGGACTAGATGTTTGGAAGGTCGTAGATGCACCTCTTGGCTTCACACTTGAAGCTGGCACAGCTCCCACACCTGAGCAAACCAAGTTGCTCGAGCTTGATGCCAAAGCAATGAATTCTTTATTCTGTGGCTTGTCTATGGATGTGTTTGATAGGGTTAGTAACCTCACAAATGCACATGATATATGGATCACACTCATAGAGATTCACAAGGGCACAGCTTCTGTCAAGGAGGGTAAACTGGTTCTTGCTAAGGAGAGGTTTGACCAATTTAAGATGCTCCCTTCTGAGAATGCTAATGATATGTTTACCTGGCTTAACCCCCTAATCAACGAGCTCAAAGGGCTTGGAGATGCTATTCTTGATGTTGATGTGTGCAGGAAAATGGTTAGGGTGCTGCCGAGACAAGAATACAGGGACATCATCACCTATCTGTCCAACAGTGGTAAATTGGAGAAGCTCTCACCAACAGCCCTCCTGAGCAAGTTGACCGCTCAGTAGATGCTCATGATTGAGCCTGGAGCATCACCTGCACCAGAGAACAACAAGGTGATTGCTCTCAAGGCTAGCGGGTCCAAGCCAGTCAACACCAAGTCAAGTCCAGCTGTTGATGATGAGGAGATGACCATGAGCCAGTTTGCGGCGGGACTTGAGCAAATGGGTCTCTTCATGAGGAGTGGAGGCAAATTCATGAAGAAGAGAGGCTTTGATGGTGGTGGCTCAGGCAAGGCCACTCATGCATCACTCCGATGCTTTGAGTGCAACGAGAAGGGACACATTGCCGCCATGTGTCCTCAGAAGAGCAAGGCTAAGTACAAGTCAAAGGCTAAGGAGAAGGGAGATGCTGAGAAGCTCAAGTATAAGGAGAGGGACCGGAAGAACTTTCAGAGGTCCGGGTTCAAGGGTCGCTCCAAGGATGGCAAGAAGCTTGCCTTCATTTGTGAATGGGTCACCGATGAGAGCGCAAGTGATGACCCGGCTTCCGGAGATGAAGAGGATGATCAAAGGATGGCGACCACGGTGATTGCGGAGTCCATCCCTCCACCACCGGCATTCCCTCCAAGGTGCTTGATGGCTGTTCCGGAGATACAAGAACTCCGATGATGATTCTGCTTCCTCTACCTCCACTACACCAGAGACTACACCGACACCGGTCAGCACTCCAAAGTGCTTGATGGCCAAGCCAGCCACAAAGGAGGTTAGTGACTCTGGTTCTGACTCTGACTATGATGATGAAATGACTGCTACACAATATCTTGGTCAAGCTCTTGAGTATCTAGAGAAGGAGAATTTGAGGAGCATGACCCTCATGAAATGCCTAAATGATTTGAATGAGAACTTTGCTAGTCTTAAGTCCAAGCATGAGAGTCTAGAAACTAAACATGATTTACCTGTTAGCTCTAGTCAGTCATCCACTAAGAACCTTGATGTGCTTGAAGAGGAGAATAGGGCTATGCATGAGTCAGTAGAGCATTTGCTTGCTACCATACATGAGCTTAGGGCTAGCAATGAGCGTTTGCTTGCTGACAATGCTTCTTTGAGTGCTTTACCTATTGTTGATGCTCCTTGCAATGTTTCTGTTGATGCTTCATGTCATGCTATGGTTGATGCTTCTACTATTACTATTGCTCAAGTTGTTATTCCTTGCAAAGTTGATTGTGCTACTTCATGTGATGACTTGGTTGATTTGGCTTATGTTGCTTCTACTTCTAGTGGTTCTTCTAGCAATGCTATTGAATGTAATCATGATAATTGCAAATTTGCTCTAGCTGCTAAGGAACTTGCTATCGAGGTTAGTGAGCTTAAGCTAAAACTTGACAAAACTGAGAAGGCACTTGAGAATTGCTTGGGTGGTAGTACCTCTCTGGAGAAGATCCTTAAGGAACAGAGGATGTCCTCCCAAAAGGGTGGCTTGGGGTTCACCCCTGAGAAGCCAAAGGGAAGGATAAACACGTTTGTTCCTCAGAGATCTACCATGAGGCAAAGTTGCTATCATGCTTTTCCCAAGAAGAAGAACAATCAACCTCCTAACAACTTGCACACTAGCAACAATGCTCCTAGGCACCACTCAGCACCACACACTTGGTAAGGATCAGTTAGACACAATAACTCCACCTGGCAACCAATTAGAACTCAGAATGTTTGGCATGGTCCTCCTAGGCGTCCCAATGCATGGCAATCACCACCTAGGCCTCACTTTGCTAGACAAGCTCCACCTAGGCACTACCACAATCAGGGACCTCAATTTGGTAGGAGTCAGGGTAGATTCATCCCTCATGCCTCTCCTAGAGATTTGTACTATGATAGGTTCAACTTTGTGTGGAACAGTGCCAGGTTCATCGGTCCTAGAGCTCACATTGCACCATAGGCTAGACCTACATACGTGAACCCTAGGAGAGCTTACTCTGAAGTTGTAGAAAAGAACTATTTGATCAAGCCCAATGGGAAAGGGGGAGCCTTTGCTAGGTTCATTGGACCATCTTGGGAGTATGAATTCAAGAGACAACTTTGGGTGCCTAAAACTATGATTGAGAATGTTTACAATGTTGTGAAGACTAACCCTCGGGGACCCATCAATTGGGTTCCCGAGTCACAAAAATGACTCGCTCTCTGTGTGCGGGTGAACTACCGGAGTAGTGGGTGCACCCAACACATGACCGGCAACCCCCGGTTGTTCACCTCTTTGGGGGAAGAAGGAGACTTCCCTAGCAAGGTCACATTTGGAGATGGAAGCAAGGCCAAGGTACTTGGAGTAGGAAGGGTAACTATCTCTTCAGAGCTTTCAGTTGAGAATGTCCTTCTTGTCAAGACCTTGAGCTACAATCTGCTGTCTGTAGTTCAACTGTGTGATTTAGGTTGTCATTGTCATTTCTCACCCTTAGAGCTTTTGGTTTTGGACAAAAATGAAAATGTGGTCTTCAAAGCTTTCAGATTCCAAAACCTTTACCTTGTGGATTTCAGTTCTTCTTCTGAGCTTTCCTCGACCTGCCTAGTTACCAAAGTCTCGCTTGGTTGGCTTTGGCACCGACGTCTTGGACATGTTGGGATGAGAAATTTGAAGAAGCTTTGCAAAAACAATTTGATTCTTGGGGTGAAGGATGTGGTGTTTGAGAAGGATAAACTTTGCAGCGCCTGTCAAGCAGGCAAACAGGTAGCGAATCCACACCCTGCAAAGAACATTATGTCCACCTCTCGACCCCTAGAACTTCTACACATGGACTTGTTTGGGCCAATGACTTATGTGAGTATAGGAGGGAATCTTTATTATTTGGTTGTTGTTGATGACTTCTCGAGATTCACTTGGGTCTTCTTTGTATCTGACAAAACACCAGTGGGTGAGGTCTTCAAAAAATTTGCAAAGAAAATCCAAAATACTTTTGATTGCAAAATAAAGAGGGTGAGAAGTGACAATGGGACCGAGTTTACTAACAGCACGGTCGAGTCTTTCTGTGATGATGCAGAAATCAGCCATGAGTTCTCAGCCACATACACTCCTTAGCAGAATGGGGTGGTTGAGAGAAAGAACAAAACCTTGATTGAGATGGCCAGGACAATGCTGGATGAGTACCACACGTCTTATCTGTTCTGGGGTGAGGCTATCAACACTGCTTGCCACTACATCAACAGATTGTACCTGCACAAGCTGCTGAAGAAGACTTCCTATGAGCTGCTGAATGGGAGACGGCCCAATCTCCTACATGAGGGTCTTCGAATGCAAGGTATACATCTACAAGAAGAGGCAGCACTTGGGCAAATTTCTGAGCAGATGCGACCAAGGCATCTTTATTGGGTACTCAGCTCGTGAATAGAATTTCAGAGTCTTCAATGAGTCCACTCACCAAATTGAGGAGACCTGTGACGTCAAGTTTGACGAGTCCAACGGCAGCCAAGGTGGGCACGAGAACCGGGAGGATGTTGGTGATGAAGCACTTGCTCAAGCTGTTGAGCAAATGGGGGTTGGTGGTGTGAGACCTGAGGAGGTACAGAGAGTGGATGTGCCAGTGATACCACCGGCTACACCTGAGCTTGGCACAGATTCAGGGGATGCTTTGCCCCAAACCAGCTCCAGCCAGGAACCAGCTTCAGCTTCAGAGATTGAGTCAGGGACAGAGGCAGCTTATGAGCCAGACGTGGAGTCAGCTGAGCAGACAGATGCAGCACCTCAGTTGGTGAGGACTCACCACACTATTGCTCGCGATCACCCAGCCGAGCAAGTGATTGGTGACCTCAACCGGGGAGTTCAGACACGGTCCAGGATGGCAAACTTCTGTGAGCATGAAGCATTTGTATCAGAGATCGAGCCAAGGACAATTGGAGAAGCACATGAGGATCCAGACTGGATCAATGCTATGCATGAAGAACTGAACAACTTTGAGAGAAACAGAGTGTGGACTCTGGTGGAGAGGCCGAGTGACCACCATGTGATAGGCACCAAGTGGGTGTTCAAGAACAAACAAGATGAGTTCGGCTTGGTTGTGCGCAACAAGACACGTTTGGTAGCTCAAGGCTTCACTCAGGTTGAGGGCATTGATTGTGGTGACACATGTGCTCCAGTTGCACGGTTGGATGCCATTCAGTTGCTTACGGCTTTCTCCACATGCCACAACATCACTCTGAAGCAAATGGATGTAAAGAGCGCCTTCTTGAATGGCTACATCGACAAGTTGGTGTATGTGGAGCAACCTCCTGGTTTTGAGAGCCGTGAGCACCCCGACCACGTCTACAAGTTGTCCAAGGCACTGTACGGACTCAAGCAGGCTCCCCATGCTTGGTATGAGAGATTGAAGAGCTTCCTCACCGACAAGGGTTTCAAGGTCGGCAGAGTCGACTCCACATTGTTCACCAAGGTAACAAATGATGACTTGTTCCTCTGCCAAGTCTATGTGGACGACACAATCTTTGGGAGCAGCAATGAGGCTATGTGCACTGAGTTTGGGGAGATGATGGCGAAGGAGTTTGAGATGTCCATGGTCGGCGAGCTGAGCTTCTTCTTGGGGTTTCAAATCAAACAACTCAAGACCGGCACATTCATATCCCAAGAGAAGTACATCCAGTATCTTTTGAAGCGCTTCGACATGATGAATTGCAAGCCGATCCGGACTCCAATGGCAACCAATGGACACTTGGACCTCGACACCGAAGGTACGCCCGTCGACCCTAAGCTCTATCGCTCTATGATTGGTGCACTGTTGTATCTCACTGCATCTAGGCCGGACATCATGTTTAGTGTGTGCATGTGCGAGATATCAGGCCTCCCCTAGAGAATCTCATTTAGCTGCTGTGAAACGAATCTTGAGATACCTGAAACACACTCCTAGCATAGGCTTGTGGTTTCCGAAGGGTGCGCGTGTTGAGCTTCTAGGCTATTCTGATTCAGATTATGCCGGGTGTAAGATTGACCGCAAAAGCACTTCCGGAGCATGCCACTTCTTGGGTAGATGCTTGGTCTCATGGGCTTCAAAAAAACAGAACTCCGTGGCGCTATCTACAGCTAAGGCAAAGTATATAGCGGCAGGGAGTTCATGTGCTCAATTGCTGTTTTTAACTCAATCATTGTATGACTATGGCATAAAACTTGATCATGTTCCATTGCTGTCTGATAATGAAAGCGCAGTTAAAATTGCCAACAATCCAGTCCAACACTCACGGACTAAGCACATTGACATTCGACACCACTTCCTTAGGGATCTTGTGGGGAAGGGTGATATTGTGCTTACTCATGTGCGTACCGAGGACCAGCTTGCTGACATTTTTACCAAGCCATTGGATAAAGCAAGGCTTTGCAAGCTAAGGAGTGAACTTAATGTGCTTGATAAGTCCAATTCTTCCTAGTTGGCATCCTTGAGCTATTTAGTTTGAATCTTGTATATATTTGTGTTAGCATTCTTGAGCTTTGACTATTATACTCTTCTCATGTGTGGTTATTGAGTTCACTAGTTGATTATGAGATCTATTACTAGTTGTCTAATGTCACTTGCTCAATTTATGCTTAACTTAATTCATTATGAAAATTGTAGCTTGGAGCTAGTGCTAGGTCATCTAGAGCCATCTAAATCACTTCGATTGCTTAAAGCTTCTATTTTGATGACCTTGTGCTTCTATGGCTAATTTAGGATATCATTACATTTATGCTCTTGTTTGGCTAGAAATTGAGCATTATTGTCAAATGTTGAGCTAAATGTGCTAAAAATGCTAGCATGTCTCACAAATGACTCTCCAATGAGATAGCTTGTCATTGCACATGAAGGCATGAACTCAGGGGGAGCTTTGGATGACCAAGACATGAAAGTCTTTAGTGTAATGCTAGACCATGTCGATTAAGGCTTGAGACTTGCAAAATTAGAAAATGTGCAAAATAAGAAATCTTTGAGAAAAACGAGCTCAACACCAATGTTTTAGTCTCAAATTTCTTGCTTGATCTTGAAATTGAATGCTCTGATACACCAAACTAGCTCTAGCCTGTGCTTATATTTCACTCTAGTTGATTTAAGCACTATTTGATTCACTTGGCTCTAGTTCACCTAAATCTTGCTCTAGGTCTAATACTACATGAACATCGTTCGAAATATGCTATTCTTGATCTTGTGACATGTGACCTAGTAGGAGTTTCAATTGTGAGATTGGTGAATTCGTTAGCTCATGTGCTAGATTGTATAATCTTCAAAGCTTGCTGGACTGCTCTCTTTCTTTTATGTGCTTAGTTCATCTTTTTGGTCTTTGATGCCAAAGGGGGAGAGTTTGTAACAAATCTAGCTAATTTAGTTTGTCACAAATCTAGCTAATTTAGTGAAAACCTAGCTTGCATGACGTATATTTGAATTGCGTGCGCCAAAGGGAGAGATATTTGATCAAGGGGGAGAGATGTGAGAACTCACTTGAATTGTTTGGTCATTAGTTTCAATTGGTGCTCATTGGGTAGTTTCATTTGGTATCTTTGAGCTAGCTTGTTGATAAGGTGCTTTCAATTGATATCATGTGAACTAGTGATGGATACTTGTTCTAGGGGGAGCCATGTCTTGTACTCATTGCACTTGTACCTCAGTTGTATTTCAATTGGTGTCATGGCTAGATTGCACTAGTACCATTGCTCATGTTCATTCAATTGAATTCATTGTCATATGCTGTTTAGAGCTAATCCCTGTGCCAGAAATGCTTGTTAGCTGAGATTTGCAGGTATTGTCATCAATTACCAAAGGGGGAGATTGTAAGTGCAGGCTCCCTGCCTGTCATTTGGTTTTGGTAATTGAAGACCGAGATTAGCACGTCGACTACCTCACAAGATTAAGGACACTTATTTTATAGTTCTTCTATTTCTTTGTGTGAGTGTAGCAGTATAGGCCTGCAGATCATCTAGTCTCTGGCAGCAGGGTCCCACTGAGCACAGTCCGCCGTTCGTCTCAATCTTATCCATTCTCGGGTGTGTTCGAGAGGGTTCCGGAGTTAGGCCACCTGTCTAGGTTCGAGAGAGTTCGAGGGATTAACAGCTGTCGAGTTTTCGTAGCCTCTAAGCAACCCAAGCCAGATATTTTGCTTTAGGCGCGAAACTTCCCGCCTAAGTGATCTAAACCTCCCGCCGAGTCCACAAGTCGACAAGGTAGGCCCACAACCCTAGGTGTGACGTCGGGCGAAGTCGGTAAAGCCAAAATACAAGTGGGGCAGAAATCTCAGCCCCATCGGACGGTGGTCGGACGGCGTCCGATGAGCCCAAACCAAAAATTTGGCTAAGTCCCAATTGCAACCCCACTGTCGGACGACATCCGGAGACCGTCGGAGAGCGTCCGACACAGTTCAAAAACTGTTGTCGGACGACGTCCGACAACCATCGGACGGCGTCCGAAGAACCAGACTGTTGAAATCCGACTAAGTCCCCTAACTCCAACCAGCACTGCCGGATGGCGTCCGGAGACCGTCGGACAGCGTCCGATGCAGTTCAAAAACTTCCGTCGGATGGCGTCCGACGGCCACCGGACGACGTCTGATGAGTTGGACTGTCGTCCCATTCTTACTGCCGGACGACGTCCAAAGCGGGCCAGACAGCGTCCGAAGGAGCAAACCCTAGAAAATTACAACGCGGTCGGACGGCGTCCGACGCGCGTCGGACAACGTTCGATGAAGTAGAAAAATTGCCGGATTCGTTCTCCGGACGGTGTCCGACGGGGATCGGACGGCATCCGACGGAGTCTGAAAAACTCCCGGATTCAATCTAGACCGTCCAACTGTCTAGGGCTTTAGGGTTTCGCTCTGAGGTCTATAAATAGGAGACCAAGCCACGGGAGAAACTGAGAGAGGATTTCATTTTCAGCCACCCTAGCCACCATACCTCACCAAGGGTCTCTCCCATGGAGTTCTTCCACGTTAGAGCCTTCATGCCCATGTCCATGACGGTTTGAGCTTGGGAAGGAGTGGGAAAAGAGGAGGAAGAAGAAGAGAAGCAGCCTCCCCTCCTCCTCCATCGATTCAAGGTTCGATTTGGTGTGTTCCCATGGCGTTCTTGGCTCGTTCTTGAGAGTTCTTTGGGAGTTCTTGAGGGAGAAGAAAGTTTGGATCTTGGTGGAGTTCCGGACTTGTGCTCGGGGATTTCTTGTCACGGGTCTTCTCAAGTCAGGCGTGAACGACTACTACCACTACTTCGTCTACTACCTCTCCGCCGCTGAGCGTGGTGCGGTGCCGAAAACCCTCCGTGTGTCGGGGGTCATCTCCATACGTGGGGGTGCTTCGTCGTCGCCTTCGGAGTCACAATCCTGGGAGTGGGGCACCGTTCGGTCTACGATGTGATGTCTCCAAGCCATTGGAGCCGCTGTCGTTGTGATAGAAGGGTTGCAAGGAGCTTCCGCGTGTGTGGAAGAACTCGCGAACGTGTGTGGGTTTTGGCTCACCCTCCATCAGTGGTGAAGAGCTACCGAGTGGATCGAGAGCCAGGGACGAGAGAGTCCCGGCCTTCCATTTACCTTTCCGCTTGTGCATTGACTGCTTGTGCGAGCCATCGAGCCGCCTATTTGCTAGCTTGCCTACCGTGAGTTCAATACAGCCGTGCTCTTAGCTTCCGCTTCGTAGAATTGCATAGGCTCATCGGTAATTGGTTCCTTAAATTGGTAAGAAGTTAACAACCCCGTGAGGGATTAAATTTGAAATTAGGGACCGATTCACCCCCCCTCTCGGTCTTAGGTCCTTTCAACTCCCCATCGTAGTCTACCACCAATGCAGAATCGATGCCATCAGCACCAATACGCCTCCGGTCACCACCACCGCAGACGCCACTCCAGATGTCGCCACCATTCTCAATGATGCACCGCCTTCCATCGCTACTGCCAATGACCCCCTCATCTTCAATTTTGGTGATGAGGATCCGGCACCACCGATGTCCCCCACCTATGAAGAGTGGATCGCGGAGCTATGGGAGCTTCAGGATGCCGCCATGGCGGAGTGGATGGCGGAGGAAGCCGTCGCCGCTACTGCTGCTGCAGAGGCCGTCGCGGCTGCTACGGCTACAAATGCTGCCACTCATGCTGCAGCTATCGTCGAGGCCACCAAGGTCCTAGAAGGTGGCGGTGATGCTGCTCACGCAGCTTAGATTAGGGTTCTAACCCCCATCTTTTATTCCTTCCTTTTGGTAGCCGCTTCTTTTGTGCTCCTTCCCAAAAAATATGTAACTGGCGGCTTTTCATCCAAAATCGGTCTATATTCTGATTTCATCTTTTGTAATGTTGCACTAAGCCATGCTTAAACTAACATATATATGCAACCTTTTAAGAAGAATCGGCCTTTTGTGAAGTAATATCATATCTTAGCCGATTTCTGCATATGTTGAATCAAAACTTCCTTTCTATATAGACTTGTCTCTAGACGATGTCATGCATCGGCTTTCATACCCTCGGTTCTTATAGACGATATTTCAATACCGGCTTTTCGTGATTTTACTCAGGCTCCAATCCAAACACTTGGATAATATATCTTTAAATATTTGGCATTGAGAGCCTTCCCAAAAACTTCTTGTCGGTATAATAAATAACGGGGTGTAAAGAGTCCTAGAGAAGCCAAGCGAGGGCCCCACGCGTCAGCGGGCGAAGCAGTGCCCCAGTGGCTGGCGAAGCTCCTGAAGCGCCGGCGAGGGCCCCACACGTCAAAGGGCGAAAGCAGCCCAACAGGGCGAGCCCCTCAAGCCGGGCGAGGGCCCCACGCGTCAGCGGGCGAAGCAGAGCCCAACAGGCGGGCGAGCCCCTCAGCCGGGCGAGGGCCCCACGCCACAAGCGGGCGAAAGGTGCCCAACAAGATGGGCGAAGCTCCTCGGAAGCTGCGAGGCCCCACGCGCAGCGGGCGAAGGGCTCCCAAGACGGGCGAGCCTCGGCGAAGCGAGAGGTCCCTGATCGTCAAAGGGGCCCACGCAAGATGAAACGTCCTAAGGGAGTCTTCTGGGCGAAGGCTCCTTTCTGCAGCGCAGGACAGGAGCATTCAATGCGACATCACGCGCAGATAGACAGATGAAGAGATGATTACCGCCACAGTGACCTCTGCGGGTCTGATCAACTGTCACTATGGCGCAGAAGAATTGACCGGCAGAGAGAGAGTTTGCCATCATCAAGTTGGCCGCCGCGTCAAAGCAAGAAGCCGGGCCCGCCTGTCAGGTCACCGGGCGTGTTCACACGGGTCAGGGGCCACTTGCGAAGCACACGTGGGCGGCGCCGCTCGGCAGCAGCACGTTTTTGTCTCTCCTGTCGTGTCCTCGTGTCTTATCAAGTGTACTAAGGGTACTGTACTGCCTACCCCTCGGATCTCTCCTCCAGTTCGAAGGCTTGTATAAAAAGGCTGGAGAGAGAAGGGAGAGGGGAGAGGAGACAAAAAAGGAAGAAACACTCTGTAATCTCATTCCACACAAGCAACACCAGAAAAGAGCTAAGGCTCGGCAGGAGTAGGACTGTTACCCGTGAGGGGGTCCGAACCTGGGTAAATCCGCGAGTCGCTCCTTGTCGTGCCTGACGCTCGAATCGAACCGAGCTCGAGCTGATCGGCTAGCAACACAGAAAATCTGACCGGGGTGTGATCCGCAGTGGTTGAGCGGAGAGCACGCCGTCACTTCTCCTTCAAGGGACTCCAGCATATAAGAATTTCCAGGTACTGCCCGATGGATTCTGTAGGGACCCTCCCAAATAGGTGACCATTTCCTAAATTTGGGATCCCTTTTTTCGATCGGCAAAATTGTCTTCCACACAAGTTCCCCTTCAATGAAACTTTTAGAAACTATCTTTTTGTTGTAATGCCGAGCAATTCTTAGCTTATCCTTCTTAATATATTCTAAAGCCCTTAGGAAATACATACCAAGTCATCAAGCTGAGCAAACATCAATGTGTTGTAATCATCGGCTTTTATATTATTCTGCTCATCAATCCTAATTGACCCTAAATTGACTTCAATTGGCAATACAACTTCATGGCCATATACCAATTCATAAGGAGACACTTTCATTGCTCCATGACAAGCCACTCTATATGCCAACAAAGAATCTGATAATAGATTATGCAAATCTCTTGGATGCTCTTCAACCTTCCTTTTGATGAGCTTAATAACACTCTTGTTAGAAGCTTCAGCTTGTCAGTTGGCTTGGGCATAATATGGTGAGGAATTCAGCATCTTGATCCCCAGCCACTGGCATAGTCTTGAAAATCTTCGGACATAAAGACTGATCCCTGATCCGTGGTGATCGTCTGTGGAATACCAAATCGGTATATAATATGCTCCTCAACAAAGTTGATGGCCTCCATAGAAGTCACCTTCTTTAACGGGATAGCTTCTACCCACTTGGTAAAATAATCAGTGGCCACCAATACAAATTTATGTCCTTTAGATGATGAAGGAATGATTTGGCCAATCAAGTCTATCCCCCATCCCCTGAATGGCCATGGCTTAATGATAGGATGCAAAACTGTCATTGGTGCTTTCTGGATATTCCCAAACTTTTGGCAATCTTGATAGCCTCTATAGTATTTGAAACAATCTTCCAGCATTGTAGGCCAATAGTATCCAGCTCTTGGTAGCATCCATCTCATGTTATGAGCAGATTGATGTATTCCACATAATCCTTCAAGAACTTCACCAATTGCTAATTTGGCTTCTTCCGAACCCAAACACTTCAATAGCAAACCTTCAATAGTTCGATAATAAAGATTTTCTTCAAGGAGAGTATACCTTTGAGATATTCTCTTTATCTTCTTATTGACTTTTTGGTCTGGATTTTTAATATAGCCGATAATATCTTTCCTCCAATCTCCTGGCTCAATTGTTACCGTCACGATCATCGACTTGTATCCTGACGCATGTTGGGCTAACATATTGGCTTCGCAGTTCTGCTCTCTAGGAGCATACTGTAATGAAAAACTTATGAATTCATCAATCAACTTCAGGGCTTTCAAGTAGCATTCGTGCAATGTTTCATCATTACAGTCAAAGTCTCCATTTACTTGATTCACCACCAGTTGAGAATCCCTAGAAACTTCTACTGAGGTGACTCTAGCATCTTTTAATATCTTGAGGCCCTCCAACAATGCTTGATATTCAACCTGATTATTTGATCCTGATGGGTCAACACTACTGGCAAATTCAAACGCTGTTCCCCGAGGGGAAATAATATACAAACCGATTCCACAACCTTGATTGCAAACTGATCCATCAAAGAACATAATCCATGGAGCAATGTCTACTAATTTTACCTTTGCATGATCGGCCACAAAATCGGCTAGTACTTGCTTTTGACAGCTTTAGTCGATTCATAAGCCAGATCATATTCCATTAAAGAGTAGGCCCATTTTCCCAGCCGGCCTCGCACAATAGGAGCATTTAGCATATGCTTGATTACGTCAGTTTGACATACCAACTTGTATTCCCCAGTCAACAAGTAATGTCTTAACTTTGTGCAAGCAAAGTACATACAAAGACAATGTTCCTCCACCAAAGTATATCGTGTTTCTGCGTCTAACATCCGTCGGCTTAAATAAAATATAGCCCGCTCATTTTCCCATACTTGCATTAATACCGCTCCTATCGTCTTTTCCTGTACAGACAGATAGAGCCTTAAAGGTACACCTTTTTTCAGAGCCATCAGCACAGGTGGGTTTGCCAAATATTCCTTAATACTATCAAAGGCTTTCTGGTGTTCCTCCTTCCAAACAAACTCATCGGTATCCTGTAATTTGATCAAAGGAGAAAAAGACACCATTTTCTCAGATAAATTGGCAATGAATCTTCTCAAATAATTGATCTTTCCCACCAATTGTTGAAGTTTCTTCTTGCTTTCTGGTGATTGAGTCTTCATGATAGCTTCCACCCTTCCAGAATTAACTTCAATCCCCCTATCATGAACCATAAAGCCTAGAAAATTCTCTGCTGATGCACCAAAACGCACTTCTTTGGGTTCATCTTCCTTCCACATTTTCTGAATCTACCCAACACTATTTGGATATCCATTAAGTGTTGTTCCTCTTCTTGGGATTTGATCACTACATCATCAATATAAATTTTAACCAAAGATTAGATCAAATCATGACATATCAGATTCATCGCACGTTGATATGTTGCTCCTGCGCTAATCAATCCAAAAGTCATAACCACCCACTCAAATAAGCCGATCGATCCTAGGCATCGATAAACTGTTTTACTCACATCTTCTTCGGCCATAAAAATATGATTGTAGTCAGCATTGCCATCCATAAAGCTTATCGTTCTATTGCCAGATGTAGCATAAATTAATCTATTTGCTATCGGCATTGGGTATTCGTCTTTATATGTGGCTTTGTTTAAATCTTTGAAGTCAATGCAAATACGAATCTTACCTGAATCCTTCTTTCCAACAGGGACAATGCTTGATATCCAATCGGCATACTTACAAGGTCTGATGAATCCAGCTTGCAATAATCTTTCAATTTCAGCTTTTACTTGATCAAATATCTCATCCCTGACTTTCCTTGGTGTTTGCTTACAAGGACGATACCATGGCTTCATCTTTATCCGATGCTCAATAATAGATCTATCCAGCCTAGACATTTCATGATATTCCCATGCAAAGCAATCATGATGTTCCTTTAATATAGATATTAGCCGATACTTATAAGTTTTTGGCAATCTAGAGCTCACGTAAGTTGGCCTTTCTTTTATCCCATCTCCTATGTCGGCTTTCTCTAACTCGTCAGCCAGTATGAAACCTTGGCCCAACTTATACTCAAAATCTTCCAGACTCCGTTTTTTCACAATATCCTGCTTCTGTTCTATCAAGACCTTAGCAGGACTGGTGTCAGGTTCATCGGTTTTTTCTTCATCTTCAGCCATGCCCCCCCCCCCCCAGCATTCCACCGTATTAACTAGAAAAGGCTCTTTGTCAATCTTCATATCTGGATCACCAAACTTGAGCCTCCCTTCTTCAATAGCCTTTTGATCTCTTTGTCAGAAGCCATTGCATTCGCTAATACCATGAGAGAAAGAATTGTGCCACTTGCAGTATTTTCACTTCTTTAATTCCTCCACACTTGGTATGATATGTCCTTCAAGTAGCCTGATCTGTTTTTCCTTGAGAAGAAAGTCGAACAGTTTGTCACACTTGGATACATCAAATGTATACTTGGTGGGTTCAGGCTTGCCGTTAGCCTTAAGCCAGCTGTAATCTAGTTGCGTGCTTCTCTTAACCCACTCTGCAGCACATACTTCAACTGATTCATCTCTAGAAGAATCATCGGCTTCATAGTTAACATAGTTTACGGGCTTGTCCTTGCCCTTGTAGCTCTTTTGCCGCACCTTCGATTCCAAAAATCGGGTTTCATTCAAGTTTACCTTGTGAGCAAGCTGGCCAATATCAGAAAAATCTTGTCCGGCCAACTTATCCCGGATCACATGTAACAATCCTTGGTAAGCCAAATCGGCTAATTGGCTATCTGGTAAAGTAACGTTGTAGCATCGGTTCCTTATTTCTCGAAACCTCTTCAGGTAGTCATTGACTGGCTCTCCAAACTTTTGCTTCACACCGCTCAAATTAGAAATCTTCAACACCACCTCTCCGTAGTAGAAATACTCATGGAAGCGCTTCTCCAGGTCAGCCCAGTATAAGATGGAGTTCACAGGTAGAGTAGTGAACCATATAAAAGCCGATCCCGATAATGACAATGGGAACAGCCTGCATCTGAGTATGTCATTCTTGGCTGCAATTCCTACTTGCGCCAAGAATCTCCCAACATGCTCCACTGTGGTAACCGAATCTTCTCCATTGAATTTGTGGAAACCAGGTATCTTGTAATAAGGAGGATACGGCTCTCTCTCGAAGTAATCAGGGTAAGGCTTCTTCTAGACCAATGCTGTTTTTGGTCTCATGCCCAACTCCGTTAAGGACTGATTCACCATCCTAGATATAGTTTCAGCCAATATAAGATCCAAATCTTGTTTTGGCTGCTGTTAATTGTTTATGGTTGGCGCTTGATGCTGATTCATTGGAGGTAACATAGGTCCCGCTGGTGGTGGAATCGGATGATTATAAGATTGAATAGCCGATTGATTGTCTTCCTGCTGCATGGCATTGTTGTTTATTGCACGAGGACTTGGACTTTGAGATTTGTTTCCATTATCTTCGTTTGTCAGCACAACAATTGAGAACTCAAGCTATGGCCTCCAGAGGGGGGTGAATGGAGCCAATTCGGTTTCTAGAACCAATATGAGGCACTTCATCCGCTTAAGCCCTTGGACCGAGCCAAAAACCAAATTTGCAACTAGTAGGCAAATCCTCGAACACCATGCGGGCACTAGTTCAACACCACGTTTTCTATGGGAACCAAGGGATGGAAATTGATCATGGTGGTCTCTAGATGATCGCCCATGATGGTTCAAGAGAAGTGACTCCAAGAACAGCCCCAAACCAATCACAAGTTTTTTGTTGGCATAAACATAAACACTTGGTGGACGGTTGTGCAAGAAGTCAAACCATGAGCCAACCAAGGGGTGGAAGATGGTCTAGATGACCCCCAATGGATTCCCTTTGATTAGGATGGCCAGATTACCCCTTAGGACACATCAAATCCCCCAAAATCCCTTCTCCAAAAATCTGTCCAAAAATCCTTGCGAAAATCATAAAAAAGAAAAACTTCTAGAACTAAGTGGATAGGCAAGAACTAGAAGGAGGAAGGGGAGTAGACTAGATTAATTACACAAGTGACCTTCTCATACATCAAAGAAACTTCATCCACAAAAGAGAAGGCATCAACAAGAATAAAAAAGGTAGCACAAGCAAGAACACATGAAGAACTAGAGAGGACCTTGGTGGATATATTGCTTTGATGTGTGGGGATTACATCAACCACCCCAAGGGTAGCAAGCACTCACAAGTGCATCAAATTACACCCACAATCTCAGCCAAAGGGGTCGAGAACACCCTCCCCACTCCCCTCCTTTTATAGCCCAAGATGGAGTAGCCCTCAAGGCATCTCCCACTCCACCCTTGGATTACAAATAGAGGGATGAGATTTACTCACTCCACTCAGGCTATCCCCACATGGGAATAGACTCTTTTGCCCTTAGAATATGCCTCGTACATTCCCATACATGCCATTCTCGGTCCCACACACACCGGGCGTAGCAGGTTCGACTTGACCCCGAAATTTCCGAGCGCCCTCAACCTCCAGCCGATCCTCGGATTCTCCGCCGAGCCAACGTCTATCTTCCACATCATCCGCATGGTCACAATTCGAAGCCTGACCGTCTCGCGCAACTTCCTTGTCGTTCCGAACCCCCGAACCTCTAGTTCGCATCCCGACCCATTGCCTACAACATGCCTCTCCACCTGTACCAATTGGATTAGTCCGAACACAACAAACTTACCTTCACCTGCATGATTAGTCCCAAATCATTGCAATTAATCTCAAAACAACATGCCAAAGCAAACCCAACATGAATCCTAGGCCAAACGCTCAAAAGACAGCACAATTTTGGGCTCCATCGGACGCCGTCCGATCCCCATCGGACGCGTCCGATGACCAAACCAAGACCTTGCTTCACCGCGAAGAAACCTCACTTACAACGTCCATCAGATGCCGTCCGATCCCCATCGGACACGTCCGACATAGACACACCAATCCGGCCAACACGCACAGTACATTGCACCGGACGCGTCCGGTCAGCATCGGACGCGTCCGATCACCGTTTGACGTAGTTTGAAACACGCTGCCGGAAACTCCCTTCTCTGTCGGATGCCGTCCGATCCCGTATCGGACGCGTTCGATGAGCCTAAAACTTTGACACCTCCGGGAAAAATTCAAATTCCAATTTCCCGCCAAATTCAAATACTTCAAATTTTCCCAAATATGCACCAAAGCCCTTGTCAGTATTCCCATCACACCGGGACCCTCCACATGTCTGGTGCTGCATACACATATGTCGATGATGGATATACCGGCGTGTAAGGATAGTGGTATGCACCTGTCTATTGGTATCCATAATTATATCCTTGATCATACGAGCTTCCAGCTTGGTTATTGGACCAACTTCCTTGATAAGAGTGACTGCTTGGCCAATTCTTTTAATAGGTCCTTGGTTGAACGCATCATGGAGCGCTTTCTTGGCATACTGTTTGAGGACACCTCCAAAATATTCTTTCTGGTTAGTGAACGCGTGATGCACTGCACCATGGATCTCATGAGACAATTGGGGGTACGTGATGCCAAAGTTTTCTTGAACGCCCCTACTTCCATCTGCTTGCTCCCCAGGTTCAGATAATCTTATTCCGCCTCGGGTCCTATGGCAACGCTTCAGGAATTCTTGACAAGCTTCTTCTTGCTGCTGGATAAGATATTCCTTCATTGACTTCTTAAGATCTTCAGGTAATTCATTGTAGGAAATATCTTCACCAGCTAGTCTGGCAATCTTCTTGCCATCATCAATGGTCTTCTTGCCAGCATTGCTTGGTTGAGTCATCTGGTCCCACCGAGCGTGCCAAAAAGTGTATTGACTTGGAATAGGTTATTGCCGAAGTCAGCACACGATGGACTGGGGAGCATGTATCCCTAGCTCTAGCTTGGCCAAAGATCGAGTTCCAAGCGTGCCAGTTGGTTTGATCCTGCTACCAACAAGTAGACAAAGAAGCAGTAAAATTCACCAATCGGCTTGAAGCCAGATCAGTTTCAATATACCGGCTGAGATTCCGATATAACAGAATATATCGGCTCTAAATAAAGTCCAATAGAGCAGATAAAAGATCTAGAATTTACTAAATAGTAAATAAACCACTTAATAAATACTAAATCTTTTAATGCATGCAAAAGCCAAGCATAAAAACCTAGCTATAAGCGTAATAGGATAAATACAAACAAATAACCAGATCGAAGACCTAGCTATCGACTTACAAAGGGTAACTATAAGCAAACAAATAGATCAGAGACCCAGCTATCGGCTTACAAAGGGTAAATACAAGATACTAATCAAGCAAAGCCTAACTAGAAACTTGCGGGGTAAATACACGCAAATAGCTTAACAAAAGGGCTAAACTATAAGTTTGTAAGATAACTACAGGCACTAGATCAGGCGATGCAGCAACGCTCACAGGTAAATACAAACGAATAGCCTAACGCAAGAATTAAACTAAAGACTTGTGGGTTAACTACGAGTACTAGATTGAAACCGATGAAGCAGCACTACGAGGGGTAAATACAAACGCTAGATCGAACGAGAAAGTAGCGCTTGCGATACAAGTAAATAATCAAAATCGAGATAGCTTTACCTGCAGTTTTGAATCAAGCCGACTATTTTGACGAGACTTGAAGTACTACTAAAAACTAGATAAAGGAATGAGTTTTGATTTGATTGCCTGTCTCGATACATGCCCCTCGGGGTCTATTTATACAGACTGGACTCCTAACTTGACACGACTTGACCTAGAGATAAGGAAACTGTAAACTAGGAATATTTATAGACTCAAACTGACACGAACTGAATACATTGCCGTCCTTGCGCTGCTTTATCAGCATATTAGCTTCCTTGTTGGTCCTTCAAAACCCGAGTCTAGCTCCACGTAGCATAATCCGATTTTTGGTGTCAACAATATTACACGGCAGGCTGTTGCCAGTGGTCACTGACCGCCCGCTCCTATGCTGGCAACCCTGTCAACCCTCGTCGCCTCCCGCTGCTCCCGTTGGTCTCCCACCATGGGTTGTTGCCAGCGGGACTAATACTGTTGCCCCTGTTGGTTCCTCACCACAGGCTGTTGCAAGCAGTGCCACCCCCCAGTCATCGCCGGGCTTGGCGCCGGCACCTCCTGCTGAGGTTGCTGCCAGCGCTGCCTTACTGGTCCCTCCGCCGGCCACAGCACCAGTTTCCGTTGCCCCTGTTGGATCCCCTCCACAGGTTGCTACCAGCGGGGTCCCTCTGCCTCACGTGACCAATGCTTATCGCATGGTCACACGTCGCAAGGCCCACATTACTGTCCCGCCTCGCGACCGGCTGAACCTCCATGTCTCGGCGCTGCCTCCCCCGCCGACGTCGTATCGCATCGCTCTAGCCGATCCACAATGGCGCAAGGTGATGACCAAGGAGTTTGAGGCCCTTGGTGCCAACAACACGTGGGATCTTGTTCCAAAGCCGGCTGAAGCAAATGTGATTACCGGCAAGTGGATCTTCAAATACAAGCTTCATGCAGATGGCTCTCTCGCCCGATACAAGGCTCGTTGGGTTGTTCGGGGCTTCACTCAGTGCCCCGTGGTTGACTTTGATGAGACCTTTAGCCCGGTTGTAAAGCCAGCCACCATCGGGACCGTGCTTTCTCTGGCATTCTCACGAGGTTAGTCTCTTCGACAGCTGGATGTCAACAACGCCTTTCTGCATGGCTTCCTCACGGAGATAGTGTACTGCACCTAGCCGTCAGGTTTTATGGATCCATCTTGTCCTGATGATATTTGTCTACTCAACAAGTCTCTCTACGGTCTTAAGCAGGCACCTCGGGCTTGGTACAACACCATTGCTTCGTTTCTTCGTTCCCACGGGTTTGTTGAAGCAAAGTCGGAAAACTTACTTGTTTGTCTTTCACCGTGGTGCTGACATGGTGTGTCTGCTTCTCTCTATGGATGACATCGTGTTGACAACCTCCTCTGATGACCTGCTCAGCCAGATGATCACTGCCCTTGAGCGTCAGTTCTCACTAAAGGATCTTGGCCCTCTGTGTCACTTTCTCGGTGTCTCAGCCTAGCCTTAGCACGGGGGTCTTCTTCTTTGTCAGCGGCAGTATATCCTGGACATCCTGGAGCGTGCTAGTATGACATGTTTTAAACCGTGCAACACTCCAGTGGACACGTGCTCCAAACTCTCTGCTAATGGCGCCTCTGTGACAGATGCCACCCTGTATCGTAGTCTTGTAGGGGCCCTGCAGTACTTGACATTTACTTGGCTAGACATCACATATGTAGTCCAGCAAGTGTGCTTGTTTATGCATGATCCTCGGGAGCCTCACTTCGCTTCTCTGAAGCGCATTCTGCGCTATCTACATAGCATTGTGGATCTTGGTCTGTTTGTGCACCAGACTGCCTCTGCCGACTTCACGGTCTACTCCGACGCTGATTGAGCCGGCTGCCCAGGCACACGTAAGTCCACCTCTGGCTACAGTGCTTTCCTTAGAGACAACCTTATCTCCTGGTCCTCCGAGAGACAGAACACGGTGTCACGCTCCAGTGCCAAGGCTGAGTACCGCGTCGTCACCAATGGTGTTGTAGAGGCATGCTGGCTACGCCAACTCCTTCAGGAGCTCCACTCTCCTCTTCGCCGTGCCACCGTTGTCTATTGTGAAAATGTCAGTGCAGTCTATCTCTTGACGAACCTAGATCAGCATCAGCACACCAAGCATGTCGAGATCGACCTGCATTTTGTTCGTGAGCGCGTAGCTCTCGGCCATGTGCGCATTCTCCACGTTGCGACGTCATCTCAGTATGCTGACATCTTCACCAAAGGGCTACCAACAACGGTCTTCACTGAGTTTCGGTTCAGCCTGAACGTGCGTGCTGCTGTTTCGACTATGGTGGAGTAATGTTGTAATTGGGTTGTTGCTTAGTGTGTGTGTGTTTTGTATCAGTCTAAACATTGCCTAGTGCCGTTCAGACCACGGGGGAGTGTTAGAGTATACTGGGCCTTAGGGGCAATTAATGCCCATCTCCTGTACTATATATACTCCACCTAAGGAATACAATCTCCATCTATTCCACAATCTCCTCTCTCCAACACTTGCCATGGCGATCCCATGTTGTCACTTCCATGGCCTGAGGTGCCGCTCCCATGCCATCATCGTGGCCCTATCGGTGATGGTGTCATGGAGGAGGAGCTCGATATCGGGGCGCTACTAATGGATTTGAGAGACAGAAAGAGCAATGGAGGAGCAGCTTGGGACGTTGCCATCTGATTGGGGACAATGGTTAGGCTTGGGAGGCCGCCGTGGCATTGCCAAATTTGGGGATGGAGGGCAACGAGGAGTCGGAATCGGGCTAAGAGCATCGCTGCTGCATCTGGGAATAAAGGTGCCATGGAGGTGGAACTCGGGCTCACAGCGGCACAGCGTCACCACTGAATCAACAGATGAGGAATTTTGATGCAGTTTAGGAAGAAGGTGAAAAAGTGAAGCAAGCTCGTGGTTGAAGAGCTAGGGGAAATTTCATCAAAAAATTATAATGGAATATCTTTTAAGAGATAATGGTTTTGCTAATTGTTAGTCAGTTTTCGTACCTGGGCAAGATCTTAGTCGATTTCCGCGCCGCCATCATGGAAGGCTAGAGTTAGGGGAGGGCTTCTCCATGTCCCAGGGCTTAGAGGGAGTTCGGTGGGAGATAGCGTACCGGCGCTGCGTGGGGATGGATGAGGGGTGGCAGCAAGGCGTCGCCCAGCAACATCGGAGCCACAGGGAGGGCTGTCAAGGCGGTCGAGCCAGTGCAAGATGGTAGGATTAGGTTGGGCGGGCAGCAGAACGGCGGGGTACAGGGGGCGGGGCATCGAGGAGGCGTTTTGCCGCCGGCCACAAGCGGTGGAGGAGGAGATGGCGGAGGAGGAAGAAGGGGATCGAGGAGGAGGAAGAGGAAGGAATTGCTCGCGAGGGGGGAGAGAGAGCATGTGAGGGTGGGATAAGGAGGAAGCGCTGCTTGAGATCTAACTGCTTAGAAAATCTACTGAGAGTTAAATAACTCTTAGTTGTTTGATAACTAGCCAGTCCTATTTTTAAAGTATTGGTTAGTATTGAGAATGGTATATGAGGTTTAGTGTTTTGTAATGTTATAAAAGTACAACCTGGCCAGTGGCATATATCCAATTAATTCTTTGTATTTTGTAAGCCCTAATGGCTCAGCTAAAAATATTTGTACGCTGTTTAATAGTCTGCATTTTTAGTTAGGCTTACGGTGGATTGCGCAAATAATCACTAAATTGGAAGGCTTACGGAGACTTATATGTGCCTTGAAACAACAAATAATAATTGAGCTATGTTTGCTTTAGAAGTACTACTACTTCTTTGCTATGGGACTATATATACTCTATATATTATAACTGATGAGAATAGGCAAAGACTAGGCTGGCCACATCACCCCTAATTGCTCGTTCTAGCCATGTCACCCCTAATTCTCCAGTCCGTCCGATCGAGCAGCGGTTTCAATCCAACGGACCGCGGCTCCCCGTTCAGGCTTTTTGCAAAAAAAAAAACCTTCGACTTTCTGGTAATCAACCCGCCATCCATGTAGCTACCCGCCATCCATGTAGTTGTTCGACACACACTCAAATGTGTTTGCACAAAAGCCCCTCAGTTTTGTCATTTTAGATCTAGATCCTTCCATAGTGGCCAGAGCCCTAGCACCCTTTCCCCTCTCTATTTTCCGTCCCACCTCCTTCTCGGTTTCTCCCCCGTGACTGCCGCTTCCTCTCGCCCCCACACCGCCTCCTCTCGCTCCCCCGCGCCACCGCTGCCTCCTCTCGCTCTCTCGCGCCGCCGCCGCCTTCCCCCACCGCCTTCCCTCTCTCCCCCGCGGTGCCGCCACCTCCTCTCGCTCCCCCGTGCTAACTAGCCAGTGGCATGTACTTCACTTGCTCAAACCGCGTGGCATTTGTATTTGGGTCTAGATGCCAATGTGGCTCTGGCTTCTAGTTCTGGCCTCTCACTCTCCCCCGATTTTGGTGTGCTTTTTTCTGCTAATTTGATTTCGTTAAGCTTGGCGCGTTATATACTCGACTCCAACCAGATTTAGGTGTTCGAAAGAGGTAGGTATTTACTTGCCTGCATGATCTGTGGGTGGGTCGAGTTCTAGGAGGGTAATGCCGTAGCTTTGCATCTAGCTCAGCTGCGGTATAGAGTATCTAGCCAAGTGCCAATGGCAAAGCACGAGAAATCCTAATTTGAAGCAGCTTCATCCTAACCTAGCTTCATTGTTACCTTTTCTGGATACACTTTTGCACATTTGTAAATTGTAAGAGGTCACCTATAACTGGAAATTGTATTCCGGTCATATTGTGTATAAGCAAGAACTAAATTACATCAACATCTGAAGGTTTGTGTCATCACCTTGCAAAATCTTGGTTAGGCTCTGCATCTTATGTGAAACTATGGATGCAATGCTATGTGATTGCAAAAATGCTCTAGCCTTGATTTTAATGTCTAATTTTTCCCTAAAAAATTATTCATGGATTTGTAAATTAGGATTGATTTCTTTATTCTTTTTCCTACTTTCGAAGTATCGAAGCTATATGTTCTGCCAAAAGTTGTTGGTTCACAACCCCTTTTATCTTTTGCAGTTCTGATGTCTGCCAATGGGATCATCTACAACCTATTCCAGTGATAAACATTTGGAGAGCTATCTGTCCTTGGGTTTGACAGTGTGCCAGATCTTAGTATACAAATCTATGTTCAACGTATTTTTCATGGTCAGAGGGTGCCAGATCTTAGTATACAAATCTATGTTCAACGTATTTTCAAGTATGCAGAGTGCAGTCCATCTTTGCTTCGTGTTAGCACTTACCTACATGGAGAGATATCTGCGGCAGCCACATGTGTACATGACATCCCGCTGGCATGGTGGAAAAACTAGCGCTAGGGCTCGGGGTGACCCATGACTCCTGTCGTCTTGCGACCAGGAGGTGACTAGGGTTTCCATAGCCACCTCCGTCGCCGCCTGTCGCACCCCCTTCCAAATGGACAAGGGGCACCGACCTGCACTAGTCCTTGGATCAGTACACTAGTGCCGATTACATCGCTGGAATCATTTCATACATGGACAAAGTTCCTTTATTACAATACAGGCAACCCGCCAGGGTGCCATTAGTTCAAAAGGCCCTAGGCCATAGTACATCAGAGTCTTGGTGGAAACATATTAGAGCTCAACAAGCGGAAATCTCAAATCCAAAATCACTTCGTCAGCTACGTAACCCCACACGACGAAGGACACCTCACATTCGGCCCTAAATCAGCTACTCTTGATCCTAATACTGCGGGTCACCATCTTTATGGCACTCGTACATGTCCTCTCCATCGGCTAAGTTCTCCATATCTAAAGGGGATATAAAATACGAGAGTCAGTGCTTTGTCCTCACTTGCACTGGCAAGCCAACAACCATCTAATAATACTTAATGTTAACAAGGAAAGGCGAGAGGGTTGTTTTATTTGCAGAAAGCCAGCTTTGTAAGACAAAGCCTGTGACGTAGCCATTTTGCAAAACTAAATCAATGTCATCATGATTAAGTATAAGTTATTCTTATTTCCATCCAGTCATGGCAGTTTCAGGCACTCTGCCAAACCAATCTCATCCTATGGCAGTTTCAGGCCAGCTGCCAACCATCTTCTTTCCCCTCCATCCTTTCCGAGTGTGGCGCACTCGTTGTGGATTCCAACAGAACCCAAGCGAGGGGTGGTCCTTGACTCACGTGTCCCTGGGTATGCAGAACCTAGATCACCATAGGGCGCACATCTATACTCCTGGCGAGGGGCGGTTCTAGTTGGGTTGCCAGCCCACGCTAGACACCACGCGTCCCAGAGAGTACTAAATTCCCCCACTACGCATGATGACGTCTTCCTGTCTTCGTCTCAAGCTTGGTAGAACCCCGTACACCCATAGGTCGTATCTTGTGGGCGTTCTCCCCAACGCTTGCGCTACCTCGCGATGGCCACGAGTTGAACCGGGGGACCCATTATTCGTAGATACAGGCGGATTTCATCATCATCACACACGAGCCTCCGTAGAGCACTCTGTGCCCCCAACGATCGAACCCTCGATTCACCGTATCGTGTTTTGTACCCCTAACGCCCAACTGCTTCCGTCTTTCACCATGAAAGCTCAGAGTATCTCCATCACTATCTCCATTCCCATCACTGATCCCACGGATCACACACACTGGCATGCCAAGTCCCAAGTTCCATCATCATTAAGTGGCATATGTGTCGGTGAATCTCGGTTCACCGTTCCGGGGTACAAGACCCATATCATTGAAGTGGAGACCTAAGCATAGCTAAGCAAGTTTTACCCAGACTTAGAAGTCTAAACAGTTTTAGTTTGATTTCTAAACCCAGGTTGTCAATGGAGTGTGATTTCAAGGCCATCACTAAGTGAATCAATGGATAATTGACATCATGAAGGCAATATCAATATTATCAGGAATAATCAAGTAAAGTATGGCATGATATATCATGATTAAAAATTGGCATCATAATTTAAAGCAGCATGCAATTTGATACGTTAAATGAAATAGTTGTAAAAACAAGGTGTCAAGTGTATAAATTTATTAGGTCAACGATGGTTCATCTATTCTTCTTTCCATGGGCCTTTCTCTAGTTCTTGGTATATTTCTTATTCTACTGGATATAGAATCAACTTAGATTATACTAATTAAGATTAAGTTCAACCCTCCTATTATTTGTTATGACCTAGTTGAGGGCAGTGTATATTGTGTTTTGGCTATGCTCTCATCTATGGTGATATAGTTCCTAACTATTTGTTTGGAGTAACATTTTATCTCAATAGCTTTTAGGTGTAAGGTTTTCTATAAGCTAGCTAGTTATTCATTTAGGCTCTGACCATTTTCGAAGGCGTATAGCTACCGGAGAAGTTCAACTTAAACTATTTCTATGGCCATTAAGTCACCACTGTTTTATACATGTGTATATATGTGCATATATATTTTGGTGTGTGGGGGGTGTGTATGCCTAAGGTAACAAAGAAATTAGGAGTTAGTCTCAATACATCTTCAGAGGCATGATGGATGACATGTATGGCCTTAAGTCCATTTACTTCTAATGTAGGCATCCTAAAGTTCTATAACTATTCTAACCACGAAACCTAATAATAGGATTAGAAGTGTTCTACTATTTATTTCCTTTGGACATATGGTTAACTGACCTTCCTAGGAAATGTCATAAAGATATACAAATCTCTTGACTAGTAATCTATTAGATTACTTTTTGGGTCAATTATATTATTTTGCGAGGACAAATCACTATTATAATAGAGTTATCTACTTCATGACTATTAACTACACACATGATAACTAATTCTATTAGCCTTTTAAGAATTGTCCGAAAGTTAATATCAACTAAGTTATTTGATATTAGAATCTTATCTCCTTTAATCGGAACTGACAATTAAAAGTTTCTTAATAATCTTAGTTGGTTAGTCTACAAATGCATTAACTTTCCTAAATTTAGTGAACACTTTTATGTTTTAAAATGACATAATCGGCTAAGGGTAATTAACTGAATCATTTTCTCTTAATTAGGAAATACAAAAACTAAACTAAGTATGAGATAATTATAGAATAATGTTTAGATATTTTATTTAATTATTTTGCAAATTTAATTGATTACCATCAATTAAATTAATATTTAAATACATTTTCCTTTAGGTAGAAAATTACAGAAAATAAACTTAATTAAAAAAAATTACGAAATTTATACCGGAGCTAGATTACGACTCGATCTATCTATTGGAACTTGTTTTATCGCAATCGGATCAACGATGAATTTTTTGCGGCCATCGGAAGAGATGAAATGTATATGTACAACTAAGGACTACTAGCACTGCTACCTTCATCACGGTTGGTTCTTCTTCTTGCTTCTATTGCTTGATGCAGTTGAGGAATCTGGCCATCTCCAGCTCTCTAAAATCAACATAGGAGGCCCCCTTTTTGGTTCTTGCTCGCCTCGGCCAACACAGGCAAGAGATAGAGGGTTAGAGAGAGAGGAAGCCGAGAGAGTAGGGAGAGAGAGAGTTAGGGAGAGCCGAGCAGCTAGCCGGCGGGTAGCTCAAAGAGCACCAGGGCAGCAGTCATGGCAGTAGCAGTAAAAGAAGAAGAAGGAGAAAGGGGAGGAAGAAGGGAAGGGAGGAGGAGGAGCTCACCAAATCACCTTCTGCATGCATGGACCTCTCAGAGGGAGACGGTGGAGAGGGCAGCAGCTGCTGCATGTGGAGAAGTAGACACTACGTGAAAATCGCTAAAAAGAGACACCAAATAGGTGACGGGTTTTTTTGGACCCATCACCAAAAGGTACAATAGTGACAGTTTTTTATATAGCTGTCACTTATGTGGCCTCTAGCCAGACCAGGGTATGCCCGGGAAAAGTTATAAGTGACGGGTTATATGAGTGCACGTCAATAATAATATTGGTGACAGGGCACAACGTAACCCGTCACTTGTTTAAACAACTTTGGTGACGGGTTTAGCCGCGGCAAGTAGTTTGGCGACGGCTTTGTTGTTGACCTGTCACCAGACGTGGCGTCCCATATCAGCCTGGTGTTGCGTTCACTCGGTGCTTACAGATAGTGACGGCGTTGTATGTGATACCCGTCACTTATGACTGCTTATAGGACACCCATCTGAGACATTATGTCCTCTATGACCTAATACTGTTTGCCCGAAACACATCCAGGGCGGTAGGGGCGGCGGCTCCGCTGCGGCGACGTGGCGATATTTTAGCTAGGACGGTGGCACAGCCCAAAACAGATATTTGAAGGTTTGCGTTCCCCCCACCCCTCGATCCTCTCTTCCCCCTCCCTAGCAGATTTGAGTTAATGCAGTGAGGCAATGAATGCTCTTGTATACCTACCTTTTTGGTAGATTTGAGTTAATGAAGATGACAGATAGAAGTTTTTCTAGGTGTTTTTTTATACATTTTTGCAGATGACCGATAAAAATTGGATGTATCTTGAGACCCGTACTTGTTCGGACTACTTAGACGGGGTGAAGTCTTTCATGTGTGCTGTCTTCGCAGATACGAAAGTTTTCCATAAAACAGCAATATATTGTCCATGTCGTGATTGCAAGAATGATAAGAAGTTTCCGAAATCAGAAAATTCCATGTACACTTGGTCATGCGTGGATTTAAAGAGAACTATACATGTTGGAACAAACATGGAGAGGAAGGGCTTAACGAAGGAGAGATAAATCAGGACCTCCATGCCGACAGTACTACTGTGGATAACGATCTCAGGGACGAGGACATATTAGGTATAGATGATAGTGATGTTGAGGATTTTGTGGATAATGTGGACCAGATGATGCGGGACGTCGAGCGGCACGACGAGTACAATGATGGAGAGTTTGCTAAATTTCAAAGATTTGTGCGAGATTCGAAGGTGCCCCTTTATCCTAACTGTAAGCAGAAATACACACTGCTATTTGGAGACCTAAGGCTTCTACAGTTGAAGGCAATCCATGGATGGACTGACAAGAGTTTTAATGCATTGGAAAATTTGCTAAGGGATATGCTATCGAAGGGGAACTTGGTGCCCAAGAATGTGTATGATGCAAAGAAGGTAATATGTCCTGTGGGCCTGGAAATAGAAAAAATATATGCATGCAAGTAGGATTGTATCCTATTTTGAGGAGAGTATGCAGAGCTGGATCAATGCCCTGTTTGTGGAACCCATCGATACAAGCGCCGAAACGACGATGGAGACGGGAAGCGAGGCAAGAAGAGTAGAGGAGGTCCTTGCAAGGTAATGTGGTATTTTCCTGTAATTTTCTGTTTGAAGCGATTGTTTGCCAATGAAAAGGAGGCCCAGTTGATGCGTTGGCATAAGGAGGGTCGTAAAATTATGGAATGATATGACACCCGGCGGATTGTGCTCAGTGGCGAACGGTTGATTCTACATTTGGTTGGTTCGCTGTAGAAATAAGGAATGTTAGGTTTGCTATGAGCACAGACGGCATGAATCCTTTCGGTAACATGAGTACTTCGCATAGCATCTGGCCTGTTGTGTTGGCGATCTACAACCTGCCATCATGGCTTTGTACAAAGCGAAAATATATGATGTTGTCTATCTTGATATCAGGGCCCAATCAACCTGGCAACGATATCGATATGTACCTCAGGCCTTTGGTTGATAATCTTAAGAAACTGTGGGATGAAGGCGTCGAGGTTTCAGATCAGTATAAGCAAGAATACTTTACATTGCATGCCATGTTGCTCGTCACCATTAACGATCTACCAGCACATCGTAACTTGTCTGGTCAGAGCAAAAGGGATGGTAAAGCTTGCCACCATTGCTTAGATGAAACATGCAGTTTGGGATTGAAGAAGTCAAAGAAGACGGTGTACATGCGTCATCGGCGTTTCCTTCCTATGTCACATCGGCTCCGAAGCATGGCAAGAAAGTTCGATGGCAAAATTGAGAAAGCGTCATCTCCAAGGCATGCCAGGGGAAAGATGTCCACATTAGTGTTAAGGACATCCATGTTGTATTTAGCAAGTGAAAACGATCCTCCAATAATGTAGGTCAGACTGGAATGTGGAACAAGAGATCAATACTCTGGGAGCTAGAGTACTGGAAAATATTAGATGTTTGGCACTCTACCAGCCCTATGCCCATAAAGAAAAATTTCTTCGAGAGCCTGGCCAGCACAATACTGCAAATGAAGGGAAAAGAAAAGGATCATGAGAACGCACGTGCTGACCTTCAAGAAATGGACATAAGGCCAAAATTTCATGCACAAGAAACGGACAATGGAAAAAACCTACCCATCGCAGCTATCACCCTCTCTAGAAAGGAAAAGAAAGAATTCTTTAAGTTCTTGCACGGTGTGAAAGTTCCCTCCGGTTACTCGTCTAACATTGCAAGACTTGTGTCGGTAAAAGATCTAAAAATCAATTTCGCCCTGATGAAGTCCCATGATTGCCATGTGATGATGACAGGACTGCTTGCGGAAACTATCAGGAACATCTTACTGAAAAAGGTCCGTGAGACTACCATGAGCCTGTGCTTTTTCTTCAATGCAATTGAGCAAAAGGTTATCGATCCAAACATGCTGGAGGACCAGGAAAAAAGACACTTTCAAACTCTCTGTCTTCTTGAGGCATTTTTTCCACCATCCTTTTTCGATGTGATGGTCCATCACACTGCTCACCTAGTGAAGGAGATATGCTACCTTGGGCCTGTGTTCCTGCATCACATGTTTCCATATGAGAGATATATGGGTATTCTCAAGTCTTACATGAGGAATCAAAAATTTCGGGATGCGTCGTGCAGGCTTATGGGACGGAGGAGGCATTGGAGTGGTCTATTGATTATATTGACCCAAGCAACCCTATTGGTGTGTCTAAGTCTTGCCATGAGGGAAGGCTCGCAGTTGTGGGGGTTCTAGGGAGGAAACCAACAACTCCTGATCCAAAGACATAAGACCAAGCTCATTTTCAATTTCTAACACAAATCAGCGAAGTTTCCCCTTATGTCAATGAGCACAAGCAAATGTTACTTGAAGAGAATCCAGGAAGGAGCAACGAATGGGTTGGGAAGCAACATATAGAAAGTTTCACCAGTTGGTTCCGAGATCGAATCAGACGACAATCCAGTAATCTTACAAGTCCTGTATTAAGAAATCTTGCATTAGTCCCTATATTCGCAATTATGAAATATCAAGGGTACGATATAAATGGATACATATTTTACACCATTGCCCAAGATGTGAAGAGCATATACCGGAACAACGGTGTCCGTATAGATTCTTATGATGATGATGGGAAGTGGGGCATGTACTACGGTCAAATAGAGGAGATATGGGAGCTAAATTACTTGGATTTCAAGGTCGCTCTGTTTCGGTGTCGTTGGGTACATGGGAAAAATGTTGTAGCTAAGGACAAGTATGGGTTCACTACCGTTGATCTTAGACATGTCAGATACAAGTCTGAACCCTTTGTACTCACTAAAGATGTTCTCCAAGTCTTTTATGTGACAGACACCACAAAGAAGAAGAAACGCCATGTGGTTCTCGCCAAGAAAAGACGGATCGTCGGAGTTGAAAATGCAGTTGATGAGGATGAGTTCAATCAATTTAATGAAATCCCCCTTTTGCTACTGCAATCATGCCAAGCCTCACATCGTCCAATAAAACTCTATACCTACATCACGACCATATCGAAGGATCCATGCCAAGAAAGCACAACAGCGGCAAAAATAAATTTACATTTAATTATTTCTAAATTTTTAATATACATGTCATGACAAATTTGTAATATGCATGTTATTTGACAATTGACATATATATAATACCCATGTTATTTGGCACATCCATGTTATTTGTAATGAGTTATTCCATATACAAGTTATTTGTCATATTGATGAGTTTCTATCAGAATTTGTATCAGGGTCAGTGTTGTGGGTTCAACATATATATGATAATTTCTTTGTAAGCAAATATTGTTGTCCTTCAGGATTTAATTGCTCACTTATGATTAAAAGTGATGGGGCATAACAAAGGCACGTCACCAACGATAGTAATAGGTGACGCTTTATAGTATTCACCCATCACCTACGATTGCTCGTTCTGCTCCTCTTGCCTATTTTCTCTGACCGAGAAGCATACAAAACAGAAGCATCCAACCCAGAAGAATCTAGATGACGGTGCAGGTCTTCCCTCTGGTTGCAGGGTCCCACAGAGCACTAGCTGAGTCCCTTGCCGTAACCCATGCTTTCGGAGTCCTTGAGAGACATCTGGGTTTTGGGTTTCCCACTCAAGGGTCGAAGCCTTAGCGCCCAAGTACCCGAAATCGCCCGGAAGTTTCCAGTATCGCTTTCCAGCTGTCCGGGGGTTTCATAACGTCTAATTTTCCCAAGCCAGATATTTCCCTCCAGCGCGAAACTTCCTGCCTAAGCTTCGAGTGTCCCTCCAAAGTCGAAAACATGCCAAAAGTACCCAAGACCCGAGGTGAGATGTCGAGAGGGGTGAGAAAGGGGTCGAGTCCAAGGCCTAAAAATTTTGAGGGACATCGGACGCCATCCGATGGGCATCGGACGTGTCCGATGCGTGTGCCCAGAGACGCTGAGCCTAAGTCCCTAAGCTCCCGAAGTCATTCCTCTCTGTCGGACGCCGTCCGATGAGCATCGGACACGTCCGATGCACCCGTGCCGTGATCTCCAGCGCCTAAGTCCCGAAGGATTCCCCCCTCTGTCGGACGCCGTACGATGGGCATCGAACGCAGCCTGTGTTCGTTGCTAAACCTAGCCAGTGCCGCGTTTCGGCTGAGCTGTGAGCTCATCGGGCACGTCTGATGGGGGGATCGAATGCGTCCGATGGATGCTATCCGGGCAGTCGCGATTGAACCAGAGCCATCCACCTATCCATCCGCCCATAGCCATCCCCATCCTTGAGTGGTCTCTCACATGGTGATGCTCCTCCTAGGGCCTCCGTGATTGCTTGAGAGGAAGGAGTGAGAGAGAGGGAGGAGAAGGGAGGAAGAAGAAAAAGGTGCAGCCCCCAATATCTTCTCCATCCATTCCCTAGGTGTGTCCCCTCTCCCATGAAGCCATGGCCTAGTGTCTCCATGTGTGTGAGTTGTGGTGAGGTGTGTGGTATCCGGTCTTGTGCTCTTTGGGACTCCACCGCCGGAAGGAGATCGTCGTCAGCCGTTCTACGTCAAGCCTCCATTGCGTTCCTTGGTCTTCCGTGTGTCGGGGGATCCTCTCCGTGTGTCCGAGTCATGCCTCGTGTGTCGAGGGCAAATCCACCGTGTGTCGGTGGTCATCTCCATGTGTCGGGGGTGCTGGTGAGGTCTCCGTGTGTCGGAGCCTCTCTCCGTGTGTCGGAGCCATTCTCGTGTGTTGGGTGAAATCCTCCATGTGTCGAGGATCGTTGCCGTGTGTCGGTGATGGGGGTGTGAGGGGTTTGGAGCTCGCCTCGGCCGTGTGTCGGTAATGGAGCTACCACGAGTGGATTGTGGCATAGGGTTGAGAGGGACCCGATCTTCGTGTGTCGAAGGCTAGCCTCAACAGGGAGTAGGAGTCCATCTCCGACTCGGAAAAAACTCGGTTGTGTCTCCCTTTTACCTTCCACACTACTTTCCCGCATTACTATTCTGCAAAGATGTGCCTATGTGTGCAATCCTTCATTATTGCCTAGTGCTTGTGATGTGCTTCTCTTATGCAATCGGTAGACTAGGCCTTGGTAGTTAGCGTGGGTCACTTAACCTGCCTAATACTCAAGAAAAATCAAAAAGATTTAATTTTTAGTCCAATTCACCCCCTCTTGGCCTTAGGTCCCTTCATGTGTTATCAGAGAAGGATCTCTAGTCTTCGCTTAATTGCATAGAGATGGCTTCAGATGGGGGTAGTGTAGCTTCTAATAGGATCCCTTAGTTCAATGACACTAACTTTTCTTTCTGGAAAATCCGTATGAGAGCCTATCTTCAGTCACTAGGTTATGAGGTGTGGACGGCTACTGAGTCCCCGCTGGGCTTAGAGATTGATGAGAAAGTCATACAACCGAGCAGATTAAGAAGCTAGACATATATGCTAAGGCGACCAATACCATATTCTCTGGGTTGAGTATGGAGGTCTTTGATCGAGTTAGCAACCTCACTTCCGCAAACTCTATTTGGTCTACTCTAGTTGAAATAAATGAGGGCACTAGTGATGTTAAGGAAGAGAAGCTAATGGTAGTAAAGGAGAGATTTGATCAGTTCGAGATGATGCCTAATAAAAATGCTAATAACATATTTACTCGTCTTAACCCATAATCAACGAGCTCAAGGGGCTCGGATATCTTGTTTTAGACCTTGATGTGTGTAGAAAAATAATCAGGATCCTTCCAAGGGCAGAGTACCAGGATATCATCACCTACTTGTCCAATAGTGGTGATCTGACTAAGATAAGCCCCACTGCTCTATTGGGAAGACTCTCTGCACATGAAATTCTCCTCAATGAGCCAGAAGGCTCCATAACTCCAAAGAAGGACAAGGGGATTGCTCTTAAGGCAAGAGGCACAAGAGCAAGCTCTGCTGATGATCAAGAAGACTCAAGTCTAGGTGACTTTGATGTTGAGGATCTCGCCTTAGTCATGAGACAAGCTGGGAAGTTCTTTGGCAAGAAGAAGTGGAGCTCAAGTGATTTCCAGAACAAGAGTGTTTTTGCCTCAATCAGATGCTATGAGTGCAATGAGCGAGGTCACATTGTCTCAGTCTGTCCCAACAAGAAGAGCAAGGGCAAGACCAAAGTGAGGGACAAGGGGAGTAGTGAGGATGAGAAGCCAAGGCAGAAGGACAAGGAGAAGAAAAGGACCACCTACAAGTCTGGATTCAAGAGGTTCACCAAGAAGGGCAGGAGGCAAGCCTTTGTTGGTGAATGGATCACGGATGATAGCTCAAGTGGATCCGCGGAAGGCTCGGGTGATGATGAAGACTCAAAGAACAAGGGTCTTGTTGGAGTGGCGGTTGCTGAGTTCGTGCCACCACCTCTGGCCTTTCCTCCAAGGTGTCTTATGGCCAATCCGGGTGATGATGGATGAGAGTCTGACATTGAGATGGGTTCACCAGCTCCGGTTCTTCCTCCAAGATACCTTATGGCTCGCCCCGATGAAGAGGTAAGTGACTCTGATCATGAACCTACTCGTGAAGAGTGTATTGACTTCATTGAAGAGATGACCATGCATTTGCAAAAGCAAGACTTGAGATGCACCGCTTTAAAAAAGTATCTAGATGCTATGACTGCCAAATATGATTCTCTTGCTACTAGTTTTGACACCTTAGAGAATGATCATGATATGTTGCTTGGATCACATCGTGATGTAGCAAAAAGATGCAATTTGCTCGAAACTGAGCATGATGCTTTGCAAGAGTCAATAGATGATTTAATGTCTGTGCACCATAGTCTTCAGCATGATCATGAATTGCTTTTAGCTAAGAATGCTTTCATTGAAAAATCTTCTAATGCTAAAATTGATTGCTCCACTGCTTGTGATGACTTGAATGATGCTCCTGCTATAACTGTTGCTCCTGCTAGGATTAATATTGCCACTAGTTGTGATGACTTGCTTGATGTGACCATGATTGCCTCTAGCTCTACTGGTTCCTCTAGCAATGCTACTATCTGTGACTTGATAATTGTGTGAATGCTTTAGCTGCTAGAGAACTTGCTATTGAAAATTCTGAGCTTAAGGCTAGGCTAGAGAAGTTTGATAAAGGGCTTGGGAAGTGCTATGAGGAGAGTCTTGCCCTGGATAGGATGCTCAAGGACCAAAAAAACCACTCCGAGAAACGTGGCTTGGGCTTCATTCCTAAAGAGAAGCCCAAAAGGAGAAAGAGGAAGACTGGTCCTTGAGCATTTGCCATGAGGCAAAACTTTCATCATGCCCATCCCAAGGAAAACAATCAATATCACAACAACTGGCACACTCACAACTAGCAAACTAGAAACAGTGGCTTTAGGAGTCACTCTAGGCAACACACTTGGCAAAACTTTCCTCTAGACCATAAGTATGGTAGGCAATTCCCTCCTAGATACAACAACACTTGGCATGGACCTTCTAGACACAACAACACTTGGCATGGACCTCCTAGACACAACAACTTTGCCAGGCAATTCCCTTATAGGAGACATGACTGGAATCCTCACTACAACTATCGTGCACCACAACCTAAGTTTAGGCAGGTGTATGTTAGGAAGGCTAATTTTGTAGTGGGTGACTACTTGTTTAAGAAAGATGAGAATAGAAAGGCGTCTGCTAGATTCATAGGGCCAGCTGGGAAGAATGAGCACAAGAAGCAAATTTGGGTGCTCAAGTCATTTCTGAAAGACTCATTTGCTGTTGGTCATGTGAAGGCTAACCCTCGGGGACCCATTGTTTGGGTTCCTGAGTCAAAGAAATGAACTTTTCTTGTGACAGGTGAACTACCGAAGTGGAGTACGCCACTGGGTCATCAACAACGGCTACACTTAGCACATGACAGGCAATCCTCGGTTGTTCACCTCATTGGGGAAGGAGGCGACTTCCCAAAGAAGGTCACATTCGGAGATGGCAGCAAGAGCAAGGTCGTTGGTTCAGAACGGGTAGCTATTTATACGACCTTTCAATAGAGAATGTGCTGTTGTTTGAGTCACTCAATTATAATCTGCTCTTTGTGGCCCAGATTTGTGACCTAGGATTCCATTGTCACTTCATTTCTCTTGGCATTTCTGTTTTGGATGAGAAAGAAAATTTGGTGTTCAAAGGTTTTCGCTTTCAAAACTTATTTCTTGTGAACTTCAATTCCGATGCCTCGTTTATCTCGACGTGCCTAGTCGCTAAAGTCTCCCTTGGTTGGTTTTGGCATAGGTGTCTTGGGCACGTAGGCATGACCAATTTGAAAAAGATCTTTAAAAATGATTTGGTTCTTGGTGTTTAGGATGTGGTATTTGAGAAGGATAAATTGTGCATCACCTATCAAGTAGGCAAGCAGGTTGCTAACTCACATCCAGCAAAGATTATAATGTCCACTTCTCGCCCTCTTGAGCTTCTTCATATGGATTTGTTTGGGCCGACTTCTTATGTGAGCATTGGGGGTAACCTGTATTGTTTGGTCGTCGTGGATGATTTCTCTCGATACACTTGGGTGTTCTTTTTGCACGACAAAATCCCAGTTGGTGAAGTTTTCAAAAAGTTTATGAAAAAGGCTCAAAACCAGTTTGATTGCTCCATCAAGAAAGTGAGAAGTGACAATGGAAGGGAGTTTGCAAACACTAATATTGAGTGCTTCTGTGATGAGTTAGGAATTGCATATCAGTTTTCAGCCACTTATACTCTAGAGCAAAATGGCGTTGTTAAGAGAAAGAACCAAAATCTGATTGAGATGGCCAGAACAATGCTGAATGAGTATGGGACTTCTGATATATTCTGGGCAGAGGCAATCAAGACTGTCTGTCACTGTGTCAACCGACTGTACCAGCATCGACTTCTGAAGAAGACTTCCTATGAGCTACTTGTTGGGAGACGCCCCAATGTCTCATATTTCAGAGTCTTTGGCTGCAAGGTGTGCATCTACAAGAAGAAACAACATCTGGGGAAGTTTCAGAGTCACTGTGATGTGGGGTTCTTTCTCGGGTATGCTTCAAGGTCTCAAACCTTCAGGGTGTTTAATGATAGTACTGGCCAAGTGGAGGAGAGCTATGATGTGAAGTTTCATGAGTCCAACAGATCATAAGGTCAGCATGAGAATCTGGATGATGTTGGTGATGAGCCTATGGCGAAGGCAGTTCTGGAGATGCCTGTTGGAGAGATCAGGCTGACTGAAGTTCCTAAAGAAAATGTCTCTGGGCCACCTTCAACTTCATCTGACCCACTGCCAGATTTAGGGGGTGTTCCACCTCACATGAATAGCTCTAGTGTAGATCCTACTCCAAAAGCTCCTACTGAGACAGTTGAGACTGAGAAAGCACCACAGTTAGTGAAGACACATCATACCATTGCTCGAGACCATCCAATGGACCAAGTGATGGAGACTTGACTCGGGGAGTTCAAACCAGGTCAAGGACGGCTAACATCTGTGAGCACCAGGCGTTCGTGTCTGAGCTTGAGCCAAAAAAGGTTGAGGAGGCATTGGCAGACCCTGACTGGATCAATACCATGCATGAGGAGCTGAACAACTTTGAGAGGAACAAGGTCTGGACAATGGTTGAGAGGCCGAGCGACCACAATTTCATTGGAACCAAATGGGTGTTCAAGAACAAGCAAGATGAGACTGGATTGGTGGTGCGCTACAAAGCTCGGTTGGTGGCTTAGGGTTTCACTCAGATTAAAGGAGTGGATTGTGGCGACACCTATGCTCTTGTGGCTCGTCTGGATACTATTAGACTGCTTGTGGCGTTCTCAACATGTCACAAGATCATACTCAATCAGATGGATGTGAAGAGTGCCTTCCTGAATGGGTACATTGAAGAGTTGGCATATGTCGAGCAACCTACAGGATTCGAAGACCCTCACCATCCCGATCATGTGTACAAGTTGTCCAAAGCTCTCTATGGTCTCAAATAGGCTCCCAGGGCATGGTATGAAAGACTAAGAGAATTCCTCACTCAGAAGGGCTTCAATGTTGGAAGAGTTGATACAACCCTATTCACTAAGATTGTTGATGGGGATCTCTTCATTTGTCAAGTCTATGTGGATGATATTATATTTGGGAGTTCAAATGAAGCACTTTGCACCGAGTTCGGTGAGATGATGGCCAAAGAGTTTGAGATATTCATGATGGGTGAGCTCCACTTCTTCTTAGGGTTTTAGATCAAGCAACTCAAAACTGATACCTTCATATCTCAAGAGAAGTACATTCAAGACTTGCTGAAGCGCTTTGGGCTCTAGGATTGTAAGCCCATCAGGACACTCATGGCTACTAATGGCCACTTGGACCTCGACGAAGGAGGTACGCACGTTGATCCCAAGCTCTATGACTCTATGATTGGTGCGCTGTTATATCTCACTGCATCTAGGCCCGATGTCATGTTCAGTGTTTGCATGTGCGCTAGATTTCAGGCCTCCCCTAGAGAAGTGCATATGTCTACTGTGAAAAGAATTTTCTGATATATAAAACATTCACCTAGCATAGGGCTGTGGTTCCCGAAGGGTGCGTGTTTGTGATTTATATAACTCGCAAAGCTCCCTAGATATTGTTCTCATTATGACTGTTCCCCTTTGCTTGTCCTTTGTGGTCCTTGATGCCAAAGGGGGAGAAATTTGAAATCTATTTCATTGCTCATTGAGTTTTGCGAATCTTGTTATCTTGCTCGGTGAGTATTTCCAAAGGGTGCTTAGTGAAAGCGGGAGAAATCTTGTTCTTGTCAAAGGGGACAGTTTCTCGTGGTATTGTGTGTTCACGTGGTATCTTGTGCAAATTATGTGTGCATTGATCTAGGGAGAGCCACTTTGTGCATCGGTATGCATTGCATTCATTTCTTTTGGCCTACATTGATATGTTGCTTCACGTGGTTCGGAGCTAATCTCAGTGATATGAAGTTGCTTGCTTGGAGCCAACCACTGCATTAGAGAAGATTTTCCTGCGTTGAGATATATTTGCAGGTGTTGTCAACAATCACCAAAAAGGGGGAGATTGTAAGTCCATGGACCCCATGACATTTGGTTTTGGAGATTGATGACAAGCTATCAAGCTGGGGCCACAAGATTAAGGACCTTATTTTATATTTTCTCTATTTATTTTGTTTGCGTGTTGGCGTGATCTAGACGCCGGTGCAGGTATTCTCTCTGGTTGCAGGGTCTCACAGAGCACTAACTGAGTCCCTTGTCGTTACCCGTGCTTCCGGAGTCCTCGAGAGTCATCTGGGTTTTGTGTTTCCGGCTCAAGGGTCGAAGTCTTAGCGCCCAAGTTCCCGAAAGCGCCTAGAAGTTTCCGGTATCGCTTTCCAGTTGTCCGAAGATTTCGTAGCATCTAAGTTTCCAAAGCCAGATATTTTCTTTCGGCACGAAACTTTCCACCTAAGCTTCGAGAGTACCGCCAAAGTTCAAAACATGCCAAAAGTACCAAGACCCGAGGTGAGAAGTTGAGAGGGTTGAGAAAGGGGTGGAGTCCTAGGCCTGAAAATTTTTAGGGCCATCGGACGCCGTCCGATGGCGCGTTCGATGCGTGTGCCTAGAGCCGCCGATCCTAAGTCCCTAAGCTTCCGAAGTCATTCGTCTCTGTCGGACACTGTCCGATGAGCATCGGACACGTCCGATGCACTCGTGCCGTGATCTCCAGCGCCTAAATCCCGAAAGATTCCCTCCTCTGTCGAACGCCGTCCGATGGGGGATCGTACGTGTTTGGTGGCCGTTGCTAAACCTAGCCAGCACAGCCTTCCGACTGAGCTGTGAGCTCATCGGACGCGTCCGATGGATGCTGTCTGGGCAGTCACGATTGAATCAGAGCTGTCCACCTGTCCATCCACGTTAGGGTTTCGTGTGGGCTAAAATAGACCTTATCTGCTCGAGAAGAAGGGAAGAGAGCCTCATTTGTAGCCACCCATAGCCATCCCTATCCTTGAGTGGTCTCTCCCATGGTGGTGCTCCTTCTAGGGCCTCCATGAGTGCTTGAGAGGGAGAAGGAGTGAGAGAGAGAGAGAGAGGGGGAGAAGAGAGGAGGAAGAAGAAGGGGGCTGCTCCATCCATTCCCAAGGTGTGTCCCCTCTCCCATGGATCCATGGCCTAGGGTCTCCATGTGTGTGAGAGTCGTGATAAGGTGAGTGGTCTCCAGTCTTGCGCTCTTTGGGACTCCACCGCCGGAAGGAGATCATCACCGAGCCGTTCTACGTCAAGCCTCCGTTGTGTTCCTTGGTCTTCCGTATGTCAGGGGAGCCTCTCCGTGTGTCAGAGTCGTGCCTCGTGTGTCGAGGGAAAATCCACCGTGTGTCGGTGGTCATCTCCGTGTATTGGGGTGCCGGTGAGGTCTCCGTGTGTCGGAGCCTCTCTCCATGAGTCGGAGCCGTTCCCGTGTGTCGGGTGAAATCCTTCGTGTGTCGGGAGTCATTGCCATGTGTCGGTGACGGGGTGTGAGGACTTTTCACTTGTGGCAAGAACTTGCTACCTTGTGAGCGGTTTGGAGCTCACCTCGGCCGTGTGTCAGTAAAGGAGCTACCACGAGTGGATTGAGGCATAGGATCGAGAGGAACCCGGCCTTCGTGTGTCGAAGATTAGCCTCAACGGGGAGTAGGAGTTCGTCTCCGAATCTCGGGAAAAACTCGGTTGTGTCTCCCTTTTACCTTCCGCACTACTTTCCTGCATTATTATTCCGCAAAGATTTCATCTTGTGCCTGTGTGTGCAATCCTTCGTGATTGCCTAGTGCTTGTGCTGTGCTTCTCTTGTGCAATTGGTAGACTATGCCATGGTAGATAGCGTGGGTCACATAACCTGCCTAATACTCAAGAAAAACAAAAAAAGATTTAATTTTTAGTCCAATTCATCCCCCTCTTGGCCTTAGATCCCTTTAGTAGCGCTGCCGCCTCTTCCAGCACCAGCCTCCAAGCCATTGCCGCCGGCGTCTCCATTGGTGGAGTGGATCCTCTAGGACTAGTAGGGTCCACTGTTGGATCAACTGGTGCAGTGGACCCGCTGGGACCAGCGCCTAAAACCCTAGCCGCCTCTGCCTCCTCCACTTCTCGGCGCCGGAGCCACGCCTCAAACCCTAGCAGCCTCCGATCCGCGTCGCGTTCAGCTGCCTCCATCCTCCGGGCCATGGTGGCGTCCGTCCTTGCCTGCTCGTAGCGACGAAACTCCAAAATCCGGTCCTAGACCAAAAGCGCCATAATGGTTCCGCGGTTCTCCCTACCAGTACTGGAGTCAGAGGAAGAAGGTGAGCTAGCCATTGTGTGTGTGTCTACGAAGAAGTCCAGGAGGCTACCGTTGTTATAGAAAGAACCCACGAGGACATGACACGTGCATTCGCGGGAAGCAAAACAGCCACAACCACCTATGAATAAAAGGCGACGAACTTTTCTTTCATAGGTGACGGGCTTTGCCATCACAAGTGACGGTTCTGGTATAATATGTGATGGGTTTTCCATTATGAACCGTCACCTTTTCCAGCATCTCATAGGGTTTGCACTTTCCACACAGATCAACATTAAAAGCAAGCATTTGCACAATCACAATCCACACAGATTATTATCAAAATGAAGAATAAAAACCAGAATCATATAGATCAACATGAAAATTAAGATTTGAATCCACAATCCACACAGATGAACATCAAAATCAAGCATTTCCAAGCATTTGCATAATCACAATCATCCATATTAGTCATAATTAGCGGCTTCCAGTTCGATCTATTGCCAAGCACGTACCAACATCAAACTCATCGAGAACGACATGGTAGTAATAATAATAATAATCCTAACATTAGTCGTAACATTCCAACGGTTCAAATTAAACAACAAAAGGGCATGAAGCGTGCAGACGACTCTGATATATTAGTACTCGAGCTCGTCGTTGTCGGAGCCATAGTCTGAAGCATTGTCGTCGGAGCTGCTGCCGCTGGAACGTCGCACCTCCTCCTCCTCGTCCGAATCCGATAGGGTGGCGGATCTTGCACGGCCAAAATGACGCCGCACGCAGCCACCGCCATCGTCGGAGTCTTGATCTTCTTCTTCTTCTTCTTCGTCGTCATCGTCTTCTTCTTCCTTCTGTCACTGCCTCTTCTTCCCCACCTCCTCCTGCTTCTTCTCCTCATCCTCCTCCTGCTTCTTCTCATCGTCCTCGCCACCAGTGTCGTCGAAGTCATCCTCGTCGCCGTTGGACTTGTCATCTTTGTCGCCGCTGGAGTCATCGCCGCTAGATTCGCCGTCGTCATCACCGTCGTCAGCCTTCGCCTCGGCCTCCACGTTTGCCACCGTCTCAGCCTCCGCGTCCGCCACCGCCTCGGCCTCCGCCACCGCATTCGTGGCCTCGGCCTCGAGTTCCGCCCCCGCTTCATCACCGAAGTTGAAGAGGAGGGGTGGCGATCAAGACGTGCACGCCTGTTAGAGGAGGCCATTCTTGCTAGGAGCGGCAGCGAGAGGAGAACGAACGGGTGAGAGCAGCGGCGTGAAGGGATTATAGAGAAGCGCGATGGTTCATGGCTCTATCGAGAAACGCGACGATTCGCACCTCCATCAGGAAATGGAGGTACACAGGGAACAACAATTTTAAAATAAATGGTGATGGGTAAAAGTCTGCGCCCCGTCACATAAGTTTGTAATGGGTGATGAATTCTAGTCTCAGACCCATCACTGTTTACTCTCTTCTCGATAAGTCAATTCTGGCTCTACGTCCACGCATCCTTTGACATGAGGCAGTATAGCTCACTCCTACTCACCTCTACTCTGAAAAGAAGTAGTCTTATCAAGGGTTGTTTCTCATAATAAGCAATGATGGTGGCGGAGAACAATTTTATAGTCAGTGGGTAGTCAAGGATAAAATAATTTTACAGTGAGCCAATTTTAACAATTTGACATTCAAAAATAAAATAGAAATGATGGTTTATAGAATAATTTGAAAATACTACACTACACTACACCGTCGTCTTCGCCCGCATCGCCGTCATCTTCGCCCACAGCGCCGTCCTCTACGCCCGTAGCGCCGTCGTCGAAGGGTACAGGAATGAATTCTATCATTCTGTCGAACGGAGCACCTGGGGCCTCGAAGTCCCATTCTGGAATCGGCCACCCTGGCACCATCGCCGCACACTACTGCACAATCGTCCATCCGCCTTGGTTTTGCTGTGCCGCCCACTGCGCCTGCATCGCCGCCCACGTTGTGTTTCACACTGGGTCACCGAGTTCTGGCTCGTCATTAACCAGCTGATCTCCCTGCTGCTCGTCGTCGTTGTCGGTCTGATAGGTGATCATCGATCCGACATCAGATTCGGAATCGCTATCGGCCATAATATTGCAACGTATTCACGATCGAGAGGAAGAAAAAATGCAGAAGGAGAAGGAGGATGCTTCCCCCTGCCAGCACATATAGGCGCCAGAGTTCAATCGGTGCGAATGAGAAAAGAGAGGCGCATCGTCTCACATCCGTGGACTGTGCTTTCGTGGGAATCAAAACGACCAGAACAAATAGGTGACTGGTGTGAAGAAGAAAACGTCACCTATTAATTAAAACGTGACGGTTTTCTAAGTTGTAACCTGTCTCCTATATCTTATGCCTCCGCGGGAATCAAAATGTGCTGTGTGGTAATCAATGTAAAACAATTTTAGTGTGAGCATTTCTTGGACAATTTTACATTAAAAAATGAAATAGAAAATTATAGCAAGCACACTTTCTAGTAGCAAAAGTATAACTATATTATAGCAACTATTAGGAGTCAACTATAAGCGCCATTAACTATCTAAGAAGCATATTCTTGTTTCTATGACATGTGGGCCCCAAATGTCAGAGAGATATGCTTCCAAAGTATCTAATACTACAAAAGTGGCACGAACTATATGTATCTATCATAATATCTAGCTACTGCATGTTGTCGTCGTCGCCGCCAAAGTCAATTAGGCGTGACATCCATGAACCCCCAGCGTCATCGCCGCCGTCGCTTGGAGGCCGCTCCTCCTCTTCATCATCGTCGTCGTCGGTCTCGTAGCGCGGCCACACCACCTCCTCCTCTTCGTCGTCGTCCTTGTCCTCGTTGGCCTCGTAGTCCTCGTCCCCCTCGTCGTCGTCGTCCTAATCATCCTCCGAGTACTCCTCCTTCATGGGCGGCGCAACCTTGAACGATATGGAGTACGACCCCATCTCGTTGTCCGAGTTTCCTGGAAGGACGTCCTCATAGCCGTCTCCGTCCCCGTCCGCACCCGCCGCCGCCTCCACCTCCGCTCCCACCACCACCGCCGCCTGCTCTGCGCCTGCCACTGCCGAGGACGCATCCACAGCAACATCGATCGTCGCCGCCTCCACTACTTCCGTGGCTACCTCCTCCGCCGCCTCAGCGATCACCGCCTCAGCCGCCTTCGCTCCTGCCGCTGCCACCTGGGGCCATTCCACCTCGTCGTCACTGAAGCCGGGTGGCATGGTGCGGAACGGACCAGTCACTGACGGAGGTGAATGCGGCTGCGATCGACGCTTCCGTTTCCGCGACTGAGTTCCGTCGCTGCCCTTACCCACCGCCGACATGGCCGGAATAGGGAATAGGGATGAAAATGGGGAATGGGAATGGAAATGGGGAATGGGGATGGTAAATATATGGACGCATGGATGGCGGTTCCCGGAACGAGGTTGCTTCTCGCCGGCAGTAGGCGCGAAGGCCTAGAGAGAGGCGTGTCGTCTCACATCCCGTCAGAAGGTGACAGGTGAGATAGTAGAACACGTCACCTCTTCACAAAGGAAGTGACGGGTGATAGTACAAAACGTCACCTATGGAGTTAAGTTGTGACAGGTTTTTAGTTGTAACCCGTCACCTATATTGCATTACTTCACGGAGTTTTTGTTATTACTTAATAAATAAAGCCCTCACATATTCTCACTGTCTCGCCCTCACAACCGCCGCCACCCTAACGAGAAGCAACTGCCGTCGCCGCCCTAAAGAGAAGCAACCGCCGTCGCCTTGGCAAGAAGCAACCGCTACCTATTCCCAGAGCCGCGGTTCACTTTGTGAGAAAAAGGTATGTGGATTGGGGATTGGGACAAGGGGATTAAGGGATTGAGGAAAATTAGGGTTTGGCGTATTGTTCATCCTGCAAGAATGGTTTTTTACATACAGATGTCTTCCGAGGTTCCGAGGTTAACGGAGTTTCTCCTAGGCCTGATCGATGTGGTCGATAACATGTCAAACGAAGTGAGGAAGGTTGCGGATGAGTATTACGATCCAGATTGCTGGTGCTCATCATTGGCGGCTCAGGACATGGATGTTTTGGCCGAAATGCTCGATCAACTTGCGGTGGAGGCACGCGCTCGAATGATCGAGCCAAGGCAAGAGCCAGCCCAGAACTAAGATGAAGACCACAACCCTTGGGCAGATGTCGATCCATTGGACCTTATTACTTCAGATTTAGAAGATGCCTACTTCTAACTGAGGTGCTACCTTAAAGAGAATGGCATCGACTACGACAGCGATCAATCAAGGGGGGTGTAATACTAGTGTCATGTATTGCTATTTAATTGTCGTTTACTAATTGTTGTTTCGTTCTGTTGTGGATGAACTTGGCAACTTCAGATATGTAATCAGAAACAACTAATTGTCATTTGGTTGTGGCGTGTATAACTAACAGTTGTTGTCGGAAACAATTAATTAATTATTGCTTGGATGTCAATTTTGTTCTATGACCTGAAGGACAAACTGAATGGTTTTGATCTACGATAAAAGGTGACGGACATCAAAACAACCCCGTCACCTATTATTCATGAAAGATGACGGGTTTGCATTTTGACCTGTCACCGGTTACTTTGACATATATACTTCAATATTGGCACTACCCGCGCTGTTCAGTTCGAATATCGCCCAAGTGTTCGGACAACCCAACGCGCTGCTCACTCTCACTCCTCCACGCCACCGCTGCTCACTCTCTCTCCTCCTCGCCACCGCATCGTCAGTCCTCCTCCGCGCCACCGCGATGCCAGATCTGGTCCGCGATGCTGGTCCTCCTCCTCGCCGCTGGGCCTCCTCCGTGCTAAAGCAAGGTGCCAGATCCCACCGCAAAGCTAGGCCTCGTCCTCACCGTGAGCCTCCTCCGCGCTGCCTCCAGATCCCCTCCACGACGCCAGTCCTCCTCCTCGCCGCCGGGCCTCCTCCGCCCCACCGCTGCTCACTTTATCTCCTCCTCGCCGCTGGGCCTCTTCTTCCACTGGCACCGAGCACCCTCCGTTTTAGTCATCGCCGTTGCTGCCCTTCCTGCCGTCCGCCCTCTTCATCGAAGTCTAGCAGCATAAGGTCGGCCACTCTTATTCCGCTCCTCTCATGCAAGGTCGCACACTGCGTGCAAGGTGTTCGACCGAATTCCTACCCAAAATTGTTCAAATTAAATTACACTGACTTTGTTGTTGGTTTAATTTATGTCAGATTGCTGACGTAAATTAAATATTCCTTGATTAATGTCTAACTATTTGTTCTTTACATCCCTGTCATACCTAAAGAGGTAAGGCTGACATGTTAAATTTTTTAATTAATGGATGTTGTGGAGATAGAACTCAATGAAATCTCAGATAATATCATATTAATGGTGCATGCTCTATTAATGGTTGAAAGAACTAGCAATGGCTTTCATCCTCTGTTAATGATTAAATTCTAACTATTTGTTCTGTACATCCCTGTCATACCAAGAGATCCTATTCAATTTTGTTCCTATTGTTGATGGCATATATGGTTGCAATAAATCCCTAGGCCACAGTGAGAACATGTGAAGAACTTGAGCATGCTAGGTCTTGCTGACATGTTAAATTTTTTAATTAATGGATGGTGTAGAGATAGAACTCAATGAAATCTGCTGTGTTGTACTTAATGCAGCCCATGTCGTTGTGAAATCCTTTTTTTATCATTCGGCTGTGTCTTTCAAACATGCCGACATGCCCGATGATAATACCCTAAACCATGGCTATGTGGGAGGACTTTACTTTATGTTTTTCTTCATCAGATAGTGACCTTTTTATAAGGTAGAAAATAAAATTCACCTATCCGATGAAGGGAAGATAAAGTAAAGGCAAATATCCATATGCAACCATTGGTCAATCTGAGAGCAAAACATGCATATGTTAAGATGTAAATGTGCTTGTTTATTGGAAAATCAAAGTAGCATATCTTTCACTATTTGACTAATGTGGATCTCGAATATCTTTCACCGTTTGACTAAACATGGAATGAATTAGGATTAGATTAATTGTTCATCATCTCTTGTGCTCTTTGCTAGATTGCTGAAGCAAATTTTATATTCATTGATTAAAATGTAGCTATTATCCCTTTTATCTTTATTATGTGTCACTTCTAGGTTAAGATGGCTTCTAAAAATTCTTCAAAGGGATCCTCAGACCCGTCACCTGAGGAAGAACCGCAGTCTGCAACAACAACTCCCACTGCTAATCAAGTCCACAAGCCAAGGACCCAAACAATGTGGCCAACGGACAAGATCGCCGTCACGGGACTGGACAACAATGGCGAGCTAACGGATGATAAGCCCAGGAAGAGATTCCGGAGGATGTGTGGGCTTATTGCTCGGGAGAGGGTGCCAATAACGACTGAATTCCATTCTCTCGACGATGAAGCGAAGAAAGTGTTGTTCAAGGCTCTCAATGAGTTCCTGGAGTACCCTGAAAATATGAACGACGGTCAAAAGGTTGTCGCGTTCAAGGCAGCAACGAAATCGATAGCCAAGCTGCATAGAGCATTCAAGACCAGGCTTGTTAATCGCTATGTTAAGGAAGATGAGGAACCCTTCAACAGCTACAAGCATTTGAAGAAGGAAGATTGGAAAGTATTTGTGCAGCAGAAGAGCACCAAAGAGTTCAAAAAGGAGAGCGAGTACAAGAAGCATCTTTGTGCCAAGAACAAGCACGGCCATAGGCTTCGCCCATCTGGTTACGTTGGTAAAAGGCAGAAATGGGAAAAAGAGGATGAAGCATTTGCCAAAGAAGGTGTCGACAATCCGTGGAGGCAATTCCCGGGAAAATCGCAGTCATACTTGCGTACAAGAAGGAAAATAGATGACAGCGGCGACATCACTTCCAAAAGCGCAGAAATGGTGAAGGTTGCAGAGAAAGTCTGACATGCTAGCGAAGAAGGTAGTTTCTCCGGGGTCAGGGAACATGACCATCTATCAGCAGCACTGGGAACCCCAAAGCACCTAGGTAGAGTCTGAGGTGTATCCAGTTCACAGGGCTGGATACATGGATTTGCACAAGACATTGGAATGTACAAGAAGAGGAAGCGATCTAGTAGTGCAATTGGCGTTGATGAATTGAGGAATTCATTGATGCAGGACATCACCCGAGATGTCAAACAAAATCTCACCCAGGATGTCACCCGAGATGTTATTGCCCAAGTTTGGGTCACGCTTGCATAGGGGAGAATAACACCACCTCCTGCCTTACTACAACTGGCAGATAGCACTGCAGCTGCACGGAAGAGTAGTTGCTCCTCAAAGGAAGTTGACCAGTCGTTGCTCGAGTAGCGCGTGCCAACTGAAGAGACAGATACAATTGAAAGGTCACAAGAACCCACGGCCTGTAGGCTTCTGATCAGACCAAATGGGAATGTAATGGAGGTTGCAAGGGGTCAGGTGCTTCTAGCCAATCGTGTCCTGCATTGTGTGCCGGTGTCGGATGACTGTGCCGTGGTTAGGGTGGACATGGTACATCCCAATTGCACCCATTGCAAGTTGGACCCTCCCCCCCCCCCCAACAATGATGAGACCACAACTCTTGGCGATGCACTCCTCCAAAGGATCCTATGGAAGAAGTACTGCATTGAGCTGCTCGGTGAATCTCAATGTATATCTGGGTCGCCTCCTCGCGCCTGTGATCTTGCATGAGCCTCGTCTTGCAAAGAATCTGACCCTTGACTTGCCTTCTCCTCCTCGCCTCTGCTTGGGAGAAGCATGACCACAATGCCTAGCTGAGAGAAGAACTGACCTCTCGGCCTTCTCATCCTATATACACACTTCGCAGATCATCCAAAATAGGAGCACCCTCCAGCGAAGCAGGGTCCAAAGACTGTCACAAATAAGCCGTAGGCTGAAAAAATAAGCCAGTGGAGATCTCGTTCTTAAAACAGGACAAACAGGCTACCAACAAAATACCAAAGGAGATGCAGGAGAAGGAAAAATAGGCCTCTAAGCCTCAGGAGAAGGAGAAGCAGGCCTCTCAGCCTCGGGAGAAGGAGAAGCAGGCCTCTCAGCCTCAGGAGAAGGTGATGGATGCCAAGGAAGTTGGTAAAATGTGGACAAACGGCAACAAAAGCCGTCTCTCCCTTCGAAGCCGCCACCACTGGCTTGACGGCCGGCTCACACCATCCCTCAGGAGAGGCCACGGGATGGCCTAGGTGCCCCGTAGCCTCGTTGGCGGAAGCGAGTGACCACTCCTTGGCTCCCACCTCGCTTGCCATGGCCGTCGGGCCGCCCCTCAAGCTCCTGGTCTGCAGTTAACCTCTGGAGCTCACGGAGGCTGTGTCATCTCTCTTGCTGTGATGCCGCTGCGACCCAAGTAGTCTAGCTTCTCCACCACTGATCTATCATACCCGAACCTAGCCCGTCATCCCCGATCTGCCGTCTCTGCCATGTTGTTCAGGATTGAATTTGGATGGATTTTGTAGCTACCATCGCCGATCTCTCCTCATCCTTGTTCTTGTCGAGTACGGGACCACGACAAAGTTCAGCGGGGGCCAAGAAACTGCAGCATGCATTGGAAGCAGTGCTAGAGCATTGTCAACGTGCACTTAAGCTAATGGTCCGTGATGAGCCTGCCTTGTCAAAGGAGGCGGATGAGGCCATAAATTTGTAGGAGAGGGCGACTGGAAATGGCCATGGTGCGTGCTGCATCTCATGTATGAGCGGCAGACATGGTCTACCCATCAATGGCTTGCTGATACCCTGATCCAAATCATAGCATGATCAGCTCAAGAGGAGTGTCACCTAAGCATTCTGAAGGTTGTTGGACTAAAGTTTACAAGAAAGGATGCCAAAATGTTTCACATCCTCGAGTTCTATCACAGGTGCACAATCCATCTCCCAAGGATATGTAAGCGCTTTCTCGTTTCGTCGGTAGGTGCTTCAAGTGTCTCTCAACAGACCATATGGTTGCGAACTGTGCCTTTCCTCTTCATTGTCTTCGATGTTGGGGTTTTGGTCATCTCTCTCACTGGTGCCATAAAAGGGGCCACCTTCGCATTCCCATTACTCCTTTGACATCAACGTGTACCTCGCCACCATCTCCCGCGGATGAAGCTTCGGCCCTGCCCATGAAGAAGAGTGCAACACCTATTTCCAAAAAGTCTGAAGAATCCTTCTCCATTCAACACTTGGAGGTTGCGCCTTCCGTTGAGCTAACTTCCTCACTTTTGGAGCAAGATGGCGTGCCTCTGACTTGTCAGCATTGGATGGGGTTAGGACTACCTTCCGAAGCTCCTTCCAAAATTGTTGATGATGCTTCCATAGAAACTTCTATCTCATGCAAGACAACCTCCAAGGAAGATACCTTCCCATCGGATCATCTAATACCCTTCAAGAATGCTAGCTACAAGACTACCTCATCATGTTTCAAGTTGAATCTCTCACAACGTATGTTTTGTGAGGTTGCCTCCCACATGTTGCGGTCACGCCTGACTTTCAAATTCAGAGGAAAATGCTTCGAAGGGAGAAGAAGCACTGTGGAAGTGATGAAGAATTTGGGCTTTATTGGAAAAGATGGTGAGATTGATGAGACTATGATCGAGGCCTTTGTGAAGGGCCTAAAGGGCTTGTTCTCGCCTTCTTCTCTTGAGCTTCTCTTGCACTCTGAGGGGGCCCTTTGGGCAGTTGTTGATGCTTTGACAAGGGATATAACGTAGACATCTAGTTTTCATGGTCGGTCCCTTGGTGTGTGTTGTTGGTGGCTGGTGCTGGTGTCTTTGTTGTGTTCTTTTGTTGGGACTGAGCATTATGGTCTGTCCGGTGTGGGTGTTTGTATTCTCTCTTCTTCTTGAATGAAATGGCAACGCTCCTATCCTTTGGTTCAAAAACATGTGTACATGACATCCCGTAGTGTTCATCGGTTGCTAATTACAAGTGTGGTGGTTGTTGCAAAGTTCATAGATGATGCGTATGAGCCCACTAACTACTGCTATTTAGTTACACCCTTTACAAGTTTGGTCAATGGAATGTTGGCAATCACTTTAATCGGGTTTCAAAAAACAAGCTTCTCTAGGTTATGTTTAGACTACTGCTATTTAGTTACACCCTTTACCTATACTCTAGCATTTACACCATGCTTTTGGTTGGTCAATGGGATGTTGACAATCACTTTAATCGGGTTTTGAAAAGCTAGCTTCTCTAGGTTATGTCTAGGTATGCTCTCCGGGTATTGCAGAATGGTGATTAGTTATGTATGGATATGCTTTATAGGTATGAAAAAAAATACCATTTTGGTCCTTAAACTCCAAAACCGGGTTAACTCAGTACTGAAATTATTAAAACCAAACGCAAATGGTCTCTAACCGAGTAACAGTGGATTTGACTAGTCAAATGTGGTTGACTGATGTGTTATATTTATTTTTATAATAAAAAATATTTCATGGAATCCATACAATCTGTATATATATTAGGTTCTATTTATTTTACAAGTTCATAAAAAAATCATATTTTTTACTGTGTTGTACCAAATTTTAAATTTTTCTAGCAGTCATAAAAATGGCACAAAATGCTAAGCAATCATGTGAAGTTTAGAAAAATTATTTGAAAAATTTTCTAGGAGATTATACAATCATAAGAAACTCAAATATATAGTTTAATTTGGATTTCATGAAATATTTTATTAAAAATACATATAACATTTCAATCAAACCACCTTCACTGGTCAAAACCACTTTTGACTTGGCCAAGGAACTATTCGTCTGGTTTTGATAATTCGAGCACCAAGTTAGCCCCGTTTTGGAGTTTAGGGACTAATATGGATCAAGTGCTTTAGTTCAGGGACCAAAATGGTACTTTTTCCTTTTCTTTTTATACACTGTATTATTTATCTCTGTATGTTTAAATAATTTACCAGGTTCTTTGCCTGTTGTGCACTTCAAAAGAGCTCATTGCCAGTCCTAGAACTACTTTTTGAGCCAGCAAACTTGTGGTTGTAGTCATGACCATGCCATCATTTTGTTATAGATAGAGCTCCATTTAACATAGTACTGCTACAAAAAGATCAAGGTAGTTCTGATTGTCATCTGTTAAACCATCATTAGCAAGCATTACCTTGGATGGCATTACTTTCCCTTTGGTTGTAGAGGGGTTAGGGAAGGATATGAGAAGGAGTTTTTATGGGTTTAGGGCTGCTGAGCACTATAGCACTACAGTAGTTGACAAATCACACCATGGTTGGACATAGAAAGAGAGACAATTCTAAATTTCTAATTGGAAAGTCCTTGCATATATTTGCTTGCCAACACCTTTCATATATTTGCTTGCCAAGCACCACAGGTGCTCCATTTTCTTTTGTAAATGGTTGTTCTTTTTCTGCAGAAAAAGGCAAACATGTGTGTCGACGGTTGGGATATCGACCCAAGTCAACCAAGGTTCTTCAAAGAGGAGATAGGAGACACGCCGAACAACCCGTAACAAAGAACGAGCAGGGGCGGGGGTTTTATCACAGTTCGGGCCTCTCGGGAGAAATAATAGCCCTCGTCCGGCCTTTCTTTATATCAAAGAGGATTACAAGGTGGAACTCGGCGAGATCGGCGAGTCTCGGCGAGTAGTATGAAAAATCTATCCGCTAAGGGTCCTCTAGCGCCGTAGGGCCACATTTATATAATCTGAGAACAAACCGACTTACCGAGGAATATCGGTAGGGCTAACTACGAGATAAATGAATGAACTCAATACATGCCAAATATAACCTACGGTAGATAATGTAAGCTCTAATCTTGGGGATCACGACTCCTAATTCAATCAGGAAACCACGTCAAGGGTCTTCTTGTAGCCGTCTGAGAACTCGCTCGAGTCGGACTCAAGCAGAAGTCTTGGTCATTACGCACCGCGCCGGCCCAGAAGCTGTTTGGCGAGGATGCATATGGGCGAGATGGAACCTTCGAGGATCTGGGCCTGGTAGCTGATTCGATTGGGTCGTCGGGGAGTGAACCATGGCAATGGGCGTGATTTTATCCCGACAGCTAGCCCCGAGACTCAAGTGGAAGGACTCACTAGAGTGGGGTCTTCCTCTTGAGACTCCAAGTCTCAAAAGGGAAATTTTGTCTCTGAGAGGCGTGTAACGATCGACCAAGCAGTTAAGGTTCAACCGAACAAGACATGCTCGGACCGAACAAACACCTTTCGATCCGAAGCACTCCGTTCGTCGAGCAGGGAATAACATCTATCCGAAGCGAGTACTCGGCGCCATGCGGACCTTTGGAAAAACTAGCCGTTATGCGGAACTCCAACAGTAACTTCCTATCATTGCTTGATGAAAGCAGCGACCGTTTTACCTAGCCGTTGCGGTAAAAATAGTGGATTCAGGACTAAACCGCTGCGTAGTCGCTTATTCGGGACTATAAAACACCCAAGCCGCGCATGACGACCACTCTGCTCTCACGCCTTTCCTCTCCAAGCCACGACTCCAACCTCGCCCGACATCAAAGAGCCGAACTCCACACTCCAACATTAAGTCGCCCACAGGAGCGCCATGGCCAAATTCCCGGGCGGCAGCTTGACCGAGGAGGACTGAAGGTCTGGGAGGAGGAGGGCCACGTGAACTGCCGTGGTGGAGGTTGCTGGAGAGGAGAATACTCGGAGCCGCTCGAGGAGAGTTAAATCGACTTGAGCGATTCGCCTTGTTGGGTTGAGAATCTCGAGAGCGACTTTGTCGAGCCTTCTTGAACATCGGTAGATTGGAGGTGGTGAACCTCAATCCGAACTCCATCCTCGGATGGCCGTCTTCTTTTTTGTGCGAGGGCTATCTGAGCATCGATCCACCGGTGGGCTGTTCCTCCACTATTATCTGATGTGAGGAGCGCTCCGCCGCTTCTTCGCTGGGTGCTACTACCTCAAGCTTGGGCCACCGCCGACAGCGTCGTACCCTCGCCCCATTGCTTTCGACTCGATGGGCGCGTGGTGGGTGAGGTGGTTCTCTGACAAGCGGGCGGCGACAACAAACTTCGTCTTCACGAAAAGCGTCGGCGAAGGGAACCCCAATGCCTCGGCCGGAGATGTCCGCCGAGGATTGGTACCTAACAAGGAAGATCGCCTCCCTCGTGAGTCTCGGGCTCACGGGTAGGGAGATCATACGGGACTTCACAGCGAACAAGATTTGTCCGCTGCGGAGGAGGCCCTATCCCTTCTACAAGATAGAGGGATGGGAAGACATTCCAGGGAGAGCACGGGTAAGTGCCTTTAAGACTCAACCTTTACATCGATTATTTCCTCCGAGCGAGGACTAACAAATCACTCTGCTCGAGACGGAGAAGCCAAGCAAGCGCATGGGTGACCGAAGGGTCGGCGCCATCTCAAGGCGGCGAAGAAGGACGGGAGGTCACCGGCGAGGTGGCATACACTGCCAGCATAGCGTGCTTGTCCGCACAGGCGAGGTAGATCGCTTATACCCAGTCTGTGTTGCTAGACTTGCAATGTTGTTTAAATGCTAACGTTCGCTTCTCAAAACGCGCAGGAGGACCAGCTGATTCTTGGAGGGATCGTAAAGAGCTCTCCGGTGCGAGAAGGAGAAGGCGAAGAAGGGCAAGGCTAAGATAGCCACTAAGCCCAAGGTGGCGGAGGCGACGCTGAACTCATCATGACGGCGGCCGCCAAACCGTCGAAGAGACCACTGCGGCGACGGAGCGCGCCGAATGCAGACCAAGCGGGCGCTGCTGGTCGGCCAATGAGGAAGAGACCAAGCCCTCCCTCCTCCGAAAGCAGAGCGACGAAGAGGTAAAGACCATAGCCCTCGGCTTAGGCGTTACCGCAAGCTCACCCCGGCCGCATGGATCGGTACAGCAGTCGCCGAAAGAGGAGGCTCGATGAAGAAGTAGCACGCAGGAAAAACTTCTTCTTGGCTGAGGAAGGCCTTCGGCTCACGGGAGCCGAGCTCGTCACCACGAACACCCAAAGGCCAAGGCGAGAAGCCGCCAAGGAGCCCCGAGGAAGAGGCGGAAAGTTCAGTGAAGAAGATCGGGATCAAGCCTCTCACGGCGGTATGTAGGAGTCGATCTTTAGATCTCTCACCTACCGACCGCTTTAGACTTAACGATCATCTCTTTTCATCGGTGCCCAAGGAGAGATCGCCACAGAGATGGCGTCGAGGCCTTTCGGCGGTCATTCTTGCCGAAACATCTGACGGCGATCGCGGGCGATGAGGTGGCGTGCCTCAAGGACAAAAGTGGCGGCATGGAGCTGCTCTCGTCGAACTCGGCGGCAACTCGGCGTGCTTAAAAGCGTGGGAGCGGTGGAGATGGAGAAGCGGCGACGGCGCCACGACAATGAGGTCAAACGACGGCGCCCGGCTGCCGCTGGCGGGACCAGCGGCCGGTTCGCAGTGCCGTCGCGAGGGCAGCTCACCCCGCGGCGAGGATTCTCCGAAAGGCGGTGAAACCCCACCGCCGAGGAACAAAAAGCCCCGGCAGTCGCGCAAGTCGTCCCGCCCGGTAAACTCTTGGCGCCACCGTGAGTAGCTCGACCTCGCCCAAGACGTTGGCGAAGAGAAGAGGAAGAGGAGAGGAGCGCGGAGACTAAAGCGCCGCCGCCGTCGCTCTGCTCCGAGAAGATGCGCTCGGTGGAAGAAGGAGCGGACAAGGCGGCGGCGGAACAACGCACCGTCTCATCCCAAGACTGGCGGGGCTTTGTGACCGCATGGCCTCGAGGACCGCTGCTTGCCATGGTCAAGCAACGACTTGGGAAGGTAAACATCAAGAGGCGCTTCTAACTTAGTTGGGTAGCTTTACCGCCAAAGCGGCTAACTAGTCTTCTCTCGGTCTTGAAGGACACCATGGAGGAGCTCGAGGGCAGGCGTCACCATCGAGCGGGCGCCCGTCTTGGCGTCGCTCAGGAGCACCTCCCGACGAGGGAGTCGGCGGGCCCTCTGCACCACCCCAAAGTCGAAGTTTACCAAGGCGAAGGTGAAGAGGCTTAAAGTCAATCGCCAAGAGAGGCGTTCTGCGAGTCTCTCCTAGGAGAGGCCGAGGAGCAGCGCATAAGCCATCAAAGCGAAACCTTGCGGAGGAGAGCCGCCTGAAGTGGCTCAAGAGCGGCTCGACGCGTTCCCAACGGCGGGACCAGCCATGGCGGAAGCCAAGAGACTCAAGGCCCAGCTCGCCAAGGAAGAGCGGACTTCGCGGGTCTCAAGCAAAATCTCAACCTGTGGGCTTCACAGGAGAGATCGAGGAGATCTGCGGGATGGCGGTGGGCGATCACCACAGAGAAGAAAGTCAAGGAGCTGGACGAGCAGCTCAAGGCCGAAAGCGGCAATGAGTCGGCCAGAGCGAGGCTCGACCGATCAGGCAAGGCCAAGACCGAGGAGGTCGAGGCCGTCCGGCGAAGGCTGGCGCAAGCCAAGCGAACAGGAGGAGATCAAGCGCCTCGAGTGAGGCAGGAAGAAATCAAGGTTCGAGGCGAAGTCGTGCGCCTCAAGTTAGAAGTTGAGGAGTGAAGGAGACTTGCTCCTAAGTAGCATCATGTTGTAACTTAAAGGGCCTTGTGCTGAAACTTTTGAGTAATGTAATAAAGTACTTACCTTCTTTCACGCAAAAAAGCGACAAAAAGACAAACGAGCGAAACCAAGAGAAAAGAGCAGTAGCTAGGGAGTTGAAGAAAACCGGTGGCGCTCGCCTAACTCCGGCCCGTTGTGCATCTCGCTCGGAAACACGAGTTTGCGAACCCGAGCAGTGCGCAAGAGAAAAGCGACACCCTAGCCCCGCATGCGAGCGATGCTCGAGAACCTAAGCTGCGAACTCGAGCACGTCGAGAGAACGAGCGACACCGTACCTTGCTCGATTTGTTCCATAATGCGCTCGTTAACGTAAGTTAGGCGATTCGATAGTAAGAACAAGGAAAGTGCCTGCGCGCGGGGGCTTACGAGCGATCTTTACCGAGTGGTCGTGCCAAGCGATAAGTGCCTCTGCGCGGAGGGCTTACGAGAGCGAACTTAGCCACAAGGTGGAAAGGCCGTGTTACGCAACCACGAGTTTAGGAATTTGTCGAAACTTCGTCTGGTAGGGAAAGATCCAAAAGCAGAGAGCCAAGAGTTAAATGGTAGGGCGACCATCAAGTGTTACGGAAGAAAGTAGTGCGAGAAGACAAGTAGTGAAAAGGGCACAGAGGTCGCGAGGATTCACCGAGAATTGGATTGAACTTTACATAGTGCGAGGGACTTGGACGAACTAAGGCGCGAGGTTTAACAAAAGGCACAGGGCTAAGAAAATAAACGGAGACCTACATAAAGAACTTCTGAAGTGGTCGATGTTCCAAGTCTTTGGTCAACTCTCTTAGTCCTCCATAGCAGCGTAAGCGGCCCGGCGAAGGCGGAAGAAGCGGCCGTGAATGGCCCTCCCGGCGTGGAGTTAACTTGTTGGCATTGGACAAGTTCGGACACGCGGCGAGCGAGGTCGCCCGCCTTCAAAGCCCTTGGTCGGCCGACTTGGCGGCGTCTTGCGCGAAGATCTTCTTTGGTAGCGTGCCATTCGACTTAATGCCCGTTCGCGTGTGCCTTTGAGGAGATCGAGATCGAGGAGGCGCTCTTGCTCGTCGTCTACTAAGTTGACCGAGCTCGTGCGAGGCGAACCGAGTACTATTTCGGCGGGCAGAATAGCCTCTGCACCGTAGACCAATTGGAAAGGAGTTTCTCCGGTTCTACGGTGGCCGTAGTCGAATATCCGGAGGACGGAAGGAACCGTCGACCTGGCTTTGTTGTGCTAGCGAGAGCGGCGAACACCGCCGTTTGATACCTGGACAATCTGTCCGTTAGCTCGCTTCGATTGCTCCATTGCTCGTGGATGTGCCCGCAGGCGAACAGAACCTTGGTGCCCGGTATTCGCGATATTCTCGAATAGCTCGCCGGAACTGGAATGCAGTTATCCGTGATCGACTTATGGGGAATCCCAAAGCGCGTGACCACATTGCTTTTGAAGAAGCGCCTGACCGTTTTAGGCGTGAAGAGGCGACACCGGCTCGCCTCAATCCACTTTGTAAAAGTGTCTATGGCGACGAGCGGTGTGTATAGCCCTTGTACCCTTAGAGAATGGGCGAAGCGGATCTAGACTCCATGTGGAAAAAGGCCAAGATGGGGGATTGTTTAGAGCTCTTAGGCGGGCTTGTGTGCCTTCAGGCGTGAAATTGGCAAGCCTTGCACTTAGTCACGATGTCCGGGCATCTTATAATGATGGGCCAATAATAGCCCATGCGAAGCGCTTTGTCGACGACGAGTTACGAAGGGCGTGGTTGCCCGAGCACCCTCGTGTATGTCCCTAAGAAGGAACACACCCTCTGTTGCGAGATGCACTTGGAGAGAATTCCCGAGCACCTTGGCGGTAAGGATGCCATCCACAAGCTTGTATGGAGCAAAGCCGCCTTATGGCGGGAACGCTTCGGCCGTCGTCAGGCGAGGTCCCATCGCAAGGTCCGGACAAATGGCGTTGTCGATCCATGACACTGCTCGATAACGGAGACGGCACCACTCTCTGTTGCCTCGTCCGGAGGCGTGATTGAGGGCTTGTGAAGGTGCTCGGCGAGCACCCTGCCGAAGCGATTCTCGTGAGGATCCATATTTGGATAGGTGGTCGGCGAAGTTGTCCTTCACAGGCACGAAGAGCACCGAAAAATCGAAAATGCCGCTCCAACTTTCTCACTTCAACCGGTATCGCGCCATTGAGTCATCGCAAAGCGATACTTCTTGTTAATCGATTGATGACTAGTTGTGAATCTCCTTCACAGTTAGCCGTTGGACACCAAGCGACTTGCGCTCTTAGTCCCCCGAGAGGTCTCGTACTCTGCGGCGTTGTTAGTCGCCGCAAAGTGTAGTTGAATAGAATTTGGAGTTGCTCTCCTTGAGGAGATGAGAACAAAACCAGCCCGAGTTTCGGTCTGTGAGCCATCGAAAAACATGGTCCAAGAAGGTTCATCGGGTTGCTCGGGAGCTTCACGGGATTTGGGCGGCAAGTCCATTCGGCGACAAAGTCGGCTAGGACACGTGACTTAATAGCGATTCGGGCGACAAATAGCGAGATCAAACTACGCTAGTTCCATTGCCCACTTAGCTATCGTCCGCAAGATTCCTTGTTGATGGGATTTCTCCCGGAGGAGCGTGGTCGGGACCGAGATTTGATCTTTGGAAGTAGTGGCGAAGCTTCACGGAGGACTTGGGCAAGGCGTGGAGTAACCACGGACCTCGAGTAACTCCTTTGATCCGTGAAGTACCTCGCTCACGTAATAGATTGGTAGTTGTATGCCTTCCTTTCGACCGTCAAGACCGCGACTCACCGCTTGTGGCGTGCAACCTAGATACAACAGAGCATTACGCCATGCAGCGGGGTAGTCAGACGGGAGGATTGGACAGTACCGCCAGATCTTGGAATGATCGTCGGCTTCTTCATCCACTCGAAACCATTGTATTTGCGCGGGGCCTTAAGAAGGGCAGCCGCGTTAGCCTTGACGGAAATAAACACCTTGAGCGATCCATCCATGATGAGGCTCTGTACTTTCTTTACGGTAGTTGGAGCTGCATATTTTCAATGGCCTCGATTTTTTTGAGTTGGCGAAATACCTTAACCAATAACATAACCGAGCAACATTCGGATCGAACACCAAAGGTACACTTCTCTGGATTTAATTTTATTCGATGCTGGTGAGATTACGAAAGGTCTCTGCGGGTCTTTTACATGATCTGGAGCATATTTGCTCTTTACAACTATGTCATTGACATAGACCTCGTGTTTTTTCCGCTACTGCTCGGGAAGGTTTTTTCCATTAAGCGCTAGAGCGTAACTTTTGACATTCTTGTGAGACCGAAAGACATGGTCATTATAGCGAGAAAGTGCGAAGGGGTGATGAAGCGATCTTCTCTTCATCCTCGAGGAGATGCTTATTTGGTGATACCCGAGTAAGCATCCAAAAACTTCGAGGCTGGGCATCATGATCGCATCGACCATTTGGTCAATCTGAGGCGGGAAGTTGTCCTTAGGAAGCGGCGTTCAGATCGTGTGATCGACACATATCCTCCACTTGCCGCCTTTCTTCTTTACAATGGCGGGGTTGGCTAACCACTCGGTGTGATCAATCTCGCGGATGAACCCGCGTGAGTAGTTTGCCAAAGTCGATCTTTAATGATCCTGTTTGAATTGAGCGGCGAAGTTTACAGCGTCGGGCTTTTGTCGGCGGACGCCCGATTTGTGCTCGATGACCTCCTTGGGACTCGGGCATGTCGGATGGCTCGAGCAAACACATCTGCATTAACTTCGGAGGAAGGCAATGAGCTCGCTTTCCTATTTGGGGTCAAATTGGCCCCAAGTGAACTATCTTGGAAGTATCATCAAGGGAATGAGAACTTCCTTGGTTTCTCCCCTGGTGAAGGGAGACCCTAGGCGTCTGAGACTTAGTCTGCGGAACTTGAGACATGGTGGCGGAAGCCGGTCGACGAGTATGTAGGGGCGCTCATCGCAATCGAGGCGACTTTGTAGTTGCCCTTGGCCGTGATCACACCGTTAGGACCGGTATCTTCACACAATGGTAAGCGTGGTGGGACACGGCCATAAACTTAGAGAGATGGCTCGCCTAAGATCGCGTTATGCAGCGGATGGGAAGTCGACCACATCGAAAGTGATCAACTCTGTCCGGAAGTTGCTCGAGTTGCGAAGGTAACCGGCGGGACAACTCGCCCTAACGGCTTGCGGCTTCTCCGGAACAATCCGTAGAAGGGCATTGCGACTTCCTTGAGCTTGGAACGAGGAATCTGCATCTCGTCCAAGACCTTAGCAGAAAGTAAGTCTAAAGAGCTCCCGCCGTCTACTAAGACACGGCCAACTCTTGCGTTGCTGATGGTCGGGGTGACCACCAGTGGGAGCCGCTGAGGCTTGGTCATCCCAGTGGGGCAATCCTCCTGAGAGAAGGAGATGGGGACCTCGGTCCACTTCATCGACTTCGGTGAGGTTTTGCCTTTTCAGCGTTATGGACCTCCGGCGGCTTCCTTGAAATTGCGTCGAGAGGTGTAAGCGAGGAGCCGCCGAAGATGACGGCGATATGGTTCACGGGTTCTTGATACTCATCATCATCTTTCCGATCACCATCGTCGGTTTGGCGCTTGGCCTTACCGGCATCACCTTGTTCGGGCAGGGTGGGCATTGGGCCCTTGCCGTTGTAGAAATTTAGAAGCTTTGCGGCCCAAGTTACGCAATGGCGTATGTCATGTCCGTAGTCTTTGGTGGAACTTACAAAATCGGTCGCTTGGACCTTTCTTGCCTTGTCCGCCTCCTGGCGGAGCTTTTTGCCCTTGTAGTTATTGTTGGGCTTCTTCGCCCATCCTTGGGAGGAGGTCGCGATCCATACGCTGACGGTATTGTTTGCATCACCTTTATTCTTCTTCTCCAGGACTTCTTGTCACCGGGGTTCTTCTTCTCTTCTTCTTCTCATCCACACCGGTGGTCAAGGCGGCTCGCCCTTGTCGAACGCCTTTTTGTCTTGAGCACGCGCTCTGCCGCGTTGGCATATGATCACCGCCTTGAATAGGTCGTTGGCGATACAGTCTCATTGATCTCGAGATCTGGGTGAGCCGCTTCGTCGCGGACTTCGTTTTTAAAGCGCGGACAATAGATTCATCCGAGATGTTAGGGATCGTGTTGCGGATCTTAATGAAACGCTTCACGGTTGCGGAGGTCTCCCGTTCATCTGGATCATCTGGTGCAGATCATCCTCCTTGCCCGACGCACGTAATGACTCTGGAAATTAGCGATCGAGCGTCACAAAGTCTGGTTCCATGGTGATGGAACCCTCTTCTTGATTGAACGACCACATCCGGCGGCGCCCTCAAGGACGATCGGAGGTAGTTAGCCATAACAAGCTCGTCACCCGGTACCGCCATGATGGCCGAGCGTAGATGGAATGGAATTCCTCTAGGTTACGAGTCCCATTGTACCTCTCCATATGGCCGGGCTTGAATTTTGAGGGCCATCGGACAGACCAAGCTTCGTCGAGAAAGCCCTGCAGCCCAAAGCATCTGACCGCCACCTTCCCGCGAGAACCTAGTCTTGAGAAGGCGTTGGTCTGTTGCGCGAAGAACTCTGCTGAGCAGGATGATTCGGCTGGAGAAACTCTCTCGGGATAATCCACCACGCTCCTTCCTCGTGGCGCGACGATGCGTTCCTCACGAGGGGATCGTCCGTGGTCATCGCGTGCGCGCTTGCCCCTGTGGTCGCGATGACTACGAGGACTCGGCGAGCAACGGTGACCACGGGTAGCCTGCTCATGGACAGTGATCCTTGGATGGTGGCGAGGGTCACGCGATCGATCGGTCTGTCCGAACCATTCCGGCGGTTTGGTGCTTGTTGCTGGAGGAGTTGTTGACTTCTCCTAGAGACTTTAGGCCTTGACGGTCGCTCTAGGTTAGACGCATAACGACATCGCCCATCTGGCGAGTCGGCTGGTTGGTAGATCTAATCACGAAGCCATGGCGCGAGTCGTTCCGACTACTGCTCTGGGGTTCTGGGACCCCGAGGCATCCGCGTTACGCCCGGCCGAGTCGATTCTGCTGGGAACTAATCCGGACGGGAGAAACTTGCGGGAGACTTGGCGTGGCACGCGTGGTGGAGTCGCGACGCGATCGCTTGCACCGATCGCGGAACCGTGCCGCAGTCGATTGATGGAATCGTCGAGGTTGCGACGAATGACTTCTTGCTCGCATAGCGGCCGGTATGACCTCGTCTTGATCTTAGAGCAAAGTTAATCTGCCCGACCTCGCCCGGCCGCCACGGCCGTCGCGGGATCCTCGGAGGTTCCCACATCGGCCATGTTGATCTGCGGGGCCATGCGAAGGTATGCTAGGCGGTGTCATCATTGTGTCTCCACGGTAGAGTCTACCGACATAGCCTTGGAATCCGATAGATCTAAACCATCGTAGAGATCGCCGGTTCCGTAGTCATCGTCGATGGCGGAGTGCGATCTGAGGCTATCTCGCCATATAGGCGAGACTTACGCCTCGGATCTGAAAGTGTTGAGATCGAGCAGATCGTCTGAATCGGCGAGGATGAGATATCTGTCGCCGAGTTGTAACCCTCGGGAAGCATCTAGATATCGACGGAGTTCGACATATTCGATCTGTGTATCCCCACTGACGGCGCAAATTGTCGGCGGTTGAGATATCGACCCAAATCAACCAAGGTTCTTCAAAGAGGAGATAGGAGACCGCCGAACAACCACGAGCAAACAGCGAGCAGAGGCGGGGTTTTATCTGGTTCAGCCTCTCGGGAGATAATAGCCCTCGTCCGGCCTTTCTTTATATCAAAGAGGATTACAAGGTGGAACTCGGCGAGATCAGCGAGTCTCGGCGAGTAGTATCTGAAAATCTATCGCTAAGGGTCCCTCTAAGCGCCGTAGGGGCCTGTTTATATAATCTGGAACAAACCGACCTACCGAGGAATATCGGGCGGGCTAACTACGAGATAAATGTGAACTCATTACATACCAAATATAACCTACGGTAGATAAGGTAAGCTCTAATCTTAGGGATCACGACTCCTAATTCAATCAGGAAACCACGTCCAAGGTCTTCTCGTGGCCGTGCGAACTACGTCGAGTCGGACTCAAGCAGAAGTCTTGGCCATTCGCACCGTCCCACCAGAAGCTGTTGGCAGGATGCATATGGGTCAGATGGAACCTTCCAGGGAGCTGGGCCCTGGTAGACTGTTCGATTGGGCCGTCAGGGAGTGGACCATGGCAATGGGCCGTGATTTTATCCCCGACAATGTGCATATGTTTCCCAATAACTTTCAGTATACTTTTTTTGGCAGGTTTTTCAACAACGCATTCTACGCTAGAGTAGGAGGAATCACCACAATATAATTTGTAATATGCTACAGCCATTGTCTCTTTGATTATTAATGATAGCAGTAGTTATAAAAATTCCTCTTCCAAACTACTGCCCATGCGCCCGTGACGGGCGCATAAATATTTCCTTCGTATACACGAAACATACATGCTTCTGCTATTCCACAAGTAATATACATTACTTTTATGTTCTTCCCTACACCAAACCAGGCACAGCGCGCGGCTGACGCACTGACCGTTGCTAGTATCGTAGTATGTTTGGCACCGGAGCAGGGAGGGAAGTAGACTCAAATGCTCGACTAGTTCTTGCGCGCTAGGAATCTTTCGATTGTTTGAACCAGGTTTGAGGCTTTGAGCTATGGAATCTGGCATGGCATCCCATTCCTATATATTCCAAACAACTCAATGTTTTCCATTTTTCTATGGGGATTGTATCCGCAAAAAAATCGTGAAACGCATCATTTGTCTTAATTATACATCAGGATCGAACTTTATCATATGCAATTTTAATGTTCCATATAGGACAAATTGTACAAACGAAAGCCCAATTATTAGATACTACTATTTACTATTACAATAAAAATATTTAAATATTTGATGTTTTTGACTTTGCACAATGTACAAGATGCAACTTTGACTACTATTTACTATTAGAATTTAAATTAAAAAATTATTAAAATTATACTATTATTCAAATTCTTTTTTAGACGAATCTATACATATAATTTTATATGTAAAAAAATTACTTAAAAAATATTCTGATACAAGTTTCAAGATTTTGATTGGCAGACATCTCAAACATCAATCACTTGTGACCGAGGGGAGTAAAAATATACAAAGTGTTCCTAAAGACACTACTGCAGATAAGAGATGTACAAGCGGTTCGTAAGGGCTTGTACAAGCGGTTTTTGAACCGCTTGTACGAAACCGCGTGTGATACCTGGCTGGTATCACACGCGGTTCCCTAAACCGCTTGTACAAGCCTAATGAACCGGCTGCGTAGCTCTTCGGACGACAGCAGGACCCGCCACGTCGGATCTCTCTGCGAACGGTTCGAAATTGGAACCGCTTGCAGAGATTCAGCTTGCAGAGAAGAATCTCTGCAAGCGGTTCCAATTTCGAACCGCTTGCAGAGATTCATTTTCGGACCGCTTGCAGAGATATTTTGGCCTCAAGCGGTTGGAATTACCAACCGCTTGTGGAGATGCTGAAGGCCAGTACTGTCCATTTTAGAATGGTTTTAGGATGTTTTTTGATATCATTTTAAATAATAAAACTAAATACTAGTATAGACTTTTTGTCGCAATTTAATATATATTGCACATGCGTACACATATTGACATGATCACAAGCTGAATAAACATTCATAAGTATATTGACATTAATTGTCAAAAATCCACAAGTATGTTACATAAGCCACATGAAATAACGAGTGCACGCAGGCGACGTTTACAAGTATGAATGATTGAAAATATGTTTATCAAGTTTATTTCTTCACAGCGTCACTCTTCTCAGCCTTGCTCGACGTGGACATCGATATCGCCGCCAATTCGGCGGTGTTAAAGGAAGGAGGATCGTTAACACTCATGTGAAACGCACCTTTAGGGTTTACGATTTCGTCAACAATGAAACCGATGAGTTGTTCTTGAAGCGCGCGCACCCGGTGAGGCGGAAGCACTGCAACGTGGCTATCGGTGTTGGGCTAGCAATTAATAAAGCCAGAAGTAAATAATTAAATATCTGAACATATATGCTTGTAATTAAAGCATATGTTATTCTAGCTAACTGGTTGAGTAGCACACACAAACCTCTTCGAAATATTCAGGTGCAACGGCCGTGGAGCAAATTTTGCATGTAGTGGAACACATAGTAGCCATACAAGTTGTTTCCAGCGGTTTGGCGTTTAACCTTCATTGGGCAAAGGATTTCATAAGAATAAACAAATTAAATATTCAGACAAATTGATAAGACGCACATATATTAATATGTAGTCTTTGTAGTACGGTACCCTATCGCTTAGCAGGACATCGAATTTTTTCTTGAATTTTCCCTTGTGCTTCTTCTGGAACTTCGTGTACACAATGTTTATGATGTCAATGATCCATTGGTATCCTGTCTGAGGCTTCCTTCTTGAGTCTTGTACTATTTCATGCCATTGTCAAGCTCGATGATGAGAAGGATCTAGTGAAATCTATTGACATATTACAACATATATGTAAATAGCTGGTCATATGTACATATCATTGTCTTAAGAAGTATATAGAGGAAGAAAAGGTTTGTGAGAACACGTACTCGTAGTTGAAGGGCAGGAATATGCACTGCTTGTAGTGTTGTGCCAGTATTGCATCCAGAATGTATTGCTCGACACTCTTTCTTTGAGCACCGTATGAATAGACTTTCTCGTTGACAACCGCTGGATCGATGAAGCCGTGTCTATGCGACCTACCGTCTTTAGCAAGCCGTTGCATCTCCAATCTACGTGAGGGATATATATATATAACTTAGTTAGTTGGAGTCCAAATTTATGGTACGAGAGGAAATAACGGTGTAAACTTAGGAGTTCGAGACACTTACAGGCACTAGCAGCTCATGAAAGACACGTTGATGGCGTCTCCTTGGTATATATGGTACAAGTCTTCGAATTCCAGCCATATTTCTATGTTGTCCCCGCAGTGGAAGTGCTCGTCTTTTATAATTAAGGGAAACATAGTTGTTCCTTTCATGGCATGTTTCATGTACCATATATGCATGTGTCGCATCTTGGTAGGCAGAGCATCTATCTCACTTGGGTCAACAAGCGGTTGGCCCAGCTGATACTTCCATCTGACTGGTGCCATTGGAAGATCATCCGTCATTCCGAGAGCTGCTTCTGGGGTGTCGAGCCTTGCCTCCTTCATGAATTCCTGCAGCCTCTCTTGATCGACAATACTCTCCCCATCTTCTGCTTTGTTCTTGTTTTTCTTGGCCGTCCTCCTACTGATCTTAGCATTTGTCTTGCTCTTCATTATTGACCTTTCGTAGTTGGTCAGCACTGGTGGTGGCGCCGTACCGTCTTGAATTAACTGTCGGATATATTTTGGATCGATTTCAGCTTCGGCTCTGCTTTCTTTGGCGCGAGCTGCCTAGCCACATCCGCCTTTACTGTTGCCTCCAGCTCCTTAGGAGTCATGTCATATGCACTCTTTACCGGTTCCTTTCCCTTTCTCTGTCGGCTGGATGCCACCGTCATGGGAGGAGGTGCCGGCGCCGGATCTTGACTTCGGACAGCGAGCTTCTTTCTCGGGGGAGATGCTGGAGGTGTGGTTGTCCTTGGGGGGTTCTTCTTGCTTTGTGGCGGTGGCGGCGGAGACCGGCTTTTCTGTGGAGCTGTAGGTGGGGGTGTGGCTTGTACCCCCGGGGATGCATTCCGAGAAGGCGACGCTAGAGCAGGCGTGGGTTCTCGTTGTGGAGGAGACAAGCTTGGCCCTGCAGCATGCTCCAACTGCGGGGCCTCTCTTACCGGTGATGTTGCCTCCACGCCATCTGGAAATATGATGTACTTTTTCCTCCAGAGAATGAATGTGCCGTGGAGGGCCTGTCCAAGGCTGGTCACGTCATCGCCCGCAGGAATATCTAGCATGAGATCTCCGAAGCCGTCGACCACCTCGTCCACCGTGACCTTGGAGTAACCCGGGGGTATCTCACTACAATGAAACCTCTGGCCCGCCTCTACCGGATACGCCATGCCGTAAGCCACCTTAAAGGAGAGATTACGCATGTCGACTTGTAGCTCGCAGGGGCGACGAACCTTGATGCTGTCCACTGGATGACGGGCAAGTAGGTCATCTTCGGGGGCTACGGCCGACGCACAGCTGCTCCGCCACGTGGACGCACTGATCACGGAGTCCGGCTGCCCCTGAACATTGACCGGAACTATTGCTCCCCCCTAAAGCGCCTGGCTCACTGCTTCGGCAATTCTCCGCGTAACCATCTGATCGACGTTTTCTTGGTGGGTTTTGAGCTGTGCCTCCAATCGAGCCACTCTGGAAGCTTCTCTTCTCTTGCTTCTCTCCCGGTTCCTATAAGTATGTGCATCGCTCGCAAAGCCGTTCCTCCACGGCTTCTTCCCAAAACCTCTTGCCTGTCCCGGGTGCTCAGGGTTCTGGAGGGCATATGTTAGCAGGTCATTCTCCCTGTCCGTCACCAAGGAGCCCGACCGAATATTTTCGAGGCCTTCGTCAATCCTCTCACGAACTTCGTGCAACTCTGATTCCACCACCACGCTACCGTCGTCCTTAATTTGGCCCCCGTGAGCCATGATGTAATTGCGCATGCGGTCATCCCATCCTTCGCATTCGGGCACAATATTATTGGCTTTGAGCTCCTCTTCTCGCTTGTCCCATTTTGGTGCAGCCCCGACGTAGCCAGCGCTCCCGAGATGGTGGTGGTATTTCTTCTTCAGCGCGTTCTCCCTATTCTTCTGCCTTGCGGCTTTGCCTTCAGAACTGAGCTTGAACTTCTCAAATTCTTCCTAATGATCCGCCAGCTTAGTAAACTGATTGAAGTCTGGCTTTTTTCCCTTGTCGATGTAATCGCGAGTGAGCTTCGACTTCCACTGCTGAAATGAAGTTGCCATCTTCTTCGAAGCCCATGCCTTCACCTTCACTTCGAGCCCATCTGGAAATCTAAAATTTGCCTTGATATCCTTCCATATGAGTTCCTTGGTAGCTGCAAGAACTTTGGGCCATGTCTTGATGCTGATTGGCACGTGATCCCTAACGTAGTAGCCGATTGCGTTGTTGAACAGTGCAAGTGCCGAGACCGGGGCTACCAGACCACCGTCGTTGCCGACTTCGGTGATGATATGTTTGGTCTTCAGCTTCTTGTTAGGTCCTCGATGACTAGACTTTGATATGGTCGATGTTCCGGGCTTGATACAAAAACATATATGATATGAATGAGTAAGCTTGTTTTGTGTGAATGAACTTATATTAATGAACATGCCTACATGATATATACCTCGGAGTCGTCGACAGTATTCTCATTGTCCTCGCCGGTAGCAAGGTTAGCAGCCTCATCGATAACCTGACCGGCTGGAGCGTTACTGGTCGCATCAACAGCCTGACCAGATGGAGAGTTACCAGTCGCATCGACAACCTGACCGGCTAGAGCGTTACCGGTCGCATCGACAGCCTGACCGGATGAAGCGTTACCAGTCGCATCGACAACCTGACCGGCTGGAGCGTTACCGGTCGCATCGACAGCCGGACCGGCTGGGGCAATAATATGTACTGGGGAAATGTTACCCGGCTCGGTGACGTTATCGGTACTTATGAGGGTAGACAACGCGATGGTCTCAAACATTAAGTTCTCCGCCTCATCGAACTCCGGGTCACCACGTCTTGGTGTCGCCATCTAAACTTGTGAATGCACATGAAATAACGCATCAAATTATGATCGAACATCTATATATGTGTGTGTGTATATATATATGCACACATGTATACAACACATGAAATAATTAGCCATCCATCTATTAACCAGAGCTTAAAATCAAGATAAGGTAACATGGATTGCTCTCATATTGTACTAACGGGTTGGTAACATTTAAAGAGTTCAACAACACTGCCTTCAGAACTGAATATAACTTTGCAACTCAATATACCAGGATAAAAGAGCAACAGAGATCGATCAGCACAACAAGGATCCAAAGGCAGAGCTTACAACAATGTCAACCGCTACACGTGGTCGACCCTCTCTCCAAAAAGCAACCGTGTAGCGCATGACATTGTTAGTTTCGGCAATATCCTTGTCTCGGCGTCAGTGGTTGAGATCATATTTGGTGACCTCACACCTCTCTCTCTTATATGATTCCTTTGGTGGCCTCCCAAAATTCTATTAGATTGCTTCAAAATGGAATGAAATGACAAAACTATATGGAATTATTTATAAGCATTTGCTCTCAGATTGCTTCACAATGGAATCAAATGACAAAACTATATGGAATTATTTATATAAATTTGCTCGCAAATTGGAATGAAATGGGAAAACTATATGGCATTATTTATATACATTTGCTCTCAGATTGTTTCACAATGGAATCAAATGACAAAACTCAATGGGTTGCTAAAGTTAATTAGCCATCCAGCACAGAGTTAATTAGCCATCCAGCATAGAGCATCAGATTAATTAGAGAGCAAGTATCATCGAGCAAGAAGGCTAGAATCTGAGAGCAGAGCAATCATCACAGAGCATCAGATCCGAGAGTAGCAAAGAGCAGCAAGCATCATCACAGAGCACCATCGGGCAATCATCATTGAGCAAGAGCAGATCAGAGCCGGCATCATAGAGCAGATCAGAGCAGAGCAGGCATCACAGAGCATAGCCGGCATCACAGAGCAGCATCACAGAGCCTCACAGAGCATGCATCGAGCATATGGTGGGCATTGCAGAGCAGGAGGAGGAAAGAAAGATTGCAGAGCGGCAAACCAGGCCCTTCGGCTTCGTCTTGGTGTCGACAACGCCGCGCGTGTAGTAGAAGGCGAGGAGGTCTCCGGGACCACGCGTGTAGTCGGCAGCGATGTCGTCGACGACTGAAAGGACCTAAGACCGAGAGGGGGGCTGAATCGGTCCCTAATTCAATTTTTAATCGCTCACGGGTTGTTAAGTTCTTAACAATTTAGGGAACCAATTACCGATGAGCCTATACGATTCTAGGAAGCGGAAGCTAAGAGTACAGTTGTATTGAACTCACGGTAGGCTAGCTAGCAAATAGGCGGCTCGATGGCTCGCACAGGCAGTCAATGCACAAGCGGAAAGGTAAAGGGAGACAGGAGCAAACCGATTTGTTTCCCGAAATTCGGCACAAGCACCTACGTCTCCGTTGAGCAAACCTTCCAAGGAAGACCGGGACTCTCTCGTCCCTCGTGCTCGATCCACTCGGTAGCTCTTCACCACGGATGGAGGGTGAGCCAAAACCCCACACGTTCGCGAGTTCTTCCACACATGCGGAAGCTCCTCGCAACCCTTCTATCACAACGACGGCGGCTCCAACGGCTTCGAGACGTCACACCGTAGACCGGACGGTGCCCCACTCCCGAGATTGTGACTCCGAAGGCGACGACGAAGCACCCCCACGTATGGAGATGACCCCCGACACACGAAGGGTTTCCGGCACCGCACCACGCTCGGCGGCGGAGAGGTAGTAGACGAAGTAGTGGTAGTAGTCGTTCACGCACAGTTTGGTGAAGACCCCGGCAGTAAGAAATCCCCGAGCACGAGTCCGGAATCCCACCAAGACCCAAACTTTCTTCTCCCACAGGAACTCCCAAAGAATCCTCAAGAACGAGCCAAGAACGCCATGGGAACACACCAAATCGAACCTTGAATCAATGGAGGAGGAGGGGATGCAGCTGCTCTTCTTCTTCCTCCTCTTCTCCCACTCCTTCCCGAGCTCAATCCGTCATGGACATGGGCATGGAGGCTCCAAGGTGGAAGAGCTCCATGGGAGAGACCCTTTGGTGAAGTATGGTGGTTAGGGTGGCTGAAAATGAAGTTCTCTCTCTGTTTCTCCCGTGGCTTGGCCCTCTATTTATAGACCCCGGAGCGAAACCCTAAAGCCCTAGAGAGATGGACGGTCGAGATTCAATCTGGGAGTTTTTCAGTACCCGTCGGACGCCGTCCGGAGAACGAATCTGGCTAATTTTCCACTTCATCGGACGCTGTCCGACGCGCGTCGGACGCCGTCCGACCACGTTAAAATTCCTAGGGTTTGCTCCTTTGGACGCCGTCTGGCCCGCCCGGGACGCCGTCCGGCAGTAGGATTGGGTCGACAGTTCGACTCTTCGGACGCCGTCCGGTGGCCGTCGGACGCCGTCCGACGGTAGTTTTTGAATTACATCGGACGCTGTCCGACGGTCTCCGGACTCCGTCCGGCAATAAAGAATGGAGTTGGGACTTAGTCGGATTTTCAATCGTTTGGTTCTTCGGACGCCGTCCGGTGGTCATTGACGCTTGATCGACGGCCATTTTTGAACTTCGCTTGACGCATCAAACAATCTTTGACGCCGCCCAAGACCGAGGTTGCAATTGGGGACTTAGCCAAATTTTGGCTTGGGCTCATCGGACGCCGTCCGACGGTGGTCGAACGCCGTCCGATGGGGCTGAAGTTTTTGCCCTACTTGGATTTTGGCTCTACCGACTTCGCCTGACGTCACACCTAGGGTTGTGGGCCTACCTTGTCGACTTGCGGACTCGGCGGGAGGTTTAGATCACTTAGGCGGGAAGTTTCGCGCCTAAAACAAAATATCTGGCTTGGATTGCTTAGAGGCTACGAAACCCCGACAGCTGTCGCTCCCCCGAACTCTCTCGAACCTAGACAGGTGGCCTAACTCCGAAACCCTCTCGAACACACCCGAGAATGGATAAGATTGAGATGAACAGCGGACTGTGCTCAGTGGGACCCTGCCGCGAGAGACTAGATGATCTGCAGGCCTATATTGCTACACTCACACAAAGAAATAGAAGAACTATAAAATAAGTGTCCTTAATCTTGTGAGGTAGTCGACGTGCTAGTCTCGGTCATCAATTACCAAAACCAAATGGGCAAAGGGAGCTCAGACCTACAACACCGTCTATGGCTCCTAGCGGTGGGACGGCGCAGTATCGTGGTCCTGATGCCGCTGTTCGTGTTGGAGGACGGCGGCGAGGAGGTGATCTTCGGCGGCGCGACGACGACGGGCGGCCTCCCGTTGTTGGAGGACGTACGGTGGCGGAGGAGGCGCGCGCGACACTTAGAAAAATTTGGGATGAAAATGGGGGTGGAGGTGGCAGGATTTTATACGAAATGCCTCTGCAAGCGGTTGGTAATTGCAACCGCTTGCGGAAGTCCACTTCTGCAAGCGATTCTAAGTACCAACCGCTTGCAGAGGACTTTGGCCTCGGTGGCAGAAGGCGGTTGGTGACTTCCGCAAGCGGTTCTAACTACCAACCGCTTGCAGAGTCCTTTGGCTCAGAACTGGACTTCTTCTCTTTTCTAAATTTGTTTTATCTATTTCTTCTCTTTTCTTAATTTGTTTTATCTATTTCTTCTCTTTTCTAAATTTGTTTATCTCTTTCTTCTCTTTTCTAAATTTGTTTATCTCTTTCTTTTCTTTTCTAAATTTGTTTTATCTATTTCTTCTCTTTTCTAAATTTGTTTATTTCTTTCTTTTCTCTAATAAATTTGTTTTATCTATTTCTTTTCTCTTCATAAATAACACAACTGCAAATGACATAAAAGAAATAACGCAAGTCCAACCTGCAAATGACATACAAAAATTGTACACGTTAAGTAGGTGCAATATTAGCCTTTATAACCATTCCTTCGTTATGATCACGACGTATGTAAGGATCATCAACGTCTCTGTCATTCAGGACGGTTATGTTGACATCAACCGCAAAAGGAGGGAGCTCGTCGAACTGTCCATACTCTTCCTCGTCGGTGATGTCCTCAACTCCGACAATCCTTCGTTTGCCGTGGAGGACCACGTGTCGCTTTGGTTTGACCTTCTGCTTGTCCTTTAGCTTTTCCTTCTTCTTGTCCTTTTCCTTCTTTGGTTTGCTTGAGTTCATGTCCATCACGTAGAATACCTGGTGCATAGTTTGAGCTAGAACAAACGGTTCGCGCCTATAGCCGATTTGTTTGAGATCCACCGTTGTCATGCCGTATTTGTCGACCTTCACGCCGCTTGGAGTCAGCTTCACCCATTGGCACTTAAATAGTGGGACCTTCAACAATGGTCCATAGTCGAGCTCCCATATTTCTTCTATGAAACCATAATATGTGTCCACCCTGTCGTTGTTGTCTAAGGCGTCTATACGTTTACCGCTATTCTGGTTGGTGCTCTTGTTATCCTAGCATCTGGTGTAGAATGTGTAACCGTTGATCTCGTACCCCTTGAATGTCATGATTTCTTGTGCTGGTCCACAAGCCAAGCGCTGCAGTACTTCATCGTTTGACCCCTTCTGAAGGATGTAGGTTTGTAGCCAATTTCCAAAAGTTTCCATTTGCTTCAAATCTCTCCAGCCATCTGTCTTTTCTGGGAAGCTGCGTTTTAGGGTCCTCTTGTGTTGAAGGATATAGGGGGCGACGATAGTTGATTGCTTCAGAACCGTGAAATGTGCTTGCTTAAATGCATTAAGATCATTGCATGCAAATGGTTTCCTTCGTACTGTCCCTTTGCCCCGCAGCCTCCCCTCGTGGTGTGATATAGGGACGCCGATAGGATCAAGATCATTAATGTAATCAACACAAAACTCGATCACCTCCTCTGTCACGTAGCCCTCGGCAATGCAGCCTTCCAGACGAGAATGGTTCCGGACGTACTTCTTGAGGACACTCATGTACCTCTCAAAAGGGAACATGTTGTGCAGATACATGGGTCCGAGGATACCTATCTCCTTCACAAGGTGAACAGTGAGATGAACCATGATATCAAATTATGCAGGAGGAAAGATCATCTCGAGACTAACCAAGCTTTAAACCACATCAGCCTCCAACTTATTTAGTTTATTTGGATCGATGACCTTCTGTGATATGGCGTTGAAAAAGGAATACAACTTTGTGATTGTACCCCGAACCCACTCGGGCAGTATACCTCTGATAGCCACTGGAAGCAACTGTGTTATCAACACAAGGCAGTCATGAGATTTCAAGCCTTGGAGTTTGTTCTCTTTCATGTTTACGAGTCTCTTTACATTCGAGGAGTATCCGGAAGGGACCTTCACACTGTTCAGACACTCTATCATGGTTTTTTCTCTTCTTTGCTTAAAGTGTAGCTCGCAGTATGTAGGTACAGTTGTTCTGTCCCTTCTTTATTTTTTGGATGTAGGTCATTTCTCAGCTTTATTTCTTCAAGATCCTTCCTCGCTTGGAGGGTATCTTTTGATTTGCCATACATATATATGTACCCTAACAGGTTTAGGCACACGTTCTTGGTGATGTGCATGAAGTCGAGTGAATGACGAACCTCCAACGCTTCCCAATACGGTAGGTCCCAAAATATTGACTTCTTCTTCCACATTGGTGCTTGACCATCCTGGTTCGGTACGTGTATGCTTCCAGGACCCTTTCCAAACACTACTTTTAGATCCTTTACCATAGCAAAAACAAGTCGGCCACTACGATGCTGAGGCTTGCCACGGGTTTCTGGTTGCCCGTTGAATTTTCTCCCTTTCCACCGCAATGCATGACTACTAGGAAGAAACCTGCGATGGCCCATGTACACACACTTCCGAGAGTTTTTCAGGTACATGCAGTCCGTTTCATCTAAGCACTGGGTGCAGGCTTTAAACCCTTTGACTGTTTGCCCGGACAGATTACCGAGAGCAGACCAATCATTGATTGTTACAAACAACATTGCGCGCAGGCTGAAATACTCTCTTCTGCACTCATCCCAAACCCGTACACCATCCTCCTCCCACAACTTCACAAGGTCTTCAACCAATGGTTTCAGGTAGACATCGATGTCGTTTCCAGGTTGCTTTGGTCCTTCGATCAACAGTGGCAACATAATGTACTTTCGCTTCATGCAGAGCCATGAAGGAATGTTATAGATGCACAGCGTCACAGGCCAGGTGCTATGGATGCTGCTCAACTGGCCGAAAGGATTCATCCCATCGGTGCTAAGCCCGAACCTTATGTTTCTGACCTCTTTTGCAAAGTCCGGGTAAGTCCGATCAACTTTTCTCCACTGAGAGCCATCTACAGGGTGTCTAAGCATCCCATCTTCCTTACGCTCTTTTTTGTGCCAACGCATCATCTTGGCATGACCTTCGTTAGCAAACGGACGCTTCAACCGGGGGATCATAGGAAAAATACCACAACAATTTGGCTGGAGTTCTCTTCTTCGTACGCTTTCCATCTACTTCACCTGGGTCGTCACGCTGCACCTTAGACCGTGATTCCTCGCACACTGGACAAACCTCCAGATCGGCATATTCATTGCGATACAGGATACAATCATTAGGGCATGTGTGTATCTTCCGTACTTGCAATCCCAAAGGGTAGAGGACTCTCTTCGATTCGTAAGTAGATTCGGGTAGAGTGTTACCTTCCGGAAGCAACTTTTTCACGAGTGGTAACAACTCATCGAATCCCTTGTCCGACACACCGTTTGTGACCTTCCATTTTATGAGTTTCAGTGTAGTACGCAGTTTTTTGTGGCCCTGCCCACGTCTGGGTACAAAGGAGTTTTGTGGTCCTCTACCATGCGCTGATACTTCTTGTACTGTCTTTCCTCCGTGAACTCTCCCTCTCCGTCACGGAGCATCTGGTCTAGCTCATCGTTGCCAAACTTGTCAAGTGCATCTTCGACAGACCCGAATTGTGTTCACTTCGTCATCCTCTTCATGGTCTACTTCGTATTCTTCATCGTCTTCCTCTAGAATCTCCTCTACTTCGCCGTGGTTGGTCCAGTAGATATAGTTTGGCATGAAACCTCTCATGACCAAATGGTTCACAACCAACCATCCTTCGGAGTGCTCCTTCTCGTTCTTGCAGTCTACGCACGGACAAGGTATGAAGCTTTCTGGAGGCAATAATGCATTGGCTGCATCGAGAAAAGCCTTCACGCCATCCCTGAACTCTCTTGACCGACGATCCGCATTGTACATCCATTGTCGATTCATCTACAACAACAAAAAAATACAAACATCTATTACAATTTTCAACTAAAGCTAACTAAGTCTAATAGTTTTAATTACTTTCTATTACCTAACACGAAATATTTACTTTCTTTCAATTAATATGTGTAGATCTACCAACTAGTTGTTTGCATTTCAAACACTTTAAGCTACCAAAGCACCTAGACCTCTAATCCTAACAATTTATCATCTTGTTTCTTCTAATTATGCCATATTTTGGACAATAAGATTGAAAATTAGATCAATATCTTGCCTCTAGAGTGAGATAGCAAAGAAATACACCTTCCCTTATGAAGAAACAAGATTTCTCAACATTCAATGCATAAAAAACATCAATATGTAGAAGAGAAGGATATGTACAAGATGCTAGTCAACTTTGAAACACTAAATTTGGATCTAAGAGCCTCAAAAGTTCTAAAGTGAAGGTAGCAAAAGAAACACCTTTCCACATGAATGAAACAAGATTTCTCAACATCTAATGCATAGAAAACATCAATATCTAGAAGAGAATGATGTGTACAACATGTTACTAACCTTTGAAACAGTTAATTTGGACCAAAGATCTTCAATTAAAAAATTTGGCAGCACCTCCCCTATGAGCAGAGCTCGGTCCACCATGAACAACAGCTTGTCCTATGCGAGCTTGCCGAGGAAGGCGGAGTTTAAATGTGCAGAGCAGGAGGGGGATCACTGCAAGCGGTTCATGAGAAGAACCGCTATGAGTTCTCGCCTCGCAAGCGGTTCAATCGAATCGTTGCGGACATCGCAGCGGTTCATACTTGAATGCTTGAAAGGGCCCGCAAGAGGTTCATGAGAAGAACCGCTTGAGGAGCCCCTGCTCTGCAAGCGGTTCGAAGTACGAACCGCTTGCAGTGATCCCCCTCCCGGCGACCTCCCACCTGTTGGCTTCGAACCGCTTGTGGTAGTCAAACTACAAGCGGGCCGAAGTCAACCGCTTGTAATGGGCCGTTTGTAAAACCCTTCTCTGTAGTAGTGAGACAATCTTGATTTAAAACAGGAACTTTAAAAAACCAATGTTGCCATATTGTCTGAAGGAAACCGCCACCTGTCGTTTTTTTACTTTGAAAAGAAAAGGATAAAGATAGATGTAAAGACTTAAACCCTACATGTTCCAAAAACCGCTTGCAAAACCCAAAACGACCAGGTACGGTAGTAAAAAAAATGCCCAATTGTAGGGTTTCAATCATTTATTTAGAAAAAAAATATACTCGCTCGGTTTACGATTTTGACATGCTTGAGCCGTACTTAACCAACAATTTTGGCTCTAAATTATTTTATGCATATCACATGTAATTTTTATTCAAAACTTTAAACTTAATGCTTCAATATTCTCACCAACCACATAGAGAACTCACTAGTAAACGGCGACTGTTTCCTCACACTACTAGGGAATGAACAACTAAGTGTGAATAGTATTTAGAGGAGTGGGATTCGAACCCATGACCGCACCCCTCCTCATGACCCACACCTCACCCATCTAATCAACCAACCCACACGTGCTCTCTAACGAGAGTAGGACAAGCATTTCTTTTAGTATTTCGAAAGCTGGGCTTCTACGAGCGGTTTGTGGGGGGGAAGGGGGGAGGGGGGGGCAAGAACCGCTTGTATAACCCACTTTCAAAAGCAGTTCGTGTCCCAAACCGCTTGTAGAACTCGACAAGTGGATGGGGACATAAACCGCTTGTAGAAGCCTTTTCCTGGCTTGTGCCTATTGAACCGCTTGTGATGCTATCACAATGGGTTCCAAATGAACCAATTGTGATGTTGGTTGTAATACTCGTTTTTCTAGTAGTGTCACAGGAATCATGTAAATGAAATTTTTGACACTGGACTGCTTCCTTAGCGGATCCTTTCCTAAGCCGCGTTATTCCAAGCAGAGGAAGAATGGCGGAGAGCCTACCCCACCTGCACTGCACTTACTTACCGAGTTACCCATAGGTCATCAGTTGATTTCCGCGCCACCATCTTCTTTCCCTCTGGCGACCTCCTCTTCTCCTGCCGCGTCCACCGCCATGGAAGGCTGGGGTTAGGGTTAGGGTTTGGGGGAGGGTTTATCCGTGTCCCCGGGTTTAGAGGGAGGTCAGCGAGAGGATATAGACTGACGGTGGGTGGGGACGGATGGGGAGAGCGTTGATGGCGCGGAACATTGGGAGGGTGAAAGCGGTTGGTAGCGCAAGATGGAGGGGGACAGGGGGCGTGGCGGCGAGACGACGTTTTGTTACTGGCCGCGGGTGGCAGAGGAGGCGGCGACAGAGAAGGAAGAAGGGGATTGGGTAGGAGGAACAAGGGACCGCTCGCGGAAGGGGGAAGGAGAGAGAGAGAGAGAGAGAGAGAGAGAGAGAGAGAGAACGTGAGGGTGGAATAAGGGGGAGGTGCAGGTTGATCTTGGCCGTTGGATTGAGATCCAATGCCCCAAAAAACCAATCAAGAGTTAAATAACTCTCAGTTGTCTGATAACTAGCTAGTCCTATTTTTTAAAGTATTGGTAAATATTGATAATTGTTTATGAGGTTTAGTGTTTTGTAATGGTATATTTCAAAAGTACAACTTGGTCAGTGACATATATCCAATTAATTATTTGTAATGGTATATTTCAAAAAGTACAACGATCTATTTTACATGTCAAGCTTAAGAAACCGTTCACGGCTCACCGAAATATATTGTAAAACTTGAACCTCAATGATCCATTTTACATGTCAGCTTAAGAAACTGTTCACGGCTCATCGAAATGTATTGTAAGGTTTACCGAATGAAAACTATGCAATAGCGGATCAATTAGAATTATCCAGCCTCCACTACCACAGAATGCCGTAGCACAAGCGGTTCGTAACCCCCTCTAGAAGCGGTTATATAACCGCTGGTAGGCAACCGTGTGTGATACCCGTCTAGTATCACACGCGGTTCCCCCAACCGCTCGTGGTGTGGCACCACAAGTGGTTGGGAACAGCTCCAGGCAGGCTTGCGCCCCCGTCACGTGGGGGACCTCCACAAGCGGTTCATGTTACGAACCGCTTGTGGAGAGCTCCTAAGCGATCGTGAGACTGCTCACGGAAACCCGGCGATAACGACCGAGCCGAAAAAAGCGGCCGACCGGCCGTCCGGCCGTCGCTCGGCCGGGTTCGGTTCCGGTCGGTTCGGCCGGCCCGAGCCCGGATTCCGTGAAATAAGCATGGCGGGCCGAACGGGGCCGGTAGAACCAGAACCAGGCGGGCTCGGGCCAATTCGAGTCCGACCGGCGGCCGAACTCGAACTGGTTTTCGGAATAAGACTTTTCGAGCCGACCGAAGCCGGCGACCGGCGCTTGAACAGTATAGCAATATGTAACGAATGCAGCACGCGTGGGCGAGTTCCTGGCGATTGGAGTTACCAACCGCTTGTGGAGAGACTGAGAGCACAGTGCATTCGATTATATTTAATATAGAATATGTTTTGAGGGTGTTTTCCTATATCGTTTTGACAGTAAAAGTAAATACCAGTGGAGGCTTTTTTTGCGCAATTAAATATATATTACATATGCATACTCACACATATGATCACAAGATGACTACACAAAAGTACAAACTTAATAGTGTCAAAAATGGCCAAGTTCATGAGCCACATGAAATAATGAGCGCACGCAAGCGACGTATACAAGTTTGAATGATTAAAAAGATGATTATCAAGCTCATTTCTTGCATGCGTCACTCTTTACGTCCTTGGTCGACGTGGATGTCGTTATCAGTTCAGCGGTGTTTAGAGAAGGACCAGCCCTTGTGTAGAACTCGCCATTAGGGGATACAACCTTGTCGACAATGAAGCCGATTAGTTGTTCTTGCGGTGCGCGCACCCAGTGAGGCGGGAGCACGTTAACGTGCTCATCAATGTTGGGCTGGTAATTAATTAAATGAGAAGTAAATAAATATCCGAACACATGCATGTAATTAAAAGTGTAAGTTCTAGCTAACTAGTTGACTTGCATATACAAATCTCTTTATAACTTTCGCCGTGAATAAAATTTTGGATATAATGGAACACATAGTAGCCATATAAGTTGTTTCCAACGGTCTAGCGTTTAACCTTCATGGGAGGAAATTTTAGAAGAAAACAAATTAAATATTTGGATGAAAAACTGATATGGCGCATATATATTAATAATAGTCTTTGTAGTACGTACTCGAGTGCTTATTATGACTTTGAATTCTTTCTTGAATTGTCCTTTTTGCTTCTTCTGGAACTTTATGAATGCCTTGTTCAGGATGTCAATGAACCATTGGTATTTTTCTACCAGTTTCCTTCTTAAGTCTTGAACCATTGCTAACACACGTGGTTGCATTTATGTGGAGGGAGCCAATTGTGATGAGCAGCTCAATCTCAGGAGGTACATTTGGCAACATGTCAAAATGGCAAAATGGCAACATGGCTACATGGCAACATGTCAAAATGGCAACATGGCAACATGTCAACATGTCAAAATGGCAACATTTGCTCTCAGATTTGCTCTCAGCTGATTACTCTAAATTAAGCAACATGGCAACATGACAAAATGGTAACATGGCAAAATGGCAACACATTTGTTCTCAGGATTGCAATTAAAGGGCTGCTAAAATTAATTGGCCTTCCAGCAGTTAATTGTGCACATAATTAATCACAGTGTATAACATATAATCAGAGATCAAACATCATGGAGTAACAGAAGAAGGGTGCTATCACAGGGCATCTCAGATCAGAGAGCAAGCTAGCATCATTGAGCAAGAAGAAGGGGTGGCAACACAGATCAGCATATATCATCACAGAGCTAGCATCATCGAGCAAGAAGAAGGGGTGGCAACACAAATCATCATATATATCATCACAGAGCAATCATCATGGAGCAAGAAGCACAGAGCAATCAGATTATCATAACAGAGCAATCATCATGGAGCAAGAAGCACAGAGCAATCAGATTATCATAACAGAGCAATCATCATTGAGCATAATGATTAAGCCCACAGCAAAGCACGGGCTTAAAATCAAGTCAAGTAGCATGTGGGCATTATGTCGAACACGATGTGGGCAGTAAAAAGAGCAGAGAGGAGGAGGAGGACAAGGGGCTACAAACCTAGACCCTTCAGGGAGAAGTGAGCAGAGAGGAGAAAGGAGACATGGGCGCGGTGGTGTTTTCGTCGTCAGTGAGGCCGGTGGCGGCGAGGGGGCGACGGTGCGCGGTGGTGGAGGGAGGCGCGCGTGGTGGTGGAGCGTCCTGGAGGCGGTGCCGAGGAGTAGGGGACAGCGGCGTCGACGATGGTGCGGTGGCGGTCCATGGCGAGGAGGCTCGACGGCGGCGAGAAGGCTTGACGGTGGCGGCGGCGGCAGATCTGGAGGACACAGCGAGAGGAAGAGGAGGCTAGGACTTAGAAAAAATTTCAGGTGTGAAGAGGGAGCGAAGAGGGGCCGGTGATATAGAAATTTCCCTCTGCAAGCGGTTAGTAACACAAACCGCTTGTGGAGAGGACCTATAGAAACGGTTGGTAATAGGAACCACTTCTAGAGGCCCTTTTCAGATGGCTATGTAGCGAGGCACCCCTCTAGAAACGGTTTGCGTTACCAACCGCTTGTAGAAGGTACTACATTTGAAAAGATGTGGCGCCTTATCTGGTTGAGATGAAAATTCTTCCCACTTGGCTAGCACGTGGCATTTGAGTGCGGGCACACCCGCACGGTCGTGGGTTCAAGCCCCGCTCGCGCCCTCTTGCCCCTTTTTTGTTTTCTTTTCAATTTTTTGTTTTCTTTTTAAAATTTGTATAACTCCTTTTAACACTTTGTTTTTATTTATAAATGTGTAGAAATAGTTTGAACACTTTGATTTCATTTATAAATCTGTAGAAATACTTTGAACACTTTGTTTTCATATATAAATCTGTAGAAATACTTTGAACACTTTGTTTTCATATATAAATCTGTAGAAATACTTTGAACACGTTGTTTTCATATATAAATCTGTAGAAATACTTTGAACACTTTGTTTTCATATATAAATCTGTAGAAATACTTTGAACACTTTGTTTTCAATTATAAATCTGTAGAAATACTTTGAACACTTTGTTTTCAATTATAAATTTGTAGAAATACTTTGAACACTTTGTTTTCGTTTATAAATTTCTATAACTGGTTTTAACACTTTGTTTTATTTATAAATTTGTAGAAATACTTTTAACACTTTTGTATTCAAAAAATGCTTTAACACTAGTTTCATTTCAACATTATCACACAAGTCCATATTACACAAGTCCAAATAACACAAGTCCAACATGATCCTTTTAACATGGTTCATAAAGAAGTTGTACACCTTAAGTTGGGGCAGTATTAGTCTTTACAACCAGTCCTTCGTTATGATCATTGACGTCTTTGTCATTCAGGACGCTTATGTTGACATCAACTGCAAAAGGAGGGAGCTCGTCAAACTGACCATACTCTTCCTCGTCGGTGACGTTCTCAACTCCAACAATCCTTCATTTGCCTTGGAGAACCACATCTCGCTTTGGCATGACTTCTGCTTGTCCTTTTGCTTTTCCTTCTGCTTCTTAGGTTGGCTTGACATGTCCATTATGAAAGGAACTTTATGGCCTAGAGGGGGGGTGAATAGGCAATTTTAATTCATTTTGGGTTATTCTTGGATTAAGCAACAATATTAAGAATGACCCAATCCTAGGTTCTAGTGTCCTATCAAGCGAAAGCAATTAAATCGAATCACACTAGAAACCTATTCCATAGCAATGCTATCAAGCAATCAAGAGAAATTTATGCGAAAAGTAAATGAGAGACAAAAGGAGAAGTGACACGGTATTTGTTTCACCGAAGTTCGAAGCCGCAACTCCTACTCTCCGTTGAGGCTAGCCCTTGCGCACAAGGACCGGCTCTCCCTCGAGCCTCACACCCCACTTACTCCCCGGTAGTCGTTCCGCCACTCCGGCGCGGTGGACTCCGTCACCCGTACACCGACTTGAGAGTAGCCACACGCCAAGGCCAACTCCCAAGCCCACTCCTCCTAGAAGAACACCGTCTTCATGAGTAATAAGCCCGAAATGCACCGATCATGCCAAATCATAGGACTTCCATGAAGCTCGGTTCGGGGAAAGGTTGGTGGTGGGTGAAATGGCGGAGGAAAGGCTCTAGATCACCCTATTGATGAGTAGTAGATGGAGAATGGTGAAGTGGAGCAGCAAACCTCAATAACTTCAGCCAACAGTTCACTATTTATAGTCCTCGGAGAGAAACTAGCCGTTGGAGCTTGGGAGGGCTCCAAAACTAGCCGTTACAGGAACCGTCGGACGCCGTCCGGTGGCCACCGGACGTTGTCCGATGGACGTAACCTAGTCTCAGAAGTTGTTTTTTATAACCTGGTCGGACGTCGTCCGACGCGCGTCAGACGCCGTCCGACGGAGTAGAAAAATCGGCAGAAGACACCGTCCTCAGCCCTTCGGACGCCGTCTCCTGAACGGGTGATTTGAGGATTTGGCCCATCGGACGCCGTCCTACGGTGGTTGGATGCCGTCCGACGGAGAAGAAAAACTGCGAAGACACAATCCACGACCCTTCTGGACCTTGATCTCGGGAGCGGTGATTTGAGGCTTTGGCCCATCGGACGCTGTTCCACGGTAGTCGGACGCCGTCCAACGGAGAAGAAAAAGCTGCCTAAGTGAATTTTGACAAATCTCTCAAGTCTCGACATCTCACTTGGGTGTGTAGGTGTTTATAGGGGATGTTTGTGGACTCGGAAGGCTAGGGATACATGAGAGTCAACAATGTTGGTATGATCGAATCATTTAGACTGCTCTCAAAGCATTGGCAAAATAACAAAAGACCTAGCTATTTCTATCACTAGCACATGACCTCACCACGCGCCCGGTCATGCGTATGAGAACTTGGAGCAGCTCAAATGATGCCAATGCCTTGCTAGGGTTCCATGACAGACCGAGAACCCCCTAGTAATTTACTTCGTGCAACTGTCCACGTCATCAATACCACAAATTTAAATTAGGGCTCAACGATGCTCACAATCTCCCCCTTTGTGGTACTTGATGACAACCCAAGAGAGAAATACTAATTTGAGCTGTAAAAGGGTTAGTGCACATATGCAAGCGCAGGAGATGCAATTGACAATATAAAGGATAATTAAGACAAAAGATCCACATCTCGACAAAAAGGTGCATAAGGAGTGAAGCTCCCCCTAAATCCATGCATAACTGAACTTAAAACAAGCCAACGGAGTTCAACAAGTGAGTAACAACGAGCAAACAACGAAGCAAAAGAGTATCGAGGCACAAAAGATATTACAATAAAGCGAAGGACCTCGAGCTACTAGCTTAAAGCACACGGGACCCCTTTCTAGTTCTCTCCTGCTTCTCCCCCTTTGTCAACAAGTGACGCAAAGAGAAAAGCACCTAAGCTTGGCGCTCCTCGCCATCGCCATTTCCGCCAAGGCCTCCGGAAGAACAAGCACGCTTCGACTTAGACCTAGCAGAGCGGGAGGGAGAACCACCCATAGGAGGAGAAGGCACTGGAGGACGCGGCTGAGTCATCCAAGGATTGAGAGACGGCTGATAGTACGGTGGTGGCCGAGGAAAGGACTGATGCTGTAAATGTGCCTGATAGTCAAAATGAGCATAAGGATACAAAGAATAAGGGTTGGCCCCTTCCTAATATGGCATAAATGCGACGCCCATATACATCAAGGCAGACTTGAATTCTCCAAAATCATCCCTTAGGTAAGTTGTCTCCCCAACCACAGTGTCAAACGCTTGACGTGTAGCATCCAACTCTACCTTCACCTCAGTCTTGAAAGTGTTCAAATCATCTCTCATTGTTGTCTGGAAGGCGGTCTGATCAGCCCTCAGTGCTTGCATCTCAGTCAGGAGTGGTCTCATATCAAACCAAGGTGGCGGAGCTTCGGGCCATCCTACCATAGGAGCATGGGGAGCGGCAGGAGCTGGAGTAGGTGCCGGAGGTAGAGCTTGTCTAGCTTGAGGCTCAACACCGGGCCTCTCTATGTTGGGCTTGCTGGCCAAAGACTTAAGGAACAGCTGAATCTAATGCTTCTTGATACGCTCATCCCAATGACTAGCTTCAATCTAACTGGCATGGCCTGTCTTGGAAAGAAGAAGGCCAATATAAGGTGCCAATGGAAGTGGCCTATCGACATCTATGTATATAGCATCATCTACTTCTGAAAGCAAAGTTGCGCCAACATTGATGATGTACCCCTTGAATAGATAAAGCATGAACCAGCTGATGATAGGGTTGATGCGATCCCTGTTGCCGCTACGCACAAACAGAGTGCTCCTCAAAATGAGATTCATCAAAGCAGGCTCAGCTCGAAGTTGGTTTACCTTGTCACATCGATAGCCAGGGGATTCAGGATCGATGTACATAAACTGGATGTCTTCCTTGGGTGGGTAACGAGCCACCCAAAAACCAGTGTCAAAAGCCAGACCTGTCAAGTCAGCACCGGCATTGGGAGTGCCAAGAGCGATATTCATTTCTGCAATGGATAGCCCATGAATCTGCCCGTCAACTGGGTGGTAGTAGTTGTTCTCTGACTGATCATCTGCAGGGACAACTGTGGCAAAGAACTCACAAGTTCGATCTGGATCCCATCTTAAGGTTGTGTTGGCTAGCAGTTCTGGCAGGCCTGGAGTAGAGTTGAAGTAGTTGTAGAAGTCCGGTCCAACAACAGCAGTGATCTCATCCCAATCTATATAGTGTGGATCTCGGGAGCCAGTGTTCTTGGAGAAGTAGGTATACAGCTATTTCTGAAACTTAGTATAGAACCAGAAATCATTAGTTTCCTCTCTGCGTTGAGGAAACCACTTGGCGTAAGCAGCGGCCTGCTTCTTTCTGAGGACTTCCATACTCAAATTATTGACATTTTCATTAACGGGCTCTCCTCAGGAATCACTGTTTCATCAGCTGCTGTGTCCTTTGGCTGATCTTCTTCCTCGTACTCATCATCGTCATCATTAGCTGTGACAAAAGACTCTCCGGCCAACAGCTGAGCCCAATCAGTATCATCATCTTTATTCTTGTATGCTTCTTCTTCTTCTTCTTCTTCTTCTTTGTCGCCGGGTGCCCCTCCTACCCCGAGGAGGAGCGAAACTGCCAACAGACGTTGTGTCATCCTGAGTACCACGGCCACCCCGGTCATTGCGATCACCACTGCCCCCAGAGCCCAAAGCTCTAGCAATCGACTTGCCCAAATTTCTCAAATTGCGGGACATGCTGCCACAGTGCCTCTACCACGAGAAATGGTTCTCCATCTGAAAGAGGATCCTAAGGCCTAGAGGGGGGGGTGAATAGGCAATTTTATAACTTTTTCAATTATTCTTGAATTAACATCATATTAAGAGTTACCCAATCCTAGTTGCAATTGTCGAGTAAGCGGAAGCGATAAACTAAACACAAGCAACTAAGTCATGGCATTCAAATTCATCACAACCAATGCAATAAGAGTAAGTGCGGGAATATAAATGAGAGGGAGACACGGTATTTGTTTGACCGAAGTTCGGAGCCGCAACTCCTACTCTCGTTGAAGCTACCCTTGCGACAAGGACCGGCTCGCTCTCGAGCCTCACGCCTCACTCACTCCCGGTAGTCGTTCCGCCACTCCGTGAGGTGGACTCAAATCACCCGACACCGACTCGAGAGTAGCCACACGCCAAGGCCTACTCCCAAGCCCAACGCCTCCACGAAGGATGTCGTCTTCAAAAGTAACAAGCCCGTAACGCCCCGATCATGCCGGATCGAAGGACTTCCTTGAAGCTCGGTATTGGGGTTTGATGGATAGTGGCTTTGGATGATCTTGTGGGTGGAGGAATGGCTCTAGAACACCTAATTGATGAGCTATGAATGTGGTAGGTGAAGTGGAGCAAGCAAACCTCAAAGTAGCGACCACTAGGTAGGTATTTATAGCCCTAGAGCAAAACTAGCCGTTGCCCTCGAAGAGGACAAAAGACTAGCCGTTAGCCTCTCTTTGGGCGCCGCTCGACGGGCACCGGACGCCGTCCGGCGTAAGCAATCGCTCACAAAAAATAGGTTTATCGGACGCCGTCGGTCCCCCGGACGCCGTCCGATGCAAAAAATCACGAGGCGCTGAAACCACCGGACGCCCCCAGACGCCGTCCGACAGCGAGAAACAGCCAAATTTGAACTTGATCGGACGCCGTCCGGTGACTACCGGACGCCGTCCGACAGTGAGTATTATTTTGGATTTTGGGCTGGTCGGACGCCGTCTGAAATTACCAGACGCCGTCCGACAGAATGGATTTACGGCTAAAATGTTAGGGGGAAATTTAGGTGGGTTTCTCTCTCTCTCTAGAAGTCTCACATAGGGATATTTGGGTATTTTTAGAAGTGGTGGACTACGGAAACCGAGTTTTCGAGAATTCGCAAAGATCCGGCATAGTCCGAGAAATTCGAACCCCTTTTGAAATCCGACGAAAAACAGGAGATAAACCTAACTACTCCTAATCTATACGTGACCTCTTCTCTCGTCCGGTCACGCACTTAAAACCTTGGAGCAGCTCAGAAAATTGTCAACGCTTCAAATTAGGGTTTATAAAAATCGCCGAGTTTCCGCTAGGGTTCCGAGAAGTCCAAAAACCCCTAGCCCTTTATATTAATTAATTTTGTCATCAATGCCACTAATAAAAATTAGGGCTCAACGATGCTCACACCATCCAACTCACAACCTAAAGACACGAGCGCGGGAAAACACAATTCAAACCCTAGAACTCAGTAGATGAAAGGATATGAAGGGAATCGACACGAGAGTGTCTTACCGAGCCCTAGAGAGGGTGGAGAAGCCACCGTACGCGAGGATCGAGCCTTCAAGGCCTCTCCCGGAGAGGGAGAAGTGAGGGGCACCAAAGGACGAAGTGCGCACAGATCGGGCCGTCCTCTTCAAATCCACGCGGAGGGAATTGAAGAGGACGATGAGGAGAAGCCCTTGGTGGAGGAGTTCGTCGCCGAAGTTCACCGGCGGAGCCGCTCCTAGGGGTGGAGGACCATGGGGCGACGGCTTTTCAGTGAGGAGAGAGAGAAAACACGAGTTGGAAATGGGGAGGAACGGCCTGGGAACGAATAGATACAGCAGGGCACGAATTTGATCCAGCCGTCGGACTGCGTCCGGTGGCCGTCGGATGGCGTCCGACAAAGCAAAACTGAGCAAAACGAGTGCACAGTAAACTTAATCGGACAGCGTCCGACAGTAAGAATGCGGCTGGGGACTTAGTCAAAATCCTTGGGCCAGAACCCATCGGACAACGTCCGATTCGCTCCAGATGGCGTCTGACGGAGGTAAACTGTGAAACAGTGAGCTCCACCAGACGGCGTCCGTTGTTGATCGGACAGCGTCCAACGGGGTATAATCCAATGCATGGCTAAATCACCAAATGGGCCAGCCAGCCCTCCGGACGGCGTCCGATAGGCGTCGGACTGCGTCCGATGGAATTGCAAATTTCACGGACAGCAAGTCTAACTCCCATTGGACACAATTCGAGTGACCGGGCGGCCCTGCCCTAACATAAGAATTTCAAATTTAAACTTTTGAAAGAGATGTACTCCTGTTTTGCTGAATATCCAAGAAAATTCAAATTTGAGCAAATTTCGGAGTGATTTTAAAGATTTTAATTTTGAAGGGATAAGATATACGAGATGAATCAAACCAAGGCCAAGCTGAACTCCCAAATTTGATCTTTTGATATCAAGAAAATGTATGAACCCAAATTTTGCAATGATTTAAACAATTGACATGTAAAATGAAGCATGGGGGTTCATTTTAGAGTTTAAGGACATATTTTGTTTTTTGAGCTCATTTTTTTACCTTTTTGAAGAATTTGATGCACATATGATTTTTCAAAGGAATAGTATGCATAATGAGCACTTTTTCTTAAAGAGATAAGATTTTCCAAATATGAGAGACTTGAAATGATAAGAAGATATGAGGTATGCTAAAGAGTTCAAATAATTTTTTGTTTTAAGTATTGGACAAGATTGTGCTAAGTCAAAACAAATTCAATGTAACATCCCAATTTTATAAAAACCCTAAAATTAGCATGTTACCATTTTCAAACAAATAAAAATTAATTGTTTGCATTTATAATATGCATAAATTATCATCTGCATCTCATTAAATCCTAAAAATCATTTTTGTAATGCAAAAGTAAATTTGGTGAATTTAAAATTTGTAAAATGTTGGTTTCAAAATAAAACCCTTAACAAACATAAGATTGTGAATTTTGAAAATTTAGAAAAGAGTTTTGGAAAATGTTTAAAAAGGAAATCCATTTGAAAAATTCAAATTTCATATAAAAATAAAATAAAATAAAATTTTTAGATTTTAAAATCTTTCTCTCTCTCTTTTCTCTTCTCTCTCTGCTCTCTCTTCCCTCTCTTCCCCTCACCCGAGCCACCCGCCTTTCTCTCTCCCAGCCTCTCCCCGTGCTCTCTCTCCCTCCCTCTCCCTCTCCCCCGCGCCCCACCCGTAGAAGGAGCTCACCACGGGGACGCCGCCCTCTGCGCCGCGCACCCACCGCCTGCGAGACCACCCCGCGCCCCTGTTTTTCCCCGCGCCCGTGGTTTTGCTCCCCCGCAGGCATGCCTCGCCGCGTGGCCACGCCGGTCGGGAGACGCCGTGCCCGTGACCCACCTCGTCTCTCCCTGCTTCTTCGGCTCTAAAAGCCCCTCTCCTCTTTCTTCTCCTGTTTTCCCCTCTTCTCCCCGCTGGCCATCCGCCATTGTCGCCGCCGTCGTCGAAGCTCGTCGCCCCGCCTTCTCGGTGAGCTTCCACCCCCACGAGCTTGTCCGTGAGGTTCGCCTCGCTCTCCTCTTCCTCCTCAACCCCTCCCCGAGCTCCCTCTCGCCCTCGTTTGGCCGGAACGAGCCGTCACCCGAAGGTGCTCGACGGTGGTCCGTCGCCGTTGTGCCTCCTCTGTCCGAGCCATCGAGCGCGTCGTTTCCGCCGCGTCTCCGTCGTCGTTTTGGCCCGGTCGATCGCCCTCGAAGTCGCCTCTGCTGCGTCTCGTCGCGCCGCCCCCGTGGTGCACCCCAGCCGCCGTCGTCGCCCCCAGCGCGTTCGCCGTCGCCGACTCTCTCTACTCCCCCATTTAATCGAGCTCCCGCGTCTCAGTTCGCCGGCATGAGCCCCCGAGCCGCCACGCCCGCACTTCCTCTGCCTTCTCCTCCCCGCGCCCTTGCGGGAGGTTGAAGATGGCGTGGGAGCCGTCGGATCCAAGGCCAACGGCCGGATCCTAGGACTATAGTATGATTATTAGCCAAAATAATTTTAGGGTTAGAGCTTAGTTATATGCTTGGGATGGTATGGGTACGATGATGACACTGTGGTATTCAATTATCATTTGTTGAGATCCTTCGAGATGGTAAGTGTGGTTGTGGTGTGTCGTGTTTCACCTTCACCTTAATTAAAACTTGACCAACTAATAATGGGTTCGGGAGCGGACGGTTGGCATGGTGGATGGTGTTCTATTTGAGATTTGGGATTGTGGTATGTGGCCGCTCCGAGTTAAGGACCGATGATTGTGTTACGTTACCGTGCGACCGCAAGCCCGGTATGGGTCGGGCCTAATCTAGAGGATAGATAACGTCGGGATTGTTTCCGTCGGTACACCGTAGATGGGATCCCGAGGGATACCGCATCGCCGGTGTATTTCCTTGGACGTAGCTCCGGGGGTACCTTGGAGGTTACTATCACGTCGATGACTGGCGGTACGCCCTGCGGGGATACTTTGAGGTTACTGTCACGACGACGATTGGCGAATACGACCGTGACAAGCTCGGGGTTAGATTTCTGAAGGATTTTGTTATGGTGCTTTCCGACGGGGAAGTGTTGTATCTTGTGGGTAAAGCGCACACACTCTGCAGAGTTGCAAACCATTCGAATGGCCTTGCCCAAGGTCAAGGGCGAACTTGGTAGCCTGGCACAACGTAGCTACACCTTAATTAACCTGACTCAAAGTGTTGGTGTTGAGTTGAGCTGATTACTTGAGAGTTGAGCACTTTGAGTTATGAGCTTTGTCATGGTGGGAACATCCATGACCTGTTGAGAATTGAGCTATCTATTGTTGAGATTATTCGAGAGAGTTTATACTATTACTACTGTTGTTTTCATAAACTGCCTTAACTGTTAAGTACAAAGGCTTTCCGCAAATGAACCACATTATCCCTCTTAGGTTGAGCCCTAGCCTGGCCCTTCCTAGGAGGCTTGCTAGCAGTAACATGCTAACCTCGCGTTTTATGCGGGGCTGTTCCGATCGTGAGCAGGTGTGGACTGCGGGATCGAGCAGGATGTGTTCGTGGATGCCGAGTTCGAGGAGGATACTCCGATCTACTAGCGGTTGCCCCATCGGCATGTGCCTGTGGCTTGGTGGGCCACCTATTTTGGTTTGCTTTTGTTGCACATTAGTCAGAGATCTGTTATTCTGAACTAATGTATGCTTCGTTTCCGCCAAACTCTGATATGTATTTTAATTAGTTAAATGCACTCTGGTTTGATCCTATGTTCTGTTGACTGTGGGTACGTGCACTGATCCTTGGGACACGTACTGTTAACACAGGGGAATTCAGTTAAGTATGATTGGGTCCCACAGGCTTGGTATCAGAGCAGAGCTGATCAGGAATCGCTAGATAGACTAGAAACACCTCTATTTTTTTAAAAAAAACTCTTATCTATCACTAGTAAACTAGCATTCTTATCTTTCTCCCTCCTACTAGGATCCTCACTCGTCTACTTCTGCTCTTTTACAAACATTTCCCTCGTCCCTCAATAAGTTAGGCTTGAAGACGACGAGAAGATGAAGCAAGACGAAGTAATCAAGGTTAAGATTCTAGCTAGGTCGGATTTCATAAAAGTTGTGTGGAGCAATTTTAAACCTCCTTTGTAAGTTTAAATTGCTCAATTAGATTGGTTATCTTGGCGTATAAGAATGTCAGTGTGGTGCTACGCAATTGCTTGCATAGTCCTACAACGATATATTTTTACAAAGCCTTTCAATTATGTCTTTCATGATTGTGCTTGTAGGTTCTTAGCGTGATTTGGATCTTTGCGTGGTCTACATACATGCGTGTGTCATGTATTGTAGATGAAAAACCCGTTGACTTGCATTGGTTAGCAATCTTGTGCAACGGATGTTTTTAAAAGAAAATGTTTTAAAAATTTCAATCCCAGTTACTTGATCTCCCCAAATCTTACCTATATTTTTCTGCCTGCCTCAGAAGGATCAAGAGCAAGACCCTGGTCGTGGTTGTGGTCGTGGACGTGGTCGCGGTTGCGGCAGAGGCCGTGGTCGTGGGCGTGGTCGAGGTCAGGTTCCACCACCGGTCGACCCCATCGAAGTGGACGATCAGGAAGTCGAAGAACAGCAGCCCCAGCCCCAAGAGCAGCCAGTCTTGCCAGAAGCAGAGTAGCCTCAGCCTCTTCCTCCACCGCCACCTGGCCCTCCTCCAGTGCCACCGCCAGTTCAGCCAGCACCAGCCGCCGGTCCTGATTGGCAGCAGTTCATGGCTATGCAGAATCAGTTCATGCAGGCTCTAGTACAGCAGATGGCCAACCCCCAGCCTATTGTTGTTCAGCCTCCAGCTCTTAGGCCTTAGTCCAAGCTCGCAGAGTTCATGAGGACCATGCCACCAACTTATGATGGCACAGCTGATCCTCTCGTCGCTGACGATTGGTTCAGAACCGTGGAGCGTAAGCTCTACATGGTGGATTGTGATGATCAAGAAAGTGTGCAGTATGCAGCTCACCAGCTTGTGGGAGTTGCAGCTATTTGGTGGGAGAACTTCCTTACAGCTCACCCTAGACCCCATGAGATCACTTGGGAGGACTTTGAGAAAGCCTTCCGTGCTACCTATGTCCCAAAGGGACAGATAGAGCTGAAAAGAGATGAGTATCACAAGCTCAAGCAGGGTACCATGACTGTGAATGAGTACCTGAATAAGTTCATCCAGCTCTCTCGCTATGCCACTGAGGAGGAACAGAGGGATGAAGCGGAGAAGACCCGTCGCTTCGCTAACGGATTGAACCCCTACCTCAAGGCTCCCGTTCTGTTGCTTAGCATGGACAACTTTCAGTATGTTGTCGATAAAGCCCTAGTGCAAGAGAATGCCCAAAAGGAGATCAATGAAGCTAGGAAGAGAAAGCTTCAAGCTCAGCAGCAAGCCAGCAGCCCCAGGCCTCGCTTTGTGCCTTACCAGTATCGTCCAGCTGCACCTAGCCAGCAGAGGAGTCCAGCTCAAGCTCGACCCAATGCCCCGCCACACCCTGGGACTCCTGGTCAGCAGAGGATGGACTTGTCCAATGTTCGCTGTTACAACTGTCAGCAATTGGGTCACTTTGCTACTAGCTGTCCCCAGAGGCGCCTTAACTCTGCACCACAGCAAGGCAATCCAGCTGGTCGTGTCCTAGCTCAAGGACAAGCTCGTGTAGTTCAAGGAGCTCCAAGGAACAACCAGGCCTATGGAAGAGGCTGTGCCAACCACATCTCAGCTGATGAAGCTCAGGATGCGCCCGATGTTGTGTTGGGTAAGTTCTCTGTCAATTGCATTTCAGCTACAGTTTTATTTGATTCTGGAGCAACGCATTCGTTCATATTGGAAAAACTTGTTGAACAAAATAATTGGGATGTAGATACCCTTAAGACTCCCCTGTTAGTTCAAACTCTAGGAAAAGCCTTGCTTGCCACTAAGTTTTGCCCTAGAGTGGCAATTGTCATTAATGGGATAGAGTTCTTCGCAAATCTTGTTCTCATCAGTTCTCAAGGGTTAGATGTTATTTTGGGAATGGATTGGTTAGCCAAGCATAAAGGACAGATTGATTGTGCTAAGGGATCAGTGTATCTTGTCAGTGATGAAGGGATCCGAGTTGAGTTTGTCACCCCAATGCCCAACCCTACAAGAACCTGTGCTTTGAACTATGTGGATGTTGAAGAAGTTAAGTCAGAACCTCCACCCTTGGAGTCAGTGCTAGTTGTTTGTGAGTTCCCAGATGTGTTTCCCGATGAGTTGCCCGGTTTGCCACCAGACCGTGATGTTGAGTTTGTCATTGAGTTAGCTCCCGGAACTGCTCCAATATCCCTAAGGCCGTACAGAATGTCAGCCAACCAGCTAGCAGAGATGAAGAAACAAATCAGGGAATTGCAAGATAAAGGATTTATAAGACCCAGTTCTTCTCCTTGGGGATCACCTATGATTTTTGTGACAAAGAAGGACAAAACATTGAGGATGTGTGTAGATTATTGGTCTTTGAATGAAGTTACAATCAAGAACAAGTACCCCTTGCCAAGGATTGATGATTTGTTTGATCAGTTGAAAGGAGCCAAGGTGTTTTCAAAGATTGACTTAAGATCAGGTTACCATCAGATTAAGATCAGAAAGGAAGATATACCAAAAACTGCCTTCACTACTCGGTATGGATTGTATGAGCATATAGTGATGTCTTTTGGTTTGACTAATGCACCCTCTCATTTCATGAGTTTGATGAACAAGGTGTTTATGGAATTTCTGGATAAGTTTGTGGTTGTCTTCATTGATGACATTCTAATCTACTCAAAGAGTGAAGAAGAGCATGCCGAACATCTTCGTTTGGTATTGGAGAAGCTCCGAGAACACAAGTTGTATGCCAAGTATCCTAAGTGTGAATTCTGGTTGAAAGAGGTTTCGTTCCTAGGACACGTCGTTAGAGCTGACGGTGTCACAGTTGTTCCTAGTAAGGTTCAAGAGATATCGAATTGGAAAGCTCCCGCCTCAGTCACCAAAGTCAGAAGTTTCCTCGGAATGGCGGGTTACTATAGAAGGTTCATTCAAGATTTCTCTCGGATAGCAAGACCTCTCACCCAACTCCTTAGGAAAGACAAGAAGTTTGAATGGACACCAGCTTGCGAGAGTAGTTTCCAAGAGTTGAAGAAGCGCTTGACCACTGCCCCAGTCCTGGTTTTGCCAGATAATCAGAAGGACTTTGAGATATATTGTGATGCATCGAAGCATGGTTTGGGTTGTGTTCTTATGCAAGAAGGAAGAGTTGTTGCCTATGCGTCTCGTCAGTTGCGACCGCATGAGGTGAACTACCCTACTCATGACTTGGAGTTAGTGGCAGTAGTGCATGCTTTGAAGATTTGGAGGCACTATCTTATTGGGAACCGTACAGAGATATACACGGACCATAAGAGTCTAAAGTATGTTTTCACTCAACCAGATTTAAACTTAAGGCAAAGAAGATGGTTGGAGTTGATCGCCGACTACGATATTGGTATTCATTATCACCCCGGGAAGGCCAATGTCGTAGCCGACGCCCTAAGTCGAAAGAGCCACAGCCCAGAGCTAGGCGAAGAGATGGCTAAGTTAAACTTGCATTTCGTGAAGTGTGGTATGGTCAATACCATGATAGTCAAGCCTACCCTGAATAATCAAATCCAAGAAGCTCAGAAGGATGACCCTAAAAGTCTCGAGATCAAGGCTCGTATGCAGAAGGGTAAAGCCTCAGGATTCTCTGTGGATGATAGTGGAGTGCTTTGGTTTGGAAAGCGTTTGTTTGTACCGAATAATAAGGAGTTAAAAGAAACAATACTTCGAGAAGCTCATGAGTCCGCTCTATCCATTCACCCTGGCAGTACCAAGATGTACTTAGATCTTAAAGAGAAGTATTGGTGGACGGGTATGAAAAGGGAGATAGCCGAGTATGTCTCCCTTTGTCATTTTTGTCAGCAAGTGAAAGCAGAGCATCAACGACCCGCCGGTCTCCTGCAACCTCTCCAAATTCCAGAATGAAAGTGGGAAGAAGTGTGTATGGATTTCGTAATTGGCTTGCCTAAGACAAAGACAGGTTTTGACTCTATTTGGGTCATTGTGGATCGATTGACAAAAGTAGCTCACTTCTTACAAGTAAAGACAACTCACCGAGGTGATCAACTAGCTGAGTTGTATATGACCAGAACTGTTTGCCTCCATGGTGTTCCTAAGAAGATTGTATCAGATTGAGGTTCTCAGTTTGTGTCAAAGTTCTGGCAGAGTTTGCACAAGTTATTGGGCACTCGTTTGAGTTTCAGCACAGCTTACCACCCTCAGACCGATGGACAGACAGAAAGGACCAATCAGATATTGGAGGATATGTTAAGAGCTTGTGTCTTGGAGAGTAAGAGTACTTGGGATAAAAACCTACCATATGCCGAGTTCTCCTATAACAACAGTTACCAAAGCAGTATTCAGATGTCACCCTTTGAAGCTTTGTATGGTCGCAAGTGCCGGACTCCTCTCTTTTGGGATGAAGCCGGTGAGAATAAAGTATTTGGTCCCGATATTCTGCAAGAAGCTGATAAGCAAGTCCGTATGATTCAAGATCGACTTAAGGCAACTCAGTCAAGGCAGAAGAGCTATGCAGACCATCGTCGCCGAGACGTGCAGTTTCAGGTACATGACTTTGTGTACCTAAAGGTATCACCGAGGAAGGGAATCCAAAGATTCAGAGTCAGTGGGAAGCTAGCACCACGGTATATTGGACCATTCCGTGTGCTCGCCAAGAAAAGCGCAGTAGCTTACCAGTTGGAATTGCCACCGCAGCTGTCAGATGTGCATGACGTGTTTCACGTGTCTCAGCTAAAGAAGTGTTTGAGAGTGCCTGAAGAACAAACCCCAATAGAGAATTTGGAATTGCAAGAGGATTTAACCTACACCGAGTATCCTGTCAGAATTTTAGATGAAGCCGAAAGGTGCACTCGAAGCCGGAAGATAAAGTTTTGCAAGGTTCAGTGGAGCAACCATTCAGAGAAGGAAGCAACCTAGGAAAGAGAAGATCTCCGAGCAGAGTTTCCAGCCCTCTTTCTGTCCGAATCTCGGGGTCGAGATTCCTATTAGGAGGGGAGGTCTGTAACATCCCAATTTTATAAAAACCCTAAAATTAGCATGTTACCATTTTCAAACAAATAAAAATTAATTGCTTGCATTTATAATATACATAAATTTTCATCTGCATCTCATTAAATCCCAAAAATCATTTTTGTAATGCAAAAGTAAATTTGGTGAATTTAAAATTTGTAAAATGTTGGTTTCAAAATAAAACCCTTAACAAACATAAGATTGTGAATTTTGAAAATTTAGAAAAGAGTTTTGGAAAATGTTTAAAAAGGAAATCCATTTGAAAAATTCAAATTTCATATAAAAATAAAATAAAATAAAATTTTTAGATTTTAAAATCTTTCTCTCTCTCTTTTCTCTTCTCTCTCTGCTCTCTCTTCCCTCTCTTCCCCTCACCCGAGCCACCCGCCTTTCTCTCTCCCAGCCTCTCCCCGTGCTCTCTCTCCCTCCCTCTCCCTCTCCCCCGCGCCCCACCCGTAGAAGGAGCTCACCACGGGGACGCCGCCCTCTGCGCCGCGCACCCACCGCCTGCGAGACCACCCCGCGCCCTGTTTTTCCCCGCGCCCGTGGTTTTGCTCCCCCGCAGGCATGCCTCGCCGCGTGGCCACGCCGGTCGGGAGACGCCGTGCCCGTGACCCACCTCGTCTCTCCCTGCTTCTTCGGCTCTAAAAGCCCCTCTCCTCTTTCTTCTCCTGTTTTCCCCTCTTCTCCCCGCTGGCCATCCGCCATTGTCGCCGCCGTCGTCGAAGCTCGTCGCCCCGCCTTCTCGGTGAGCTTCCACCCCCACGAGCTTGTCCGTGAGGTTCGCCTCGCTCTCCTCTTCCTCCTCAACCCCTCCCCGAGCTCCCTCTCGCCCTCGTTTGGCCGGAACGAGCCGTCACCCGAAGGTGCTCGACGGTGGTCCGTCGCCGTTGTGCCTCCTCTGTCCGAGCCATCGAGCGCGTCGTTTCCGCCGCGTCTCCGTCGTCGTTTTGGCCCGGTCGATCGCCCTCGAAGTCGCCTCTGCTGCGTCTCGTCGCGCCGCCCCCGTGGTGCACCCCAGCCGCCGTCGTCGCCCCCAGCGCGTTCGCCGTCGCCGACTCTCTCTACTCCCCCATTTAATCGAGCTCCCGCGTCTCAGTTCGCCGGCATGAGCCCCCGAGCCGCCACGCCCGCACTTCCTCTGCCTTCTCCTCCCCGCGCCCTTGCGGGAGGTTGAAGATGGCGTGGGAGCCGTCGGATCCAAGGCCAACGGCCGGATCCTAGGACTATAGTATGATTATTAGCCAAAATAATTTTAGGGTTAGAGCTTAGTTATATGCTTGGGATGGTATGGGTACGATGATGACACTGTGGTATTCAATTATCATTTGTTGAGATCCTTCGAGATGGTAAGTGTGGTTGTGGTGTGTCGTGTTTCACCTTCACCTTAATTAAAACTTGACCAACTAATAATGGGTTCGGGAGCGGACGGTTGGCATGGTGGATGGTGTTCTATTTGAGATTTGGGATTGTGGTATGTGGCCGCTCCGAGTTAAGGACCGATGATTGTGTTACGTTACCGTGCGACCGCAAGCCCGGTATGGGTCGGGCCTAATCTAGAGGATAGATAACGTCGGGATTGTTTCCGTCGGTACACCGTAGATGGGATCCCGAGGGATACCGCATCGCCGGTGTATTTCCTTGGACGTAGCTCCGGGGGTACCTTGGAGGTTACTATCACGTCGATGACTGGCGGTACGCCCTGCGGGGATACTTTGAGGTTACTGTCACGACGACGATTGGCGGGTACGACCGTGACAAGCTCGGGGTTAGATTTCTGAAGGATTTTGTTATGGTGCTTTCCGACGGGGAAGTGTTGTATCTTGTGGGTAAAGCGCACACACTCTGCAGAGTTGCAAACCATTCGAATGGCCTTGCCCAAGGTCAAGGGCGAACTTGGTAGCCTGGCACAACGTAGCTACACCTTAATTAACCTGACTCAAAGTGTTGGTGTTGAGTTGAGCTGATTACTTGAGAGTTGAGCACTTTGAGTTATGAGCTTTGTCATGGTGGGAACATCCATGACCTGTTGAGAATTGAGCTATCTATTGTTGAGATTATTCGAGAGAGTTTATACTATTACTACTGTTGTTTTCATAAACTGCCTTAACTGTTAAGTACAAAGGCTTTCCGCAAATGAACCACATTATCCCTCTTAGGTTGAGCCCTAGCCTGGCCCTTCCTAGGAGGCTTGCTAGCAGTAACATGCTAACCTCGCGTTTTATGCGGGGCTGTTCCGATCGTGAGCAGGTGTGGACTGCGGGATCGAGTAGGATGTGTTCGTGGATGCCGAGTTCGAGGAGGATACTCCGATCTACTAGCGTCCGACAGTAAGAATGCGGCTGGGGACTTAGTCAAAATCCTTGGGCCAGAACCCATCGGACAACGTCCGATTCGCTCCAGATGGCGTCTGACGGAGGTAAACTGTGAAACAGTGAGCTCCACCGGACGGCGTCCGATGTTGATCGGACAGCGTCCAACGGGGTATAATCCAATGCATGGCTAAATCACCAAATGGGCCAGCCAGCCCTCCGGACGGCGTCCGATAGGCGTCGGACTGCGTCCGATGGAATTGCAAATTTCACGGACAGCAAGTCTAACTCCCATTGGACACAATTCGAGTGACCGGGCGGCCCTGCCCTAACATAAGAATTTCAAATTTAAACTCCCCGTGCTCTCTCTCTCTCCCCGTGCTCTCTCTCTCTCTCTCCCTCGCTCTCCCTCTCCCCCGCGCCACACCCGCAGAAGGAGCTCGCCACGGGGACGCCGCCCTCTGCGCCGCGCCCCCACCGCCTGCGAGACCGCCCCGCGCCCGTGGTTTTGCCCCCCCGCAGGCATGCCTCGCCGCGTGGCCACGCTGGTCGGGAGACACCGTGCCCGTGACCCTCCTCGTCTGTCCCAGCTTCTCCGGCTCTAAAAGCCCCTCTCCTCTTTCTTCTCCCGTTTTCCCCTCTTCTCCCCGCTGGCCATCCGCCATTGTCGCCGCCGTCGTCGAAGCTCGTCGCCCCGCCTTCTCGGTGAGCTTCCACCCCCACGAGCTTGTCCGTGAGGCTTGCCTCGCTCTCCTCTTCCTCCTCAACCCCTCCCCGAGCTCCCTCTCGCCCTCATTTGGCCGGAACGCGCCGTCACCCAAAGGTGCTCGACGGGGGTCCGTCGCCGTTGTGCCTCCTCCGTCCGAGCCATCGAGCGCGTCGTTTCCGCCGCGTCTCCGCCGTCATTTTCCCTGGTCGATCGCCCTCGAAGTTGCCGGAGTAGCTGCCGCCGTCGTCGCCCCGAAGTCGCCTCTGCTGCGTCTCGCCGCGCCGCCCCCGTGGTGCACCCCAGCCGCCGCCGTCGCCCCCAGCGCGTTCGCCGTCGCCGACTCTCTCTACTCCCCCATTTAATTGAGCTCCCGCGCCTCAGTTTGCGGCATGAGCCCCCGTGCCGCCGCGCCCGCACTTCCTCTGCCTTCTCCTCCCCGCGCCCTTGCGGGAGGTTGAAGACGGCGTGGGAGCCGTCGGATCCAAGGCCAACGGCCGGATCCACCCGCGCCCTCTCTCTCTCTGCGCCGCGGGACCCGCGCCTCCAGCCCCCCTGCCAGGCCGCAGCTGCGCGCTAGCTGGGCCGAGGCCCAGTTTCGGCCGAGCCGGCCCGCGTCCGTTTTATAATTTCAAAATATTGTTTCTATTTATTTTGTACAGCAAATGCTATAAACCGATTTAGCAACAATAGTAAATGACTTCTAAAATTCTTGGAAAAATTCTCGAAAATACTTTGAGCTGTACTGGATTTTCTAAAAATATAAAATGCCACTGTTGTTATAAAAGATTTCACAAGTAAAATTGGTAGACAACCCTAGGCCATCATTTCATGTGTGCATGCATATAGTTTTGCATATTAATTCAATAGATGCACTAAAAATATATTTCGCTGTCTAATTTTGGTGTTATTTACTTTTGCATGTGTGGATTGTGCCCTGGTGTGGATTGCATGCGTATAGGAGTCGAAGGTGCTTTAGCCCCGTCCGTCGCTGCAGGTTTCCTCGATCCTTCGTCCGACGCAGGCAAGTCTCCCGTAGCCACCCCCTAGTTTTAATAACACATTTAAATTTGAAATTGCTATGTTAATTATCTGCCCGTATTTAAATTTAGTTGCACCTACTGCATATTATAAGTTTAATATGCAACCACCTGCAAACCCTAACCCTAGGACTATAGTATGATTATTAGCCAAAATAATTTTAGGGTTAGAGCTTAGTTATGCTTGGGATGGTATGGGTACGATGATGACACTGTGGTATTCAATTATCATTTGTTGAGATCCTTCGAGATGGTAAGTGTGGTTGTGGCGTGTCGTGTTTCACCTTCACCTTAATTAAAACTTGACCAACTAATAATGGGTTCGGGAGCGGACGGTTGGCATGGTGGATGGTGTTCTATTTGAGATTTGGGATTGTGGTATGTGGCCGCTCCGAGTTAAGGACCGATGATTGTGTTACGTTTCCCCAAGTACTTACCGTGCGACCGCAAGCCCGGTATGGGTCGGGCCTAATCTAGAGGATAGATAACGTCGGGATTGTTTCCGTCGGTACACCGTAGATGGGATCCTGTGGGATACCGCATCGCCAGTGTATTTCCTTGGACGTAGCTCCGGGGGTACCTTGGAGGTTACTGTCATGTCGATGATGGCGATGCGCTTCAAGGATACTTTCGATTCTTATCACGACGATGATTGGTGGGTATGACCGTGACAAGCTCGGGGTTAGATTTCTGAAGGATTTTGTTATGGTGCTTTCCGACGGGGAAGTGTTGTATCTTGTGGGTAAAGCGCACACACTCTACAGAGTTGCAAACAATTCGAATGGCCTTGCCCAAGGTCAAGGGCGAACTTGGTAGCCTGGCACAACGTAGCTACACCTTAATTAACCTGACTCGTGTTGGTGTTGAGTTGAGCTGATTACTTGAGAGTTGAGCACTTTGAGTTATGAGCTTTGTCATGGTGGGAACATCCATGACCTGTTGAGAATTGAGCTATCTATTGTTGAGATTATTCATGAGAATTTATACTATTACTACTGTTGTTTTCATAAACTGCCTTAACTGTTAAGTACAAAGGCTTTCCGCAAATGAACCACATTATCCCTCTTAGGTTGAGCCCTAGCCTGGCCCTTCCTAGGAGGCTTGCTAGCAGTAACATGCTAACCTCGCGTTTTATACGGGGCTGTTCCGATCGTGAGCAGGTGTGGACTGCGGGATCGAGCAGGATGCGTTCGTGGATGCCGAGTTCGAGGAGGATACTCCGATCTACTAGCGGTTGCCCCATCGGCATGTGCCTGTGGCTTGGTGGGCCACCTATTTTGGTTTCCTTTTGTTGCACATTAGTCAGAGATCTGTTATTCTGATCTAATGTATGCTTCGTTTCCGCCAAACTCTGATATGTATTTTAATTAGTTAAATGCACTCTGGTTTGATGCTATGTTCTGTTGACTGTGGGTATGTGCACTGATCCTTGGGACACGTACTGTTAACACAGGGGAATTCAGTTAAGTATTACTGGGTCCCACATTCATCTTTTCACCGTTAGAGGGAGTTGTGAGATTATGAAATAAATCCAAACTCCCCCCTAAATGTGATGAGGTCAAAAAGGCAAATGGAAGAATTCAAATAAGACTCAAAAAGCCACAACTCAAGCACTTCAACACACATTTGAGCTATCTAGTATGTTTAGTTCATTTCTTAATTTGCAAAACCGTGCCTCATCCAAGGGTTTGGTGAAAATATCCGCCAATTGATCCTCCGTTCGCATGTAGGAAAGCACAACGTCACCCTTGGCAACATGGCCACGTATGAAGTGATGCCGGATGTCGATGTGCTTGGCACGGGAATGTTGAACCGGATTGTTTACTATTTTCTCCGCACTTTGATTGTCACAAAGAAGTGGCACTTTTTCAAATTTTAGCTCAAAGTCACTAAGCATCCGTGTCATGTACAAGAGTTGGGCACAACAACTTCCCGCCGCTACATATTCCGCTTCCGCGGTCGATAGAGCCACGGAGTTTTGCTTCCTCGAAGCCCATGACACGAGTGAGCGTCCTAACAAGTGACAACCCCCGGAGGTGCTTTTGCGGTCAATTTTGCGACCGGCATAATCCGAGTCGGAGTAGCCAAGAAGCTCAACACGCGCTCCCTTGGGGTACCAAAGACCTAGGCTAATAGTGAATTTTAAGTATCTCAAAATACGTTTTACGGCAACAATATGCACTTCTTTAGGGGATGCTTGAAAGCGGGCACACATACACACACTGAACATAATATCGGGTCGAGATGCGGTGAGATAGAGAAGCGAACCGATCATGGAGCGATATAACTTTTGGTCAACAGGCTTCCCTCCTTCATTCAAATCTAGATACCCATTTGTGGCCATTGGAGTCTTGATTGGCTTGCAATCAATCATGGAGAAGCGCTTGAGGAGATCCTTGGTATATTTTTCTTGGCACACAAAGGTCCCCTCCTTAAGTTGCTTGATTTGAAAGCCGAGAGAGAATGTGAGCTCTCCAATCATCGACATCTCGAATTCCTTGGACATCATATCACCGAAATCCTTGCAAAGAGCTTGATTAGTGCATCCGAAAATAATGTCATCCACGTAAATTTGACAAATGAACAAGTCATTGCCAATGGTCTTAAGAAACAATGTGGAATCAACCGCACCCGTTTTAAAACCCTTTTCTAGGCGGAAGTCCCTAAGGCGCTCATACCATGCTCTAGGAGCTTGTTTGAGACCGTATAGCGCCTTAGTGAGCTTATAAATATGGTTTGGGTGTTTAAGGTTTTCAAAACCGGGAGGTTGCTCGACATAGACAAGTTCATTAAGATAACCATTAAAAAATGCACTCTTAACATCCATTTGATAAAGAACAATGTTATAGAGAGATACGATTGCCAAGAGTAACCGTATAGCTTCAAGTCGAGCGACCGGCGCATATGCTTCTTCATAGTCGAGGCCTTCAATTTGAGTGAAGCCTTGTGGCACCAATCTAGCTTTGTTGCGAACTACTTCACCGTTCTCATCTTGCTTGTTGCGAAAGACCCATTTGGTACAATGACGTTGTGATCCCTTGGTCTCTCCACAAGCTCCCATACTTCATTACGGGTGAAGTTGTTCAACTCTTCATGCATGGCGTTCACCCAATTCGCATCCGCCAATGCCTCATCAATAGTCCTAGGCTCAACAATAGAGACAAACGCGTGATGCTCACAATAGTTAGCGGAATGAGAACGGGTTCTTACGCCTTGATTGAGATTGCCAATGACTTGGTCAAGGGGATGATCCTTAGCAATTGAGCGATGTTGTTGGAAGGGTACTTGTTGATCATTGGCTCCCCCTTGAGCTTGATCAATATGGTCGATGGTAGCACCATCCACTTCCTCTTTTTGTGTTGTTGGAGTGTCTTGAGCTTGTGGTAGAGGACCGATGGAGGTGTAAGGTTCATCTTCATCTTCATCTTTTTCCACCGGTGAGGGTCGAACCTCACCAACCTCCATTAAGTCCATGACGTCGCAAAGTGGCTCATCTCCTATATTACTCATAATATCTCGCTCATCTTGTGAGCTATTAGATTCATCAAATTTAACATCATAGGCTTCTTCAACTCACCCAGAAGAACAATTGTAAACACGAAAGGCTTTAGAGTGAGAAGAATAGCCTAGCATGATACCGGTGTTTCACCTCTTTTGGAACTTACCCAAGTGAGTCCTCTTCCTACATATATATACCTTGCACCCGAAGACTCGAAAGTAGGAGATGTTGAGTCTTCGTCCTACTAGTAGTTCATATGAGGTCTTGTGAAGGAGTCGATGGAGTTAGAGGCGGTTGATTGCGTGGCACGCCGTGTTGATGGTGTAGGAACGCTAGGCCGAGAGGGGGGGTGAATCGGCTAGTTTAAATTTTTAACCCTTAGCTCCGATTGTTAACTTTTAGTCAATTTAGGGAACCACTTAGCGCATGAGACCTACACACGTCTAGTCACGGGAGCACAAGAGGACTCAATCACAATGATTACAATAGAGAGCAAGTAATAGGAGGCTCGAAGACACTCACAGGCAACCAAAGGTACGGAAATGTAAATGGAACAAGAGACGCACCAATTTTTTTACGTGGTTCGGAGCAAGCTCCTACTCCACGTGGGGAACCTTCAAGACAAGGCCAGGACTCGCTTGTCCTGTGTCCCCAATCCACTCGGGAGCTCCTTTTGGCAACGAATGCCGGGCGAACTCAACCCTCACACGGGCGTGGGTAATTCCACACGTGGAAGCTCCCCACAACACAACCCGAGTACACGGCGCCTTCAACGGATGAAGACGATGCACCACACGCCTGTGGTGACCCACAATGGATGGAGGGTTTCGCGGGCCTCCAACGGATGAAGGCGAAGCACCACCCGGAGATGGTGACCCCCAATGAATGGAGGGTTTGTGGTTGATGTAGTCAACGTAGCGGAAGTAGCCGTACCCGGCTTGGTGAAGACCCCGGCGGCAAGAAACCACGAGCACAAAGAACCAGAACCTCTCACCACGACCAATCCTCCCTCTCCCTCAAAGAACTCCACAAGAAACACCGGAGGGAAACCAAGAACTCAACTTGGAGGGGTGGAAGAGGTAGGGGGCTGCTTACTCTTCTTCTTCCTCCTCTTCTCCTACCCTTCTCCTTCCTCAATCACCCTTGGACATGGGGCATGCAGCACCTAGATGGGGGCACACCATGGGAGAGACCCACACACCTAGGGGATGGATGGGGGAGGCAAGGGGATGCACCTTCTTCTTCTTCCTCCCTTCTCCCTTCCTCTCTCCCTCTCCTTCTCCCTCTCTCTCAAGCACTCATGGTGGATTTGGATCTAGAGATGAGAAACACCATGGGAGGATCTCTCTTGGGTGGCTAGGGCTTTGGGTGGCTACAAATGAGGCTCTCTCACCTTATCCCGTGCCTCCACACTTCTATTTATGCACCCACGTGAGAAAAGACGCGCAGCACAGCCCTCCAGCGTCGGATGTTCCGACGTGGGTCGGATGTTCTGACGTGATCCAGAGGCATCCCGGTCGGATGTTTCGACGTGGGTCGGATGTTCCAACCTGATCCAGAGACATCCTGGTCGGATGTTCCGACGATGCCTGTTTTGGATCAGTGGTTTTTCACTTTTTTGAGGCCCTTCCCGTGCTCGGATGAAAAAGATTAAAACATGAAAGTTGTAGAGAATTTCGAGACGCATCGTTTTTGTGTTGACAAGATTTTAATTTGAGCTACAGGAAAAATCATAAAAATTAGGGAAGGTACTGCTGTCATGGTGGCACTAGGAATTTGGGCACTTTTGACTTGGCGGGCACTTTGGATGTTAGGGCAAGAGTTTCGGAGGCTTAGGCGGGAAGTTTCATGCCTTCGAAAATATCTGGATCTAGGACAAGGCCACTACGAAAACCCGAACCGGTATTCCCCCAACTCTCGAACACACCCAATAGATTAGGTAAGAGTGAATGACTCCGGACCGTGCTCAAATGGGACCTTGCTGCCAGGCATCTGATGATCTTGCAAGCCTACCTGTAGCTACACTCACACAATGAAATAGAAGAACTAGGGAACAATTGTCCTGAGCCTTGAAATGTGGTAGCCTTGATCATTTAGCTTGGTCATCAATTACCAAAACTAAAACAGGCGGGGAACCTGCACTTACAATCTCCCCCTTTTTGGTAATTGATGACAACACCTGCAAATCTCAACTAGCAAAGCATTCTGGCGCAAAAACTTGCTCCATACCAGATATATAACAATGATACCAATTAAAATCTTATGATATGCATGAATGAAGCAATATGACCAAAGCACTAGCCATGCACACTAAACATGATACCACTTGTAAAACACAACTAGGAAAGGTCTCTCCCCCTTTTACTAGGAATTCAATTCTCACACCCAAAACACATTTCTCTCCCAAATGCAGCAAGCTTTGCCTATTTCTCTTCTCTCCCCCAAACACTCAAGTTTTGCCTAGATTTGCACATTTCCCTCCCCCTTTGGCATCAAGAACCAGAAAGCAAATGAACAAGGCACATATGGAGGAAAGAGAACAACTACAAAACTATGAAAGTTAATAAAATCACATGTAAGGCAAATTGACACCTCATTATCACATTTGGATGTACTACTAGGTCATATGTCATAAAGCTCAACAATTGCAAGTCTTCACGTGATGTTTAAATAGTAAGTTGACCTAGAGCAAAATTTTGGTGAACTAGAGCCAAGTCTATCTAGTTATGCTCAAACAACTAGGAGGGAGACACAAATACTAGCTAGAGCTAGTCTGTAGCATTTCAAGTCATACAATGCTCAAACCAAGCGAGATAAAGAGTCTAAAACATTTTGGTTGAGCGTTTCTCTTTGAAGATTTTCATTTTTCATATTTTTTTTTAAATTGTGCATGTCCCAAGCCATAATCGACACCACCTAGCATTACACTAAAGATGTTTATGTCTTGGTCATCCAAGGTCTCCCCCAAGTTCACATCGTCGTGTGCAATGATAAGCAATCTCGCTGGGAGAACATTGGTGGGACATGACTAGCCACTTTGAGACTTTATCTCTTTTTATCACATTTGCTCAACCCTTCATAAATGAATGCTCAATTTCTAGCTAAGAAAGATCATGAATGAAATAAATTGCTAGAACTACCCTAGGAGCACAAGGTCAACCCAGCTAGAAGCACAAGCAATAAAGAGATACAAATGGCTCTAGTGGACCTAGCAAGTGTCCTAGGTGAGGAATTTCTTAAGTGATTTAAAATTAAAGCACATAATTGAGCAAAGTGACTAAGACACTAGCAATAATCCTCATGTTCAAATTGAGTGACAAATTTAACAAACATGGGAGAAGCTTAACAAGCATAGCACATAGGTTCTCAAATCATCCAAATATACCAAGGTCATGCAAAATGTTCCATGATGCCAACTTGGTTGAGAAATATACCCATATAGGAAGTTTGAGAACAAATTGAGCTTCTATTGCTAGTGAGATGTGCTACCTAAGTTCATCAATCAATGTCTAGTACATCTAGGAGAGGCAAATATCTCACATGCATGCACAAAGAACCAAGATTCCAAATGATAATAAGCACATGATACCACATGTAGGATCACTGAATGAAAGAATCTATCAATACATGATGCAAATGAGATATAACATACACATGACATGATACCAACTGAAAACCATAGGTAGATGAGCGTACCTCCGTTGTAGAGGATCAAATGTCCAAAGACCGCTTTGGGAGCCCGAGCGACCTTGCGATAAGCATCTCCAATCTTGAAGGGACTCGAACAAGCTTCTTCTTGGGATATTGGCAATCTCCAATGCTTGACTTGTAACCCCAAGTTGAAAACCAACTCCCGGTCTTGGACTTCTCAATAAGCTTCGCCATCATCTCCCAACTTTGTGCACATTGCCTCCATAGAGTTTTCAATAGTGATAGAGCACTTGGAGCTCTCCTTGATACCACTTGTAGGAGCACTCAATGATTGACACCACTTGTAAACTTTTCTTGGAGCTAATGAATCACCAGGAAGCCTGCTTGAAACCGTGCCATACCTCGGACAAATTTTTAACTTGGTCTCCACATCAGGGTGTTGCTCCCCCTGAATCTGTCCAAGATTGCCAATTGAGCTCCCCCTAGATCAATTATCCCATTGCTCTTGAGAGTGGCTATCCATCATTGACTTCTCCAAAGCTGCCTCAAAAGTTGGTTGAAGACTTGAGCTTTTTGATGATGAGTGGCTCCCCCTGAATCTTGTCAATGGTGATTGAGTAGGCAAGTCAGGAGTAAACCCATATGAAGTAGCTCCAAGCTTCACACTAGCGCCCATCACTCTTATTGATCCAACTAGAGGCTTGTTTCTGCACAATCATTTCCTCTTCTTGCCATCTTGCCCATGACACCCGCTGTCTTGATTGAGTTGCACATCCGAATATCTTACATTCCTTCTCATCCACAAAAATGACCCTTGCCAGGAAAGGTAAGTCCTTCTTCCCCCTTTGAGGTGGCCAGCCGGGGATATGTCTCGCAAAGTTGATGCCAATAAGCCCATGGCATCCATCTCGCCGGTGGCCCACCTATCATAATAATAGATCACTTTTGTGACCCGGAAACCCACACAATGGGTCCCCGATGGTTAGCCGGTGCAACATTGCAAACATCATTAATAATGGATTTTGGCACCCAAAGTTATTTCTTGTATTCATACTCCCATGATGGTCCAATAAATCTAGCAAAGACTCCCCCTTTCCTATCTTGCCTAAGCACATAGTTCCTCTCAACAACCTCCACATGTGCTCTCCTAGGGTTCATGTAGGTGGGTCGTGCTTGTGGAGCAATGTGAGCCCTAGGACCGACCAACCTAGCACTATTCCACATAAAATTGGACCTATCATTATTCCAGTTTCTAGGAGGGGCATGGTCATGAGGAATAAATCTATCATGTCTCCTACCAAATTGTGGCTCATTGGTGTAGTAGTGTCTAGGTGGTACTTGAGGCATGCGGTTGAAATGTTTAGGGGTCCTTGCCTAGCAAATTGAGGCCTATGCGGAGCTTGCCAATTGTTGGGATACCTAGGAGAACCATTCCACACATGTTGAGCTCTAGATGGTTGCCATGTGAAATTATTGTGCCTAGCTCATCCTTGCAAAGTGTTTTGTGCAAAGTGAGGCCTATGAGCATTGTTGCTAGGGTGCAGATTGTTAGGACCTTGATTGTTTCTTCTCTTTGGAAATGCATGGTAGAAACTCTGTCTCATGCCAGATCCTTGAGGAACAGTGACCCTTTTCTTCTTTCCTATAGGCTTCTCCGGGGTGTACCCGAAGCCACCCTTTTGAGAAGACATTCTCTGTTCCTTAAGGATCTGTTCCAAAGTGGTTTGACCACCCAATGCATTCTCAAGAGATTTTTCAGTTTTATCAAGTTTAGACCTTAGCTCACTAATCTCAATAGCCATGTCCCTAGCAGCTAATGCAAATTTGCAAACATCTGGATCACATTCAAGTGCATTGCAAGACGAGCCATTTGAGGTAGAAGCAACAAGAGTCAAATCAATCAAATCTTCACATGATGTAGAACAGTCTACTCTAGGGGGCACATCAACAACAGCACATGCATCCTCATCATTAATGGTAGCAGCAACAGGAATAGCAGTAGCAACAGGCAAGGAATTAAGTGCATCATGCTTTGCAACCAGTGATTCATGATTATCTCTAAACTCATGGTACATGATCATTAAATCATCTAGAGAAGCATGATACCCATTTCTTTCTTCTTCAAGTTTGTTGCACTTTGAGAACAGAGATTTGTTATCACAAGTCAAGATGTCATGCTCAGTCTCTAGGCTATCACATCTAGTAGCAAGTGACTCATACCTAGCTTTTATTTCAGCAAGAGATTTTTCTAACTCATGACACTTCATGGCAGCATTTTTATAATTTTCCATTGTTTCACCAAGAAAAGCAACCATGTTCTTGGGATCACGATAGTGGTCAGAGTCATAGTCAAAGCTAGAATCACTTACATTGCTGCTAGGTCGAGCCATGAGGCACTTAGGAGTAGCGAAGGGAGTTGGTGAAGACTCGTGTGTAGTGGAAGTAGAGGATGCAGGCCCGTCATCATCCGAGTACCATTCTCTCACTTGTGGGTCAGTTGTGGTGGTGAGGCAGAATCCTGGAGGAAGTACTGGTGGAGAAGGCACTGACTCGGCAATTGTGATGGTGGCCACAGCTCCAAGCTCATCATCATCTCCGGAAGAGGCATTGTCACTTGAACTTTCATCAGTGATCCAAGTTCGCACAAATGCTAGCCTCTTGCCTTCCTTGGAGTGACCCTTGTGACCGGTCTTGTGCCAATTCTTCCCTCGGTCCTTCTCCTTGTTCTTGTGCTTGTCACCATTCCCTCTCTCCTTGCCATTATCTTTGTACTTGGCACCTCCCTTTTGTGGGCAGAAAGCAGCTATGTGGCCTTTCTCTTGGCACTCATATCACTTGAGTGATGAGTATGAGTTCTTGCCCTTCTTCTTGTCGCCCGAGGCATATTTCTTCATGAACCTCCCGGTTTGCCTCATATAGAGAGCCATTTGGTCCATCCCTTCCTCAAGCTTCTTGAGAGTCATTTCTTGGCCACCATCGGTTGAGTTGATCTTGGTGCCACTCGCCTTAAACCCACTTTCCTTGAGAGCAATGACCTTGCTTGACTCAGGTTCAGGAGTTGGAGTTGAAATTGACTTCGGCTCGATCATAAGCATTTCATGAGCGGTGAGCTTGCTCAAGTATGCCGTAGGAGTAAGCTTGTCGATTTCACCACTGTTGGAAGAGTAGGTGATGATGTCTCGATATTGTTGTCTAGGCAACACCCTCATCATTTTCCTGCAAATGTCAGTATCGGACAAAACAGCTCCGAGCCCCTTGAGCTCATTGATTAGGGGGTTAAGCCTAGAGAACATAGCATTTGCATTTTCACCAGAAAGCATTTTAAATTGATCAAATTTCTCCTTGGCAATCACCAATCTACCCTCCTTAACCGAAGCAGTGCCCTCATGAATTTCTATCAATGTGGTCCAAATTTCATGTGCTGTGGATAGGTTGCTAACTCTATCGAACACATCCATGCTCAAACCACAAAACAAAGCATTTCTAGCTTTAGCATCATACTCTAGTTGCTTAGTTTGTTCGGCTGTGGGAGCTGTGCCAGGCTCAAGAGTGAATCCTAAGGGAGACTCTACCACCTTCCAAATGTGCAAGCCCATGGATTGAAGATATGTAACCATTCTCAATTTTCAAAAGCTAAAATGATCACCATTGAACATAGGCACCCTATTGCTAGCAGCAATCCCCGAATCGGCCATCTCTATTGCGGTTAAGCAAGAGCTAGAGAACCTAGCTCTGATACCACTTGTAGGAACGCTAGGCCGAGGGGGGGGGGGGTGAATCGGCTAGTTTAAATTTTTAACCCTTAGCTCCGATTGTTAACTTTTGCTGAATTTAGGGAACCACTTAGCGCATGAGACCTACACACGTCTAGTCACGGGAGCACAAGAGGACTCAATCACAATGATTACAATAGAGAGCAAGTAATAAGAGGCTCGGAGGCACTCACAGGCAATTCAACCCAAGGTGTGGAAATGTAAATGGAACAAGAGACGCACCAATTTTTTTACGTGGTTCGGAGCAAGCTCCTACTCCACGTGGGGAACCTTCAAGACAAGGCCAGGACTCGCTTGTCCTGTGTCCCCAATCCACTCGGGAGCTCCTTTTGGCAACGAATGCCAGGCGAACTCAACCCTCACACGGGCGTGGGTACTTCCACACGTGGAAGCTCCCCACAACACAACCCGAGTACACGGCGCCTTCAACAGATGAAGACGATGCACCACACGCCTGTGGTGACCCCCAATGGATGGAGGGTTTTGCTGGCCTCCAACGAATGAAGGCGAAGCACCACCCAGAGATGGTGACCCCCAACGAATGGAGGGTTTGTGGTTGATCTAGTCGACGTAGCAGAAGTAGCCGTACCCGGCTTGGTGAAGACCCCGGCGGCAAGAAACCATGAGCACAAAGAACCGGAACCTCTCACCAAGACCACTCCTCCCTCTCCCTCAAAGAACTCCACAGGAAACACCGGAGGGGAACCAAGAACTCAACTTGGAGGGATGGAAGAGGTAGGGGGCTGCTTACTCTTCTTCTTCCTCCTCTTCTCCTACCCTTCTTCTTCCTCAATCACCCTTGGACATGAGGCATGGAGCACCTAGATGGGGGCACACCATGGGAGAGACCCACACACCTTGGGGATGGATGGGGGAGGCAAGCGGATGCACCTTCTTCTTCTTACTCCCTTCTCCCTTCCTCTCTCCCTCTCCTTCTCCCTCTCTCAAGCACACATGATGGATTTGGATCTAGAGATGAGAAACACCATGGGAGGATCTCTCTTGGGTGGTAGGGCTTTGAGTGGCTACAAATGAGGCTCTCTCACCTTGTCTCGTGCCCCCACACTTCTATTTATGCCCCCATGTGAGAAAAGACGCGCAGCACAGCCCTCCCGCGTCGGTGTTCCGACGTGGGTCGGATGTTCCGACGTGATCCAGAGGCATCCCGGTCAGATGTTCCGACGTGGGTCGGATGTTCCAACCTGATCCAGAGGCATCCCGGTCAGATGTTCCGACGTGGGTCGGATGTTCCAACCTGATCCAGAGACATCGTGGTCGGATGTTCCGACGCTGCCTGTTTTGGATCGGTGGTTTTTCACCTTTTTGAGGCCCTTCCCGTACTCAGATGAAAAAGATTAAATCATAAAAGTTGTAGAGAATTTCAAGCGCATCTTTTTCGTGTTGACAAGATTTTCATTTGAGCTATAGAAAAAATCATAAAAATTAGGGAAGGTACTACTGTCATGGTCGCAATAGGAATTTGGGCACTTTTGACTTGGCGGGCACTTTGGATGCTAGGGCAAGAGTTTCAGAGGCTTAGGCGGGAAGTTTTATGCCTTCGAAAATATCTGGCTCTAGGACAAGGCTGCTACAAAAACCCGAACCGGTATTCCCCCCACTCTCGAACACACCCAATAGATTAGGTAAGAGTGAATGACTCTGGACCGTGCTCAAATGGGACCTTTCTGCCAGGCATCTGATGATCTTGCAAGCCTACCTGTAGCGACACTCACACAATAAAATAGAAGAACTAGGAAAAAATTGTCCTTAGCCTTGAAATGTGGTAGCCTTGATCATTTAGCTTGGTCATCAATTACCAAAACTAAAACAGGCGGGGAGCCTGCACTTACAGATGGCTTCCGCCCAAAAAGCATGGGGCATGCCATACTCGTCAAGCATTGTCCGCGCCATCTCGATTAATGTTCGGTTCTTCCTTTCCACCATTTCATTTTGTTGTGGAGTGTAGGCCGCCGAGAATTCATGCTTGACTCCTAACTCTTCACAAAATTCTTCAATGCTGGAGTTAGTAAACTCGGTGCCGTTATCACTCCTTACCTTCTTGATGTAGGTGTCAAACTCCTTTTGGCCCTTCAAGGCAAACCTTTTAAACACATCACCGGTAAATGTCTTGTTGGCAATGAAGAAAACCCAAGGATAGCGAGAAAAGTCATCAACAACCACAAGGCAATAAGATTTACCTCCTATGCTAGCATAAGTGGTAGGGCCAAATAAGTCCATGTGCAAAAGCTCACGTGGTCGGGATGTAGACCTGAAAGCCTTGGAAGGATGAGGGTTAGCCACTTGCTTACTGGCTTGGCAAGCGCTACATAATCGATTTTTCTCAAACTTCACATCCTTCACTCCAACAACCAAATCATGCCTAAAAACTTTCTTCAAAGTGCCCATTCCGACATGTCCAAGACTTCTATGTCATAGCCAACAAAGTGAAGCTTTGGCGACAAGACAAGTCTTGATTTGAGAAGAATCACGATTTGAGAAATCAACCAAATACGTATTTGAAAAATGTTTGCTCTCAAATGCGACACTTTGGTCAATTGAAGAAACAACACGAACACCTTAAGAAGAGAAAAGGCAATCAAAGCCCAAGTCACACACTTGTGCAACGGAGAGAAGATTGAAATTGCAAGCTTCAACCAAAAGAACATTTGAGATGTATAGGTCATTGGATATGGCAATTTTACCTATACCGATTACCTTTCGCTTGGAGTTATCCCCAAATGTAATCTTGTAGTCGGGGTCCTTCTTTTCCTCTAGTGAGGTGAACATACGTGAGCTACCGGTCATATGTTGAGTGCATCCACTATCAAATAACCAATGCCAGCCTCCACTCTTGTAGTTCACCTACACATAACAATTTCAAGCTTGGGTTTTAGGTACCCAAGACTTCTTCTTGGGTCCTTTAGGGTTAGACATTAAGCACTTGGGCACCCAAATAGTTTTACATTTCTCTTGTCTTTTGGAGCACCTACATACTTAGCGAAAGTAAATCCATTCTTTTTCAACAACATGAAGCTAGCATTTAGAACTTGAGTTTGAGACATGAATTTAGATGATCTAGCCAAAGGACAAGCAACGACCCTATGCTCTTTAGCCTTACACAAGTGACAATGTGTTCTAGCTTTGACGAAGGTTTGCTTGGGCTTACCCCAACCATCCTTGGGCAATTCCCCGGGGACGAACCCAAACCTTGCTTGCCCAACGTGTACCTTTGCTCCCAAAGCACCTTGTCAAGGTTAGCACTCCCAACATGCAAAGTAGCCAAACTAGAGTCTAGTTGCTCAATTCTATCTTTTAAAAGCAAATTCTCTTTAGTTAGCTCATTTGCACAAGAAGTATAGCCACATGAAGTCAAAGTGCAATATTTTTCAATTATAGATGTGGTACTAGTGGATGATGAAGAGCTAGCATTAGGGGTGATAGTAGGTGACAAAGCAAGTGATGTGTCGAGAGATATGCTATGTGAACCATTAATAGTATCAATTAAATCACAAGTCACACCAACATCACATTTGGCAATTGAGCAATCATCATTAGCAATGTCATCATTAGAATTAGACTTAGCTTGAGCTTTTTCTAGAATTTCAACTTGGCAATGAAGAGCTTCATAGTCATCTTCTAGAGACTCATGTTTCTCAAGCAAAGTTTCAAATTCATTAGCAAGTTCTTTATGCACTTTCATCAATTTCTTGCATTTAGATTTTTCCTTCTCTAGAGCATCATTCAATTCATCAATCAAATTAGAGAGCTCAACTAGAGAGGGTTTTTCTTTTGTTACCTTTTCCTTCAAGGCCATAAGACACATTGGAGGTGGAGAGTGGTTGATGGCGATTTCGGCAACCTTGGGATCAACAAGTTCATTGTCGAAGGAGTCCGCCCAAGAATTTTCATCATCGGTGATCCACTCCCCAATGATATCATCTTCTTGCTTATCGGCCATGAGACATAGCTTTTGCTTGGGGATAGCCGGTGGAGCGTTTTCCTTGATAACAAGTCCGGCTAGCCCATGAGTTCTAGTATCGTCTTCTTCGGAGGAGGAGGAAGATGATGATGAAGAACTTGATGATTCTTTCTTCTTGGACTTCTCAACCGCAAGAGCTTTCTTCTTGTCCTTGGATTTGTGCTCACTCTTGCGATGGTGACGGTGCTTTTTCTTATTATCATCATCTCCCTCTTGATCCCTTTTCTTGTGCTTACCCTTCTTGTTCTTGGGGCAATCCGCCGCCAAGTGACCCAATTCTCCGCATTCATAACACCTCATCTCAGAGATAGGTCTTCTTCTTGAGGATGATCCTCCATTCCGAAAGCTCATTCTCTTGATCAATTTTGTTGAGCACTTGACAAGAAGAGCCAATTCTTTGATCTCCGGGATCCCATCATCGGAGCATTCATCATCACTATCTTCAACCTTCTTCTTCTTTGCTTTGACTTGAGCGGGAAGAGCAATAGCTTTCTTTGTGTGAGGGGTATTCTCATACCCATTGATTCTTATCTCATATGAGGCAAGCTTCCCAAGAAAGCTTGTATGAGTAAGATTCTTCATCTTCTTGCTACTATTTTGAAGCATAGTAACAATTGGGTTGAACTCGAATGGCACAACGTCAAGAATCTTCCGGCATACTTCAATATCCACCATGGGCTTGCCGCATATGCAAATGTCATTGACGATCGGGTTCAACCTAGAGTACATGTCATTCACACTCTCATTAGGTAGCATTGTGAAATGATCAAATTGTCACCTAGCAAGAGCTAATTTCTCCTCAACTAGCTCCGAGCTACCAACATGAATCTTCTTCAAAGTTTTCCATATTTCATTAGTCTTAGTGAGATGACTTATGCGATTGAAAACATTTGAGCTCACATTGGAAAGTAAAGCATTTCTAGCTATGGCATTGAGACTCCGGTATTCGGTATCGGTGGGAGTGAGGGCCAAGGGATTGACCGGAGCCGGATAACCGGTCTCATAAGCAACCCACACATCATAGCTAAGAGCTTCTAGATAGCGTTGCATTCTAATTCTACAATGTGGATAGTTGGTGCCATAGAAAATGGGAGCTTTTCCTATGTCAATTTTAACCCCTCGATTAGCGGCCATCTTCGAGCGGTTAGGCTCAAACGGGAGAACCTATGCTCTGATACCACTTGAAAGGAACTTTACGGCCTAGAGGGGAGTGAATAGGAAATTTTAATTCATTTTGGGTTATTCTTGGATTATGCAACAATATTAAGAATGACCCAATCATAGGTTCTAGTGTCCTATCAAGCGGAAGCAATTAAATCGAATCACACTAGAAACCTATTCCATAGCAATGCTATCAAGCAATCAAGAGCAATTTATGCGAAAATTAAATGAGAGACAAAAGAAGAAGTGACACGGTATTTGTTTCACTAAAGTTCGGAGCTGCAACTCCTACTCTCCGTTGAGGCTAGCCCTTGCGCACAAGGACCGGCTCTCTCTCGAGCCTCACACCCCACTTACTCCCCGGTAGTCGTTCCGCCACTCCGGCGAGGTGGACTCCGTCACTCGTACACCGACTTGAGAGTAGCCACACGCCAAGGCCAACTCCCAAGCCCACTCCTCCTAGAAGAACACCGTCTTCAAGAGTAATAAGCCCGAAATGCCCCGATCATGCCAAATTGTAGGACTTCCATGACGCTCGGTTCGGGAAAAGGTTGGTGGTGGGTGAAATGGTGGAGGAAAGGCTCTAGATCACCCTATTGATGAGTAGTAGATGGAGCATGGTGAAGTGGAGCAGCAAACCTCAATAACTTCAGCCAATAGTTCACTATTTATAGTCCCCGGAGAGAAACTAGCCGTTGGAGCTCGGAGGGGGGCTCCAAAACTAGCCGTTACATGAACCGTCGGACGCCGTCCGGTCACCACCGGACGCCGTCCGATGGACGTAACCTAGTCTTAGAAGTTGTTTTTATAACCTGGTTGGACATCGTCCGACGCGTGTCGGACGCCGTCCGACGGAGTAGAAAAATCGGCAGAAGACACCGTCCACAACCCTTCGGACGCCGTCTCCAGAGCGGGTGATTTGAGGATTTGGCCCATCGGACGCCGTCCTACGGTGGTTGGACGCTGTCCGACGGAGAAGAAAAAGCTGCAGAAGACACCGTCCGCAGCCCTTCGAACGCCGTCTCCAGAGCGGGTGATTTGAGGATTTGGCCCATCGGACGCCGTTCCACGGTGGTCGGACACCGTCCGACGGAGAAGAAAAAGATGTCTAAGTGAATTTTGACAAATCTCTCAAGTCTCGACATCTCACTGGGGTGTGTAGGTGTTTATAGGGGATGTTTGTGGACTCGAAAGGCTAGGGATACATGAGAGTCAACAATGTTGGTATGATCGAATCATTTAGACCGCTCTAAAAGCATGGGCAAAATAACAAAAGACCTAGCTATTCCTATCACTAGCACATGACCTCACCACGTGCCCGGTCATGCATATGAGAACTTGGAGCAGCTCAAATGATGCCAATGCCTTGCTAGGGTTCCATGACAGACCGAGAACCCCCTAGCAATTTACTTCGTGCAACTGTCCACGTCATCAATACCACTAATTTAAATTAGGGCTCAACGATGCTCACACATTACATAGAAGACCTGGCTCACTTCGTTCGCAAGAACAAACGGTTCGCGCCTGAAGCCGACTTGTCTGAGATCCACGGTTGTCATGCCGTATTTGTCGTCTTTCACACCGCTTGGAGTCGGCTTGACCCATTGGAACTTAAATAGAGGGACCTTCAATGGTCCATGGTAGAGCTTCCATATTTCTTCTATAAAAACATAATATGTGTCCACCGTACCGCTGTTGTCTTCGGCGTCTATACGGACACCGCTGTTCTAGTTGGTGCTCCTATTATCCTGGGATCTGGTGTAGAATATGTAACCATTGATCTCGTACCCCTTGAATGTCACGATTTCTTGTAATGGTCCCCGAGCCAAGCGTTGCAGCAGTTCATCATTTGACCCTTTCTCAAAAATGTACTTTTTGTAGCCAGCTGCCGAAAGAATCCATGTGCTTCAAAGTAATCCAACCATCTGTCTTCTCTAGGAACTCGCGGCGTAGGACACTCTTGTGCTGAAGGACATAGGGGGCGACTATAGTTGATTGCTTCAAAACTGTGAAATGTGCTTCCTTGAATGTAACAATATCATTGCATGCAGCCGCTTTCCTTCCTAGTGTCCCTTTGCCGCGCAGCCTCCCCTCGTGGTGTGATATAGGAACGCCGATAGGATTTAGATCATTCATGTAATCAACATAAAACTCAATCACCTTCTCTGTCATGTAGCCCTCGGCAATGCAGCCTTCTGGACGAGAATGGTTACGGACGTACTTCTTGAGGATACTCATGTACCTCTCGAAAGGGAACATGTTGTGCAGATACACGGGTCCGAGGATACCTATCTCCTTGACAAGGCGAACAGTGAGATGAACCATGATATCAAAGAATGCAGGAGGAAAGATCATCTCGAGGCTATCCAAACTTTGTAACACATCAGCCTCCAACTTAGTTAGTTTATTTGGGTTGATGACCTTCTGCGAAATGGCGTTGAAAAAGGAACACAACTTTGTGATTGTCCCCCGTATCCACTCGGGCAGTATACCTCTGACAGCCACTGGGAGCAACTGTGTCATCAACACAAGGTAGTCATGAGGTTTCAGGCCTTGGAGTTTGTTCTCTTTCGTGTTTATGAGTATCTTTACATTTGAGGAGTATCCAGAAGAGACCTTCACACTATTCAGGCACTCTATCATTCTTTTTTCTCCTCTTTGCTTAAAGTGTAGCTCGCATGATGTAGGTAAAGTTGTTTTGTTCCTTCTTTTTTTCGGATGTAGGTCATTCCTCAACTCCATGACTTTAAGGTCCTTCCGACCTTGCAGTGTATCTTTCGATTTGCCGTACATATCTATGTAGCCTAGCAGTTCAGGCACACATTCTTCGTGATGTGCATGAAGTCAAGCAAGTGACGAACCTCCAAAACTTCCCAATACGACAGGTCCCAAAATATTGACTTCTTCTTCCACATGGGTGCTTGACCATCCTCTTTCGGCACATGTATGCTTCCAGGACCCTTCCTAAATACAACTTTCAGATCCATTACCATAGCAAACACAAGTCGCCCATTACGATGCTGAGACTTCGCATGAATTTCTGTTTTTCTGTTGAATTTTCTGTCTTTCCACCGCAAAGCATGAGTGCCAGCAAGAAACCTGCGGTGGCCCCATGTACACACACTTCAGAGAGTTTTTCAGGTACATGCAGTCCGTTTCATATAAGCACTGGGTGCAGGCTTTAAACCCTTTGACAGTTTGTCCAGACAGGTTACCGAGAGCAGGCCAATCGTTGATTGTTACAAACAACAATACGCGCAGGTTGAAATACTCTCTTTTGTACTCATCCCAAACCCGTACGCCATCTTCCCACAACATCACAAGGTCTTCCACCAATGGTTTCAGGTAGACATCGATGTCGTTAGGTTGCTTCGGGCCTTCGATCAACAATGGCATCATGATGTACTTTCGCTTCATGCACAGCCATGTAGGAATGTTATAGATGCACAACGTCACATGCCAGGTGCTATGGATGCTGCTCAACTGGCCGAAGGGATTCATCCCATCGGTGCTCAACCCAAACCTTATGTTTCTGGCCTCATTTGCAAAGTCCGGGTAAGCCCGATCGACTTTCCTCCACTGGGAGCCATCTTTAGGGTGTCTAAGCATCCTGTCTTCCTTACGCTCTTCTTTGTGCCAACGCATCATCTTGGTATGACCTTCGTTAGCAAGCAGACGCTTCAATCAGGGGATCACAGGGAAATACCACAACACTTTGGCTGGAGTTCTCTTCTTCGTACGTTTTCCATCTACTTCACCTGGATCATCATGCTGCACCTTATACCGGGATTCTTCGTACACTGGACAAACCTCCAAATCGGCATACTCTTACGATATAGGATACAATCTTTAGGACATGCGTGTATCCTCCGTACTTGCAATCCTAAAGGGCAGAGGACTCGCTTGGCTTCATACGTAGATTCGGGTAGAGTGTTACCTTCTGGAAGCAACTTCTTTACGAGTGATAACAATTCATCGAAACCCTTGTCTGACACACCGTTTGTGGCCTTACATTTCATGAGCTCCAGTGTAGTACGTAGCTTTTTGTGGCCCTGCCCACAGTTTGGGTACAAAGAAGTTTTGTGGTCCTCTAACATGCTCTGAAACTTCTTGTACTGTCTTTTCTCTGTGAACTCTCCCTCTCGGTCACGGAGCATCTGGTCTAGATCATCATCGCTAACCTCGCCAAGTGTATCTTTCACGGACCCGTATTAAGTGGTGTCTGGCATACTGTTGACTCCATCTTCCTCTTCTTCATCGTCTTCCTCTCTAATCGCCTCTACTTCGCCATGGTTGGTCCAGCAGGTATAGTTTGGCATGGAACCTCTCATGACCAAATGGTTCGTAACCATCCATCCTTCGGAATGCTCCTTCTCGTTCTTGCAGTGTACGCACGGACAACGTATGAAGCTTCCTGGAGGCAAGAATGCAACGGCCGCATCGAGAAAAGCCTTCATGCCATCCCTGAACTCTCTTGACCGACAGTCCCCATTGTACATCCATTACCGGTTCATCTACACCAATAAAAATAATAACAACATCTATTACAATTTTTAACTAAAACTAAGTCTAATAGTTTTTTATTTTTTTAATCCTTCTATATTCTTTTAACTAAAGTCAACGAATTAATTCTAATCCTCCTACAATTTTTAACAAAAACTAACTAATTGTTACATTTTTTAATTCCTCCTAATCCTTCTACATTTTTTTGCTGAATCAACCAAATATTCGTAACTAAATCTAGCTAATTCTTACATTTATGTAAATCTTTTCTATCATTCATATTTTTATTAAACTAAATATAAATTATATTTTACCCCTCCCCACACCTTTGTAATTATTTTTCGTGATTCCACATTTATTCTATTTTATTTTATACAACAAATAATTACTTCCTTTCAATTAATATATCTAGATCTACCCACTTTGTTTGGATTTTCAACACTTTAAAGCTAGCAAAGCACCTAGATCTCTAATGCTAACAATCTATCACTTTGAACTTCTAGTTATGTCATATTTTGCACAAGATATCCACCCTACATCTTCATAAAACATCAAAAAGAAGGATATAAAACTAACTTTGTGAATATCTCACTACAACCGATCATGATCTTACCTCAAAAGTTCTAGAGTGAGGTAGCAAAAGAAACATCTTCCCATAAGAACAAAACAAGATTTCTCAACATCCAATGCAAAAAAAAAAAAAATCAATATCTAGATAAGAAGGATGTTAGCAAGATGTTACTCACCTTGAAACAATTAATTTAGAGTTGATAGTCTCAATTGAAAATTTGGGTAGCACCTCCCCACATGAACAGCTCTCGACCCACCACTATGTATGTTGTCCTGTGCGAGCTCGGGGAGGAAGGAGTTTAAATGCGCTGGACGGGAGGGGGTTAGAAGCGGTTCTTGTCCCGAACCGCTTCTAGAGATATAACCACTTGTAAATATTGGACTTCAGAAACGGTTTGTGTCTCCAACCGTTTGTAGAGACCCTCTCTCGGCCATTGCCCACGAACCGCTTCTGGCGCGACGGCCAGAAGTGGTGCGCATCTAACCGTTTGTGATAGGCCGATTCTGTAGTAGTGCTTACAGAGTTGGGGTAACGAGAACATCCTTTACTAGGGCATGATTCCAAAATCCATATGATCGACTGATCGGACGATCCAAACATGTTCCTGACGTATTCATGCATGCTCAAAGTGAGCTGGAGCCTAGAGCTGATCAGCGGCTGATTCGATACGAGTCAATTCACAGGGCTGATACGAAGCATGAAAGCGGAAGGCACAGACGGGTGCTTTTTGTACGCCTAAATCACAGTGTACCAGTCGGTATTCGTTTGGGTTCCCAAAAAGAAGTCAGTATCCCTTGTATTTCGCGGTGATCTTTAGCCACTGAACCCCTCAGAACCATCTACAAGAACAAGTTTCCAAAAAGTATTCGTTTTATACATTTATATGGTCTCTAAAATATAACTTTAACCATAAAAATTATTATAATTTATATATAAAAGGTATTAAAATTATACTATTATGAAAATCCTTTTTAAGATGAATCTACCCATATGAATTTTATATGCTCAATCTAAACAGTTTAAAAAATATCTATGGATAAAAAATTTGACTTAGGACACATCTAAAATAATTATTTTTTATGAATTGGAGGGAGCACTATATTGTTTGACGTAAAATTTGGGTGTTTATGCACTTGAATCATTAGTTATTAATAGCAGAACTAAGAGTGTATCATAGTATCCTTTTTGCATTATGAAGATAACCATATGTCTTGATCCTCAACCTAGGCCATGGGTACTAAGGGACTGTTTGATTCATAGCCCCGATTTCACACTCATGCCAACACTCGCTCACGCGTGTAAATCTGACGGTGTGCCGTCGGATGGTGAAGGCAAGGTGCGACGGCATGGCGAGCACGGGCGGCGAACCAAACATCCCCTGAATTTTTGGTCTAGATCCGAGTTTGGATAAAGGTAATAAGCTGTACCCATGAGTCTGAAATAAGGTAAAATAGGGAGATATCTGTGCCAATCCACACTATCCATTTCCCTCCGTAGTCTAAGACTACGTGTCGGGGATAGAATTACGGCCCATTGCCATGGCCCACTCCCTGACGGCCCAGTTGAACAGCCTACCAGGGCCCAGCTCCCTGGAAGGCTCTATCAGGCCCATGTGCATCCTGCCGAACAGTTTCTTGGTCGGCACGGTGCGTAACGGCCTATGATTCATGTTTGAGTCCGACTCGAACAAGAGTTCTGCACGGCTGCGTGAAGACCCGGACGTGGTTTCCCAGATTGGATTAAGAGTCGTGATCCCCAAGATTAGGAGATTATCTTATCTACCGTAGGTTGTATTTGGCATATATGTGTTCGTTACGATCTCGTAGTTAGCCCGGCCCAATATTTCTCGATAGGTCGGTTTGCTCCGTACTATATAAACAGGGCCCCTACGGCGTTTAGAGGGACCCTGGCCAATAGATTTTCGCATACTACTCACCGAGACCTGCTGATCTCGCCGAGTTCCACCTTGTAATCCTCTTTGATATAAAGAAAGGCTGGACGTAGGGCTATTATCTCTCCTGAGAAGCCTGAACCAGGATAAAAACCCCTGTCTCCTGTTCGTTGCTGTTCGTGGTTGTTCGGCGTGTCTCCTATCTCCTCCTTGAAGAACCTTGGTTGACTTGGGTCAATATCGGCCGTCGACAATTTGGCGCCGTCCGTGGGGACACGCAGATCGAGCATGTCGAACTCAGTCAGCGATACAGAGATACTTCCTGAGGGCTACAACTCAGAAGGACAGGATGTTTCATCCCCTGTCAGTTCAGATCGATCTGTCCGGTCTCGAACACTTTCCGTATCTGGGACGGAGGTCTCTGCCTATATGGCAGAGATAGCCGCAGATCGCACTCCCGTTATTGACGATGACTACGGAACCGATGGTCTTTACGACGGTTTAGATCTATCGGATTCCAAGGCTATGTCGGTAGATTCTACCTGTGGAGACACAGCGATGACACCGTCTAACATACCTTCGCATGGCCCCCGCAGCATTAACATGGCCGATGTAGGAACCTCTGAGGATCCTGCACGGGCTGTGGCGGCTGGCGAGGTCCGCAAGTTAACTACGCTTTCGGCGTCAAGGCGAGGTTTGTCTTTGGCTGCTTTCGCGAGCAAGAAGTCATTCGCCGCAACCTCGGCGATTCCATCAATCGGACCGTGCACGGTTCGCGATCGGTGCAAGCGACCGCGTCGCGACCCACCTCGCGTGCCCTCGCCAAGTCTCCCGCGAAGTTTCTCTGTCGGGTTAGTTCCCGCAGAATCGGACTCGGTCGGGCGTAACGCGGATGCCTCGGGGTCCCAGAACCCTAGAGCGTAGTCGGTAACGACTGCCATGCCTAACCCGTGATTAGATCCACCAACCAGGCCGACCTCGCCCGTATGGGCGATGCTGTTGCTTCTAATCTAGAGCGATTGGCGGAAGGCCTAAAGTCTCTAGGAGAAGTCAACAACTCCTCCAGGCAGCGCAGCCAAACTGCCCGGAATGATTCGGACAGCTCTGATCGATCGCGTGACCCTCGTCACCATCGAAGGATCACTGTCCATGAGCAGGCTACCCGTGGTTGCCGTCGCTCGCCGAGTCCTCGTAGTCATCGCGACAACAGGGGCAAGCGCGCACGCGATGACCACGGACGGTCCCCTCGTGAGGAAGCGTCGTCGCGACCACAAGGAAGGCGTGGTGGGTTGTCTCGGAGAGAGTTTCTCGAGGCGAATCATCCCGTTCAGCAGAGTTCCTCCGCGCCAGCAGGACCAACGTCTTCTCAAGACTAGGTTCGCGGGGAAGGTGGCGGTCATATGCTTTGGGCTGCATGGCTTTCTCGACGAGCTTGGCCGTCGGTGGCCCTCAAAGTTCAAGCCGGTCACATGGAGAGGTACAATGGAACTCGTAACCCGGAGGAATTCCTTTCCATCTACGCCACGGCCATCATGGCGGCGGGGTGACGAGCTCGTTATGGCTAATTACCTCCGATCGTCCTTGAGGGTCTTTGCTCGGACGTGGTCGTTCAATCGGCAGGAGGGTTCCATCAGCTCATGGAACCAGCTTTGTGACGCTCTGATCGCTAACTTCCAGAGCTGTTACGTGCGTTTGGGCAAGGAGGATGATCTGCACCAGATGATCCAGATGAACGGGGAGACCCTCCGCAACTTCGTGAAGCGTTTCATTAAGATCCGCAACACGATCCCGAACATCTCGGACGAATCTGTTGTCCGCGCCTTCAAAAACGGAGTCCGTGACGAGCGGCTCACCCAGGATCTTGAGATCAATGAGACCTGGACCACCAACGACCTGTTCAAGGCGGCTGATCACTGTGCCAATGTGGCAGAGCGCGTTCAGTACAAGAAGGCGTTTGACAAGGGCGAGCTGCCCGCCCAACCTGGTGTCGATGAGAAGAAGAAGAGCATCAGCAACCCTGGTGACAAGAAGTCCCAGAAGAAGAAAAATAAAGGTGATGCGAACAATACCGTTGCTGGTATAGATCACGCACCTCCTTCCAAGGATGGGCAGAAGAAGCCCAACAATAACTACAAGGGCAAAAGCACCTTTCGGGGAGGCGGACAAGGCAAGAAAGGTCCAAGCGACCGATTTTGCAAGTTCCACCAGCACTACGGGCACGATATACGCCATTGCAGAACTTGGGCCGCAAAGCTCGAAGACTTCTACAACGGCAAGAGCCCAATGCCCACCCTGCCCGAACAAGGTGACGCCGGTAAGGCCAAGCGCCAAACCGACGATGGTGATCGGGAAGATGATGATGAATATCAAGAGCCCGTGAACCATATCGCCGTCATCTTCGGCGGCTCCTCGGCTTACACCTCTCGACGTAGCCTCAAGGACGCTGCTCGGGAGGTCCACAACATTGAAAAGGCAAAACCTCAGCCTGAATCGATGAAGTGGACCGAGGTCCCCATCTCCTTCTCTCAGGAGGATTGCCCCACTGGGATGACCAAGCCTCAGCGGCTCCCACTGGTGGTCGCCCCGACCATCAGCAACGCAAGAGTTGGCCGTGTTTTAGTAGACGGCGGGAACGCTTTGGACTTGCTTTCTGCTAAGGTCTTGGACGAGATGCAGATTCCTCGTTCTAAGCTGAAGGAGGTCGCAATGCCCTTCTATGGAATCGTTCCGGGAGAAGCTGTCAAGCCGTTGGGGTAGGTTGTCCTGCCAGTTACCTTCGGCAACCCAAGCAACTTCCGGACAGAGTTGATCACTTTCGACGTGGTCGACTTCCCATCCGCGTATAACGCGATCTTGGGTAGGCCATCTCTTGGTAAGTTCATGGCCGTAACCCACCACGCTTACCATTGCGTGAAGATACCGGGCCCTAACGGTGTAATCACGGTCAAGAGCAATTACAAAGCTGCTCTGGATTGCGACGAGCAGTCCCTCGCCCTGGTCGACCAGCTTCCGCCGCGAGGTCCCGACGCTCCGCAGACCAAGTCTGCACGCCCTAGGGTCTCCCTTCAGCCAGGGGGAGAAACCAAGGAAGTTTCGATGTCCCTTGATGATACTTCCAAGACAGTTCACTTAGGGGCCAATCTGGACCCCAAATAGGAAAGCGAGCTCATTGCCTTCCTCCGAGCTAATGCAGATGTGTTTGCCTGGGAGCCATCTGACATGCCCGGAGTCCCAAGGGAGGTCATCGAGCACAAACTGGCTGTCCGGTCGGACAAAAGCCTTCGCGGAAGCCGTCGCTTTTCGAATTCAAGCAGGGATCATCAAAGATCGACTTGGCAAAACCGTTCACGGGTTCATCCGCGAGGTTGATCACACCGAGTGGTTAGCCAACCCTGTCATTGTAAAGAAGAAAGGCGGCAAGTGGAGGATGTGTCGATCACACAGATCTGAACGCCGCTTGTCCTAAGAACAATTTCCGCGCCTCGTATTGACCCGGTGGTCGATGCGATCATGGACGCCAACTCTTGAGCTTTTTAGATGCTTACTCGGTTATCACCAAATAAGCATCTCCCGAGGATGAAGAGAAGCGCCTTCATCACCCCTTGGCACTACGCTGCTCGACCATGTCTTTCGGTCTGCGCAATCTTTGGTGCCACGTTCGCTAAATTTTAATGGAGAAGACCTTCCCGAGCAGCAGCTGGAAAAACACGGAGGTCTATGTCGACGACATAGTTGTAAAGAGCAAGTTTGCTCCAGATCATGTAAAAGACCTGGCCGAGACTTTTCGTAATCTCACCAGGCATCGAATAAAATTAAATCCAGAGAAGTGTACCTTTGGTGTTCGATCTGGAATGTTGCTCGGTTATGTTATTGGTTCGCAAGGTATCTCTGCCAACCCTGAAAAAATCGAGGCCATTGAAAAGGAGGTACAGAGTCTCACGGGGCGGATGGCTGCTCTAAGCAGGTTTATTTCCTGTCAAGGCGAACGCGGGCTGCCCTTCTTTAAGGCCCTGCGCAAGCACAATGGTTTCGAGTGGACAGAAGAAGCCGATAGATCTTTCCAAGATCTGAAGCGATACCTGTCCAATCCTCCCGTCTTGACTACCCCGCGGCATGGCGAGCAGCTCCTGCTGTACCTAGGTTGCACGCCACAAGCGGTGAGCGCGGTCTTGACGGTCGAAAGGGAAGGCATACAGCGACCAATCAATTACGTGAGCGAGGTACCTCACGGATCAAAGGAGCGTTACCCTGAGGTCCAGAAGCTGCTCTACGCCTTGCTCATGTCCTCCAGGAAGCTTCGCCACTATTTCCAGGCACATCAAATACTTGTCCCGACCACGTTCCCTCTGGTAGAAATCCTACGGAACAAGGAATCCAGCGGACGTATAGCTAAGTGGGCAATGGAATTAGCAGAGTTTGATCTGTCTTTCGCTGCCCGAACTGCTATTAAGTCACAAGTCTTAGCTAACTTTGTCGCTGAATGGACTTGCCCGCCCAAATCCCAGGAAGCCCCCGAGCAACCTGATGAACCTCCTTGGACCATGTTTTTTGATGGCTCGCGCACTGGACACTCGGGGGCTGGTTTTGTTCTCATCTCCCCTAGTGGAGAGCAACTCCAGTATTCTATCCAACTACACTTCGCGGCGACTAACAACGCTGCGGAGTACGAGGCCCTCCTCGCGGGACTAAGAGCGTGCAACTCGCTCGGTGTCCAACGACTGACTGTGAAGGGAGATTCACAGCTGGTCGTCAACCAGGTGAACAAGGAGTATCAGTGCTGCGATGACTCAATGGCGCGATACCTGGTTGAAGTGAGGAAGTTGGAGCGGCACTTTCGATTTTCGAGGTGCTCTTCGTGCCCAGGAAGGACAACTTCTTGGCCGACCAGCTATCCAAGTATGGATCCTCACGAGAATCTGCTCCGGCAGGGGTGCTCGTGGAGCACCTTCACAAGCCCTCAATCACGTCTCCGGACGAGGCAACAGAGACAGGTGGTGCTGTCTCCGTTATCGAGCAGGCTGCGAACTGGATAACGCCATTTGTCCGGTACCTCGCAGATGGGACCCTGCCCGACGACGAAGCCGAGCGTTTCCGGCTTATAAGGCGTGCTGCTCCATACAAGCTTGTGGACGGCATCCTTTACCGTCGAGGTGCTCTGGGAGTTCTCTCAAAGTGCATCTCGCAGCAGGAGGGTGTGTTCCTTCTTAGGGACATACACGAGGGTGCCTGTGGCAACCACGCCTCCGTAACTACGGTCGGCAAAGCGTTTACGCGATAGGCTATTATTGGCCTTTGCGTTACAAGATACCCGGATATCGTGACTAAGTGCAAGGCTTGCCAATTTCACGCCGGAAGGCACACAAGCCCGCCAAGAGCTCCAAACAATCCCCCATCTTGACCTTTTTCCACATGGGGTGCGGATCGCTCGGCCCATTCCTAAGGGGTACAAGGGCTATACACACCTTTCGTCGCCATAGACACTTTTACAAAGTGGATTGAGGCGAGCTCGTGGTAATCTCTTCACGCCAAAGCGGTGTTCGCTTTTTCAAAAGCAACGTGGTCATCGCTTTGGGATTCCCCACAAGTTGATCACGGATAACGGTACCCGATTGAAGCGAGCTATTCCAGAATCTGCGAACAACTAGGCACCAAGGTGCATTTAGCCTCGTGGCACATCCACGAGCAATGGAGCGATCGGCGAGCTAACGGACAGATAGTCCGAGGTATTAAGCGGCGGTATTTGCTGCTCTCGGCGAGCACAACAAGGTGCGAGTTGACGAAGTTCCTTCCGTCCTCAGGCGATTCGACTTCGGCCACCGGCGACTGTGGAAACTCCTTTCCAATTGGTCTATGGTGTAGAAGCCATTCTGCCCGCCGAAGTTATACTCGGTTCGCCTCGCACGAGCTCGGTCAACTTGGTTGACGATGAGCAAGAGCGCCTCCTCGATCTCGACCTCCTCGAAGGCACACGCGACCGGGCACAAGTCAGAATGGCGTGCTACCAGCAAGATCTTCGCCGGCACGCTGCCAAGTCAGTTCGACCAAGGGTTTTGAAGGCGGGCGACCTCGTTCTGCGCCGTGTCCAGAACTTGTCCAATGCCAACAAGTTAACTCCTCGTTGGGAGGGCCCGTTCACGGTCGTTTCTACTGCTCGCCCGGGGGCTGTTCGCCTGGCTACGGAGGACGGGAGAGAGCTAACCAGCACTTGGAACATCGACCAGCTTCGTAAGTTCTTTGTGTAGGTCTTCGTTTGTTTGCTTAGCCTCGCGTTTTTTGTCAAACTTCGCGCATTAGTTCGTCCAAGTCTCTCGGGCACCATGTAAAGTTCAATCCAATTCTTAAGTGAATTCTCGTGGCCTCTGCGCCTTTTTCACTTCTTGTCTTTTGAAGACTACCTCTTTCTCTCTGGTAACACTTGATGGCTACCCGGTCTTGCGAACTCTTGGCCCCGCAATCTTAAGGATCGTTCCCTACACGTATCTAGTTTCGATAAGTTAAGAACTTCGGGGTTGCGTAACACGGCCTTTCCACCTTGCGGCTAAGTCGCTCTCGTAAGCCCTCCATGGCGGAGGCAGGCACTTATTTCGGCGCGACCACTTGGCAAAGCATGCTCTCGTAAGCCCCTCGCGGCAGAGGCACTTTCCTTGTTCGGTTACTCTCGGAACTGCCTAACTTACGTCAACGAGCAGACTATGGAATACATCGAGCAAGGTACGGGTGTCACTCTTTCTCTCTACGCACGTGCTCGAGTTCGCAAGCTTAGGTTCTCGAGCATCGTCCGTACCGGGGGCTAGGGTGTCGCTCTTTCTCTTGTGCACCTGTTCGGGTTCGCAAACTTAGGTTCTCGGCGGTACTGTGGGCTGGGATTTAGGCGAGCGCTCTACCGGTTTTCTTAAACTTCCTAGCGCTGTTCGCTTTTCTCTTAGTTTCTGTTCGTTTTGTCTTTTTGCTGCTCTTTTTTGCAGGAAAAAAGGTAAGTACTTTATTGCATTAATCAAAAGTTTTGGTACAAAGCGTTTTAGATTCTGACATGGCGCTACTTAGGAGCAAGCTGCTCCTTTAGCTCCTCAACTTCTAACTTGAGGCGCACGACTTCGCCTTGAGCCTTGATTCCTTCGAGCTTCGCTCGGGCGTTCGGTCTCCTCCTTGCTTCGCTTAGCTTTGCCGCAGCCTTCGCCTTGATTTCCTCGACCTCTTGGTCTTGGCGCTTGCCTGGTCGGTCGAGCCTCGCCCGCCAACTCACGCTTTCAGTAGTCTTGAGCTGTTCTTCCAGCTCCTTGACTCTTCTCTCTGCGGCGATCGCCCGCACCGTCATCCACAAGATCTCCTCGATCTCTTCTGTGAAGCCCACAGGTCGAGATTTTGCTTGCAGACTCGCGGAAGTTTGCTCTTCCTTGGCGGTGGGCCTTAAGCTTCTTGGCTTCCGCCATGAGCTGGTCCCTTGATGAGGCAGCGTCGGCGAGTTGCTCTTGAGCCACTTCGTCGGCCGGCTTCTCTTCATGGGCGCCGACCTTCACGACTTCTTGCGCAAGCTCCTCGGCTTCTTTTAAGAGAGCCTCGGAGAACGCCTCTCTTTGGTCATTTCCACCTTGAGCTTCTTCGCTCGCCGCCAGTGGCTCGGCTTTGGGCAGCATGAGAGGCTCTCCCGGGATCCCTCGTTGGAGATGCTCCCAGAGGATGCCAAGTCTGGCGCCCGTTCGATGGTGATACCGTCCTCGAGTTCCGCCATGGTATCCCTAAAGACACGAGGAGAAGATCAAGTTAAACACTGCGATAATCTGATTAAATCGAACAAGGTTTGGCCTTGAGTTTACCTTGCCAAGCCGATGCTTCAAACCATGGCGCAGCGGTCCTCGAGCCATGCGCCACGAAGCCACCTTTCGGCGGGAAGAGACGGGTGCGTTGTTCCCGTCGCTGCCTTGTTCGCTCCTTCTTCTTGCGGGAGCGCGTCTGCTCGGGAGCAGGGGCAACGGGCGAAGCGCTTTCGTCTCCGCGCTCCCTCTCCTCTTCCTCTTTCTCTTCCGCCCGAACGTCTTCGGGCGAGGCCGGAGCCACTCCGCTGGGTGGCGCCGTTGTTTCCACGGGCAGGACGACTTGCGCGACCTGCTCGGGGGCTTCTTCTTGCTCCCTGGCGGCTGGGATTTCACCCTGCTCGCCAGAGAATCCCGTCGCCTCAGGGGTGAGCTGCCCCTGCGACGAAGTGCCTGGCAGGATCGGCTGCTCGGTCCCGCCCTGGGCAGCTTCCGGAGCCATCATCTTGGCCCCGCTGTCCGTGGCGCCGCGCGCTGCCTCTTCTGCCTCCAGCCGCTCCACCGCGCTTTTGAGCGCGTCGAGCTGCTCGCCGGAGCCTGGTAGCAGGCTCCAAGCCGCCAGCTTGTCCTTGAGGCTTGCCAGCCTCACTGCCCACGATGCACCGTGTAGGTGCTCGGGCAGCAGCGATCGCTTCGGCGCCTCGACGGCGTCGTCGTGGCGATCTCCTCTTGGGCAGCTGACGAAAAAGAGATGATCGTTAAGTCTAACGCGGTCAGAAGGTTGGAAGGTCAAAAGATCGATTCCTACATACCTGCCGTGGAAGGCTTGATCTTGATCTTCTTCGCCGGAACTTTCCGCCTCTTCCTCGGGGGCTCCTTAGCGGCTTGCCCGCCTTGGCCCCTGGCGTTAAATGGCGGCGAGCTCGCTCCCTACCGGTGGTGAGCACTCTTCTCGCGCAGCGCAAGAGGCTTTTCCTTGCGCGCGACTTCTTCCTCGAGCCTCTTCTGCTCGGCGACCTATTGCAACCGTTCCATGCAGCCGGGGTGAGCTTACGTGTAACGCCTAAGCCAGAGGGCCATGGTCTTTACCTCTTCGTCGCTCTGCTCGGCGAGGAGGGAGGGGCTTGGTCTCTTCCCGCTGGGCTGACCGCGAGCTCGCTTGGTTTGTTCGGCGCCCTCCGTCGCCATGGGTGGTCTCTTCAGTGTCTGGCGGCCGCCATGCCGCGGCGAGCTCCGCGTGGGCTCGGCCGCCACCTTGGGCTTTGTGGCCACCTTGGCGTTGCCCTTCTTCGCCTTCTCCTTCTCAGAACGAGAGAGTTCTTCCACGATCCCGCCGATGATCAACTCATCTTCCTGTGTGTTTGAGAAGCAAAGGTTAGAGTGAATAAGCGATGCAAATCTGCGCCTTGAGCGAGGTTCGAGCAACTCACCTCGGCCAGCGGACGAAAGCACGTTCCTCGGACGGTATAGGCCACCTCACGGTGACCTCGCTGTCCTTCTTCGCCGCCTTGCCGGCAAAGATAGCGTCGACCCTTCGGTCACCCATGCATCGATGGGTTTCTCTGCCCGAGCAGAAGGGTTCGTCAATTCCTGTTCGGATGGAAATCATCAAAGTAAAGGTTGAGTCTTAAAGGCACTTACCCGTGTTCTCCCTGGAAATGTCTTCCCATCCCTCTATCTTATAGAAGGGATAGGGCCTCCACCGCTGCGGCCGTGTTATCCCGAGTGATCTCCCTGCCCGTGAGCCCGAGGCTCACGAGGGAGGCGATCTTCCTCGTCAAAAACCAATCCTCGGCGGTCATTTCAGGCCGAGGCATTGGGGTTCCCTTCATTGGCGCCTTCCGGTGAAGACGAAGTTTCTTGTCGCCGCTCGCTTCTTTGTAGAACCACCTCACCCACCATGCGCCCATCGAGTCGAGCAGCGGTGGGCGAGGGTACGGCGGGTCGTCGGCGGTGGCCCGGAGCTTGAGGTAGTAGCACCCCAGCGCTGAAGCGGCGGAGCTGCTCCTCGTCACTGTGTAATAGTGGTGGAACAACCCCACCGGTGGATCGATGCCCAGATAGCCCTCGCACAGGTGTGCAAAGACGGTCATCTGGAGGATGGAGTTCGGATTGAGGTTCGGCACCTCCAATCCACTGATGTTCAAGAAGGCCTCGACGAAGTCGCTCTCGGGAGACCTCAACTCGAACAATGTGAACTGTTCGAAGCTGACAAACTCTCCCTCGATCGGCTCCGGAGTATCCTCCTCTCCGGGCAGCCTCCAGCTACTGGTGTCGATGTGGCCCTCTTCCTCCCAGACCTTCAGGTCCTCCTCGGTCAGGCTAGTGCCAGTGAACTTGGCCATAGCGGTTCTGTAAGGATCCTAGGCCGAGAGGGGGGGTGAATCGGCTCTTTTCAAATTTTATTTCACTCAATTCGCTTGCTTAATTAGTCAAATTAGGAACCCAAGCTATCGATGGATTTAGACTCTAGTTGCGGAAGCGATCACAATGAGACACAAGCGACTACTAGGAGGCTCGATGGCACTCACATGCAAACGATCAAGTCAATGTGTGGAAGTGAATGAATGAGACAAGAAGGCGCAAACCGAGTTGTTTCCCGAAGTTCGGTGCTCAACACATGAACACCTCGCTCTCAGTTGAGGAAACTTCTCACAGAGAAGTTGGAACCCTTCGCTCCTAGCCCTCAATCCACTCGTGGTAGCTCTTCACCAACACATGGTAGGCGAGCTCCAAACCTTCTGCAGGCGAGCTCTCACACGCGAGAGCTCTCATACCCCACTGCACCGACCACCGACACACGGTGGATTTCACCTCAACACATGAGGTACCCCAACACATGGAGGATTTGGCTCAGACACACGGACACCTTGGCACCACCAACACACGGAGGTGGTCGCCGACACTGGCGGACTTGTGACTCCAGCGGATGGAGAGGATGCACCTCACACAAGGTGGTGACCACCAGCGGATGATGGGTCTCATGCACGGTTGATGTAGTTGTTCGGTTGTGAAGCTCGTGGCGTGTGATGATCTCTCCGGGGGCGAAGTCCCAAGAGCACAAGATCGGAGATCGTCTCTGACCACTACCCCTTCTCTCCCACCATGGAAACTAGGGCAAGAACACCATGGGAGAAGGGGCAAACCTTGGGGATGGATGAGAGGAGGTAGAGAGCACCTTCTTCTTTCTCTTCCTCTCTTCTTCTCCCTCTCAATCTCTCAAGCACATGGAACCCTAGGTGGAGATGGGAACCATGGGAGGAGCTCTCTTGGTGGCTAGGGCAATGGGTGGCTGCTAGATTAGGCTCTCTCTCCGGTTTCTCCCGTGCACCTAGCCCCTATTTATAGGCCCAAGGCGAAACCCTAGAAATGGACGGCTCAGATTAAATCGTGAGATTCACATTGCCCGACCGGACGCCCGTCCGGTTCCCGTCGGGCGCCGTCCGACAGAGGATTTGGCCAAAATTTGTGCTTCGTCGGACGCCGTCCGGTGGCTTTACGGACACGTCCGGCGAAGGCGCAATGCACACGAACGGGCTGCACGCCAGTGTTTGGTCGTTGTCAAACGCCGTCCGATGGGCTTTGACGCCGTCCGACGAGGACGGTGTCGTGCAGGACTTAATCGATTTTGGCGTGCTCACTGGAATTCCGTTGCCGGACCCGTCGACGCGGCGTCGGACGCCGTCCGACAAGGCGCTTGATTTGGCGACCTCTCCACAAGCTTCGGCGACCTCTCCCGTCACGGCGACCACTCGGCGAGTACCGGCGACCCCTCGAAAGCACAGGCGACCCTCGGCGGTGGGCGACCTCTCGGAAAGCAGGCGACCCCTCGCGAGCCGGCGACCTAACCCCAAGCAGGCGACCTCTCGAGAGTACCTGGCGACCTCTCGGAACCCCATGGGACCCACGGTGATGTTTACGGACACTGTGCTCGGTGGGACCACGCAACCAGAGAGATGTAGTCTAGCCAAAGACGCACACAAGGAAAATAGAATAACTATAAAAACAGAGGTCCTTATCCTTAGCGTTCCGGCTGTACGGCCTATTTGCCATCAATTACCAAAATCAATTGGCCCATCGGAGGCTTCATCTTACAATCTCCCCCTTTTTGGTAATTGATGACAACATCTGCAAATCCAACATGACAAGCCACAAATACAATCTCTGATGCAATGGGTTAGTCCAGAAACATTGCATCACAGCATAGCACAATACCAAAGACTAGGCCAACGAATAAAATGCAATGTACACATAAACATGAGCTCCCCCTAAATCAATGCAGACCACTTGTATTTCACATAAACATGAGCTCCCCCTAAATCAATGCATACCACTTGTAAGACACGATAGTACCATCACATCACATGGAGCAAAGCATCTCCATCCTAATTTTTCATCCTAGGAGCAAAACATCTCCTAAGTCTACCACTTTAAACACCCCAAAACATGATAATGCCCAAAACATGGATTTGCACTAATTTCTCCCCCTTTGGCATCAATGACCAGAAAGTATGGGATTAGCAAGTGAAGCGCTTTGAAAGTTGTACTAGTGCACGTATGCCCATAAGTTCATCACACTCAAAATCTAGCCATCTCAAGGTCACAATGTCACAAGATCAACTAGAGCACAATTGATAGATGTATAATTTCAAGTTATTATGACCTAGAGCAAGTATAAGGTGAACTATAGCTAGAAGTATCAAGAGTTGCTCCAAAACTCAAAGGGGACACACGATACTCGATAGCACTAGAAGGTGCAATCCAAGCTACACATGCGATCGCCGTGCCTATTTGAGACTAAAACATTTTAGTTGAGCTCATTTTGAAATATCTCACATTTTGCACTTTGCATTTTTTTTTTAAATTTGCCATGTCTCAAAACACAAGCGGCGCCACCCAAAGAGGACCTTGAAGATGAGCGTCTCGGTCATCCAAAGCTCCCCCTAAGTTCATGCCTAGTGCCATGGCAAGCTATCTCATCGAGGAGGCATTGGTGAGACATGTATGACCAATTTTGGCCTTATTCATATTTTAGCACACTTTGAAATTTTGGCTCAACATTTTTCTCAAAATTGCTCAAATTAGCGAAGTAAAGACATGTGCAAAATGGAAGAACACAATCTAGACTTAGAAGCACATGATCCACCAAAAAGTTTAGAGCGATCAAATAACTAGAAGCTATAGCCCTCCTAACACATACTCATGGCTTCCAATTGCATGATATATTGAGTTAAGCACAAGTTGAGCTAGTGACAGGGTAAACACATGCTATAGCTATCAATTTCATGTGATGAACATATAGTCAAATGAATAACATCCAGTATAACAAGCAAAGCACCTAAATGCTCAAACTGGCTTCAAAAGATTTGCAATGAATGACATAGACACGCGACCAACTCAGGCAATGTTTGACTTATCTAAAATGTTTAACTCATTTCTCAATTTGCAGAATCGTGCCTCATCGAGTGGCTTGGTGAATATGTCGGCAAGCTGGTCCTCTGTCCGCACGTGCTCAAGCACAATGTCGCCCTTTGTCACATGATCTCGAAGGAAATGGTGACGGACATCAATGTGCTTGGTCCGTGAGTGTTGGACCGGGTTGCACGCTATCTTCACCGCGCTCTCATTGTCGCATAGGAGAGGCACATGGTCAAGTTTAAGTCCAAAGTCAAACAGTGATTGTGTCAAGTAAAGAAGTTGTGCACAGCAACTCCCTGCCGCTATATATTCAGCCTCAGCAGTAGATAGCGCCACGGAGTTCTGTTTCTTTGACGCCCATGACACAAGACACCTACCCAAAAAGTGACATGCCCCGGAAGTGCTCTTGCGATCGATCTTGCACCCGGCATAATTTGAGTCAGAATAGCCTAGGAGCTCAAACCGCGCACCCTTCGGGAACCAAAGGCCTATGCTAGGTGTGTGTTTCAGGTATCTAAGTATTCATTTCACAGCAGTCATATGCATTTCTCTAGGGGAGGCTTGAAATCTAGCGCACATGCACACACTAAACATGATATCCGGCCTAGATACAGTCAAATAGAGCAAAGCACCAATCATGGAACCGTAAAGCTTTTGGTCGACATATTTACCTTCTTTGTCGAGGTCGAGGTGGCAGTTCGTTCCCATTGGTGTCCGGATTGGCTTGCAGTCATCCATGCCGAAGCGCTTGAGGAGGTCGTGGATGCACTTCTCTTGGCATATGAATGTCCCGGTCTTGAGTTGCTTGATTTGAAATCCCAAGAAGAAGTTCAACTCGCCCATCATCGACATCTCGAACTCCTTGCTCATCATGTCGCTGAACTCTTTGACCAAGGACTCATTTGTGCTGCCGAAGATAATGTCATCCACATAGACCTGGCACAGGAACAGATCTCCATCCACCACCTTAGTGAATAGAGTCGTGCCGACCCTTCCAACCGTGAATCCCTTGCTAATGAGGAAGTCCCTCAGTCTTTCATACCATGCCCTGAGTGCTTGCTTGAGACCATACAGAGCCTTCGACAATTTATACACATGATCAGGGTGCTTCAGGTCTTCAAACCCTGGAGGCTGCTCCACATACACTAGCTCTCCAATGTATCCGTTCAGAAAAGCACTCTTTACGTCCATCTGCCTAAGCACAATGTTGTGGCATGTTGCAAATGCCACAAGCAGTCTGATTGCTTCCAAACGCGCCACTGGAGCATAGGTGTCTCCATAATCTACACCCTCGATCTGTGTGAAGCCCTGAGCGACCAACCTAGCCTTGTTGCGCACCACCAATCCAAACTCATCTTGCTTGTTCTTGAATACCCACTTGGTGCCAATCACGTTGCGATCGCCGCCTCTTTACCAAAGTTCAGACTTTGTTTCTCTCAAAGTTGTTCAGCTCCTCGTGCATCGCATTGATCCAGTCTGGGTCATTCAGTGCCTCCTCCACTTTCTTTGGCTCAAGCTCAGACACAAACGCCGTGTGCTCACAGTGGTCATCATAGACCTTGTTTGCACACCGTGAGTCAAGTCCCCAATCACTTGATCAGCTGGGTGATCACGAGCAATGGTGTGATGGGTCTTGATCAACTGGGGTGGTAGCTCATCTGATTCTGCATTTGGCTCACATGCTGTCTCTGCCTCTGGAACCTGATCAAGGCTTGAGCTAACCGCCTGAGGTGAAGCTCCCCCTGACTCTGGTACTCGCTCAGGTGTGAGGGGTGGTGCAACAATCTCGGTCTCCCTCTGAACCTCTACCGGTCTCACATCACCAGCTGGCATCTCCTCCACCGCTCTAGCCAACTGCTCACCATCCACATCATCCAGGTTCTCATGCTCCCCTTGACTTCCATTCGACTCGTCGAACTTCACATCACAGGTCTCTTCAATCTGACCACTGCTCATTGTACACCCTGAAGGAAGACCCTCTGGCTGAATATCCCAAGAAGACTCCCGTGTCCACTCTACTCTGGAACTTGCCCAAGTGCTCCCGCTTCTTCTTGATGTAGACCTTGCAGCCAAAAACCCTGAAGTATGAGACATTGGGTTGTCTTCCCACAAGCAGCTCGTAGGACGTCTTCTTCAGAAGCTTATGAAGGTACAGCCTGTTGATGCAGTGACAAGTTGTATTGATTGCTTCAGCCCAGAACAGATGTGAAGTCTTGTACTCATCTAACATTGTCCTTGCCATCTCAATGAGCATCCTGTTCTTCCTCTCAACCACCCCATTTTGCTGAGAGGTGTAGGTGGCTGAGAACTGGTGATCAATCCCTAACTCATCACGTAGCGACTCAGCGAAGTGTTAGTGAACTCCGTTCCATTGTCACTTCTCACCTTCTTGAGGGTACACTCAAAAGCATTTTGGGCTTTCGTTACAAACTTTTTGAAAACATCTCCAGTTGGAGTTTTATCAGGTAAAAAGAAAACCCAAGTGTATCGGAAGAAGTCATCAATAATGACCAGGCAATAAAGATTTCCCCGATACTCACATATGTTGTTGGCCCAAAAAGATCCATGTGTATAAGCTCGAGAGGTCGAGATGTAGAGATGACATTCTTGGCAGGATGTGAGCTTGCCACTTGCTTGCCGGCCTGACAGGCACTGCATAACTTGTCTTTCTCGAATGTCACATCTTGCACCCCGAGAATCAACTCGTTTTTGAAAAGTTTCTTCAAATTTGCCATGCCGACATGCCCAAGACGCCTATGCCAAAGCCAACCAAGAGAGACTTTGGCGACAAGGCAAGTCGAGACGGATGCGGCATGTTCATTAAAGTTCACAAGAAACAAGTTTTCAAACCGAAAGCCTTTAAACACAAGATTTTCATTTTTGTCCAAAACCAACAAGTCCTCAGGTGAGAAATTACAATGGAACCCCAAATCACATATTTGGGCAACAGAGAGAAGATTATAGCTCAAAGTTTTTACTAGCAACACATTGTCAATTGAAAGATCAGAAGAGATTGCTACCTTTCCAACTCCAAGTACCTTGCTCTTGCTTCCATCTCCAAAAGTGACCTTGGGGGGAATCTTGCCTTCCTCCCCTATTGAGGTGAACAATAGGGGTTGCGGTCATGTGTTGGGTGCACCCGTGTCGATGATCAATGGCATCCTCCACTCCGGTAGTTCACTTGTCAAATGAGAAGATCACTTATGTGACTCAGGGACCCACACAGGAGGTCCCCGAGGGTTAGCCTTCAAGCTAGAAGCAACAGGAGCAAAGCGATCAATCAATGACTTGGGCACCCAAACATGTGCCTTGTGCTCATTCTCAGCCTTGAGCCCAACAAATCTAACAGTCATCCTACCTTGAACATTTTTCTTGAGCAGGTAGTGACCGTATAATTCAGAATGTGCTCTAGGAAGTCTTGGTTGTGTGTGGTTGGGAGTGTTGCGATTTTGGTTCCTAGGAGGATTGGTCTACCATTGTTGTGCCTAGGAGGACCATGCGTAAGTTTTGCCTAGGTGAATGCCAAGTGTTGAACCTAGGACCTTGCCATTGTTGTGAAACCTAGGACCATTCCAAGTGTTATACTTAGGACCATATTGCGTGCACTATGATTTCTTTGTTACCATGTGGAGTTATAGTGCCTAGGAGGTCCTTGCCATGTCTTGGTGTCCATTGTGCATCCTAGGAGCATTGTTGATAGTGTGCAATTTGTTAGACCCAGAGTTGCTTCTCTTCTTGGGATGAGCATGATGGTAACCTTGCCCTCTTGGCGGATGCTCGAGGAACCTTTGGATTTCTTCCTCCCCATTGGCTTCTCAGGGGTAAAACCCAAGCCACCCTTTAAGGAAGGTTTTCTTTGTTCCTTGAGCATCTTATCCAAGGCTAGACTACCCTCATAGCACTTCCCAAGTCCTTTATCAATTTTTTCAAGTTTAGCTCTAAGTTCACCATTCTCAATAGCTAATTCCTAGCGGCTAAAGCAAATTTGCAATTATCGAGAATACAGGTCATGAGCATTACTAGAGGAACCACTAGAGCTAGAATCAATCAGGTCAAGTCAATCAAATCATCACATGAAGTAGAGCTATCAACCCTAGGAGGTGCAACAATTATGGAACATGCAGGAGCATCATCAACAAAGATCACTAGGAACAGGCAAGATAGCGGGCAAAACATCAACCAAAGCATGACAATCGGGGACATCAGCAGATTGAGCAACAGGCAAAGCAATCATGGAAGCATTATCGGCTAGAAGCCGCTCATTACTAGCCCTAAGCTCATGAATTGTAGCAAGGAGATGTTCTACCGACTCATTCATAGCCCTATTCTCTTCTTCTAGCATACTTGTTTTGTTAGTCATAGCATTACCAGAACCCATCATGGAGTCATGTTCAGTTTCTAGTGATTCATGCTTAGACACAAGATCATTGAACCTAGCATTTAAGTCATTAAGACGCTCCTGAAGTCTCATGTTTCTTGATCTTTTCTTTTCAAGAAAGTCAAGTGCTTGAGCAAGGTAACCTCTAGCAACTTCCGCCTCATCTTCGAGTTCAGAGTCAGAGTCACAAACCTCATTTCTAGATGGCTTGACCATCAAGCACTTGGCGATGTCGGTCGGATTCGATGTCGCCTCTGGTGTAGTGGAAGTAGAGGAAGCAGACTCGTCATCATCGGAGAACCACTCTTGAGGCTCAGTGACGACCGTGAGACATCTTGGAGGGAAGGCTGGCGGTGGTGGCACAGCCTGAGTGATTGCCATGCCGGCCAATCCTTGGCCACTTGACTCCTCGTCATCACTTGAAACTGACGTGTCGCTGGAGCTGTCATCGGTCACCCATTCCCCCACAAAGGCTAGCCTCTTGCCTTGTGAGGAGCGACCCTTAAATCCTGACTTGGGATTCTTCTTGTAGTCCTTCCGTCTTGGCTTCTCGCCATCACCCTTCTCCCTTCCTTTGTCCTTGTACTTGGTATTGCCCTTCTGAGGACACATCGAAGCAATATGTCCCTTCTCCTGACACTCATAGCATCGGTATGATGCATGTGAGTTTCTGCTCATCCTCTTCCTGCCACCATAGCCATTCTTGTTCATGAACTGGCCAGCTTGCTTCATGAACAGGCCAAAGTGTTGGAAGCCATCCTCGATCTCGCTCCATGTCATCTCACCCTCATTCTCAGCTTGACTTGACTTGGGATCACTCTGCTTGGATCCACTAGCCTTCAGGGCGATCACTTGATTCTTTGCTGGAGCAGGGGAATCCTCTGGATCATTGAGAAGTATCATCTCATGTTCGGTGATCTTGCTGAGCAAAGCTGTGGGTGCCAGCTTCTCCACGTCACCGCTGTTGGTGAGATAGGTGATGATGTCCAGGTAGTCCTTCTTGGGGAAGATCCGTAGCATCTTCCTGCACACTTCATCATTTGCAACAGTGTGACCGAGCCCCTTAAGCTCGTTAAGGATGGGGTTAAGCCGAGTAAACATAGCATTGACATTCTCATTTGGAAGCATTCTGAACAGATCATAACGCTCCTTGACAACTACTAGTCTACCCTCCTTAACAGCAGAAGTGCCCTCGTGAATCTCAATGAGTGTGATCCATATGTCGTGTGCACTAGTGAGATTGCTAACTCTATCGAAGACCTCCATGCTCAAACCACAAAACAAAGCGTTCATAGCCTTAGCATCGGTCTCTAAGAGTTTGTTTTGTGCGGGTGTGGCGGTATCTTTGTTAGTGAGTGTGACACCATGAGGAGACTCTACAACCCTCAAACATCCATTCCCATGGCACTCGAGAAATACTTTCATGCAACTTCCAAAACCAAAATTAGTGCCACTAAGCGGAGGAATTCTATTGGCAGCTACACTACCCCCGTCAGCCATCTCTATGCGGTTAAGCAACTAGAGACCCGAGCTCTGATACCACTTGTAAGGATCCTAGGCCGAGAGGGGGGGTGAATCGGCTCTTTTCAAATTTTATTTCACTCAATTCGCTTGCTTAATTAGTCAAATTAGGAACCCAAGCTATCGATGGATTTAGAGTCTAGTTGCGGAAGCGATCACAATGAGACACAAGCGACTACTAGGAGGCTCGATGGCACTCACATGCAAACGATCAAGTTAATGTGCGGAAGTGAATGAATGAGACAAGAAGGCGCAAACCGAGTTGTTTCCCGAAGTTCGGTGCTCAACACATGAACACCTACGTCTCCGTTGAGGAAACTTCTCACACAGAGAAGTCGGAACCCTTTCGTTCCTAGCCCTCAATCCACTCGTGGTAGCTCTTCACCAACACATGGTAGGCGAGCTCCAAACCTTCACTGCAGGCGAAGTTCTCTCACACGCGAGAGCTCTCACACCCCACCGGCACCGACACACGGCACCGACCACCGACACACGGTGGATTTCACCTCAACACATGAGGTACCCCCAACACATGGAGGATTTGGCTCCGACACACGGACACCTTGGCACCACCGACACGGAGGTGGTGGCCGCCACACACGGCGGACTTGTGACTCAACGGATGGAGAGGATGCACCCCACACAAGGTGGTGACCACCAACGGATGGTGGGTTTTGCACGGTTGATGTAGTTGTTCGGTTGACGAAGCTCGTGGCGTGGCGACGATCTCTCCGTGGCGAAGTCCCAAGAGCACAAGATCGGAGATCGTCTCGACCACTACCCCTTCTCTCCCACCATGGAAACTAGGGCAAGAACACCATGGGAGAAGGGCAAACCTTGGGGATGGATGAGAGGAGGTAGAGAGCACCTTCTTCTTTCTCTTCTCTCTTCTTCTTCCTCTCAATCTCTCAAGCACATGGAACCCTAGGTGGAGATGGGAACCATGGAGGAGCTCTCTTGGTGGCTAGGGCAATGGGTGGTGCTAGATTAGGCTCTCTCCGATTTCTCCCTGCACCTAGCCCCTATTTATAGGCCCAAGGCGAAACCCTAGAAATGGACGGCTCGATTAAATCGCGAGATTCACATTGCCCGACCGGACGCCGTCCGGTTCCGTCGGCGCCGTCCGATGAGGATTTGGCCAAAATTTGTGCCGTCGGACGCCGTCCGTGGCTTACCGGATCGTCCGATGTATACGTGCACACGAACGGGCTGCCCGCCAGTGTTTGGTCGTTGTCGAACGCCGTCGGACGCCGTCCGATGGGCTTTTGACGCCGTCCGACAGGACGGTATCGTCTGGGACTTAATCGATTTTGAGCGTGCTCACTGGGAATTCCGCTGCCGGACCCGTCGACGAAGCGTCGACGCCGTCCGACAAGGCGCTTGATTTGGCGACCTCCGCAAGCTTCGGCGACCTCTCCCGTCACGGCGACCACTCGGCGAGTCTGGCGACGACCTCGGCGAAAGCGCAGGCGACCCTCGGCGAGCCAGGCGACCTAACCCCAAGCACGGGCGACCTCTCGGCGAGCACGAGCGACCCCTCGGCGAGCCGGGCGACCTAATCCCAAGCACGGGCGACCTCTCAGAGAGTACCGGCGACCTCTCGGAACCCCATGGGACCCACAGCTGATGTTTCTGGACCTGTGCTCAGTGGGACCCTGCAACCAGAGAGATGTAGTCTAGCCAAAGACGCACACAAGGAAAATAGAAGAACTATAAAAACAGAGGTCCTTATCCTTAGCGTTCCGGCTGTACGGCCTATTTGCCATCAATTACCAAAATCAATTAGCCCATGGGAGGCTTGATCTTACAGGTTCCCAGGGTTGGACAGGCAGGGTTGGTGGTGGAGTTTGGGTGCTTGATGCTGAGCGCGGTTGGAACTAGGGCTTAAAGAGGAAAGGCGTGAGAGCGTATGTGGTCAGCGGGGCGTGGGCTACTTTCATAGTCCCGTATGGGCAGCTCTGCAACGGTTTTGTCACAAACGGCTAGTTTTTACCACAATGGCTAGGTAAAACGGTCGCCTGTTTTCACTGCGCAGCGATAGGAAGTTACCGTCGGAATCTGCCAACGGATACTTTTCCAGTGTCCGCACTGAAGGCTGAGTGCTCTGCTCGGATAGATGACGTTCTCGCTCGACGCAATGAGTTGCTCATCTTGGTCGAATCTGTTCGGTCTCGAACAAGTCTTGTTCGGTTGAAACATGACCTGTTCGGTCGATTGTTACATGTCTTTGTAGCAGCAAAATTTCCCTCTTCGAGGTTTAGAGTCTCAAGAGGAAGACCCCACTCTAGTGAGTCCTTCCACTTGAGTCTCGGGGGCTAGCTGTCGGGGATAGAATTACAGCCCATTGCCATGGCCCACTCCCTGACGGCCCAGTTGAACAGCCTACCAGGGCCCAGCTCCCTGGAAGGCTCTATCAGGCCCATGTGCATCCTGCCGAACAGTTTCTTGGTCGGCACGGTGCGTAACGGCCTATGATTCATGTTTGAGTCCGACTCGAACAAGAGTTCTGCACGGCTGCGTGAAGACCCGGACGTGGTTTCCCGGATTGGATTAAGAGTCGTGATCCCCAAGATTAGGAGATTATCTTATCTACCGTAGGTTGTATTTGGCATGTATGAGTTCGTTACGATCTCGTAGTTAGCCCGGCCCGATATTTCTCGGTAGGTCGGTTTGCTCCGTAGTATATAAACAGGCCCCTACGGCATTTAGAGGGACCACCGCCAATAGATTTTCAGATACTACTCATGAGAGACCTGCCGATCTCGCCGAGTTCCACCTTGTAATCCTCTTTGATATAAAGAAAGGCTGGACGTAGGGCTATTATCTCTCCTGAGAGGCCTGAACCAGGATAAAAACCTCCGTCTCCTATTCGTTGCTGTTCGTGGTTGTTCGGCGTGTCTCCTATCTCCTCCTTGAAGAACCTTGGTTGACTTGGGTCAATATCCCAACCGTCGACAAGTCTCAAGAGGAAGACCCCACTCTAGTGAGTCCTTCCACTTGAGTCTCGGGGGCTAGCTGTCGGGGATAGAATTACGGCCCATTGCCATAGCCCACTCCCTGACGGCCCAGTTGAACAGCCTACCAGGGCCCAGCTCCCTGGAAGGCTCTATCAGGCCTATGTGCATCCTGCCGAACAGTTTCTTGGTCGACGCGGTGCATGAACGACCTATGATTCATGTTTGAGTCCGACTCGAACAAGAGTTCTGCACGGCTGCGTGAAGACCCGGACGTGGTTTCCCGGATTGGATTAAGAGTCGTGATCCTCAAGATTAGGAGATTATCTTATCTACCGTAGGTTGTATTTGGCATGTATGAGTTCGTTACGATCTCGTAGTTAGCCCAGCCCGATATTTCTCGGTAGGTCGGTTTGCTCCGTACTATATAAACAGGGCCCCTACGGCGTTTAGAGGGACCCTGGCCAATAGATTTTCGCATACTACTCGCCGAGACCTGTTGATCTCGCCGAGTTCCACCTTGTAATCCTCTTTGATGTAAAGAAAGGCTAGACGTAGGGCTATTATCTCTCCTGAGAGGTCTGAACCAGGATAAAAACCCCTCTCCGTCCGTTCTTTGTTAAGTGGTTGTTCGGCGTGTCTCCTATCTCCTCCTTGAAGAACCTTGGTTGACTTGGGTCAATATCCCAACCGTCGACACTACGTTTGTTTTTATTTATTTATTTATTGGTTTGAATATAAAAGACAAATGATTTAGGGCCTTTTCTTTTATGCTAATCTAAACAGCTAAACGGATAAAAGGTTGAACTTTGAGAGTTTCCTGAGATAGACTCGAGATTCGGATCCATCTCATTTGACTTGCTCTTTAAACCATTCGGACATACATTCGAGACAACGAAAAAATAGACTTAAAAAACTAAAGTGTACGCTCTTTTTCCACGACGATAAGCCATTAAGCTGTTAAGTCGTTAAGCTGTTTAACCTAGAAGAACTCGCCCTTAGTTTTCGGATCCGATTTTTTTCAGAGTCATCAGATCCACCTTTAAGAAAAAAATAAAATCCAAGATATAGATCATTTCTCTTTTAGTACGGAGTACAAACAATTAAGCAAATTAGTCAGGGAAGAAAAAAGGCAACATAAGCCTACCGTGCTCAACCCCAAAAAATCGATCCAACAGTAGTAACCCATCGTCCCGACCTGCTGCTCCCACCACACCACTCCGCCGAGCCATACAGCAACACAGGTTGCGGTGTTGCCTCTCCCCGGATCGATGGCGCATCGGCTCTGCTGACTGCTAGTTGTGGTAGGATTCAGGGGAGGGAACGATCTGTGGATGGTCCGTGGTCGGTTCGAGTGCTAACGAGTCCTCGTTCTTGTTGATTCAGAAGCTAGCGGAGAGAGGTACACAGGTATCGCTTCATCTCAATTGCTTCACCACCTCCGGCACACACAGCAGAAGCAACCCACTGCAGCGATGGGCGACGGCGAGAGCGGAACCACTCCTTCCCATCTCTAGCTTGCTCGCTCGCGTAGCAGTACCTGATCATCGCCACCTTCACGAGCGCGAGCTAGCAGGTAAAAATCGTATTTTTACACCAAAAAAGATCCAATCTTTATGCAGGATTGCTCCTAAATACCTCGCTCGCTTACCTGGTGTAGGAACCTACTGCAGCAATGGGCGACGGCGAGAGCGAGATCCCGCCTTCCCATATCTAGCTTGCTCTGGTATAGCAGTATTTGGTCGCCACTCAGCGCGCGAGCAGGTAAAAATCGCATTTTTATACCCAAAAGATCCAATCTTTATGCAGGATTGCTCCTAAATACTTCGCTTTAGAACATAATTACCACCTTATGTGATCCTTAAGATCTACTCCAATGCGGACTGGTTCATGACTTGAACAAACTTAGCATGTCTGGTAGGGTCAAAATAGAACTAATTACTTTAAATAATCAATTATCCGATACTATGGACAGCCAATCGATGACATATCAGTTTCCGACGCGGCATCTGATACAGATATGTGGACTCCTGCAAGTATCAGTGCGTCAGAGTTCAAGTGTGCCCAGGATCTTCAGAAATTCTAGCTCCGCCACAGCAATGCCCATGAAGTAGGAACATCATGATCCAAAACTCATCGCGTCTCCCAATCCGAATTCCATTTGTAGCCCAGACAGTTAGCTTATAGCCCGTAATTTATACCAAAAATTGAACTTGACATATATTATTAGTAAAACCAATTCTAAATAAAAGTCGTTAAGCTGAGTTCATTGGTACGGATTTTTTTGGTTTTAGGGTACGGGATTATTTTTTACATATTCTGATTTTAGTAATTTTATTTAGAGTAAAATGCACAATTAGTACACAAACTTAGCATGTGGGTGCACTTAGGGCATGTCTAATGCTACCCCTTTCCTTTCCTCATTTTACTCTCAAAACACTGTAGCAGCAGGTAGAGAATAAAATATAAGCGATGAAAATATAGAGAGCGGAATGAATAAGAATGAGATGAGGGACATTTGAGGGTAGCATTAGACATGCCCTTAGGTACATCATCTCTCAGATTGCTCATCTAGAAGCACAAACTTGACAAGTGAGTGCACTTAGGTACATCATCCCCCTAATTGCTCATCTGAAAGCACTAACTTGGCAGGTGGGTGCAGATGGGTCATCCAGAAGACACACAGGTAAAAAAACACATGCTGGTGGCTAATATATTGTTCATCCTAATGGTATTAGCATCACATCTCATAGGAAGCAAACACTCCCACACTATACTCTAACAAACACCAATACCAACTGACGAAGTTGTGCTCTGTATAGCCTAACTCTTTGAGAATGTCTGGCAGAAATAGCAGCGACCATTCCTCAGCATCGCAACCATCAAACCAGTCGACCTTACCATCAATATAAATCTTGTTCCTTGCAAGGCCATAAAAAATCCCCCATGGTGTACTTCTACACTGAAAAGTGACGAACTGCCTACAATCCAATGACATAAACATGTTTAGTATAGCATCCGGCTACATTCTCATACGACAAATGCAAACTTTCATCAAAATTGAATCAATACAGAGTGAAGTTCCCTATTTATAAGTACTCATTGTAATCTGGAGCCGGGTCACTAGGTTCTCTCCGTATTGGTCCCATCGCCAAAACCCTCTCATGTAGGGGTGGGCATTCGGTGGTGGATTGGTCACATAGGGAACATATGTTGCTGGCTTGCTGCTCATGGTGGATTGGGGGCGTCGCTGCTGTCTGCTGGTGGTGGATTGGGGGGCGATGTCGCACTCTGCTATTGCAGAGACCCGACGGTGGTGGTGGATGCCGACGAATCGGCCAACGATGAGTGCGGCGGAAGGAGGGGCGGCGTCAAATTGGTGGACAACGGAAGGCGGGAGATGGTGGCGGCGGATCGGCAGGCGACGGGGCGGCAGCGAATCGGCGGACGGCATACGATGGGGCAGCGGCGGTGTGGCGACCGGGGCGGCAGCGGGCGACGGGGTGACAGCGGACGGCGGGCGACGAGACGGTGGCGGCGAATCAACAGGCGATGGGGCGGAAGTGTGGAGTGCGGTGGGGTGGCGGAAAATTGGCCGACGGTGGACGACGGGGCGGCGGCGGTGTGGCGGGCAATGGGGGAGACGGCGAATGGAGGGCAACAGGGCGGTGGCGGCGAATCGGCAGGCCGGGCGGCTAGGGTTGAGGCCTTGCGGGCGTATGGGGGAGCGTAGGGGAATGAGCCAATTAGGAGATGATGTACCTAAGTGCACCCACCGACCATGTCTGTGCTCCCGGATGTGCAATTTGAGAGATGGTGTACCCAAGTGCACCCACCTGCCAAGTTTTTGTACTAATGTGCATTTTACTCTTTTATTTATACATCCTAAATGCATTAGGATGGAAGGTAGAGATGGCCTTCTCAATTTTCTTCTCTTCTTTAATTGTCACACCACATGGGGTGAGGTTTATGATAATTTTATGCAATGTGGAGTTATATTCAACCACAGTTTTATAATCCGCCAATCAGGTGAATCTAGTCCTATTGTGCTTGTGATAGGATAGTGTACTTGAGCTTTTCAAACCGCTTCTTAAGTTCGGTCTATAAGTCAGCAACACTTTCCTCAGCCATATATTCATTGTTCAAAATAGGAGATGTGTGATGCCTTATGAAATGTAGTGCTCGTTCATTCTATTCTAGGGTAAAGGCTCCTGCTACAATGCCAATAGTGGTGCAAAATTTTCTTACCACCAAGCACAATGTTCACGTCTAATGCCCAAGTGAGGTATTTCTAACATGGGAAGTCAAATCCTCAAATTCACAGCTTACAATGCTAGACATCTACATAATGCAAATTCTTTGCATAAGATTACTAGACGTAATCAAGATGTGTTGGATGAGATGGATCTATTTAAAATTTCTTGGAATTTCTAGTATATATGTTGCTAAATTATTAAATATAATAGCAAATTCATAAATAAATTGAATGCATGTAATTAACAGCGGTCAATATGCACTTCCTATGCAAAACAGGATTAAAAATGCATTTTTTGAGTAAATTCTACGCCAGTATATATTTTAGTAAATTCATAAATTTTAGGGGTCTTAATGCGAAATTTCAATTTTTGGAGAATTTTCAAGGAATTCCTGAAAGGTTTTGGGCTTTTCTACAAAATTTGGGGCCCAATTTTCTCTCCTTTTTTCTTTTCATTTCTAGCCGGGTTGGCCTTGTTCACTTTGGCCTTGTCCCGGCTCCCCCCTTGCAACCTCACTTCTAGCCGGTCAGCCTGTTGGATCGGGCTGGCTCGGCTCCCGCTCTCGGCCCACTTTGTGGGATGGCTTGCTTGACGACTGGTGCTGCTATCCCTGGGCCTGCTCGGCCTGCTGTGGTGGCCAACTGACATGCTTCCTTGGCTTGCTACCACCTGCTACAAAGGCCGACTCATAATTTAATCCTGGCCCAAGTTTCGCTCAACCTATGCGGGGCGCGACCTAGGGTTTCCACTAGCCACCACCACCACCGCAGGGCTAGGTGGGGCGGAGCGCTAGGGTGAGCAAACATGACGTGCGGGTGTGCGGCAAGAGAAGGCAAACGACGCGTGAGAGTGGCATTGGAGGAGGTGGCATGCGTAGGGCACGCATAGCGACGCTGCAGAGCACTGATGCGACGACGGTGCTACTGGATGCACGGTCGAGACACGAGACGGCAATCACGACGGCGTGCGGCTCGGCTTATGGTGCAAACAGTGATGGTGTGGCGCGTGACAGTCCGGGGAGCACGTGGGAACCGGTGACCTCGTGCGGGGTGCTCACGGTGACGCGATGACATTGCGATGGTGCGACAATGACGCTATGAAGTGCACGGTTGTGGCCCAGTGTGCAGAGCGTGGTTCGATACGCATGCTCGTGCGTTGTTGATTCGAATTCGACGGCTAATTTTAAAAGAAAATTCCCAATTCTTTGTTTAAGAGATTCAAATTCTCCTTCAAAATAGATGCAATTCCAAATTTGTGAACATAATATTATTTGGTTCAATATAGTACCTTCAATCTTCCTTTAACGAGGTGGCGATTGTCGCGTAGAGCAAATCTACTAATCCTAGACCCGTCGGCATGATGACGATTCAATGCCGATCATTCGTCGGTCGAAGTAGACGTACAACCAGCGCAGATGTACAGGCAATGTAGACGTACGGCCCGCGTAGTTGTCCGACCTCCTTCATGCTTGAGGTTTCTCCTCTAAGAGCTTTATGATGATAATGTGTTAAACAACCACACTACCGGGTATAGTCCGAGGTTGTTGATTCATACGCAAGTTGTAGGCGATGAACAATGACAATCACAAAGTAGGCAAAACACAAATATTGTGAAACCAGCTATGGTGATCAAAGGGGGGTGAATGAGAGCCAAATTGTGTCTTTTGCAAAATATGATATCCTTCAATCTTCTTTAATCAAGAGCACAAACTTGTTCCTTTGTAGATAATTTGTCAAACACTTTGAGAGCACATATCAAGAACTCAAACTATGAGCACAATCAGGGCGGAAACTTCGATCAAAATGATCTTCCAATGATCCCCACATGTTGGCTTGGAGTTTGAATCCTTGAATGATCTCAAAACAAGCTTAAAGACCCTCCAAAGAAAAATACCTAGAAATTTTCTGCGAAAATCCAGAAAAAAAGAAAAATAGTAGATGTAGAGAAGTGGGAAGAGAATCTTAATGAAAAGAACACACTTTCTTGATTCATACCATGGCTATTGCCTCATTTTAGAAGGAAACAAGAAACAACACACCAATCACAAGTAACTTGAATCAAAAAGCAATTTTCTCATGAACACATGATGAACTTGGATGAACTTGGTGGATTCTATTGCTTTGATATGGGGGTATTACATAGACCACTGTAAGGTGGCCAAACACTTCACAAGTGCACCCAAACTCACCCCAATCTCAACCCAAAAATGTTGGGGAATGTTGGCGGTCATTAAAGTCTAAATTATTGCGCCAATATTCCGGTAAAATGGGGTAAATCAAGATTTATTGCTTAGATTTGGTTTAAACTAATAAAGTTCCACAAGTTTTGGTGAGATTATGTTTTCAGGAATAACATGGGGAAAATTGGAGTAAAACCAAAGAAAAAGCCGCCCGGCCGACCTAACCTAGGCCGGCCAACCGACTGTAAACCGGCCTGCCAACCCACTTTCGGGCCCAAACAATGTCGGCACCCGATTTACGAGATCGGATTCCACCTGCGTAAACCCGTACTAGTCCCAAGGATCATGGCTAGTACACACAGATATACAGAAACGGAACAGTGCCAACGATATTATTATTACAAACGGAACATAGTCCAGTACAAGCACATACAACGGCTCGCAGGCCGCACATCAGAGTACACGGAGACATAGGCCTAATACAACATCTAGGTACTTATCCATCCCACAGGCACGAGAGTCAGAGGAACGCCGCAACCCTAGTCCTCATAGTCTTCATCAGAATACGCCTCCTCGACGTAGTCCGGGTCCTACTCCTCGGAAGGCGGGCCATACTCGGATGGACCAGCTGTTGAAATTTTTAAAAGAGAGGGGAGAAAAGGAGGGTGAGTACAGATTGTACTCGCAAGTCCGGAATTATGCAAATGTGGTTTAGTACAAGGAGAGCTTAGGATATTTTGCGGAGATTGCAGTTATTAGCCTAGTTTTGACAAGGCGAGTTGGAAACATTAAATCTCAACATTTTCTTTGGGCTCTTCTCAAACGGTTCTCGCCACTTGGCCTCAGTGCCATAGCGAGAACAAAATCCTTTCTTCTTTTCTTTTCTCAAAACGGCTAGGTCCATTCCACAACACTTTCCGGTAGAGGCCGTCACCCAATCCGAATATCGCGCGGTGGCACCTAGCTCAAACGAAATCCTTCTCAAATCTTTACTTATCACCATTCCTTTGCTTAAAAACCCTTTTTCTAAATTGGATTTATAAAAGAAGAAACTACCATATAATCAGTCCCTTCGCGCGCTCATAACCGCGAGCACGGCTATCATGACAGTTTTAACTCTGCAGTGTGGGTACGCCTTACCCTCGAGAGGCTATGCACCCAGACGGTGTTTCACCACAAGACCATCAACCACGAGGGCCAACGATCGGGCCCGTCCCATTCCGGGGCTCGAGGTTGTACTGTAATGGCTCAGTTCATAGGATTATAGGATGAGCAGTCCTTAGACTAGGGGAGAGTTTATATTTTAGCCCAGTTTACAAAACCGGTGCCATACTGCACCAACTGACAAAATATCTCCCTAGTCGGAAAGATTTTGGGGGTAAGAGGAAAATCATTTCCTATCAAGCATCACCCCTGATGCGCTATCTTTTAAATCATCCTTCCCAAACATTTCTCAACAATATCTCATTTCACACAAATGATTGAATCATTCCGCATAAATGATTTTTAAGCAGTTATCCTACCTCAACAAGGAATTTAAATAAGAGCAACTCATATTTTTAGCCTTAGGTTTCACCTATCATATTTCTTACCTTTCTAATTGGCATAATAACTAATTCTAGCAAATACGGCATTCATCTTTTAAACTAGCATGCATATTTTCAAGTCTAGTAAACATTTTCTAAATAACCGAAAATGGCTTCACAATATGATCAAAGGGGGACTTGCCTTGATCGGTTGCGGGGAAAGCGAAGGGGACGTCGTCGATCGGGTCTTCGGGGGCTTGACCTCCTAAACGCACACACGCATATGCAAGGCAATACAACACACATAAGAAATATTTCATGACTTGCTGTTTTTTTAAAGATAGTGCAGAAGTCTTGATTTTCATGCATTTTATTTAACACAAAACTATGCCAAAGATTTATGTATGCAAGATGACATTTCTAGGCCATGAATGCTTCTAATGAATGCATGCTGCATGGATGGCATGGCAATAAATAATTCTCAAGGTCCAGAGACTTTTATAGCATTTACTTTTTATTTAAAAGAAATAATATGACCATTTCTAAAATGCATATGAAAAATGACCATACTAGGCAACTTATTTAACTAGAAATGATGCCACACGCATAACATGCACATAAATATTTTTACTAAGACCAGAAACTATTAAAGTAATTTCAATAATTTTTACAGAATTTTTACCAAGCATTAACTATTTTTAACAAGTACATTTGGGCATCAAATAAGGATTTAACAGAAATCGTGAAATGAAAAGAAAAGGAACAAGGGGCCAAGTGCTTGGGCCGGCTCGGCCGACACGGCCCAACAACGCAGCGCGGCTCGGCACCGCGCGGCGAGAAACGAGGCGGAGGCCCGGCTGACAGGGGGCCCCACCTGTCGGTGGCACCGCGGCGGCAAGAAGGGGAAAACAGGGGAGGCGCCGGCGGATGGCGGCGATGCTCACGGCGGCGACGGTTCTGGCCATTGGGAGCCAAATGGGCACACTGGTAGAGGGAAGTGGGCGAGACAACAGCGATGGAGGTTTTGGCAGCGCCGGGGTACATCAAGACGGCGGCGCAACGGGATCCGGTGGCGACGCAGAGGGGGCAAGTGGCCCGGACAGGACGGCAGCAATCTACCGCGACTTGGGTGCGCACGAGCATCATCAAAGGATGGGGAAACTACCTCCGGGGTCGCTGGGCCGACGGAGGCGATGAGGCGGCAGGATCACGGCGGCGGCGACGGCGCAAGCTCCGGGAACGCACGGACCACGCGGCTCCAATCCCTCGGCGCGAACTCCTCCGCAACGATCTGCAGACACGCCAGGGTGAGGAAGAAACAAAAGAGTGGGAGCGAAGAGTGGAAGCATCGGCGGAGCGGGGAGGACAACGCACCGGCTTGGGGAGCACTCGTCGCGGTGGCGCAAAGCAAGAGAAGAAGGGGTAGCAGTACCCCTCTTATAGGCATGCGGCGCTCGGTGGTCTTTTGACGCGACGCGCATGGTTTGGCAACCCGCCGGCGCAAATTTCGGCCGGAGGCGTGTTGGGTGCGACGGCGGAGTCACGGGGTTGGCCGGGGACAAGATGGGAGAGGTAGCGAGGAAAGGGGAATCCGGAGGAGACGATCGGGACGAGCGATCGCGTGGGGAGGCGAGCCAGGGAGACCTCGGGAGGGGGAAGAACAGCGGCGGCGACTCACAAACAGCGGCGACGCAGAGGAGCAGGGGAGGAAGAAGGGACCGACAAGGCGGGCCCACCTGGCAGTGACGCCACGCTGCGCCGGCGAGGGGAGGAGCCAGCGGTGGGAGTGGGCAAGGATTACCAGTGGCCCAACCAAGGGAAGCAAGCAGGAAAACGAAGGGGAGATAGATGGGCGGTTGGGCGAGGGAAAAATAAAATGCTTTTTAGGCTTAACTGATTTTCCCAAAGGCATTTCCATTTCAAATACCCCTTTTTAAAATAATTTAGTACTTAGGAATTTATAATTCGGTTTCCCAAAATCTATTAACACATTTCCAAAATAATTTCCTACAAGAGAATGGCTTAAGAAAAGTATTGCAATAACAATTTATCAAATCTTGCCAAAATACTTTTACTTAGAAAATTTTAAGTGCTCAAGTTTATTCGGAAGGATGCATGCTATGATGATGTCATGATGCAACATGATAAATGATTTAACATTTTAAATTATGCATTTTAAGAAATTATTAACGTGCCAAATTGGGTTTAAAATTTGGGATGTTACAAACAATATATGTTTTCTCCCAATGATCCAAAAGCACACCGGAAAGCGATCTATATCGTTCACACAAGTCGGTTTGATCCGAAGGCCGGCAGAACACAAGGGAGGATCAATGGCCCCATCTAATCAACTCACAAAGTCGGTTTTACCCAATCCAACTGTCGTAATCGACTTGGGGGAAGAATCCTGGACGTCCAAAGAGCATCACAAAGAAACGGGAGGACGAGATGCACCGAGACAAGGCCGGTGGGCCTGGTCCAGGCCGGCCGATCCACCCTAGACCGGCCAGCCCCTTTGGATGCCGCCTCGGGTCCTTCCTCCATTGAGAAGCCCCCACGTGTCCTTGTATGTGGCAGCACCGCATGAGCTCCGGAGTACTATAAATAGGTCCCCTCACCTCATTTTGTAACACACACATCACTTGGAGGAGCTACACTTTGTCATTAGCAAGATAGGCTAGTTAGCTTACGAGTTAGAGTCGAGTCGAGCTAGGGCTCGGAGTTCTGGAGGAGTCCTCGGGAATTCGGGTAATAGCTCTTGTATCTTTTCCTTTTCCCTGTACGACTTTGACTTATATTTAATACAAGTTCATTTCTTTACTGAAGCTAAGCATTTATTTTCTGCATTACTTTGTGAGTGTGGAGTACTTAGAGCTTTGTTTAAGTTCATCTGGTATCGATTCTAGGTTTAGGTATTTAGTTGATCTAAGTCTAAGCCTGGGTTGTCCTCTAAGGATCCGAGAGGAATTTCATCGGTTCTGGTAGCAGACGTGATGTCTTAGACTAGTTCGGACTTGATATACACCTTTTCTAACTCCTTATGTGGTAAGTAGCAGGTGGTGACAACCCTGTTACCCGGGAATTAGCCTTTGTGTAATCAACTGCGTTAGAATTGGACCAGTAGAGCCCAATCGGGGATGGCCATAGTTATCTAGCGTTCTTAACTGATAGCGGGTAGCAGTGGATGGCCATAGTTATTCCTGTCATTCATATTTGCTAGCTCAAGCTTAGTAATTTGATTGAACTTAACTTAGGAACATTAAACTCGTCTCGTTGTCCTCCCAGCTAGCTGAGCCTATCTGCTTTATATTTAACCTCCGTGTGTGTCGTTGTTTATCCTGCCATATCATTATCCTTACCCCCGTTGTATCTTAGCCGGTATTCTAATTAGTAGAGAGATATCAAAAATATAGATATATTCTTTACCCTCATTGCCTTATGATAAATACGATACCTTGGAATACTCTCAGGTGAAAACTACCGCGATATCCATCCACTTACGGATTAAATCTGCAGTGCGTAAGAATCACCAACAGGGAACACACCTCCCCCTCCCTTCCTTACATAGCCCAAAGGTGGAGTAGCTTCCAAGCAACCTCCTCTGCCACCTTTGGATTACATATGGAGGGCCAACATTTACTCGTACCATTACAACCCATTTACACTTGGAAAAGGACTCATTTCCCTCGAAATATGTAACACATATTCCTGATACGTACTCTTCATTGGCTCACACACACCGGATACAGCCGGTTCGACTTAGCCATGAAGTTTCCAAGCGTCCTTGACCTCCATTCAAGCCTCGTATTCTCTCGTTAGTTACAGTCCATCGCCCACGTCATCTGCATGGTCACAAGTCGAAGTCCGACCGTCTCACGCAACCTTCTTGTCGGTCTTAACCCTCGAACCTCTAGCTCGCATCCCAATACGTTGCTAATGACAAGCCACTTCACCTGCACCACTTGTATTAGACCAAACCACATACTTACCTTTTACCTACATGATTAGTCCATAATCATCATCATTAAGCTCAGATGCACCATGCCTATGTGTTTCACATCTGTACTCATGTCAAACAATGCAACTCGTGCCAACACAGGACCACTGGACCTTGTTTGGCCCCAACCAGACTAAGTCCGATCTAGGTCAAAAACACATGCTTAGGGGCAAAGCAAACTCCTTAGAACGTCCACCAGATTCTATCCGAAGGGCATCGGACCGTGTCTAGTCACAAGCAATCACCACGTCCAAAGAGCTTCCCAAATCGATATACCTTACCGGATAGGGGCCGATCCTAATTGGCCCGGTCCAAGTACCTTTGCAAAAATCACTCTGAACTAGAAGCATTACGAACCTCGACTCTTTGTCGGACCTAGTCTGGTCCAGTTCAACTTACGCTCAACCCCATTGAAAACAAAGCTACCATAGCTGACCGGACACGATTCGATCCCGCCGAACCCAGTCTGGTCTAGCACAAAGAGCGAGTCTTGTCCCCACCGGGCTGCTGTCCGTTGCGCCACCCAAACCAACCGAAGCGAGCCACTTTTCACCGGACCTAGTTCGGTTGATGCTGGACATAGTCCGATCAGGCAATTTAGCCTACACACTCAGCACGTCAGCCTCAGCAGTCTTGGTCCCAAACCCACCGGACCCAATCTGGTGCCCATCGGACACAGTCCGGTCAAGGGTAAAACTTTAGCTCCAAGCAATTTTCAAAACCAAAAATGCACCAACATTCAAATACTTCAAACCCGCAATTTAAGCGCCAACACTTGTCAATACTACTCATCACACATGAGATCTCCACATGGTCTAACACACGTAGAAAAAGAGATAATACTTTATTATTTAATAGATTGGTTTTTTACAATAGGTACCCCTCGCCTTTATATATTAACAAGAGTCGTTCCAATGTCCACATATACGGGCCCCGTCCCATTTCCTTGCCGCGCCACATTGGCCAAAGGCTGGGTAGGACACTGCGGACGGTTTTTCTTTTGGAAATCTGTTTAAGGCCCTGTTCACAAGCCGTACCATATCTGGATATCTACGTATCTTAGCGAGATAGAGCATTCGAAAAACTAAATTATTTGATTGAGATAGAGCATTCGAAAAACTAAATTATTTGATTTATTAATCCTAGTTTTAAAGAATCTTGAAGCACCTAATGAAAGATTTAAAAAGGTTAGAAATTAAACGGGACACATCGTGTACTGAAACAATGTAACGTGAAGGCTCGCAGAATTTTGCGTGCATGTAACCGGAATGATCTACGGTCAAAGCTGACGAGGAAAAGGCCTCATATCCAGCTTCCATTTCGGGGAATGTCTTGCTGCTTCCTGTTGCTGCTCTGCCGAGCTACAGAGTCATGTGTGTGACCGCTAGCGGCTACACAACGGGCGAGAGCATTATTGGCCGCTAGGCGCTAAGTTCACGTATCTCTCCATCCCCGGCTGGCGACCAAAGAAAAAAACACCGGCGGCCGCTGCATCCCGCCGGCGACCGGGCGGCGCAGCGCGGCGTCCCGGTGAGGACTCGGCTGGCGTCCGTGACGAACAGAAAAAACAACACCGGCGACCTGCTCTGCGGCGCCCCGGTGAATACTCCGGCTGGCATCCGTGACGAGCAAACAAAAGAACGCCGGAGACGCTGCATCCCGCCGGCGACCGGGGGCGACCTAGAGCTCACCGGCTGGCCAGCCGCCGGCGACCGGGCGGCGCTCCGCAGCGTTCTTATTTTCACCGGCCGGAGCCTGGAAAGGTTGCCTGCTCAACTCGATCTACAGAGAGGTACGTAAAAATACGATTTTTGTGTTAACGAACTCACAAAAATTTGTTCTTTTCAAAAACTGCATACATATGGCATAGATTAGCTATGCTTCGATTCAGTTCGTGCATGCGTAATAGCCCATGAGCACTCCAGGGGCGAACCGTCCAGGCATGTGCCCCCACCGTATGGCAAGGAACGGCCGCCGCCGGTGCCATACCTAAAATCCTGTGAGAGGGCGACTGTTGAGTACCCCCTTTGCTGCCATGTTGTGCCCAGGCTCGGGGTTGAATGCCTGGAAGTAGATACCACGAGGAGTGGCAGAACTGAGTCACCGATGTTGCTGTGCTCGAACCTGAATGTGGCTTTTGGTTTGAACTTTGGAGTGTGGAATGATGAACTGGATCAGTTGATCCGAACTGGAGCTGAATGTTCAAATATATGGAAATTGACTTTCAGTTATATTCAGTGTTTCCACTTTCGGAGGTCTAGATAGTGTTGTTAGAATAATTATGGGGTTGGCCCATTTAATTATTTTAATAGAAATTCCAAGAGGCCCATTTAATACTAAACCGTTCGGAAAATTGGGAGAAGAATATCTCAACTTAAATAGTTGGATTGTGGTTCTCCCAATTAAGAAAAGAGAGAAAAGAGAAAGGCGTGGGCGTGAGCGTGACGTGTCGAGCATGGGCGAGCTCTCCCGACCAGGCGAAGCTCTCTCCCGCAGGCGACCTCACCTCGAGCATGGGCGAGCTCTCCCGCACGCAGGCGATCTCCTCGAGCAGGCGACCTCACCCCGAGCACGGCGACCTCTCCCGTGAATCGAAGCGACTTAATGGTGGTGTAATGACGTCTGCTACGTAACGGACGACTTAATGGCCGATGTAATGACGTCCGTTATAAGTGCTTGATGGCGCCCGTGTTCGATTTAACCTTCTCTTCCTGGCGCTTATATAAGCATGAGCATCTTGCCCTGTGAAAAAGGTCTCTCGCCCTCAAGAGCTCTCTCTCTCCCGCACATTCCATATTTTCCATCTGTAGCGTTGCCGTTTTGCGTTCCCGCCTCTGTTTCCTTGCGCGCACAAGGAGCGGAGGGAGCAGGCCTCGGAACCTCGTCCTTCTCGAGATCCCGCGGGATAGAAGGCCGATAAGGTTTTTGGGAGCGTTCACGCGATCGCTCAAGTTTCCTCTTGGTTCACTTCATCTACACAAAGATCGACGCTCGATTCGCACCGACCTCTCCATCGCATCAAAGGCATCTCGCACCAACTTGTGATCGACTACATCAATCGTCATGGCGCCGAGAATGTGCAAGTCATTCCTCCGCCAATACCGTGCTCAAGCTCAGAGTGGCTACTACTCCGGCTCAAGGGTATATTTGTTTATACCGTGCCTTTGCCTTTTTTGTTTTCCTGTTCATTAGCCCTTGCGTATGAGATAGATATTTTTATATCTAGTACCTTTGGTCTTGAACTGGAAACTGGCAATTGTCTAATTATGATTTACATAATTTTGTGGATTAAAATATTGAGGAAATTCCTAATTTTTTCAACAATCCAAAAACCTTATCTTAGGAATTTCAGAACTACTGGTTTCGCTGCCACACTTAAGCCAACTGTATTTGACGGTGCAAATTACAAGCGTTGGCGCGCCAAGATGATTTTATGGTTGACTGCCATGAACGTGTATCACGTTGCGCAAGGCAAGCCACAGCCGGAAGGAGGGCTCTCTCTGAGCGCAGAGAGTGCCTTCGCGGCTGCGGATAACTTGTTTAGAGGCGCCGTGATTAGTGTTTTGGGAGAAAATCTTGTTGATGTGTATATGATTTTGCCTAGTGGTAAAGAAATGTGGGATGCACTTGAGGCAAATTTTGGAGTTTCTGACGCGGGTAGCGAGCTATATGTCATGGAGCAGTTTCATGACTACAAGATGGTCGATGACCATTCTGTAGTAAAACAAGCTCATGAGGTGCAAGCTCTCGCAAAAGAACTTGAGAATTTTAAATGTGCATTGCCCGACAAGTTTGTGGCGGGATGCATTATTGCAAAGTCGCCATCTTCTTGGAGGATTTTGCCACTACTCTAAAACACAAGAGACAAGAGTTCGGTGTTCTTTGGTCTCATTGGGTCTCTAGATGTTGAGGAGAAGGCGAGGGCAAAAGATACACGGGAAAGGAAGTTCTAGTGCCAATGTGGTACAAAAGAAAACCTTTCAATTCAACAAGAATAAAAACAAGTCTGAAAAGCCTGACAACAAGAACAAAGCCAATCAAACTACTAGCTTCAAGAAGAAGAAGAAGAATAAAGGGAAGGGAAAGCGCTTTTCAGAATGGTGCGATCATCGGGCTAAGGATTGCCCCGATCGTAAAGACAAGCGAAAAAGTCCGTAACGTTGTTATTGGCAATCTCGAGGCAGAACATCGGGTATGTAACAAGACCTCTACCGTTCTTTCAAGATGTCGTTCACTGATTGGTGCATTGACACAGGGGCCAATATACATGTTTGTGCTGATAGATCCCTATTTTCTTCTTACCAGGTCGCAGGGGCTGCCTCCGTGTTGATGGGGAATGGGTCGCAGGCATTTGTACGTAGAGTCGGCACTGTTGACTTGAAGTTTACTTCAGGCAAGGTCGTGCGACTGAGGAACGTACAACATGTGCCGCGATAAATAAGAACCTTGTCAGCGGATCTCTATTATGTAGAGATGGTTTTAAGCTAGTTTTTGAATCCAATAAATGTGTTATTTCCAAGTTTGGAAATTTTATTGGAAAAGGCTATGAGAGCGGAGGCTTGTTCCGCTTATCTTTGATGGACATGAATAATGAGATTAATCATGTTTGTGATCATGAGACTAATGTTTGGCATTCACGACTTTGTCATGTTAATCTTGGTTGTATGATGCGGATGGCCGGTATGGATTTAATCCCAAAATTTACCCAAGTCAAAAGTTCTAAGTGTCAAGTGTGTGTGCAATCTAAGCAACCTCGCAAGCCTCACAAGGCGAGAGGCGTAGAAACTTGTCACCATTAGAACTAGTTCATACCGATTTGTGCGAGATGAACGGGGAGTTGACGAAGGGTGATAAGAGGTATTTCATGAATTTGATTGATGATTCTACTAGATTTTGCTACGTGTATTTATTAAAATCTAAAGATGAGGCTTTTCACTATTTTCAGATCTATAAAGCTGAAGCTGAGAACCAACTTGATAGGAAAATCAAACGGGTTAGGTCAGATCGTGGGGGAGAATATTTTTCTAGTGATTTTAATAAATTCTGCGAGGAACTTGGAATAATCTATGAGAGGACGCCTCCCTATTCTCCCCAGTCAAACGGGGTTGCCGAAAGAAAGAACCGTACTCTAACTGATATGGTTAACGCCATGTTAGAAACATCGGGACTTTCCAAGGAATGGTGGGGTGAGGCTATATTGACTGCTTGTCATGTCCTAAATAGGGTTCCTACAAAGAATAAAAAATCACATCATTCGAGGAATGGGAGAGAAAAAGATTAAATCTCACTTATTTACGTACTTGGGGCTGTTTGGCTAAGGTTAATATGCCTGTCCCAAAGAAGCGTAAACTTGGACCAAAAACCGTTGATTATGTCTTCATTGGTTATGCTTTTCACAGTGTTGGATATAGGTTCTTAATAGTGAAATCTGGAGTACCTGATATGTATGAAGGTACAATCTTAGAGTCCAATGATGCCACATTTTTTGAGGACATATTCCCTATGAAAGAGACACTTAGCTCATCTGGCCAAGAATCTATCTTTTCTCCTAAACCTTCCACTCTTATACAAATTGAACCCACTTTTGAGGAAAATCCAATAGATGAAGACAATGAAGTAACTCGAAAGAGTAAGAGACAAAAGACCGCAAAGTCTTTTGGTGATGACTTCATTGTATGTCTAGTGGATGATACTCCAAGAACCATTGAGGAGGCTTATTCATCTCAGGACGCTGACTATTGGAAGGAAGCGGTCCAGAGTGAGATGGATTCCATCCTGAGCAATGGAACTTGGGAAGTTATTGATCGTCCATATGGGTGTAAACCTGTAGGATGTAAGTGGGTGTTCAAGAAGAAGCTGAGGCCTGATGGTACAATTGAAAAGTACAAGGCAAGGCTTGTGGCCAAGGGTTATACCCAGAAAGAAGGCGAGACTTCTTTGATACCTACTCACCTGTTGCCAGATTGATCACTATTAGAGTACTACTATCCATGGCTGCCTCCTACGGTCTGATCGTTCATCAGATGGACGTAAAGACGGCTTTCCTTAATGGAGAGTTGGAAGAGGAAATCTATATGGATCAGCCAGATGAATTTGTAGTAAAGGGTCATGAAGGAAAAGTGTGTAGGTTGCTGAAGTCTTTGTATGGCCTTAAGCAAGCACCTAAGCAGTGGCACGAGAAGTTCGACAGAATTTTAACATCTGCCGGCTTTGTTGTGAATGAAGCTGACAAATGTGTGTATTACCGCTATGGTGGGGGTGAAGGAGTGATTACGTATGCGTATGTTGATGCCATCTCGATCTTCGGACGAACCTTAATGTGATTAAGGAAGTCAAGGACTTTCGTCATGAATTTTGAAATGAAAGATTTGGGAGTAGCGGATGTCATCTTAAACATTAAGTTGTTAAGAGAAGATGATGGTGGGATAACTCTTGAACAGTCCCATTATGTGGAAAAGGTGTTGAATCGCTTTGGCTTTATCAATTGTAAACCTGCTCCAACGCCATATGATCCAAGTGTGCTATTACGAAAGAACCAACGTATAGTAAATGATCAATTGAGATATTCTCAAATCATTGGTTCACTGATGTATTTAGCTAGTGGAACAAGACCTGATATCTCGTTTGCTGTGAGCAAACTTAGCCGGTTTGTTTCAAATCCGAGAGATGATCATTGGCATGCTCTTGAGAGAGTGATGCGCTATCTAAAGGGGACATCAAGTTATGGTATTCACTACACCGGGTACCCAAGGGTACTAGAGGGTTATAGTGATTCAAACTGGATATCCGATGCTGATGAGATAAAGGCCACAAGTGGATTCGTATTCACATTGGGTGGTGGAGCTGTTTCCTGGAAGTCTTGCAAGCAGACCATCTTAACGAGGTCTACAATGGAAGCGTAACTCACAAAGATTAGATATCGCTACTATGGAAGCCGATTGGTGCGTGAGCTTGTGATGGACTTACGGTGGTTGAAAAACGGTGCTCGCTATCCTTTTGAACTGTAACAATCAGACGGTGATTGCCAAGGTGAACAGTTCAAAGGATAACATGAAGTCATCAAGGCACGTTAAGAGGCGATTGAAGTCTGTCAGAAGATGAGAAACTCCGGTTATAGCATTGGACTACGCCCGCACGGCTAAAACTCCGCAAATCCTTTACAAAGGGACTATCACGGAATGTGATAGATGAAGCATCAAGGAGATGGGCTTGAGACCCACATGAAAGTCATGTCTTAGTGGTAACTCATCCTATTTGATCGGAGATCCCATGAATTAGGATGTTGAGACAAGCTAGTGACTGGCTGAGAGGAGAGTACTTTTATACTTAACCCACTCCGTTTGAGATGCACTACTCTCCTATTCTGTATGGCAGGTTGGTTATACCTTAATGTGTTCCGAGTGGCTTTTAATAAAGCAGAGATGTTATCCTACAGAACATCTTATGAGGAATACACCTATATGAGCTCGACTGCTAGTCACAGTCTATGAGATTGGGTGATCTCTAGAGGCTCATGAAAGGTAAAGGAGTATGACTTATACGCTCCAAACCGAGGGGATGCATTTAGCAGCCTAGTATCAGTAAAGGACTTTGGTGAAACTCGTTCGCACAAAACTGTCAATTCAAGGCTTAGTCCATTGTTCAGTTGTGGATAAGTGTAACCTTTGTTCTAGGTGGAAGTTCAACTTAACAGTCTCCATCGAAACACTGGCATATCAAACTACAGTGAACTGATAGTATTTCAAATGTGCCTATAAAATTTGGTGGGGATTGTTAGAATAATTATGGGGTTGGCCCATTTAATTATTTTAATAGAAATTCCAAGAGGCCCATTTAATACTAAACCGTTCGGGAAATTGGGAGGAGAATATCTCAACTTAAATAGTTGGATTGTGGTTCTCCCAATTAAGAAAAGAGAGAAAAGAGAAAGGCGTGGGCGTGAGCGTGACGTGTCGAGCATGGGCGAGCTCTCCCCGACCCGGGCGAGCTCTCTCCGGGCACGGGCGACCTCACCCTGAGCATGGGCGAGCTCTCTCCGGGCACGGGCGACCTCACCCTGAGCATGGGCGAGCTCTCGCCGGGCACGGGCGATCTCTCCTCGAGCACGGGCGACCTCACCCTGAGCACGGGCGACCTCTCCCCGTAACCGACGACTTAATGGCTGGTGTAATGACGTCCGTTACGTAACGGACGACTTAATGGCCAGATGTAATGACGTCCGTTACAAGTGCTTGATGGCGTCCAGGTTCGACGAACCTTCTCTTCCTGGCGCTTATATAAGCATGAGCATCTTGCCCTGTGAAAAAGGTCTCTCGCCCTCAAGAGCTCTCTCTCTCCCGCACATTCCATATTTTCCATCTGTAGCGTTGCCGTTTTGCGTTCCCGCCTCTGTTTCCTTGCGCGCACAAGGAGCGGAGGGAGCAGGCCTCCGGAACCTCGTCCTTCTCGAGATCCTGCTCGGGATAGAAGGCCGATAAGGTTTTTGGGAGCGTTCTCACGCTTGATCGCTCAAGTTTCCTCTTTGGTTCAGCTTCATCTACACAAAGATCGACGCTCGATCGCACCGACCTCTCCACTGCATCAAAGGCATCTCTGCACCAACTTGTGATCGACTACATCAACCGTCATGGCGGCTGAGAATGTGCAAGTCATTCCTCCGCCAGCGCCTGTGCCTGCGCCTGTAGTGGCTACGGCTCCGGCTCAAGGGTATATTTGTTTATACCGTGCCTTTGCCTTTTTGTTTTCCTGTTCATTAGCCCTTGCGTATGAGATAGATATTTTTATATCTAGTACCTTTGGTCTTGAACTGGAAACTGGCAATTGTCTAATTATGATTTACATAATTTTGTGGATTAAAATATTGAGGAAATTTCTAATTTTTCCAACAAGTGTTACTATTTAGCCCTGAAAAATACAAATTTATTGCTAAATTTGAGCACTGTACAGACCATGCGACATTAGTTCTAGCTTGTCAGGCAAACGAATATATAATCAGTTCAGATGCAATTTATGACCTTGAATAGGCATGATATATAGGATAACCTATAGGGCTACAAGCAACATGATTGGATCAGTATACTATACCAAAATGGCTAATGTTAGGTGACTGATTTTTTCCATACTATCAATCTATTTTTTGTTCATTGATCATTTATTTGGCACGTGTGCTCAGAGGCGGTAGGTTTTTGAGCACGGCCTTTTCTTTCTAAGAGACTAGAGTTCTCTCCCTGACTTCGCTAATTTTCTTCGTGTCACTGCCTTCGCGGTGGTTATGTTAGTTTTTTAAGCATGGTTAGTCACGGTTACCAGTGAACTAATAATAAGAATCGTGGTCAACTACTAATAAAGTTGCACCCCTATATTGTGCAGCTGTTACATTTTGTGCAAGTTTGTCCATGATGTCAAGTTTCTTGTATGCAACATTACAAAGTGCATGTATGGGTAACTACTCACTTTAAATTAATCTGGTGGACGTATAAGTTTGATTTCTTGCTGTGCCCGTCTAAAATTGCACCTCACTTCTTGAATTGCATCCTTATGTATCATGCAATTTTTACTTACATTTTATGCAAGTGTGTGTGGGTAACTACTTTCTTGAAATTAATATAGCTGTATGGATTTCATTTCATCAATAGAAGTTTCTTATTGTTTGTCTGACTGTTATTTTTCTTTATCCATGTATTGGCTCTCCTGTAATGATAATTTTTATTCCCCAATCAGCTATAGACACATGTGATGAATTTGCATACCTTTCCGATTTTTATCCAACTATACAAGATATGTTTTCTGTTGCAAATTTTGCATAATGAGCAAGATAAAAATGTGGTTCAAATAAAGTATAGCTGCACAAATAAGCAAGCCAATAATACTATAAATCATGTATTCTCCAGATATGACAAGACTGACATATAAATACATGATCAACTCAAATATCATTGTTGCCATAAAGTTAAACCCAGCAACAAAACTCAAGGTTTGTTTTTTTTATTAGTGCTCTCAGATTGCAAACTGGGGTTGCTAAAGATTTAGCCATCCAACTACAGTTTGGACAATATATCACTGGTTATTAATTCTGTAAATCAGGTTTAAACCCTAGAACAGCACTGTTCATGCACCAAAATGGATAAACCAATAATCAATATGTATGACAATGAGCAGCTAGATAAACCAGGAGATAACAGATCATATCTATACTGCGGCCTGACTGAAACAACCCAAAAAAGGCATGAACAGCAGTGCTACTTTGGTCATAGGCCAATCACAGATCAATTATTAACTGACCTAAACAGCAGCACTTATATTCCAATTAACAGAGACAGGACAGCAGTAAAAAGATCATGTAAATCAACACCAAGTGCTATGTCATACACATTGATCCAGCAAAGAAATAAACCAATGAACAGTGCTACTCTAGGTCTAGCAATTATACCTAACAAACAGATTAATAAGCCTCAAAACAATGCAATCATCATCGAGCAGCACTCGTAGCCCACAAGAACAGTGCGTCCAAATTTGATTAAACGGCCTCTAGCTCGAAGGCTAGTCCCCCAGAAGTAACCAAATCGGTCCACTGTACAGAGAAGGATTAAGCAAATACTTACGAAGCGTTGGGATCGAACCAACAAGCCAAGGCATAGCGTGCACAAGCACTGTCCCAGAAAACAATTTGCCATGCTATCAAGCACCACCGACGAAAAGGTTCGGAGATACGAAGCCGTCACTCCCCCACGGCAAGCAGCCACGGAAAGGAGCCCGAGATGCAGAGAGAACGCAGCAGCAAGATCACGGCGACCACCCCGTGGCCTCGGGAACCAGAGTCGAGAGGACCAACACAGCAGCAGCTGGCACAGGCCGGTGACGGCGCCGAGGCACCGGAGAAACAGCAGCGATGCGCAGCCAAAAGTGAGAGGGGAAAAACCGAGAGAGTCTAGAGAGTACAGAGTGAGAGGAGCACGGGACTTCCCCATATAGGCGGGGTGAACCACCTCCCCGAAGTCTCCGGCCAGCTCTCCACGCCACTACGCACCCGCGCAAGGCGGAGGTCAGGGAACAGCCGCCGCCGCCACCAAACAACCGGGTTTGAGAAACCCTTGCGGAAGACTAGTTTAATGGGCAGCGATGCTGCCCCTTCCCCTTTTCTCTCTCGCAGTGGGCCAAGACCCACCGGCCCATATAAGGGCAAAAGCCCAACAATCCCCACCCTTTTGCCTCAAACGACAAAAGTATTATCACCGTGAAACTTGTTTAATATACTGTTATTCAACTAAGGTACCGCCAAGGTTTGAACCAAAGTTTAGCCTAAAGGAATCCAACCCAACACAGACAATGGAGGACTACTCCTTGATCCAAGGCCTTGGTGTGAGGATATTCATCCTAGAGACACACAGTACTAGGCTGCAAATCTGCACCTCTAGCGGGGCAGGACTTTACGGTCATGTCCTTGTATCTATTCATGAGCTCACTAGAGAGTATACCCCAGCCTCTCACGGATCGCGACCACACGATCAGATCACATAGGTTCGTTCTTCACGGGAGCTCTGTAGGACAGCTCCCTAGCCCTTAGGGCTCCAAACTCATTAAGAGGTTTTCACCTCAACCTGCCATATAGATTAAGCACTGCAGCGAATGGGACCTAGGAAGATGTGCTGACAGTACCACACAGCTTAGTTGTCCCAGAGCCTGATTCACGGGATCTCCGCTCTTTCAAGATGGGTTACCACTGTTGGTTACTACTAGCAGGGTATAAGCCCCATTCCTCTCGATGCTGCTTCGATAGTTGATCTAGGCAAGCCCTTTGTAAAGGGATCAGCTAGATTACTACCAGACTGAGTGTATTCTACCACAATAACACCCGTCTCTCTCGCGTGCTGAGTAGACTTAAGCCTTCTCTTAATATGCCTCGAGGACTTCATATTGTCTTTTCTATTCTTAACCTTGACTAATACAGTCTGGTTATCGCAATATACTAAGACTGCTGGTATCGGCTTTTCCAGCACAGGTAGGTCAGAAAGAAGCTCCTTGAGCCATTCTGCCTCCACTGCCGCTGAATCTAGGGCGACTAGTTTAGCCTCCATGGTTGAGCGTGTAATGACAGTCTGTTTGGCAGACTTCCAGGACACAGCCTCACCAGCTATAGTGAACACATATCCACTAGTAGCCTTCATCTCATCCGAGTCACTAATCCAGTTAGAGTCACTGAATCCTTCTAGGACTGCTGGATGGCCAGAGTAATGGATACCAAGCTTCATGGTGCCCTTTAGGTACCTAAGTACTCTATGTAGTGCTACCCAGTGATCATCTCCCGGGTTCGCCGTATAACGGCTTAACCTGCATACTGCATATGAGATATCGGGTCTTGTTGCGCTACAAAGATACATTAAGGATCCAATTACTTGTGAATACAGGAGTTGATTAACCCCTTCACCAGTATGTTTGCAAAGTCTTAGATTAGGATCATAGGGCGTGGAGGCGGGCTTAGAGTCCATATGCCCAAGCGGGTTAGGATCTTCTCCACATAGTGGGATTGCATGAGTTATCCCACTCTCACCCTTTATAAGCTTGATGTTAAGAATAACATCAGCCTATCCTAGATCCTTCATATCAAAGTTCAAGGAGAGATATTCTTTTGTTTCGTTGATTACATCCAAGTCGGTCCCAAATAGCAATATGTCATCCACGTAAAGACACAGAATGACACCTCGGCCCCCCTGAAACCGATAATAAACACATCTGTCGGCCTCGTTTACACAAAACCCCACAGATGTCATTGTCTTATCGAATTTCTCATGCCACTGCATAGGGGCTTACTTAAGACCATACAAGGACTTAACCAAACGACATACTTTGTTCTCTTGGCCCTTAACCACAAATCCATCAGGCTGCTGCATATATATCTCCTCTTCCAGCTCTCCATTAAGAAAAGCGGTCTTAACGTCCATTTGATGGACTAGGAGTTTATATGCAACTGCTAGAGCTATAAGCACACGGATAGTGGGTAGTCTCGCCACAGGAGAATAGGTATCAAAATAATCCTCGCCTTCTTTTTGAGTGAAACCCTTAGCCACTAAGCGGGCCTTGTACTTTTCAATAGTACCATCAGGTCTCCTCTTTTTCTTAAAGATCCACTTGCACCCTACTGGTTTGCATCCACTAGGTAAATCAGTGACTTCCCACGTTCCATTAGCGACGATGGAATCCATCTCGCTACGGACTGCCTCCCTCCAATACTCAGCATCAGAAGATGCAAAAGCCTCAGCGAGGGTGCGTGGTTCGTCATCCACAGAATAGATGGCAAAATCATCACCAAACGACTTTTCAGTCCTTTGTCTCTTACTCCTTCTCAACTCCAATTCAGGAGCAGGCTCAACCACCTCAGGAGGAATAGAGAAATGCTCGTTAGAGACATCTGGTGCGATTATCTCATTTGATCTCATAGGAAAGATAGTCTCAAAGAATGTCGCATCCGTAGACTCCATAAGGTCATTGGGAGCGACTTCGCTCGTCTCGGATTTGACCACTAGAAACCTATAAGCCGTGCTATTTAAAGCATACCCTAGGAAGACACAGTCGACAGTTCTTGGTCCTAATTTTCTTTTCTTAGGCACGGGCACATTCACCTTAGCAAGGCAACCCCAAGTCCTAAGATGAGACAAGTTTGGCTTTCTCCCCTTCCATCCTTCATAAGGCGTCACCTCGCGATTGCGCGGCGCCACCCTATTTAGGACATAATTAACTGTGAGAACAGCCTCCCCCCACCATCGAACCGACATACTAGAACTTTGTAACAAGGAGTTAACCAAGTCACATATAGTTCGGTTCTTTCTCTCGGCCACCCCATTTGATTGGGGAGAGTAGGGAGGTGTGGTTTCATGAATGATACCACATTCTTCACAGAAATGGGCAAAATCTTTAGAGATATACTCTCCTCCTCTATCAGACCTTAACCGTTTAATAGTCTTTCCTAGTTGGTTTTCCACTTCAGCTTTATAGATCTTAAAATATTCTAGTGCTTCATCTTTAGTTTTTAATAGATAGATATAACAATATCTACTACTATCATCTATGAGAGTAAAGAAATATCGTTTGCCACCCTTAGTTAAGATACCATTCATCTCACACAGGTCGGAGTGGACTAGCTCTAGTGGAGAGGTGCTTCGCCCTTCAACCGTATGAAACGGTTTTCGAGGCTGCTTAGCTTGCACACACACCTCACACTTGGAGCCCTTTTCATAGCTATACTCTGGAATCAAACTCATCTTGCTCAAACGCACTATGGCCTCAAAATTCAAATGACATAAGCGAGAATGCCATACATCATGATTTTTATTACAAACCATATTGAAAATGGAAAGATTGTTCTGACACAAGACAGAGAGGCTGAACATGCCACCTCTCTCATACCCCTTGCCTATGAAGGCACCAAACTTGGTCAAGATGACCTTATTTGACTCAAACACTAATCGATACCACGACGACATAAAGCGAGCCATCGATCAAATTCCGTCGCGCATCGTGAGCACGAACAACACGTCACGAAGAACCGGCGTCTTGCCCAAGTCAACTTCAAGCGGCACTGGCCGACTCTCGATATCGTCTTGATGCTCCATTGCCCATCAAGACGGATCCACAATCTTGACCCTGAAATGAAGTAAAAGAGCCTCTGTCAGCAGCTATATGACGCGTAGCACCGTGTCGATCCACCAATCAAGTGATGAATCAGCCATAAAGGCTCTAGGTACATACCCTGTGGAGGAGCTAGGAGCCACCTCCGCAACATGCGCCTGGGCCTGAGGGCCACTCTGCTGTCCTGGACCTGGTCCTTTGCCCTTGCGGTCACGGCACCTTCGAGCGATGTGCCCGGGGTTGCCACACACATAGCAAACCAGATCCTCTTTCTTCTTCTTCTTCATGTTTTTGCCATTGGCGCCAGTCTGGTTCTGGGGCTTCTTCTTCTTCTTCCCACCACCAGCCTTGGAGTTCTTGGCATCAGCCACATTAGCCTGGACAGGGGACGTAGAGTGCTTTGAGCCTCCACTAGTACGGGCCCGCTCCTCGACATTTATAGCTGCCTGAAGTTCAGGGAACGTCAGGCGCTCCTTCATGTGTCGGCGAGCAGTCACGAAGTCACGCCACGAAGGCGGGAGCTTAGCCAGAGCTACATTCACCTGAAAACTTTCAGGCAGGAGACACTTGAACTGGTTCAGGTCCCTCACATGGAGCTGAAGCTCCTGGACCTGCTCCACAATCGAGCGGTTCTCCACAATCCTGTAGTTCAGGTAACTCTCGGCCACAAAGCTCTCATTCCCATTATCCCCTTCTGAAAATTTCAGTTCCAGGTCATCCCACATCTCCTTGGCATCATTGAAGGTGGAGTAGGTGTCGAAAAGCCTATTCGACACTACAGCTAACAATCGTGCTAGGACTGCGTGATTGGCATCCTCCCACCGGGTCTTCTCCTCACCCTCAAGTTTCTTCTTCTCCTTCGGAGGATCGGAGATAACCCAGTAGATTTTCAACTCTGTCAACCACGACCTTAGTACGTGCTCGCCGTTTAAGTTTAAAGTCGGTGCCGTCAAATGTCTCAGGCTTAACTACGTCGCTACTACTCCCCAAGGCCATAGATACGAATAATTGTTTTCTGGACTGTTGCAAATTTTGCATAATGAGCAAGATAAAAATGTGATTCAAATAAAGTATAGCTGCACAAATAAGCAAGCCAATAATACTATAAATCATGTATTCTCCAGATATGACAAGACTGACATATAAATACATGATCAACTCAAATATCATTGCTGCCATAAAGTTAAACCCAGCAACAAAACTCAAGGTTTGTTTTTTTTATTAGTGCTCTCAGATTGCAAACTGGGGTTGCTAAAGATTTAGCCATCCAACTACAGTTTGGACAATATATCACTGGTTATTAATTCTGTAAATCAGGTTTAAACCCTAGAACAGCACTGTTCATGCACCAAAATGGATAAACCAATAATCAATATGTATGACAATGAGCAGCTAGATAAACCAGGAGATAACAGATCATATCTATACTGCGGCCTGACTGAAACTACCCAAAAAAGGCTTGAACAGCAGTGCTACTTTGGTCACAGGCCAATCACAGATCAATTATTAACTGACCTAAACAGCAGCACTTATATTCCAATTAACAGAGACATGACAGCAGTAAAAAGATCATGTAAATCAACACCAAGTGCTATGTCATACACATTGATCCAGCAAAGAAATAAACCAATGAACAGTGCTACTCTAGGTCTAGCAATTATACCTAACAAACAGATTAATAAGCCTCGAACAATGCAATCATCATCGAAAGCAGCACTCGTAGCCCACAAGAACAGTCGCCCAAATTTGATTAAACGGCCTCTAGCTCAAGGCTAGTCCCCGAAGTAACCAAATCGGTCCACTGCATGAGAAGGATTAAGCAAATACTTACGAAGCGTCGGGATCGAACCAACAAGCCAAGGCATAGCGTGCACAAGCACTGCCCGAAAACAATTCACCGTGCTATCAAGCACCACCGACGAAATGGTTCGGAGATACGGCCGCCACTCCCCACGGCAAGCGACCACGGAAAGGAGCCCGAGATGCGAGAGAACGCAGAAGCAAGATCACGGCGACCACCCGTGGCCTCGGGAACCAGAGTCGAGAGGACCAACACAAGAAGAATGGCACCGGCCGAGGCGGCGCCGAGGCACGGAGAAAAAGCAATGACGCGCAGCTAAAAGTGAGAGGAAAAACCGAGAGAGTCTAGAGAGTACAGAGTGAGAGGAGCACGGACTTCCCATATAGGCGGGTGAACCACCTCCCGAAGTCTCCGACCGCTCTCCACGCCACCACGCCAGCGCAAGGCGGAGGTCGAGGAACAGCCGCCGCCACCAAACAGCCGGGTTTGAGAAACCCTTGCGAAGCCTTAGCTAATGGGCAGCGATGCTGCCCCTTCCCCTTTTCTCTCTCGCAGTGGGCCAAGACCCACCGGCCCATATAAGGGCAAAAGCCCAACATTTTCTTCATGGTTGATTTAATGTGGGTTTTCTTTTTTGCGTTTGGGCCTATGTACTATTTTTTTTAAAAAAATGAATGTTTTCTATTATTTGTACATTACAATTTATTCAAATTGGCCATGTTTTTTTTTTTTTTTTTCTGTTTTTGGGCCCCTCTTATTTGTTCGGGCCAAATGTACTGGCCATACACTTTTAGTCGCTGGGGCAATTGTGTGGTTGATGAACGTGCTCGTGATGCAATCCTACAGCTAAAGAATCGACTGAGACAAAAAGAAATCAGTCGACTGACTGATAGTCTGTCCCAATAATTATTATGTTAGATCATCAATTATCCGATACTATGGACGGCCAATCGATGACATGTCAGTACCCGACGCGGCATCTGATACAGATATGTGGACTCCTGGAAGTATCAGTGCAACAGAGTTGAAGTGTGCCCAGGATCTTTAGAAATTCTGGCTCCGCCATAGCAGCCCATGGAGTAGGAACAACATGTTCCAAAACTCATCGCGTCTCCCAAACTGAATTCCATTTGTAGCCCAGACTGTTAGCTAAATAGCTAATAGCCGGTAATTTAACAAAAATTGAACTCAACATATATTATTTTGGAAAAATAAAACCAATTCTAAATGAAAGTCGTTAAACTGAGTTCATCGGTATTGATTTATTTTTTGGTTTTAGGGTGCAGGATTATTTCTTACGTAGTCTGATTTTATTCATTTTATACATCTTTATATTATATTGGCACACTTTTATTTAATAGGTGAAAAATTCAAATGTGCAAAAGGCGTTGGCTATTAATTCACATATGGCTCCAAAAAGGGAAGGGCAGAAAATTATTGATGTTGCTAAGCCTGCAGCCGATCGCAGTACCGAGTTAGTTCACCCCCTCTCACTCTACATTTTTTTGCAATTACTTGTAACCACTTGCACCACATTTTTAACAAAATTTTTGGACCTTTCTTTCAGGTATCACCCCTTCTCCAGCTCTCAGGGCGTGCAGGTAAATAGTTTGACATAAAATCCACCAATTCCACCTTATGCCCAGCTTGCAAGCTCTACTATTTTTTCAAAATATAATTAGTTCAATAGTAATTTGCACCTTAAAGGTACATAAAGTTAGCACAGGTTCTCACTTAGGTACATGAGCATAAGTTCTCACTTAGGTACATGATCTCTGAAACTAGGCATTTGGATACACGAAGTTATGTTTTTGTTTCAACTAGGTCCAAAGGTAGTTTCTGGATGTTTGGTTTGATCATGTGGACATCCAAGTCACTACACACATGTGCTCTCTAGCCATGTTTGACCATGTAGGTAGCCATGTGGCATTTTGTTTTTGTTTAATTTAATACGGGTCCACATGTCATATTCTCTCTCTTCTCTTCAATCCACCCTCCTCCTCCCTCTCTCTATTGTCTCGAGCCTCGCCCTTCCCCTTCCAGACGATGGTGGCGGCCAAATTGTTGGGCTGGCACCTCCCTCTTTGGCATCCTCCCCATGGTGCATCATCACCATCCACTATTAGGGATGCAAGTGAGTATATAAGTGGATAAGTGGATCAACCTACTACTCAAAAAATAAACTAAAATAGCATATTTTATAATTATTTTGTAGAAATAAATGAACTAAAGTGGGACAAGTGGGTGACCCACTTGTCCACTTAGACACCCACTTGCATCCCTATCCACTATGCTATGGGCAGAGGTGGCGAGCGACAGAGGGTGTCGTGGCAATGAGGATTCACTCTGTATGGCAATGGTCTCAGCTTGCACTGGGAGAGCTAGATCCATTTGTGTGAGTAAAAGGTTTGAACGGCTGTAAAATAACAGATGAATTAGTGTGGGTTTAGTGGTTCCACCAGTTTAATAGTAGTGAATGGAGAAAATCCTGCAACAGAATAGCTGATTAAAATAGACATTTTTTTTTTGCAAACCCATTTGCTATTTAGAAATTTCCATAAAACAAAGTATAGACATATGTGAAACAATCAAAACTAGAAAAATACGAAATTTCTGGCTGAAATCTAGAAACTTGCAAACGTTCTATGAATAACCGAAGCACAAATTAATCAGAAAAAGGTCTACGAACCACCAGTAGTCTCTACCAAAGCGTAGACATAAATCAAACCAAGGCAATAAAATCAAATGGAGGAGACGATGCACACATAACCACTGAATCAGATAAGGACAACTATATATGGTCGCCGATTAGCCGCAATCAGTTGCGCTCCGCCGCAATGGCGAATCGGACGGCACGGCACAGCCTGGCCTAGGCCCGGCCAGCCCATGGACTTAGATGGTGGCCCAGACATAGGGACGTCGTGCCATGCCGGACTAGCCCAAGGCATGGCTGGCCCGATGGGCCATGTCGAGCCGAAAGCACCATTTGTATTTAAGCTGAAACGGGCAGCACGGCACAGTCCGGACCAGGCCCGGCCAGCCCACGGGCTTAGATGGAGGCCTAGGTATGACCCAAAGGGACACCGTGTCATGCCTGATCAGCCCAAGACACGGCTGGCCCGATGGGCCATGTCGAGCCGAAAGCACCATTTGTATTTAAGTTGAGAAATAGAAGGCAAAAACACCAAGCCCAGGTTTTGAACCTAGAAGTACTTAGCATCCAGAGCTCCATTGCCACACTTACTAGCCACTAGGACATGTTTTATTTTATGATGGTTGTATCATAGTATATTCTAATGTACATACTTATAAACCAAAGCCAAAAAAAATAATTGTGCCGAGTCGAGCTGACCTGTCGTGCCTAGCCTTTGGCCAGGCCCGCCACATCATATCGGGCCGACCTGGCCCATTTACTTTTGTGTCGTGCTTTGGCTGGGCCAAAAATTATAGGCCTCGTGCTGCCCATTTGGCCATTTATGATGGCCAAGCTCGACAGCAGGGGTGAATCCAAAGAGTCTCATGGGGGTGCACAGGGCACCGGGTCCAACTAAATTTGTTCATAGAACCAGCCCATTTACACCATGTGTGAACCCCCAAGCCTATCACGTGTGCACTCCTAGCCCATCATTCTAGCCGACCAAGCCACTAAATCCTAGCAACACACATGTGCATCCCACCAACCCCATATGGTTAATTAGTAATTAGGTTGCAAACATGCTGCCGAATTCCCAAGTGATGAGCCGTCCAATGAGGAATTGCCCTTGAGGCCTTCCAATGCATGTGACCCACACCCATCCCAACACCGTTTAATGAACGGGATAAATAGTATTACACATTAAAAGGGTAATAAATGGTAATAGATTAAAAAAATGAACTAGATTGATCCATTGGATGGGTCGAAAATGGGAAGGAACACGAATGGGCAAATAGCATTAGACTTGCCCTTAGCTGATGGCGCTTCATTTTTTTATTTAGAAAGGGATCCCTATTTCCATTACGAGGAACAAAACAAACATGAAAGTTACAGCCGTTAGTTAGCTTCCATAGCAAATGGTAGTTTTTTTTTTATCTATCTAACTTTAGAGGGTATAATATATTAATACTCCCTTTGGTTTAAATTATTTGTCATTCTAGTTTTGTCCTAAGTCAAACATTTTTATCTTTGACCATTAATTTCTTGAAATTTGTATAGCTTAACGACATGTGAATTATATATTATGAAAGTATATCTCATGTTGGATCTAAAAATATAAATCTTATGTTGTTAAACTATACAAATTTTAAGAAATTGATGTTCAAAGATAAAAATGTTTGACTTAGGACAAAACTAGAATGACAAATAATTTGAAATGGAGGAGTAATAGAGTTGATGGTCAAAGTTATGATGTGGTTTTAAGGTATGGAAACAGCCAAAAAAATGTAACCCCACATCATATTAAGGCCAATTCATAAATTCTTAAATTTAGTGTATTTAAATTTATTTGATCCTTATACAGTTCTTTTTCTCTAATGTTGTTATTCATTTTGCAATGTGTGTTTTTGTTGACCGACCTAGTCTCAATTTTACGTTTTGTATTAATGGATAGGACAAAATATTACCCACGTTTGGAAAAAATATTTTAATTCATTTTGTTCTTGTTTCTATTTTAAATGTTATTAATCATATGATGTACTTTTGTTGAAGCATCTTTTTGCCATAGTTTGGTCCTTTATACACCAGTCTGTCAAATTGTCAACCAATTAGCATTAGTAGACTTTTAAATTTTTTTAGACTTGTAAGCACACTTGCTGACATGACATCAGTATGCTTTTTAATCGTGAACCAATTAGCATCATCTTTGCTTAAAAATTGTTGGACATTTTTTTCAAAATAAAACTTTGTCAGGCACACTAACGTTTAATATAATGTTGCGAAAAGTGTAGCATATGGTTACATGTACCCAATTTAGTACCTAAACTTTGCCTGATGTTTCGATTTGGTCTCTCAACTTTAATACCAAACAAACTCTTATAAACCGAACTTGTTTGGTCCTTTGACCAGTCAAACTAGCTTAAAGGGTGGTTTTGCGCCAGATGGACACACACGTGACAGGTGATGCAACATTTTGTCAGACATGGATTTTTGTGTTGCACGTATTTGCCATTTGTTACGTAGTTAAATATTAAAATATAAAATATACATGACTCCAAGATTATTTTTTTTTTTATTTTTATTTTGTTGCTATCTTATGGAACTACTGTTGTTTTCTTATGAAAGTATATACATGTGTGTTGCTATCTTATGGAAGTATATATAGGTATAGCACAAAACAAAAATAATCTTGGAGTCATGCATATTTCATATTTTATTATTTCATTGCATAAAAATGGCAAATACATGAGCACAAAAGTCCATGTCAGCAAAAATGTTGCATCACCTACCGCGTGTGCGTCCACATGGTGCAAAACCACCCTTTAGACTTGTTTGATTGGTCAAAGGACCAAACTAGGTTTTAAGAGTTCACGGACCAAGTCAGTCCGGTATTGAAATTGAGGGACCAAATTGGTACGTCAGCCAAAGTTCAGGGACCAAATTAGAACTTTTCTAAACTAAATATGCAATTTAAAACCTAATTATGCAAGATTTTTTTTATATATATGTAGGCAAAAATTTTCAAAGAGGATATTCTGCTGGTCATATATGAGGAAAAAGTCCCTAGTCTTGGTTGTTTCTATGCATCAGTCTACAGTAACAAATGTGGAATGGATAATTGCATGGCTTATTCCATAAAAAATGTGAATAAAGCATTAGAGATCTACAATCTGTTGATTAATCTAAAACACCCAAATATTATTGCCCCGACTGGACTTTGGATTGGAGATTATGATTGGAAGAAGATGACCATGCAAGATGAAAGACAGAAGATAAAGGCAAAGGATGGGAAAGATAAAGAGAAGGCAAAGATGACCAACAAAGATGAAGATAAAAACAGTGTGGAGGTCGTGGAAGCAACTGAGATTGCATATCTCACTTTTCCTTTGGTTGATGGTGCATTTTCCAATGTACCCAAAGAAGATGTATTCATTGTTGAAAATGGCACTCAACTTTGTGCATATGGCTTCACAACCATGGGCTCCAAATACTTCTGGTAAAAACACATAACTAGCAAAATACAAATATTTCAAATTTGAAGAGTGCACTAAACATTATCATGTTTAGTTTTTCATTAGTATTGATTAAGAATGTGCCTATCAATCTTTTGTTGCAGTGGAATTTTTAATGCCGTGAAGTATATAAATGGGCTTTATAGCAGTACCGATACGGTGTCTGATGTTGCTTCAACATCTGGAACACAGTCCCTTCCTCTACGTTCTCTTAGAATTGACACAGGCAATATCCTTTACAAAAGGGTAGCTGAGAGAGAGTACAAAGTCATGCTATTACCATATTTTCTCTCAGAACCTCCAAGGGATGTAAAGAAGAAAAGTAGCCGTCGTCGCCACAAAGGTACATTGAGCCAAAGTAAATATACTAGAATTTTTTGTATTAATAACATCCATACCATTATTAAGTTGTCTTTTCTCATATTTGCCATTATAAAATTTATATTGTCATGGATGCCATTATGAAGTTTTTTTCTCGCATATGTGCCATTACGACCACTTTATTGCAAATACGAGCTAAAAATACGTCCAAAATATATTTTTGACAGGTGGGCCCCATATGTCATTGTCTCATCTCCTTTCTTCTTCCTCCTCCCAATGCCCCTGTTCCTCTCCTGTACCAGCGCATCACACACCGAGAGAGATGCAACTCTCCTAGGCGCTCATCGTGCCCTCCGCGGCCCAGCCGTATGACACACGGGAACTCGCCTGAAAGCGGACTACCTAACCGGTCCAGGAGGTGAGAGAGTGATGCAACTCTTCTAGGCGCTCATCGTGCTCCCCGCGGCCTAGCCGTATGGTGCACGGGAACTTGCTTGAAAGCGGACTGCCCAACCGGTCCAGGAGGTGAGAGAGTGATACAACTCTTCTAGGCGCTCATATGGTGCACGGGAACTTGCTTGAAAGCGGACTGCCCAACCGGTCCAGGAGGTGAGAGAGTGATACAACTCTTCTAGGCGCTCATCGTGCCCTCCGCGGCCTAGCCGTATGGCGCACGGGAACTCGTCTTAAAGCAGACTGCCCAACCGGTGTAGGAGGTGTTGGCCGCGGCCCAACAAGAGAGGAAGCCTAACTCGCAAGGTGATAAGAGTCCCATGTGGCCTCCAAAAGACTAGCCTGAGGAGAGAGGATTGTTCTCCCTTTTGAGGCGGCCTCCTCTCTCCAAGACGAGCAAGGTGGTACCATCATTCTCACCCCCTTGAATTGGGTCTAGCTCTGGTACCAACTGATGCAACTTCCCAGACGCTCAACATGCTCGACGCGGCCCAGCCATGCATATGGTTCATAGGAACTCGCTTGAAAACAGACTGCCCAACCGGTCCAGGAGGTGTTGGCTGCGGTCCAACAAGAGGAAGCCTTACCCGCAAGTCCATAAGATCCCCATGTGGCCTCAAAAGACTAGCCTGATGGGGAGGGTTGTTCTTACTTTTAAGGTGGCCTCCTCTCTCCAAGACAAGCGAGATGGTACTATCAGAGAGAGATTGTGAGGAGAGAGGTGAATCTAGCTCCTCTCTATTCCTCGGTTCCTCGCACATGCACAACAAAGGGAAGAGATAAAAGCACCATGAGAGAGAGGGAATCCACGGGAAGTGAGAGGGAGGAGGCGAGACTCGAGAGCTCAAGGCAGCCAACGGCGTTGACTCGCTTGACGGAGGCCTGCCTCCTTCCAAGGCTATTACCCGATTTTCCCTGGCGACCTCAACGAGCGACGGATCTGGCCTTTGTGTACTGGATCCGGTGTGGACGAGGTTCCCTGGCCGCACTCGACCCAAGAGCAGCAAGCGACAACGCTCGGGCACCCTTCGGCACTCTGGTGACCCAGCTCGGGCTCTGGATCGGCCATCTCCTCGAAGTGGTGACGTGGCTCCTGGCCTGAGCAGAGGGCGGTGCTCCGGCTAGGCGGCCTCCCCAGAGGCAAAGTGCACAACGCTCGGGATGACAAACCGACAACACAGTGCATGATAGCCTCTTCACGTGGCTTCGTCGTGTGGGATGGGGAACGCGTGGAGAGAGAGATCGAGGGGGAGTTGAGAGGAGGGGGGAGAAGAAAGAAGATGAGACAATGACATGTGGGGCCCACCTATTAGAAATGTATTTTTGGTGTATTTTGAGCTCGTATTTGCAAGAAAGTGATTGTAATGGCAAATATGAGAGAAAAAAACATTTTATAATAGCACCCATGGCAATATGCACTTTATAATGACAAATATGAGAAAAAGAAAATTTAATAATGGCATGGAGGCTATTAAAAGAAAATTTAATAATGGCATGGAGGCTATTAACCCTAGAATTTTTAGATTTGGATGCTTCATGATTTTTTCTTTTGAGTTCATCGCTGTTCCCAAAAAATGTTCTTTTTTCTTTCCAATATAACTTGTGACGACTTGTTAATAGAGCCTTCTGTGGGTGATATAAAATTGGCAAATTGGAAAGCAATCGGGGGCTATTTCAAACAGTTTTGCCACAAGGATGGAATGATAACTAATATGGAGCTTGAACGATTAGGCGACGTCCTGACTGGCAAATACCTGAAGATGGGAGAACCACTTGAGTAAGTTAATTCGTGCTCTTGCAGCATGTGCTACTTGCATGTTTTATCATCAAACCGATATATGCTTGTGCTTGATATAAAATAGGCATACTTTAATTTAATTTTATGAATATGTGGCATCGATCGTGTAGGTATGGTGATTTATTATGGGAACCTGGACTCTGGACTGCATTTGTGAAGATGAATTTCATCAGGGAGGTGTTCTGGCACATCGACAAAAATGAAGAAGAAGTGTTCAAAACATTGACCTCTTTGCCTAGCCTGGGGCTCGGTGATTGCATTTCAAAGCTAAGATTTGTTCATAAAGATGCCAACCTACTGGATTCAATCAAGTTCTTAAGGCACAAAATTGTTGCCCACCAGGACTCCTCATACAAGTCTTATGCTGGTGACAAGGTGAGAACTACTACTCCTGGCCAAATGTATAACGCATATCTTATTTTACATATAGACCAAGGGAAGATTCAAAACCCTTACTATATTAACTCTAAGCATTAGATGTAATGCAACAGGAGGAAAATACAAGGTAAATTGCAGCTTGTTAGAGGTACTAAGGAAATTTTTTTATGTTATAACTTGAAATATGTCTTATATTTAAGTTTTGAATGGATGATTTTTTATGGATATGTATCCATTCAAAAATTGCGTCTTATATTCTCTGACCAAGGGAGTACTCTATTTGTTGAGATATACACATTTGGTAGTGGTTCATGTGCCAATAAGGAGGCAAGGACCTTACAATTTTATCAGATAACCCATTATTATAGACTCCCTTTAACTATTGCGACCTTACAATTTTATCAGATAACCCATTATTATAGATTCCCTTTAACTATTCCATTAGCAAGTAACTAATGCCTACCCTGCAGTGCAATTTCACATTGCTTGCATCATTATATGATATCCCATCCGCCATAATGAACATTGAACGACTGAACAACTTGAACTGGAATATGATGTGAACATGTGCATGTACTAAGCAGACCTCTGTTCTGTCCTAGGGCGATGTCTGCTCCAAAACGACAATGGAAATGTTCGTACAAAAGACAAGACCGGATTATATGGTCAATCTGGTGAATCGCATACGCCCTCTCAATTGGGTGGCTGAATCACCAATAACAAGGAGTAAGTACTCTGAAGATAGTTCGTACGTGTACCTCATCGAATGCATTGCAATTGCAGCTAGAAGAGTTGTTTACACTTTACAATAATATTTGTCATCATTTGTGCAGGTCAAACTACTTTATCTGCAGATATTCAGACAAGCAAGCGAGAAGTAGTTTTTTGATTTGTCTCTTGTTAATTTCAGACTAGTCCATGTACTGTTCGAGACTTAACTGGAGGTTTTAGAAGAGTGGTAACGTACGCAGAGTGGTTTCTAAATATACACTAGCTAAACTACTTTATCTGCAGATATTCAGGCAAGCAAGCGAGAAGTAGTTTTTTGCTTTTTCTCTTGTTAATTTCAGACTAGTCCATGTACTGTTCAAGACTTAACTAGAGGTTTTAGAAGAATTTTTTTTTTTGAAAGGAAAACCATAGGGCGAAACCCCTATGGTCCAAAGAATATATTAATATACAATATGTACAAAGTCGGATTACAAGTGGGAATCAATCCATGACAATAATTGAGCTCGCTTCGCTTCCTTCATTCTGGACAAATGCAGAATGAGTGTATTTCTGGTATTAATTTTCCATCTTGAGATATCCAGAGCAACAGATTGGAAAGTGAAATTATTCCTCATTTTTCAGATTTCCCAGCAAGCTATAATAATGACCGTAAGAATAATACTCACCGTGGGATGTCATTTTTCCAAGGATTTGCTCTCCAATGTTAGTGTGGCTCCATTGAATGTCAAGAGAATTCCAGCATTCAGTAATAAAATCACATAAGAAGAAAAGGTGATTTCTATTTAAAAATAATAGAAGAGTTGTAATGTACGCAGAGTGGTTTCTATTGTACAGTCACAGTCATTAAAATCTGGAGGGTTTTTATTCTGTACCTGCCACTGTATCAGATGACTATAGCGAACTAAACGACCAGAAAGATCCATGACTTGTCCCTGAAAATTCATAAACTTGAAATCCATCTCATGTCCGGATTGACAAATTTAAAAATAACCTTGATCATCCAAATGTCAATTTGCAACTCAAAGGCTATCATTTCTCCAAAGATGCTACCAGCCTACCATTCCAACAAGAAGGCTGCGGCTAGGAAGGACTTCTTTTTTTTTTGTTTTTCAAACAGCAGATAGATGTTATGTTGCATCATACATGTTACGTTTTTACTTTTAGGTTTCTAGATATGCCACCTAGGATTCTTTTTGTTCTTACAAAATCATTGTTCCCGTTGCTATTGAATCCAGTAAGAAAATATAGTCTTGCTCTCTGAATTAATATTTCCAACTATTGGCTTATGTTAGAATCATTTAATGTGTTAGCAATATTAAAAGAAATTTTCACTTACTTTAAAGGGTAGACAGGCCCAACACTAGTCCTATCAGTAGGCTAGTGCAACTCATTACATAGCTGAAATCATCTCAAAAATCAAAGAGTCCTTTATTATATAACGGCGGCCACACGGACGCCTAAATAACAAATGGCACTTGAGCCTAGTTATAGACCAAGTCCAAATCAAAGTTCGAACGGAAGTCTTAACCAAAGTACAAACTACATTAGAGTTTATGTGGAATATAACACAAAATCACTACGGCTGTTATGCAACCTCACATGACTTGAGGAGCACCTCTAAACCTCAACTCGATCCTACTCTTGATAATGAAAATGAGAATCTCCTTCTCTTCATATGCACCTTCGCCTTATGGAATTCCCAAGTCTAAAAGAGTATATATATGTATGTGAGGTCAGTATCATCCAAACACTGGCGAGTTAACACCCAACTTAATGTGACATTACTAATAGAAACCTCAAGGGAAGGTTGGAGTTTTTTATTTGCAAAAAGCCAGTTTCAAAAATCAAACCTATGACTTATCAATTTTAACCAAGAGACAATTCAAGGATTCCATACACATATCCCCAAACCAGAGAGTTCTATGCAGTGTTCCTCTAGGCGGTGCCTAGGCGCTAGGCAGCGGGCAACCACCCCGCTTTTGCCCTAGTCAGTGGTCTAGGCAGTCAACCAGTCTAGGCGGTCCTAGGCGGACTTAGGTGGCCCTAGGCGGCTGCTAGGCGGTGATTAGGTGACCTTTAGTGATGATTAATAATTCGTGACAATGATTATATGGAATATTTTTATAGAAAATATGTGTGATTTATTCTATAGAATGTCAAATATATCATACAAATGCATTTCTACATTATAAAATATTGGTACATAAGTTAAAATAGTTATATATTATTATATATTACAGTCAAAACGTACATTTTAGTGCAAATCTGTTTAACCGCCTAGACGGCCCCTCCACACCCGCCTAACGCCTAGCGCCTCAGGTAACATTAGTTCTAAGCACTCTACCAAACTATCACTTCAAACACCCGCCATCATCTTCCGGGTGAGGCGCACTCGTTGTGTCATATCTCTAGTGAAGTACCCAATCTTATCCATGCTGGGTTGCCAACCCATGCTAGACTCATGGCTCTCTACAAGTATAGGCCTAGATCATCCCTCGGAGGGCGACATGAGATTGTCTTCACTTCAAGCATGGCAACAGAGAGGGTACGCCCGCTGGTCGTAACTATCCCTGAATCTCCCGTACTTGCATTGTCGCAAGATGGTCAACATGTTGTGGTGTTAGAAACCATCATTAATGGTCAACGATTTCATGTTGTGCATCCCAGATGCACCCGTCTGTGGGAACCTTATTCCAGCCAAACCTATCCACTAAGGGCCTCCCGCTCACAATCTTCCTTCTTCGGCTATCGTACCCTCCATGTGTTAACACACGATGTGGTAGAACCACTTTGTACAACGCTCAGCTTTACGTGAATCTCGTCGCGTCCTCTTCTAACACTACGTATGTGGTGCCAGTAGCTCCTCAAACCACATAGCCCAGCAACTCTACCTCTTACCCAATTTCGGACCCAATATGCATTGCGACTCAACAACCACACATTGCCATGTTAGGCCTCAAACCAAGTTCCAGATATCAAGTTATAGTGTATCATGTCTTGGTGAATCTCAGTTCACCATCCTGGGATATACTCGAAGATGTTTTAAAAATTGAGACCTAAGCATTAGCTAAGCAAGCTTTATCCAAACTTAGAAGTGAAATTTTATTCCGGACTTATGAGTCTAAAAGTGTTCTATCCTAGACCAGTCTATCAAAGGAATGATTATCAAAGCTATCATAAGTTGCAATTCAAATGAAGAACGACAAATCAAGGTTATTCTTTCATAGAAGTAAATAATCAATGACATGGCATGATATCATCATGATTAACAAGTGGGCATAATATAAGTAAGAGAATGAATTTGATACTTTAAATGAAATACTTTCAGTATCAATATGCTCTAACTAGATAATAACTCGCCTTGGTCTGGTTGCTCGTAGTCTTGAGCAGTTTCGTGATCCTCGTATGGAATTTCTTGGTCTTCTAGTTCTAATCAAGGAAAACAACAATAAACAAGATGCAAGAACAATTGAAGCATGCAATGCTGTCGCACATACGCACGTGTACCCGCATACTACGGAGATTTAGGCGAACGAAGCTTAGAAGCTTGACTCACTTATCATCCGCGACATTAGTATCTCATAATAATTACTTAACGTGGGATAGATAAATAATAATGTGATATCTATGTATATGTGTATATATATTTATATACCCATATGGGTGCTATACTACCCAGGCAAGCCATATATGAAAATAGGGTCTCGTACATGTAGTGGTATTCAACTTAAGTGCGCAGATTAATGAAGTTTCGTTTGTCTGGAATTTCCTTCATCAATTTGGATACTAAATTATCTTATAAAATTAGTGTGTGCGTGTGTTTGTTTATGTGTGTATTATAGAATGTATGTACTAACATGTCAATTTAATTAAACAATTTGGTTTACTAATAGGTGCTGCACTACATACTAGTTATACCAGATTAGTACGGCTTTGTAATAGATGGTTGTCTCCATAGATTAAGTTAACATGTAATAGTTAGGGTATCTAAGGGTCATATGGTATACATAATATTTTTCTTAGGTCTAGAGAGAGATTATATATTTTCCATAATTTTCTCAGATTTTTCTCACCCTTCTAGTAATTTTAATAAATGAAATATCATTTTGGTCTAACTTCTAACATAGAACAATACTGTAAAATGGCCCATTCCTATTTTCATCAATGTTATTCAATTGGTATTGTTCATACTTACATTTTTATAAAGGAAAAGTCTATATTACATCATGAACTATAACCCTTTATCTACAAAACTCCCTGAACTACAAAACAAGGTATTCTACCTCACAAAACCGTGAAACTAGCGCAAATAACCCCCTGGGGATGGTTTTGGAGGTGGTTTCACCACCATGGCATGTGAGCTAGCAGGTGGCACGTGACATGGCGCTTGGGCCCACATGTAAGTCACTCTCCCCTCTCTCTCTTCCTATCTCCTCTACTGTCGTCAGTCAGGGCAGCATTAGCCAAAGACATGGCGCCGTCGTCGATGCTCGATATGCGACCTACTACTGCCCTAAGCTCCATCGTTAGTTGGGCCCTGCCGGACACCACTCATAGAACCACCCGTCGTCGGGCCAAGAGATCCGGGGAAGGACGGAGGGCAGCACACGGTGGTGGCGATGGAAGGGCGGCACACGTTGGTGACGGACTAAGGAACAACGAAGATGGAGGGGTCGTGCCACCCAACTCCTCACAGTACCCCATCGCACCGACCTTGGCGTGCACCTTTCCCCACTGCCTGTTGCCTTGCCGCCCGCCGGCCCCTGCGCCGGCTGCCTCCTTGTTGCACGCCGACGCCACCTAGCCGCATGCGGGCCCTCGTCTGCCCTACATTGCCACGCGTAGTCCCCTCACCGGTCGTTGCCTTGAAGCACGCATGTCCTGTGGAGCATGCCGGTCGACGCCTCATTTGTGCTAGCCACCGCCGCGCCGCGTGCCTCATCCACATCATCCATCGCCTCGTCACATGCCTCGTCCATGCCAGCCACCGCCATACTGAGATCTGAGAGAACAGAGGATAGAGGAGGATTGCAGCGACGCCTGTTCGAGGCTAGAAGAGGAGGGAGCGTGACGGCGAGGGAACGTGCCCCGCCACGGCGGTGGCCGAGTGTGCCCCGCCACGGCGGCCACCTCGCCGTGCTTACCCCCTCTTCTGGTTGTTGCCTCGCCACGTTTGCCTCCTTGTCCACTTGCGCCGCCACCTCCATCCCCTTTCCTTCCCCACGCAGCCGCCGCCCCCTTCCCCTTCCCCGCACCGTCGCCGCCTCCCCTTCCCTTCCCTGTGTCACCGCCTCCACCGCTTGCTAGCTCACCCTGCACCGCCCCTTGCCTTCCCTTCCCCGCCACTGCCCTCTTCCCCTCCCGCTGTGACCACCTCCGCCCCTTTCCCTTTGTCGCGCCGCCACCTCAACTGCCTTGGCCCTAGCCGGAACAGAGAGAGGGAGAGAAAGAGAGAGAGAGGGAGAGGGATGGGGGGAGAGAGAGAGGGGGAGAGAGAGAGAGAGGGGACAGAGAAGAGGAAATGTGGCTAATAGCTGGGCCCCACGCATTCACTTTATATTTCTTTGTTGTTTTGGTGACTGGACTGCCACCTCATCTGCCACATGTGCAAAACCACCTCTAAAACCATCGTAGGGTGCTATTTGCGCCGGTTTTTTGTTTCAGGGGGGCAGAATACCTGGTTTCGTTGTTTAGGGGGTTATGTAGATGAAAGACCATAGTTCAAGGTGTAATATAGACGCTTTCCTGTTATAAATTACAAAACAAGCTGTAGTACTTATCATGATTTTTTCAGAAATTTTGGAGAAATCTAGCTATTTTTAAAAAATCATTCACATTTATGTAACATCCTTATTTTTGAAAAATTTAAAACTCATGCATCGCATTGCATTAAAATTATTTTGCGAATTAAAAACAAAAAATACAAAAATGAGTATGTTACTTTTAAATTAAAAAGAATAGTTTCGACGCGATTTGAATAAAGGCTTTTACATGATAAAAAAATCATTTCTTTGATCGATGAGATTTATCAAAACAAATTTTATATTTTAGTAAACAAAAATATTTGTCTATTAATTTTTGAAGAGAAGGAAAATTTTAAAATAAATGTTTAAAATATCTTTTAATTGTATTTTGGCCCTATTTTCAAATATTGCCTCCAATCAAACCTTTCAACTTCCTAGTGGGACCACTTGTCATTCTCCCTCTCCTCTTTCCTTTTTTCTCTCTCTTCTCTCTCTCCCTGTGCAGCACTGTAGGCCTCCCTGTCTATGCATGATGGAAGTCCAAGAGCACCTAAAACTCTCTTAATTTGCCTTGATCCCTCATCAAGCCATAGTGCCATCAGTTACCAATGTTATTGGGCACTCAAGCTGCACTAACTTGGTCAGTTTCTACTGCCCAATCAGCCTATATAAGTCTCCACCGAGCCAACTCCATGATGCTTTGGTTCTTCTTGGGTTTCTTCTGGTGTAAGTCTCTTGTCACCCCTCAAATTTAACTTACCTTGAGGGTCGACGATCCCATGCACTAGCCCCTGGATCAGTACGCTAGCGCGGAAGACCAAATAGCCGATACAAGCATACATTGATAAAATAAATTCCTGAATATTACATCACAGAGTCGCGCCCTTAGGCGACTTTAGTGAAGCGGCCCATACAAGCCTTAATTACAAAAGGATAGTTCAGAGTACAGCGGACACCAAAATATCTACTCAAAAGATTCCCTATCGACTAAGGTCCAACAGCGACTGGAGCGGCCCCTAAGACTCCTCGGGTCCACCATGGTCCTGTCCGTCGTCTTCGAGACATGCGTAAGGGTCATCTTCGACACCATTATCTAAAGAATGTAAGTAGGCGAGGTCAGCGTCATCCAAACGCTGGCTAGTTAACACTTCCCTTAATGCATTTAGTGCAGCAGGCTTTATTTGGAGGGAAGGGTTATTTTATTTGCGTAAAGCCAAGTTTATAGGACTTTTGAAAACCACCTAACTAGCAATTAACTATCACTTGTATTGTTATGAATAAATCAGAGTTTTCCATCATAATCATGCATTCCGAACCCAAATGACCAACCAAACACACCAACCAGCTTATACTCAATTAATACCAGCTTATACTCAATTAACACACAAATTGACTAATCCTCGATCATAACCCAACCAGCTTACACAATCACCATACCAGCTTATTTGTTCCTCATGAACTTTCCTCCTGGTTGCTCCCAACCAGACTTTCTCCTGGTTGCCCCCAACCAATCCTAGTTCTGCCATCATTCCAGGATTTGGCGAAATCCCGTTGCGGACCACACATGCCATGGCATGATCACCCCGGCCTAGTAGGGTTGCCGGCCCTCACTAGCCGACCGTCACCCTGGGGATGTGTGGCCATTATCACCCTCGGTGATGGCCCATTCCGGCCCCTATCGAGACTGGTCCCAGAGGGCCTCCGCAGAGCGCTCACTCCTGGCGATCCACGTCTGGTGCTCCGCGCGATGGTCACGCGTTGTGTTGGAACCAACCAGGCAATGATCTTCACACGCGTGTTTATCCGCGCTCCTCCTGGGTAAGCCCCTGCTAAACCCAAAGACTAGGCATCTCGTGCCTAAATCATCCATCAGGATGTCCAAATCCAACTAGGGGCAACCCACCATTCTTTCTCTACTTCCACGGTCATTGACCACACCATATCACACATTTGGACTTTCCCAACAGACCGACCCAACCGACCAAGTATCCCCATATTCATACCCACAAACACAATAAGCCCAACATGCATCTACCAGCCCTAACTGTCATATGTCATATCATATTAAATGAGACTAATGAATGTCCAGTGAATATCGATTCACCGTTCCGTGGCGATTAGCCAGAAAATTTGTTAAGCCTAAGCCGGTCTAAGCAAGTTTTACCCATTAGGTAGGGTTAAAGTGGTTACCAGACTAATCTTAGGCTAACAAGAGCAATGACAATCAAGGCAGTCATTAAGGCTAAACATTTCAAGGCAGGCATGTATAAGTATAACATGATTAACAATTAGGCAATCTAATTAAGCATGCATCTTTAATAAGTAAACAACATAGTTTAAGAAAACTAGGTAATGAACATGGTATTAGCGATGTTAATCCGCACTAAGGAAAGTCGCTATCTCTCCCTAATACGGATCACATCTAAAGAGTAAGTGTTAACTCGCCTTGTTCTGGGAGATGGTCCTCTTCAGCGTCCCCAAACCTTCCTTCGGGGTCGCCTACGTCTAATCATACCAACAAACCACAATTACTACTAATAATGCGATGAAAATTCATGATGCATGCTCGGTATAGATCCTAGCTTCGTCAATAAGCCTAAGATCGATTAACGAACCTATCTTGCGTATGATATGTTATGCATGCTATTGTGCATTAATAAATAGTATTGGTACTATATATAATAGTCTCTAAACCCAAAATACGATTTATGCGGTGAAGTCGCAAGAGGGTGATTAGGGTTTCTCGTCAACGCAAAATGGCATGTGTGTAATAATATATATATTGGAAAATTTCGCCTACACTAGGGTTAGAGTTTAACGGGGGTTAACAAGTAGTAAAGTTTCTAGATAAAGAGTTGGTTCTAGGTTTTCAAACATTATTGAATATATTTCTTGAGCAGCACCTAAATAGATTTTGCAAGTAAATTGTTGGTGTCTATCAATAAATGTCCCTTGAACATAAATATAATTTCATATATGTATTTAAGTGGAAATGTTAATTTGGAATATTCTCAGATTTATAGAGACACTCTCTAAATAACATTTTTTCTAGAGATTATTGGGGATCTGAGCCATTAATTTAATAAACAGCAATTAACCTAAATTCACTTAATCATTTCTATATAAGCAACTTCTAATTTCAACGCATGTCGAAATTTCCTATACTGATGAAGGCTTTTCATATTTTTATAAAATCAAATATCATCTCTAGTACTTATCTAAATTTTTCTAGAATTTTTGGGAGTGGTTACCTATTTTTAGAAATTCAGAAACTATATTCGGTATTTAGCTAATTGGTAAATTGCTGGAAAATAATTAAAGGCCTACGGGCGAACCAACCGATTTAACGGCCCATAATCCGAAAATGGCCCACGGCCCAATTCGCTCATAGCCGCCATGCGTTAAGGCGCCACGCCAAGGCGAGTTTCATGGGCACAATCGCGCGAGGTGGCGCCGGCTCAAACGGCGTCTCCACTTGAGCCGACAAATGGGACCGGGCCCACGTACCAGCGACCAGCCGCCGAAGCTCAAGCCAGCGGCGAAGGAACCTCGACCGGCGGGGCCCGCATGTCGGCGACTCCCACGCCGCTCTCTGCGCGAATCTCCGCGACAGATCCGACGACTCTCGGGTCGTCTTCTTCCTCCGGCGGCGACGTGGCGAAAGGCGGCGGCGAACGACGCGAGGCGCTCTGACCTTTCTCCGGCCAAGTGCGTTAACGCATTGGCATCTACGGGCCTAGGGATCCTAGCGGTGCCGACATCGAGGCCAATGGTGGCGGACGCGGCGGCGCGGCGGCGGCGGCCGAGCCGAGAGTTCACCGGCGGCGTGAGCATGCGCTAAGCATCTACTGGTCATGTGCGTGTGCGGGAAGCATGTGGGGAGGTTGAGGGTGCTTACGAGCCTTGAGACGGGTGTGAGGATGGACGGCGACGGTGGTCGGTGAACCTGTGGCGGCGGCCAAACAGAGCAACCACTGCCACGCCGGCCCGAGGTCCTTGCCTGAAATTGGAAGAGGGAAAGGTCAAGGGGACTCAGAGGCCTTCAGGCGAGAGGAATTGCACAACGGCTTACGGGTTCGTCGATTTCCGAGCGCACTGGCGAGATTCGGATTTGGGGAAAATGGTCGGGCGGCCGAGAGAGGATTCGGCTCGTTTAAGGGGTGGAAGAGAGGGAGTGGGTGCGGAGCGGGTCTGCGTCGGGGACTATTAAGGTGACGCGACGGAGGTGGCTCTCATGGCAAGCTTGCTGTACATGTGTGGGGGGGGGCACGGTGCCGGCTAGGAGAGGCGAGCCTTTGACGAATTGAGCCGAGTGACGAAGGCGGTGGTGGAAATCACGCTGGATCCTTCTTTGACGGACCGACGAGCTCCGTCGTCTATCCGGTGGTCCGAGGCGGCGGACCGGTCTCCCGGCGAGGCGTGCGGCGGCGAGCCCGAGGTCGGCCAACTGGGGGTCGACACGGCGAGCTCAGCCACGACGCGACGGCGGCGTGCTCCCAGCACGGCGGCAGAGCACGCGGCGAGGCAGAGAGAGGAAGAGAGAGAGAAGAGAGAGAGGGAAGAGAGAGAGAGGGATCACAGTGGCTGACAGTGGGTCCCACGTGTCCGAGGGTTCAAAATTTTAAACGAAATTTGAATTGACACAAATTTTAAATTCATCCCCAAATTGGGGTGTTACAAATCCCTCCCCCCTAAAAAGAAAATCTCGACCTCGAGATTACGTACCTAATTTGCGAACAAGTCAGGGTACTTTCGTCGGAGTAGTTCTTCGGGCTCCTAGGTTGACTGGTTGCCAGTTTGATTGCTCCACTGGACTTGGCACATCTTGACGACCTTGTTTCGCATTTGCTTCTCCATAGTGTCCATGATTCGAACCGGTCGTACCTCATATGTGAGATCCTTGTCCAGGGGTTGTTCTGGTAGTTCGACCAGCTCGCTTTCCGGAACTCGAAGACATTTCTTGAGTTGGGAGACATGGAAGACATTATGAACGTCCCCTAATTCTGCTGGTAAATCCAGTTGGTAGGCCACTTGTCCTCTCTTAGCAGTGATAGGATACGGCCCTACGTAGCGAGGTGCCAGTTTACCCTTCTGGTGGAACCTTTGATTTCCCTTCCAGGGTGCTACTTTTAAGTATACCGAGTCTCCAACTTGAAAGGACAGGTCTCTACGTCGATTATCCGCGTAGCTTTTCTGCCTGGATTGTGCGGCCAGTAACCTTTCTCTTATAATTCGGACCTTATCCTCAGCGTCTTTTAGTGTTTCCACGCCGAACACTTGGCCTTCTCGATTTGCACCAATGGAGAGGGTTACGCACTAACGCCCGATAGGGCCTCAAAAGGCGACATCTTGAGGTGGCTGAAAGCTGTTGTTATAGGCAAATTCCGCATAGGGCAGCCATTTTTCCCGATCATGGAAAACTCCAGGCACAAGCTCTAAGCATATCTTCTAGAATTTGGTTCACCCGTTCCGTTTGTCCATCGGTTTGAGGTGGAAGGCGGTCTAAAGGATAGATTGGTGCCAAGAGCACAGTGTAATCTCTCCCAAAGCGGGAAGTGAAGCTGTGTCCCTCGGTCCGACACAACCCGCTTGGGAACTCCGTGCAGACTCACGATTCGGGCCATGTACGATTCGCCAACTTGTCCCCTTTGTAAGTCGTCTTTACAGTAATGAAGCGCGACCTTGGTTAGGCGGTCCACGATAACCCAGATTGAATCAAATCCCGCCTTGGTCTTAGGGAGTCCAAGTATAAAATCCATGGAGATTTCCTCCCATTTCCATTAGGAATCTTGAGCGGTTGGAGCGATCCGGTGGTCGTTGATGTTCCGCTTAACTTGTCGACATACGTGGCATTGTGCCACATATTCCGCGATGTCCCTCTTCATCCTAGGCCACCGTAACCTTAGCTTCATGTCTTGATACATCTTGGTGCTTCACAGGTGCAAGGTATATGGTGAATTGTGTGACTCGAGCATGTAATCGATCTCTCGAATCGGGTCTGTGGAACGAAGATCCGCTTCCCTAACCAAAGCACCCCATACTCATCCTTGGAAACCTTGTAATTTTGTCTTTGGCGATGAGCCTTTCGATTCTTTGGTGCTAGGGTGATCCCTTTGTTTCTCCTTGATCTCATCAAGCAAATCTGGCGTGACTTCTAAGGTGGCCAGATATCCTTGGTTAACCACCTCGATCTTTAGCCGATTCAAATCCTTGGTGATCCGCTCGGATAACGAATCGATCTCCATGTGGTTGCATTGGGATTTGCGACTAAGAGCATCGGCACGACGTTGGCTTTTCCGGGTGGTATTGAATGTTTAAATCGTAGTCATTGATCAGCTCTAACCAACGCCTTTGCCTCATGTTGAGAGTGCTCGGGTGAACACGTACTTGAGCTCTTGTGGTCGGTGAATATGTCACGGTCTTCCCACCAAATAATGCCTCCATATCTTCGTGGCATGAACTCATCACGCCGGCCCAAGTCATGGGTAGGATAGTTGACCTCGTGTTTCCTCAACTGCGGGATCGTAAGCCACCACCCTTCCTTCTTGCATCAAAACACACCCGAGGCCATACTTAGAGGCATCGCAAGATACCTCGAACTTCTTGCTCGTGTCCGGGTCACAGAATCGGGCGGAGGTGAGTCGTTGCTTGAGCTCTGAAAGCTCTTCTCGCAGCGCGTCTGTCCATTCAAACTTCTTATCTTTCTTAAGGAGTTGAGTCATTGGTCGGGCCGTTTGAGAAGTCCTTGATAAATCGCCGTAATATCCTGCCATCCCAAGAAAACTCCTTATTTGATAACGGACGTTGGTGATGTCCATTCCATTACAAGAGCTACTTTAGTTGGATCTACCTTGATTCCATCGGCGGACACGATGTGTCCTAAGAAACTAACATCGCTGATCCAAAACTCACACTTGCTAAACTTTGCATAGAGTTGGTATTCTGAGCTTCTCCGGGACCGGTATAGATGTTGCTTGTGCTCTTCGTCATCCTTGGAATATATTAAGATATCATCAATGAAAACCACAACGAATCGGTCCAGAACTCCATCAAGATCTTGTTCATCATATTCATGAAGTGGTAGGGGCATTAGTCATCCAAATGACATAACTAGGTATTCATATAGCCCATACCTAGTGGTGAAGGCGATCTTGGGTATATCAATCTCCCTAACTCGGACTGGTGGTATCCGACCGAAGGTCGATCTTCGAGAATCGCTTTGGCACCTCTTAGCTGATCAAAGAGGTCGTCAATCCATGGTAGAGGGTATTTGTTCTTGATAGTAACGGCATTGAGGGCTCGATAGTCAACCACCATCCTACGAGTCTTATCCTTCTTGTCCACGAACATGGCTGGGGAACCCCATGGGGAGGAACTGGGACGAATCAACCCTTGTCCTTGCATCTCGTCCAGCTGTTTCTTTAATTCGCCACCCACGGGTTCATCTTATAGTAGGGCTTGTAAATTGGGGCTGTGCCGGGGATAAGGTCTATAGGAAACTCCATGCCACGATCAGGTGGTAGTCCAGGTAGCTCCTCGGGGAAGACATCTAGAAACTCTTTCACTACGGTAACCTTAGCGGGGTCATCTTCCTTAAGGAACCATATTGCTCTACCCCATCTAAACGGGGCATCCACCCTCCAGACGGTCTCGTAGCATCTTCCTTGGTGCATCATGACTTCTCTACGGGCACAGTCTATGATTCCCATGTAGTACTGGAGCCAATCCATCCCGATTATCACATCGATCCCTTTACATGGTATGACCACGAGATCGAAGAAAAATCCGTTACTCTCCTGTTTAATCTCTACGTCCCGACACACCCTGGTGGCGGTCAGTGTACCCCCCGGGGACTTTATTACCAATGCCCTTAATAGCGGGAAGGTTTGTAGTCCATACTTATCCACATAATGTTGTGCAATAAATGAATGCGATGCTCCGGAATCGAAAAGTACTAGCTTTGGATTGTTGAGCAATGCGAACGCATCCATCAAGACTCCGGTGCCTCCTCGGCTTCTTCGACGGTGACGTGGTTGAGCCTCCTCGTCCAGCATTGGTAATCGATCCAAAGAATCGATCCTTGTCCCATCGCTCTTCTGGCGGTACTGGACCTCTAGTCGGGTGTTTATTGTGTTGAAGGAAGCGGGATCCTTCCTTCTCGTGACAATTGGCGGCAAAATGACCAGGTTTGTGGCATAGGAAATAGGCTCGATAGCTCGATCGGCGATGGCGGCTCGATTGTAGCCTCGAGAGGGGCGGTGGCCTTCCAATGTTTCGATAGCCCCTATTTTCAGAATTCAAATGAGTCGGCGTGAGGGCGATGCGGGAGGCGCGCCTTTGATATTGATTCACAGGCGAGGAAGTTGTTTGAGCTTGCCCTTCCTTGGCCCGAGCTTGACCCACTCGCAAGACCCTTTTTCTCTTGGAGACCTCCAAACCCTTCATCTCATTTTCCAAGATTAGAGCCTTGTTTACCATATGCTGGAAATCCACGGTAATCCAAAGAAGTCGACGGAGCGTAGGCTAGGGAGCATGCCCTCCAAGAACTTATCAATCTTCTCATCCTCATCCTCGACGTCGCCTGGGGCATACCGGGCCAACTGGTTGAAGCGAGTGAGGTAATCATTGATTGAGGAGTTCCCTTGCTTCAATTGGCGAAACTCCTGCTTCTTCATACGGATGACACCGCGGGGCACATAAAAAGACACAAAGGCCTCAAACTCGCTCCAGGGGATATCTCTTCCGTGGTTGGCGAGAGGTTGCAGATCTTCTCCCACGGCTTCGTCATCTATCTCATCCTCTTCATTTCCCCCTTGCCCTTCTTGGACCTCTGGCTCCGCCGGATCATCTTCTGCTCCTTCACCTTCTTCGGCATCATTATGACGGGCGGTGACGTAATTTTCCCACCAATCGGCAGCAGCTCCATCAAGTTGGTGAGTAGCGAGCAGCACTTTATCTTCTTCAGGGCACCGAATAAGGGCTAGCTTCCTTTTGATGGTGCGAAGCCAGTCCTCGGCTTCCATTGGCTCATTGGCATGCGTGAACATGGGCGGCTTTGCTCGGAGGAAATCCGCGAGTTTCATCCCTCGTCGATTCTTCACTTGTCTCCTCTCACGGAGCACCTCGCCCAACATTTGGGCTTGGTACGCCATGACTTGGCCTAGGGTTGGCTCCCCCGGTGGTGGTGCCGGAATGTCTCCGAGGCCACGACCCCGTCCACGGCCACGACCTCGGCCTCGTCCTCGGCCTCTTGCAGCGTCCGCTGCGGCACCAGCACCGCGAGCCCGTCCTGCTCCTCTACCTCTTGCCATCTATAGTATATATACATTGAAATAAATGATTATGCATGGGTTTTTAGTTTAAATTCAACTGAGAAGCAACAAGAAGCAGAGTCACTCAAGTCAATGAACAAGGCACGCATAAATTTCGAGAAATACGACAGTTTCTAAAGCCCTTGCCACATGGACAAGCAAAAGAGGATACAGAATAATGTTTTGGCCAAACCCCGTTAGGCCCACATCTCATAATACAATAAAAGTGTCCATCTTCTAATGGGACCGCAGCCATCCATCTAATATGACAACTAAAGCCCATCATCTACTAGGGCGGATGGCTCTACAACTTTGAGGAGAGCGACTAAATGATCTAGCCACGACGACGACGCGAGTAGACGAAACGCGGGGGCGCGCGTCTAAGCAGGAAGTCCATGCCCAGTGCGGTGGGCGGCCTCACGTCGGGCTGAGGGACCGGCGGTGCAGGAGCGGCCGGCGGTGCAGGAGCAGCGTCGCCACCAGCGTCAGTGTCGGAGTCGGTGTCGGAGTCGACGTCTATCGGTGGCTGCTCCTGGGCAGGCCCGGAGGAAGACGCCTCGTGGCGTGGTATCCCCACCAGACCAGCGGAGGCGATGTCCTCTTCCGCCTTTGTGGTGCGGGGTTCTCATATTCCGCGGCGGATAATGCGGCCCCGGAGGTGAGAGAGAGTGGTCTCGCTGATCCTGTCGGGCCATCAGGCGTCGAGCCTCCTCCTCCTGGCGCGCGTGCAAGGCAGCCCTCGCCAAGTCCCTCTGTCGCCTCGCAGACGAGACTCCTGTCGTAGTGGTGGAGCCGTCTCCCCGTCACCTCAGCTCGTTGTCCGCCGCCGAGCGGCGAACGCAGAGCCTCGATCTCCTCCAAAGTTCCATCGACCACCGGTGGTGCCGTGGTGGAGACGCGCCATGCGAATCAGCCGATGCTGAATCGGCGCCAAGTGGTGTCAAATCCGGAGCGACTCATATGCATGGCCGTCGGCCGTGCATAGACCCCCGCAAGTAGACCTCAGACTCTCTCCGAGCTCAGCGGTGGCCTCCATCGCGGCATCATTGATTGCCGCCTGCAGATGGTCTCGTGGCGTCTCTGTGTCATACTCGTGGGCCACGGCGTCATTGCCCTCGTAGTAGATCACGACCCGCACCAAATAGGCCGTACGAGGGAGGGACCGAGCCTCTCTCCAGTGAAACCGCGGTCTCTCACTGAAGGAGAGGGACGCGCACAGCTGCTGCAGGCCTCGGACCCACTGGCTCCAGTAGCGGGACTCCTCGTAGCCGAAAGTCGACCTGTCAGGGACGAAAGTGTGTCGGCGGCAACGATCCATCTATAGAAAATTTTGACAATAATTTTGTTAGAATAGATAGGCAGAGTATTAAAGGTGTTTTTAGTCATAAAAATAAAGTCACAAGGATAATATACATATAATTTTCCTAGTTTCGACCTCTAAGTCAAATGGGTCCTACAGTCGCAGGCTCTGATACCAGCTTTGTCACCCCTCAAATTTAACTTACCTTGAGGGTCGACGATCCCATGCACTAGCCCCTGGATCAGTACGCTAGCGCGGAAAACCAAATAGCCGATACAAGCATACATTGATAAAATAAATTCCTGAATATTACATCACAGAGTCGCGCCTTAGGCGATTTTAGTGAAGCGCCCATACAAGCCTTAATTACAAAAGGATAGTTCAGAGTACAATGGACACCAAAATATCTACTCAAAAGATTCCCTATCGACTAAGGTCCAACAATGATTGGAGCGGCCCTAAGACTCCTCGGGTCCACCATGGTCCCGTCCGTCGCCTTCGAGACATGCGTAAGGGTCATCTTGACACCATTATCTAAAGAATGTAAGTAGGCGAGGTCGGCGTCATCCAAAGCGGCTAGTTAACACTTCCTTAATGCATTTAGTGCAACAGCTTTATTTGGAGGAAGGGTTATTTTATTTCGTAAAGCCAAGTTTATAGGACTTTTGAAAACCACCTAACTAGCAATTAACTATCACTTGTATTGTTATGAATAAATCGAGTTTTCCATCATAATCATGCATTCAACCCAAATGACCAACCAAACACACCAACCAAATTTTATACTCAATTAATACCACTTATACTCAATTAACACACAAATTGACTAATCCTCGATCATAACCCAACTAGCTTACACAATCACCATACCACTTATTTGTTCCTCATGAACTTTCCTCCCTGGTTGCTCCCAACGGACTTTCTCTGGTTGCCCCAACCAATCCTAGTTTCGCCATCATTCCGAGATTTGGCGAAATCCGTTCGGACCACACATGCCATGGCATGATCACCCTGCCTAGTAGGGTTGCGGCCCTCACTAGCCGACCGTCACCCCGGGATGTGTGGCCATTATCACCCTCGGTGATGGCCCATTCCGCCCCTATCGAGACCGGTCCCGAGAGGGCCCGCAGAGCGCCACTCTGGCGATCCACGTCGGTGCTCCGCGATGGTCACGCGTTGTGTTGGAACCAACACAGGCGGCGATCTTCGCCACGCGTGTTTATCCGCGCTCCTCCGGGTAAGCCCCAGCTAAACCCAAGACTAGGCATCTCGTGCCTAAATCATCCATCAGGATGTCCAAATCCAACTAGGGGCAACCCACCATTCTTTCTCTACTTCCACGGTCATTGACCACACCATATCACACATTTGGACTTTCCCAACAGACCGACCCAACCGACCAAGTATCCCCATATTCATACCCACAAACACAATCAGCCCAACATGCATCTACCAGCCCTAACTGTCATATGTCATATCATATTAAATGAGACTAATGAATGTCCGGTGAATATCGATTCACCGTTCCGTGGCGATTAGCCAGAAAATTTGTTAAGCCTAAGCCGGTCTAAGCAAGTTTTACCCATTAGGTAGGGTTAAAGTGGTTACCAGACTAATCTTAGGCTAACAAGAGCAATGACAATCAAGGCAGTCATTAAGGCTAAACATTTCAAGGCAGGCATGTATAAGTATAACATGATTAACAATTAGGCAATCTAATTAAGCATGCATCTTTAATAAGTAAACAACATAGTTTAAGAAAACTGGGTAATGAACATGGTATTAGCGATGTTAATCCGCACTAAGGAAAGTCGCTATCTCTCCCTAATACGGATCACATCTAAAGAGTAAGTGTTAACTCGCCTTGTTCCGGGAGATGGTCCTCTTCAGCGTCCCCAAACCTTCCTTCGGGGTCGCCTACGTCTAATCATACCAACAAACCACAATTACTACTAATAATGCGATGAAAATTCATGATGCATGCTCGGTATAGATCCTAGCTTCGTCAATAAGCCTAAGATCGATTAACGAGCCTATCTTGCGTATGATATGTTATGCATGCTATTGTGCATTAATAAATAGTATTGGTACTATATATAATAGTCTCTAAACCCAAAATACGATTTGTACGGTAAGTCGCAAGAGGGTGATTAGGGTTTCTCGTCAACGCAAAATGGCATGTGTGTAATAATATATATATTGGAAAATTTCACCTACGCTAGGGTTAGAGTTTAACGGGGGTTAACAAGTAGTAAAGTTTCTAGATAAAGAGTTGGTTCTAGGTTTTCAAACATTATTGAATATATTTCTTGAGCAGCACCTAAATAGATTTTGCAAGTAAATTGTTGGTGTCTATCAATAAATGTCCCTTGAACATAAATATAATTTCATATATGTATTTAAGTGGAAATGTTAATTTGGAATATTCTCAGATTTATAGAGACACTCTCTAAATAACATTTTTTCTAGAGATTATTGGGGATCTGAGCCATTAATTTAATAAACAGCAATTAACCTAAATTCACTTAATCATTTCTATATAAGCAACTTCTAATTTCAACGTCAATGCTGAAATTTCCTATACAAATGAAGGCTTTTCATATTTTTATAAAATCAAATATCATCTCTAGTACTTATCTAAATTTTTCTAGAATTTTTGGGAGTGGTTACCTATTTTTAGAAATTCAGAAACTATATTCGGTATTTAGCTAATTGGCAAATTGCTGGAAAATAATTAAAGGCCTACGGGCCGAACCAACCGACGAACGGCCCGCAATCCGAAAATGGCCCACGGCCCAATTCGTCAGAGCAAGCCTGCCACGTGCCAAGGCGCCACGCCAAGGGCGGAGTTTCATGGGCACAATCGCGCGAGGGTGGCGCCCGGCTCAAACGGCGTCTCCACTTGAGCCGACAAATGGGACCGGGGCCAGTACCAGCGACCAATAGCGAAGCTCAAGCCAGCGGCGAAGGGAACCCTGACCGGCGGGGCCCGCATGTCAGCGACTCCTACGCTCGCTCTCTGCGCGAATCTCCGCGACAGATCCGACGACTCTCGGGTCGTCTTCTTCCTCTGGCCGGCGACGTGGCCGAAAGGCAGCGGCGAACGACGCGGAGGCGCTACAGCCTTTCTCCGGCCAAGTGCGTTAGCGCATTGGCATCTACGGGCCCTAGGGATCCTAGCGGTGCCGACATCGAGGCCAATGGTGGCCGGACGCGGCGGCGCGGCGACGGCGGCTGAGCCGAGAGTTCACCGGCGGCGTGAGCATGCGCTAAGCATCTACAGGTCATGTGCGTGTGCAGGAAGCATGTGGGGAGGTTGAGGGTGCTTACGGAGCCTTGAGACGGGTGTGAGGATGGACGGCGACGGTGGTCAGCGGAGCACGCGGCGGCGGCCGAAACAGAGCAACTACGGCACGCCGGCTCCGAGGTCCTTGCCTGAAATTGGAAGAGGGAAAGGTCAAGGGGACTCAAGACGCCAGGCAGGAGAGGAATTGCACAACGGCTTACGGGTTCGTCGATTTCCCGAGCGCACCGGCGAGATTCGGATTTGGGGGAAAATGGCTGGGCGGCGCCGAGAGGGGATTTCGGCTCTCGTTTAAGGGGGTGGAAGAGAGGGGAGTGGGTGCCGGAGCGGGGTCCTGCGTCGGGGACTATTAAGGTGACGCGACGGAGGTGGCCTCATGTGCAGCTTGCTGGTACAGCGCAGGGGGCGGGCACGGTGCCGGGCTAGGAGAGGCGAGCCTTTGACGAATTGAGCCGAGCGAAGGCGGTGGGTGGAAATCACGCTGGATCCTTCTTTGTGGACCGACGAGCTCCGCTGTCTATCCGGTGGTCCGAGGCGGCGGACGGTCTCCCGGCGAGGCGGCGGGCGGCGAGCCCGAGGCCGCCTAACTGGGTCGACACGGCGAAGCTCAGCCAAGACGCGACGGCGGCGTGCTCCCAGACGGCAAGCAGAGCACGCGAGGCAGAGAGAGGAAGAGAGAGAGAAGAGAGAGAGGGAAGAGAGAGAGAGGGATCACAGTGGCTGACAGTGGGTCCCACGTGTCCGAGGGTTCAAAATTTTAAACGAAATTTGAATTGACACAAATTTTAAATTCATCCCCAAATTGGGGTGTTACATCTCTTTGCTCAAAATGTTCCGGGACGTCCGAGGGCCTCCCTTTAGAAATCCAATTCGCTTTGGAAGAGCAGGAGATGATAAACGGAGCCTCGGGCACTCGATGCCGAAGAGTTTGCCGGCGTTTTTGGTTTTCCCTTCAATCCGGTCGACGTGAGTCTCATCTCCTGAAACCCTTCGAGGACATCCTAGTGAATCTTCTAACAACTCCAGTTTGCCTTGGATTAGCTCATTTTGATAACCGAAGCTCCTGCAATGACGCGCCGAAGATGGACGCAAAGTTTGCCGCGAAAGGGAAATCGAGTGTCTCGCCGTTCCTTCACCGTTTCATCTCTATATCGGCGGTAAATCTTCTTCCTCTGCCTTCCAAGTATCCTTAGGCATACACTAGGACTCGTTGTCATCATCGTCGTGTTTATCCTCGTCGGAGTCGCATCGTCGTCGCCTCTCTGTTCCACCACGCCGCCGTGGTCTTCACGTCGCGTGGCCGCCACTGGCCTTCCAGCCCGAGCCGCCGCCTCCTTCACCTTCCTCAGGCCCGCGCGAAGCCGCGCCGTCCCCTTCCCTAGCCGCCGCCATCGCCGGCAAGGCCGCCGCCACGCCGCCGCTTTGACCACCGCCGCCGTATGTCGCCCCGCCGTCTCGCTTGTTCTCGAGCCAAGCCAAGCCCACAATCATGTTCCCCTCGTCCCCTCGAAGCTCCCATCCCCTTCAATCGAGCCATGCCGCCCCTCCCGCGCCTCCCCGACGTGCGCCGCCACCCACCACCCGCCGCCGCTTGCCGCCGTCGCGCCACCACATCAGGCCGCTGCCGCCCAAATCGACGCAACCATCGTGTTCCCCGCGCCGCCCTGGTCCTCCCCCACCGTTTCCCCCTCGTCGGAGCTCGCCGGAGCACCGCTGGAGCTGCCCCGAGCTCAACCCATGCGCCTCGCCTGCTCCACCAGGTCTGGAGGTTGAAAAAGACCCTAAATGGGCCGACCCACCCAAATTTCAAGATTTTCCAATTTTTTCAGAAAAGCTGAAAGTTCAAATAATTGTCTAAAATTCTCTGTACCTCAGAAAAAAGTGAAACCAATTTTTTTAGGTTTGTAAAAATGTCTAGTATTTTACATAAAACTTTGGTACTCCTTGTATATATGTTAATTTCTATGTGATTTATTGATTAAACAATTTTGTAGAATTTTTTATAATTAAAATACTAATGAAAAAATTGTCAAACCAATTTTAACATTTCCTTTGGATAGAGAAGTACCTTTTTTAAATTTTTCATAAGCATTTGCATTCATATAATTTTTGAGTTCTTGTTTTATTGAATTCTGCCCGTTATTGTCGAACGTTAAGTTCGGGCAACGAGGGTCGTTTTGCCGACGCTCCGGGAGAGTTTGTCCACCATACTCAACAAGGAAAGTACTGAACCTTGGTACCTACTGTTTTATAGTGCATTTCTAGATGTTTATGAAATATGCATGCTTATGTTAAAAGTAAAATGGATATGTAATTAGTATAGCTATTCCCAAATAAATATTTAATTCGTACTAAACCATTCCTTGCTACCATAGGACTAATTTAAAGTCTTATATTATAGCCCTCCACTGAAATTAGGTTTTCCTCTTATTAGAATTGCTTAGAATTGCAATGTCCTGTTCTGCACCTATTTAAATGCCATGACTATGAAATTTGTGTTCCAAACAGATAGCTGGGCTGTCACTTTTCAAAATTGGGTGTAGATGATAGTGAGGAACTATTTGGTGAATGCGGGGATTTGCAAAACCTGATTGAGGTGGCTGGTTGCAAGTATGGTGCAGTAGCACGAGAGTTGGGCCTAGTGTGGGACCCACCCTAATCTCTAAGGACTGATTCCTTGAGGTAGTCGAGCTAAGTACTACAGCGCGACCACGGATGCTTGTGTGGGCAAGCCCTGGTCTAATATCCTTCGGACCCTTAGGCCAGGTACTCCACTGGAGGAGTAGAAGCGGAGATAGACCAGCTATCTATTAGCGCAAGAGGGGGACTCCTGTCTACTAGAGATAGACTAGGTCAGCGAGCGAACCTTAGCGGGAGTGCCTGATCTAAGAGAAGGTTGGAGAAAGACTTTGTCGGGAGGACCATGTTTTGGGATGAATCCTGCCTCGTGGGTCAAGCGTGTGACCTCTGCAGAGTGTAAAACTGTCATGACAGCCATGCCCATGATCAAGGGCGGACGACGGGGACCTGCCTCATTGGTAGTGTTTTGTTTTGGTTTCAAAACGACGTTTCAAGGAAAACCACGACAGCCGTCATGTGTTTTGGTTTATTCTCCTCACAGTGGGGAACTGTGAGTGCTGAGGGAATAGGTTCATGGCGGGAAACCATGATCTAGCCACTTGGGAATGCTGGCTGCGGACAGAGAAGAAGAAATGAAGATGCTTATAAAAGATTTATTTTACTCACGCTTTTCCTCATATTTCAAAACTAGGAGAAACTCTTTCAAAACTGGCTTTATGCAAAATAACCCTAACCTTTCCTTTGGAGCCTTAGTTGCATATAGTCAGCCTCTCTTGTTGAGTATTCGCGTACTCATCCTCGCCTTTCATGCGGGGCTGCTCATTCCAACGAGCAGGTGGCCACCAAAAGGAGATGTACTCGGATGTGAAATTGCACGAAGATGAAGGCTTCGTCCACAAGAATCAAGATGGAGACTATATGACATCTAGGAACGCTAACTACAGCTTGCCTGTGGGAATCGTCGTGTGTGCTCATTTGGAGTTGAACATGTTATTTTGAGTCTTCCGCTTTTGTAAGGCCCGTGTGCCTAATTTTTGTAATTATGCCACGCTGGCGCAAACTCTGATGTAAAGGTCATGTTGGCTAATATTATGATAAAATAAAATGTTTATTCGTAATGGTTATAATCCAAATCTACAACACTATGTGTTGAAGCTACTTGATCTAGGGACTTGAACAGGTAAAACACAGGAGGGACTTGATCCAAAATCGGATCCCTACAGGGTTGGTATCAGAGCCTAGGTTGTAGGACGCACCCTAGGTAGTCTCGTAAAGCCTTGTGTCTATTTTATGATAGAAATTTATTTTCAAAAAAAAATGAAATAAATTCTCTTCTATCTCTTCTTACCTGATTCTGTCAACTTTTTTCTATTCGTTCCAACTTGCTCGCTCCTATTTCTAATCTATTTGCATATTTACAAAGAGTCTATTCCAAACTCTTCTCTGATTCAAAAACATAGTCAACACCTTACTAGTTATCAAGATCTGAAAGCTACCACGGTCGTCATCAATTGTTGCGAAAGCCTCATGGATTTCCTCCAACGCAAGACAAATGGAGAAAAGAAAGATGCCGGAAGTCAAATCGAAGGAGTTGATCTCAAGATTAGCTTTTAGAGTTGTCCTAAGAACTAGTCAGGTTATCGTTATTAGAACGCTAATTTGTTTTGATGAGTGGAATGGTTGTACCAATTTTTACTTTTTCATCTGGTCCAACTATTCATTTTATTTGTGTGATGTTTAATAAGAGTTTTTCGAAAAAAAGGGAGTTTCATATTTATTTTAGACTTTACATTAGAAAATTTATGAATGCTATTTTAGAAAATTTACCTAGGAAGGTATTTAAATCTAGCTAAAAAAACATTGGTACCTTAAAAAGAAAGGGTGTTTAAAATAAAATTTCAATTTCATATTTTTGTGTTAAACTTGGTGTAAAGGGAAATTATTTTACAAAATATATATAAACCATTTTGTTTCACTAAGTTGACACTTCTTATTTCTGCTTTGCAAAAAAAAGGGGAATTTAAAAGATTTGTTCAACTTACCTTTAAGACAAAGTTTTCTCTTCCCACGAAATATTTACTCTAAACATTGTTGTTTTTCAAAGTTACTTTTTGAAAAAGGGGGTTTCCATTATTATCTGTTGTAAAAAAAAGAGTTGCTTTTGGTCTAAACACAAGACGGTTGTGTTATATCTGGTTTTGGAAGGCGTTTTAATTTTTATGTCAATTTTTAACTGAAATGTTTTTACTAAGTTAGAACCTCTTGTTTTAGTTTGAAAAGGAAAATTATTTATAATATTATTTCAACTTTTATAAAAAAAATTCTCCTTTAAAATATTTCTTCTCAACACTATTTGTTTCGAAACCTACAACACCTTACTTTCACAGTTCAGGATTTTGTTTTCTTTTGAAAAATTTTCATCAAACTTCTTCGGAAGGAAAAGTTTATTAAAAAAATCATTATTTCCTTAAAGACAACAAGGTTCAAGAAAATGTTTTGATTTAATTTTTTTAAAAATTTGGTAAAAAGATATTTCCACCACTTTGTTTTAACTATAAGATATGAGACTTCTTATTTTAAGTTATAAAGGCAAGTAAATGAGAAAGATTTGATTAATCTTTGCTTGAAATAAAATATTTTTTTTAAAAAAATATCCATTTTGCTTTTTTAAAAGATTCATGAAAAAGGAACAAAGTGTTCTTGTTTACTTTCCTTTATAAAAAAAAATCTCCTCGCTAGAAATATTTACCTTAAACATTAGTTGTTTCCAAACCTAATTTTGGTTTTGTGTGATAAAAAAACTCTTTGTTAAAAAGAAAGTTTCTTTTTATTTACTCCAAAAAAAGTTTCTTTTGCAAAAGAAAAGAAGGTTCGTATTTGGTTTTGAAGGAGTAAAGGTTTTGCTTCTGCTAATTCGCTCACTTAAAATTTTCTGACTAAAGACAAACACAGATGTTTAATTTTGGAAAGTAAAAATGATTTACCAAAAAGGTGTATTGATTTCAATTGCTTGGTTCAAAGACATTTTAAATTCTAATGTATTTTGTTTGTTAAAGAACTATAGTTTTAAGTGGTTATCTTTTCAACCTTGTTTTTTATAAATGTTTCACAATATAACTCTTGTTTGGGTTTCCAAAGGAAAAGTTTACAAAAGAAAACTAAGATTCTAGTTACAAACAAGTTTTGCAAAAATGTTTGTTTTCCTTTCAAAAGAAAACATTACAGTTTTATAATAGGGGTGTTAAAAAAACATCTCTTTGTTTTGAAAATTCAAATTTTGTTAAAAATGGTTGTTTCTTTAAAAAGAAAGGGTTACCATCTTTTACAAATGTTATTTATGCTAGATTCAAACTTATTGTTTTAAAATTCCTAAAGTGGAAGGATTTTTTGGAACTACTTATATTGTATGTTAGAAAAAAAAAACTTGTTTCAAAGTATTCACTCTTACCTTTTCTTAAAAAAAAATAAATATTCAAAATATTCATTGGTATTAAATCATTTTCAAAACCAACTATTGTTTTATCCTAGATTTTGGGGATGTTGGAGACCTCCAAATGTTTATTTGATTATTCATTTGTTAAGCTTCAACCAAAACTTTTACAATGGACTTCAACTTGTTGTTTGCAGATTTCGAAAGAAAAATAACCTTGAAGAATTTACTCAATTTCTTCTCAAAATGAAAGATTGACTTTCATTTCAGTTGAAAATAGAAGTCTTTCAAAAACGATGTTCTTCCAACTGTACCTTTTGCGTTGATTTCAAAAAATTTGAAAATTGCAAAAAAAGGGTTCAAATGTTTTGAGTATCTTATATCTTGTTAAAAAAAAGGTCCTTTCATTTGCCACAAAATTATTTATTTCTATTAGTTCCCAACTCCAAACTAAAAATGTATCTTTTCAAAATCTATGAGGCATATGACCATAATATCCTGGTATGTATAAGTTTACTGGTTAATGTTGTTTAAACCCTGTATACTGCTTAGTTACCTCTAGGTACACTATGTAGTTATACGGAGCTTGGTGTTTCATTGCTATGTTCTTGGGCAGTAGAAGGTCGAAGTTCTCTTTGCCACAAGCAAAGTCGACGACGGAAACGATCAAGAAACTCAAGAGTGTGATCGACAAAACCAAATCCTCCTATTCTTCCTTTCTTCTAGCAAGTCCGAATCTCGAGGACAAGATTCCTTTAAGGGGGATAGGTTTGTAACATCCTCATTTTTGAAAAATTTAAAACTCATGCATGGCATTGCATTAAAATTATTTTGTGAATTAAAAACAAAAAAATACAAAAATGAGTATGTTACTTTTAAATTAAAAAGAATAGTTTCGACGTGATTTGAATAAAGGCTTTCACATAATAAAAAAATCATTTCTTTGATCGATGAGATTTATAAAAATAAATTTTATATTTTAGTAAACAAAAATATTTGTTTATTAATTTTTGAAGAGAAGGAAAATTTTAAAATAAATGTTTAAAATATCCCCCAGGTACCTCCATGAAGGGCCGCGAGGACCACCCAACAGGGGTGGCCTGAGACGGCTAGACGAAGACGTGTACCACTCGGACAGCACCCGACGTACCTGACAAGGAAGGTTTAAAGATAGAAGACAATCCCGCTTTGTAAGGAGACTATAATTGTAAACCCGGATGTGTCCATATTCGGGATGATAGAGTAGGAATAGAATTCTACCTAGAGTAGGACTCCTCCGTAACCCCTCCCCCCTCCACTATATAAAGGGGGGTAAGGGGCCATAGTTCGAGGGACAAGTAGAGGCAATCCGAAGGGGATCCAATCGAATCCTCCCACCGGGATACGCCGCAATACACATACGAGAGATCTCCCGATCACCTCGTATCCTTATACCACCATATAATCCCAATGAGCACAGGACTAGGGTATTACCTCCACCGATGAGGGCCTGAACCTGTATAAAAAAGGTTCCCTCGTGTCTTGTGTTACCATCGATACTTGGTCTTGCGCGCCCCATATATTTCATTGCCGACAAGTACCCCCAAGGTACCAACCGTCGACAGTTGGCGCGCCAGGTAGGGGCTGCGTCAAGATCGTCTTCAAGTTTCGATGGCGTCTTCAATCCCATCGGCTACCATCTTCGCACAGGGACATACTTCCGCTTCAGGAGCCGACTGCGTCACCAACAACTTCGATGAACTCCACCTCTCAGATTCGGATTCGATCCAATCTAGGAGAACGTCAACAACACCTCCCGCTCGGCTTGGGGGACTCCACGTTCATCTACTCATGAGTAGCATGCCAAAGGCTTACTTCCTGACTCGGATACGGCAAGGACAGATTCTAGATGTCATCTTGTTTCGATAATTCCTGAAGATCTATAAAGAATTTGAAGTTGGGACTAGATGCGTTGGAAAGATAATTTCGTCTGCTTTCCGTGAAGCCGAAGAAAGCCCAAAACGGAGTCCGGATGCATCCGGGACGTCCGTTTGAAGGCAGGCTGCGTAGGAAGGTCGCGAATCTCAGCAAGCTCACGGGGCTCGTCAGTGGCGGCCACGGCGTGCGGATAGGCCGCAGCACACCTCGAAGGACGTTGAAAATCAGCAAGGAGCTTCTCCGAATACTCGACGAGCACCACTTTGGACTCCCATTCGGGTTGAGAAACGACGACGCCACCTACTCCCGAGTGGTGTGTCGAGGGCTCAAATTCTCAACTCGGATACGGCGAGGACTTAATCAATGACTTCTACAACACTCTTTCGGATTCGGACCGGGTCCAATCTGGGAGAGACTTCAACAATACTTCACTCAGGATCATCGCCATCAGTAGTAACCACTCGGGTTCAACAATCAAAGTTCGCGGCTCGGCTGTACGCCATCGCGCGCCACAAGTGCCCGGTACGGCTACATGCTTACGCCTCAGCTCCACGGCTGGGCGGCACACCACTCGGCCACACGCTTACGCCTGCGCCATGAGCTCCCAAGTCTCCAGCTTGGCGGCACGCCTACGCCTCCAAGTCTATGGCCTGGCGATACGCCACTCGGCGACACGCCTACGCCTCCAGGTCTACGGCTCTGCTATACACCATCGCGGGCCACGAGCGCCCGGCTTAGCTACACGCCTCCAAGTCTATGGCTCGGCGATACGCCACTCGGCGACACGCCTACACCTCCAGGTCTACGGCTCTGTTGTACGCCATCGCGCGCCGCGAGCGCCCGGCTCAGCTACACGCCTACAAGTCTATGGCTCGATGACACACCACTCGGCTATACGCCTACGCCATCCAAATCAACGGTTCGACGACACACCATTCGGCTACTCGCCTACACCTAACACCAGAGCTAAGTTCTCCTTATCATAATCTTTTTATTTTAATCTAAATAGTTTCTTGATTTGCTACTTAGTTGGTTTCCAACTAAGCAGTAAGTCGGGTGCTACACCTAATAGTGTGCGTCTGTTCGCCGCATCCTATCTTTTTTTAATAAAATTATATTTTCATTGCTTGTGATTGTTAAATCTGAGTGCTTGAAGTTCTGAATCATAACTCTCTGACCCAAACGGCGAACTCTAGCCACCCAATCATGTGCCTGGGAAAAAGAGCCATGAGCCGATTCCCTCCACTCGGGGGCTAGACTAGTTGGGCGGAGTGTTTAAACGAAAGGAAAAGAAAAGCACTCGGATGAATACATGAATAGGCAACGCAAACTCAAGTAATTTACACCCGAGGCTGTGCGCTTTCGCACACACTTCTTTTTCTCAATGATTACAAAGAAATACGAGTGATAATTCTGAGTAGTGAAACTTTGCCTCCATGAACTCTAGTCACTCAAACGCGTACTGGGAAAAGAGCCATGAGCCGACTCCCTACGCCCGGGGGCTTGACTAGTTGGGCGGAGTGTAGAACGAAAAGAATAAACCACTCAGAGGACTTGATATCAAAAGGGAAATGGAAGACAAGGGCATTTAAATATAAACCAGTCGGATTTTACATCCATATAAATGTTTTCATGATACTTCCTAATCCTACATGTACATGTTACAGGGGTTCATGAATTTCTACCTCATCAAGTGCCTTCTACGACTTCGTCTGCGAGCAAGAAGGACTTGCGCCATGAGCGACAAAAACGACTCGGTGATATGCTATTCAGCTGCATGCATATGCCCGAGCTTTGAGCGTTCGAGTCTACGGCATGGCTATGCGCCTACGCCATCTTCGGTACGGCTGTACACCATCGCGCGTCATGAACGCTCGGTACGGTTACAAGCCTACGCCTTGGGCCATGAGCCACCCTGTGCCTTGAGCGCTAACTACGGCCTTCCAGCTGCGCGTTACAATTAGTGGCTACAAGCGCAGTCGGGCTAAGCCAAATCCAGCCTCGGTGGCACCCCACGCTGGGCCGAATACCGGCAGAGCTACAAAAATTTCAGCATTAGTTTCGACTCAGTGTTGAAATGCCCATCTTTCGGCATACCCCATGACGAGTCACTAGCCAGTCTCCACATGTCGGGATTGGGTGTTGAGGATGTCAGGATAGAGTTTCGATAGTACGCTCTGTTCAGGGCCTATGCTGTACGCCGCAACCTGGGTATGGATACCATATGACTAAACTCTATTCTTAAGGTACGCCCTGTGGCAGGGGCCGCTCGCCGTATTTCGCGATAGTGAGATACGGGTACCGCTTGGCTGCCAACAATGATATGCCTCATGTGGGACACTAGCTGTGTGCTGCAAGTCAGATACAGATTATCATTGGGCCAACTCCCTTCCAGATGGTATGCTCCATGTTGAGCCACTAGCTATGTTCAACGAGTACAGATACTGGATGGATAAAACGATGGTATGCCCTCCGAGGCCACCAACTGTGCTCTACATCAGTCGGGCACGGGTACCACTCGGCTCTTCAGCCAAAGTAAGGGGTATGCCCTCTGGGGCCACTAGCCGTACTCTACATCAGTCGTGTACGGGTGCCCTAAGGTTAATGATACGCCCCATGCTGGGCCAATTGCTGTGACATGATCAGGTATCAGACAACCGAAACGATGGTATGCCCTTCGAGGCCACCAGCTGTGCTCTACATCAGTCGGGCACAGATACCACTCGGCTATTTAGCCAAAACCAACGATACGCCCTCCGGGGCCATGCTGTACCAGGTACCATTCGGCTATTTAGCCAAAACCCAATGGTACGCCCTCCGGGGCCATGTTGTATCCCACTCCGGTTGGATACAAATTCCACTCGGCCAAGAGCCAACACCTGCACCCAGAGTGCAACCTACGGCACGGCCAAGAGCCAACACCAGCACCCAGAGTGCAACCTACGGCACGGCCACGAGCCAACGCCAGTGCCTAGAGCGCAATCTACGGCACGACCAAGAGCCAATGCCAGCACCTAGAGTGCATCCTACGGCACGGCCACGAGGCAACGCCAGCACCTAGAGCGCAACCCACGACATGAGCATCATAGGCCGACCACCAGAACTCCGGCAAACTCGGGCTTGTCATCATTTCAACAATACTAATACAAGGATCTCTATTGAGTCCTTCACAGTCTCCTTGCAGATAAAGGGCAGAAACCAGTCGGGAAGAAGCTTCAACAAATCTACAAGCGCTCGGCATGAAGAATGACTCATCAAAAGACGCCAAAAGAAGCAGCAATTCGACTATGAAGCACTCGGGGGCTTGTCGATAAGATAGACCCCGGGTACCCTCATGAAGGGCCGCGAGGACCACCCAACAGGGGTGGCCCGAGACGGCTAGAAGAAGACGTGTACCACTCGGACAGCACCCGACGTACCTGACAAGGAAGGCTTAAAGATAGAAGACAATCCCGCTTTGTAAGGAGACTATAATTGTAAACCCGGATGTGTCCATATTCGGGATGATAGAGTAGGAATAGAATTCTACCTAGAGTAGGACTCCTCCGTAACCCCTCCCCCCTCCACTATATAAAGGGGGGTAAGGGGCCATAGTTCGAGGGACAAGTAGAGGAAATCCGAAGGGGATCCAATTGAATCCTCCCACCGGGATACGCCGCAATACACATACGAGAGATCTCCCGATCACCTCGTATCCTTATACCACCATATAATCCCAATGTGCATAGGACTAGGGTATTACCTCCACCGATGAGGGCCTGAACCTGTATAAAAAAGGTTCCCTCGTGTCTTGTGTTACCATCGATACTTGGTCTTGCACGCCCCATATATTTCATTGCTGACAAGTACCCCCAAGGTACCAACCGTCGACAAGGACCTTGTTTTGGGATGAATCCTGCGTCGTAGGTCAAGCGTGCGACCTCTGCAGAGTGTAAAACTGTCATGGACAGCCATGCCCATGGTCAAGGACGGACAACGGGGACCTGCCTCATTGGTAGTGTTTTGTTTTGGTTTCGAAACGACGTTTCAAGGAAAACCACGACAACCGTCGTGTGTTTTGGTTTATTCTCCTCACAGTAGGAAACTGTGAGTGCTGAGAGAATAGGTTCATGGCGGGGAACCATGATCTAGCCACTTGGGAAATGCTGGCTGCGGTCAGAGAAAAAGAAATGAAAATGCTTATAAAAGATTTATTTTACTCACGCTTTTCCTCATATTTCAAAACTAGGAGAAACTCTTTCAAAATTGGCTTTATGCAATACAACCTAACCTTTCCTTTAGAGCCTTAGTTGCATATAGTCAGCCTCTCTTGTTGAGTATTCGCGTACTCACCCTCGCCTTTCATGCGGGGCTGCTCATTCCAACGAGCAGGTGGCCACCAAAAGGAGATGTACTCGGATGTGGAATTGCACGAAGATGAAGGCTTCGCCTACAAGAATCAAGATAGAGACTATACGACATCTAGGAGCAGTAACTACAGCTTGCCTGTGGGAATCATCGCGTTTTGCTCATTTGGAGCTGAACATGTTATTTTAAATCTTTCGCTTTTGTAAGGCCTGCGTGCCTAATTTTTGTAATTACGCCACGCTGGCGCAAACTCTGATGTAAAGGCCATGTTGGTTTATATTATGATGAAATAAAATGTTTATTCGCCATGGTTATGATCCAAATCTGCAGCACTGTGTGTTCAAGCTACTTGATCCAGAGACTTGAATAGGTAAAGCACAGCAGGGACTTGATCCAAAATCAGGTCCCTACAATTTATTGGTTTAATTTAAATAGCAAAAAGGCTGAAAATCGTGTGAACATTGTTGGGTCAGCCATGATGTCGTAGGCGAGCCAGCCATGCATAAGGCAAATATCGAGGTGTTTTCGCGTAGAGGCAGCAAGGGGGCGCTTCCACATAACCTGATGTAATACCCAAAAATTTAACTTTTCAAAATCTTTTAGAAAATGGAATTTTTGTGGGTAAAATAATTGAGAAATTTTCAAACATAATCATAGGACAAATGTTTAGAGACCTTGGACCTTTAAATATTTATAAAGCCAGGTAACAAAGGTACCACTTTGCTTAGCTTCCTCGATCTCGGAACCTAGTTAAATACTTATCTATGCAGTCATATAGCATAGTAGCAACATGTAGCAATTTAATAAAATTGAAAGGTGCTAATTGAAACCTTTAAGAGATTACGGCATCCTCCTTCATACCATTTTAAGATGAAAATATGGATTAATGGAAAAAATTTCTTATATAGGGATAAAGTAAATCAAGTAAACCTTATTAAGAAGAAATAATTAAAGCAGTGCTTTAAAAATCTTAGTAAAATTCATATTAGTTAATTTGATCCTTCTTGACTATTTGAAATCAAATTTGATCAAGTTGATCCTTAGTGGACCCCATTTGTCTTAGTCTAGCAACTCATTTCCTTGTGGGCATTGTATCGAACACCTAGAGATCATCCACCGGTGCTCTCTCTCTCTCTCGTGCTGGAGAATCAGATTGCGCTGGGTGCCTCATGGCACGCAGTCCCTGCCTTCGTCGCCCCGTGGTCGCGTTTCCCGTGCCGAAATTGCCTCGCGCCCCCTGGTTTTGGCACGCCGCAGGCATCATCTGCCACTTGGCGCAGCGCCCCTGTCCCTCTTTGCCCTCTCATGCTCTCCTTATTGGGGACACAGAGCCGGCTTCACAGGAGAGCGAGGCTATTCCCCATTCACTCCCGTGACCTCCTCTTCCATGGACAATCAGCCGAAAGCTCCATTCTATCTTCTTCTCGATTCCCCATTTCCGTCGCTCTCCCACACCATGGTCCAGCCTCGTTAATGCCTCTTGTGCCTCGAGCCTGCGCCCACACCTCCCTGTCGTCATCCTCTACCTCATGCCTAGAGGAATTGCACCGGGAAGCTTTGTGCTCGCCGGCTCGCCGTCGGCCAAAACGATGCCATCTTCGATTTCCACCACTACGGTATACCTTGCCTCAATTCCTCTCATCCAGAGCATCTCTAGAGTATCTCTAACCTTTCCTTCCCATCGCCTTTGCAAGTGGTGTATCGATGATCTCTGGCACCGTGAGCTCCCCGCCATCCCTGTTCGACCTCCACGGTGCCAAGCCAATGCAGTGCCTCCCCGTCCACGAACGCACCTCGGTGAGCTCACTCTACACCGCCATAGTTCATAAGCACATCACATCGCCCTGGCTTGGCCTAGGTTGCCGGTGCCATGTGCAGCCGTGGGCGCCGCCGCTAGAGCTCGTCGCGCCGCCTCTATTGGTCGTCGTTGTCCATGCCGCTTGTTTGGACTTATGCCAATGCAAGATCACAAACAACTTCAGGAGATACGATGTTTGGTAACGCAGTTTCGCTTACGCCTAACTCTGCGGGGCTCTAACGATGGGCGTTCCTCCCCAATGCATAATACCACAGCATACCAGCTGCCCGGGTCATGGCCACAGGCCGGTCGCTGGCCCACTCACGCATATGGTCGGGTCATGGCCACAGGCCGGTCGCTGGCCCACTCACACCTATGGTACTATTATGCAGTTGTTGTCATGGGTTACACCAGGGCTGCCCCCCATTATATAGTGGAGACCTGGTTAGAGTCTGTCTCCTACTCTAAACCAACCCTGCCTATTACAACTTAGAGTCCAACTGTAACCCTCCTTGTACATATATTCGATACAAAACCTAACAAACTCCACCTTGGAGAATATAACCTTCTTCACCTTGAAGTCGTTCTAGCGTATTGTGCGAACCCTTGCACCTGGACTCTGGTTGCTTCCTTCTGCACAGCTCACGTCGAGCCACCCGACGAGTCCTCCTTCTTGGACCCACCACCTTCTAGAACAAACGCTGACTTGACAACATCCGGCTTAGTAGATCCACCTGCAACGTACTCTCTGCGCTTGGAATTCACAACTCCCCTTGCAGCATGTACACACATGACATTGTCCTCTCCTTGATCATCACAGTCTTGCCACCTTTTATTATCTTGGTGGCCTTCTTATCAACTTAGAACACTGTTCCATCATGTAAGGTTTTGAGCCACATTAGATTCCTCCTTAGTCTCAACACATGCTTCATGCTCTGACGTATCCGGTCAATTCTGCTTTGCACATTTATTTTGATGGCACCTTCTTCAAATATACTAATAAAAAATTATCAGTAACTTTTGGAGAGAACCACTTCTTATTGTGTCACATGAAGAAGACCAACTGAATCAAATCATCTATGCTCGACTACATATTTGATCCTTTAGATAACGTCACCACCATTTCCTTCCGAGTCACTTCCAGCCACTGCCACAATAGCACATGCTTCTTCCTTTTGTCAGCATCATCCTGCCGACCACGGTTTACACCGCCCTGATCCGTCCACTGTCCAGAATAGATCTCCGGTCTTATCACATAATCCGTTCTCCACCTTGAACAGATTACCGTCTCGACCGCTTTATCTGTTCACCTCCAGGCATGGATCGCCGCTGATTTCACCATCAGCCAGTTTGACCTCGCCAGTCAAACCACCACACAGCCTTCGCGAACGCCTTCCCTTTAGAACCGACACGGTTGTCCAGTTCTAAACACCGTGCTCACACTGGTCGCCTTCTTTTGATATATCTGAGTTCTTCTCATCCTGAAGAACAATCCTCTGCTCCTCATTTGGATATTTTGTTTGACTCCCCTTGGATCTGATTCATAGTGGTGAGGATGCCCTCTCTTTGGAATTCTAGTCTAAGAAGACTTCTATTCCCTTCAAATTCGGACTCCCTCTCCTCCTTGAAATTTTCTTCCTATATTTCGGCCTTCTATTGTTCACGCCATAGCCAAATCCGGCCTGCCCGAATTCCTCTTCGCACATGACTCGAATCCGGCCCGGACGTGACCACTGCCACACAGCCATTGTGTGCCGGCCCGCCAGCACATGCACTCTCAGCCACACGCCCACGCGGCCTCTCGGCCCATTGGCCTGCTCCTAGTGTGCACGCCTGCGCACCTCCTCGAGCGCGGCCTGCCTTGCCCTAATTGGCCCACGCGAGCGCCACATGCCAGCGCCCAACCGCCAACCTGCACGCCCGACCTAGCCTTCCTTCGCTATAGAACATGCGGCCTGCTGCTCCTGCACCGCCGGCCCATGTAGCCTCCTACGCCACTCCTGGGAAAAAAATTTATTTTTTAACCTTTTTTTAAAAAATATTTTAATTTTAATCCCCGGGCTGAAGAATTTGCAATCTAACCTTTTTTAGCGCTTATCCGCTGCATGGCAGAAGATGAATTTGCCGCGTCGGACGGGGTGGCGCGGCCAAAAGGGTTAGATTTGAAAAAACTTTTGACCCGGAGTTAAAAATAAAATATCTATTTCAAAAGGGTTAAAAATAAAAAATTATTCCACTCCTGGCCTATGCGTCAGCCTTGCCATCAAGCTGCATCGCCCACCGCCTACTCATCCGCGCCTCCAGCGCACGCCTGTCTAGTCGCCGGCCTCAACCCAGGCCCTGTCCGCCTAGCGCCTACCCCGCGCTTGTAGCTCTATGGCCCAGCACAACGACGCATCTCGGCCAGCACCACCTAAACGAGATCCTCTGCCATGACGGCGTAGGGCAGTTCTGCCACTGACAGTTGGACCTGAATCCACCTACAGTGACTAAACGGTCCATTTGCTGTTAAGTTTTCGACGGCAGAGGATCCGTGTCCAGCACCACCTGCCTTGGCCCGTGTTGCCCCACGTGTGGCCGCCCCTTGCACAGCAATCAACTGCATAGACCAGAGCCGTAGCTAGCCATGCTTTGGTCAACTCGTACATACACATGTACATGTAATATGCATGTACGCCGTACATGCATAGCACAACTAGTCCAAACATAGCAGCCACGTATCTTTGGAAGACCAAGTGACCAACCCGATAGCCGCCGCACGAGCATAGTCGACTGCCGCCCGTCGGGGTCCCTCCAACCCGGAAACAACCACTGCTGTCTTCGTCTCCGCCATAGCCCGTCACGAAAGCACCATACCGGCCACCAGCTTCCGTCGTACAGTACAACATATGGCTGCCGTACAACCTCGCCGTGGTCAGTGACGGACCCGGGACGAGAATTTAGATGGGACCTGAAGGAAGTGGCACGCCGACCGCTGTTGTAAGTTAGGTTTCCTCTTGTCTGGACCGGATGAACACCAGTAGTTATAGGCTCTAGGTTTATCTAATTTTTCCTATACTCCTAGCCAGAGAAACATTTCTCGTTTTAAAATTTTTATCGAACCCCTCTGGTAAGGGCGAAACTCGTGAAAATCAGGAACCCCTCTGGTAAGGGCGAAACTCGTGAAAATCAGAATATTTCTCAGAATTCAAAGAAAAAATGTATAAAACCGCACTTGCGGGGAGTTGAACTTGCAACCTGTAGTTTCCTCATAAGAAGGTCCAACCACTGGGCTACTTGGGCCTTTATGTATATAGCTTGACATGGATGTTAGTAATACACTGCTTGATTTGATGAAATTTTCCCTCTTCATAGCTAATGGTAAGTGGGCAAAAAAAAATTTACCTAGGGCCCGGGCCCAAGGTGCCCTAGCGGCGGGTCCGCCCCTGGCCGTGGCCACCGAAAACGTCTGCCGAGTGCCGAAAAATCTAGAAAAATTCCACTAACACCAGATCCAAACTTTGAGCCCTCGAGCAGGCTTCCTAGCCCGCCACCGTGCACCACATCGTCCGTGCACGGCAAATCATGCCGCACCTTGGCTATCTGCATCCACACCACATCTTCACCTCCAGTGCCGTGATGCAGCGCCTCATGTGCAACATCGGGTCGTATCACTGCTCCCGCCGTTCCGACCTCTCCGGCTCCCTTCCGCGCCTGTCAGTCTGATCGCGAACGCCGAGGTCGTCGCCGTCGCCTGCCAAACTCACCGGCTATGTTGTCGCTCCGATCACCTGACATTGGTAGATCCCTGCCAACGATAGCCCAGCGAACGGTTCGAGCCTCCTGCCCGAGTGTCCGATACCACTGATCGAATCGTCGATCGCCGCCATGCTCCACCTTGTGCCGATGAGGTGTTTTCGGTGGCGCCCGTGTATGCATGAACCTTATGCTTCCCCCTAGATTTTCTGCATGGCCAACCTCGCCAACCTCGCTCTGATACCACTTGTTAGGATTTACGTCAATGCAAGATCACGAACGACTCGGAGACACGATGTTTGTGTTGGAAAGGAAGATTAGTGGAATAGATGGATTGTGTATTGCTGTTGGGAGAATATATATAGTACAGGAGATGGGCCTTGCCCCTAAGGCCCAATATACTCTAATAGTCCCCCGCAGTCTGAACGGCACTAGGCAACGTTTAGACCGATACAAGACATACACACTTCCCCGCAGTCTAGTCTAGTGTAGAAGAAAGAAAAACAACTCAATTACAACATTACTCTCCCGCAGTCGGAACGGCAGCACGCATGTTAAGGCTAAACCGAAACTCAGTGAATGCCGTAGTTGGCAGCCCTTTGGTAAAGATGTCGACGTACTGAGACGACGTTGGGACATGAAGAACGCGCACATGGCCAGGAGATACGCGCTCTCAGACAAAATGTTGGTCGATCTCGACATACTTGGTGCGCTGATGCTGAACTTGTTCGTCGAGAGATAGACTGCCCTGACGTTGTCATAATAGACAACGGTGGCACGGCGAAGAGGAGAGTGGAGCTCCTGACGGAGTTGGCGTAGCCAGCATGCCTCTGCAACACCATTGGAGATGGTGCGGTACTCAGCCTCGGCACTATAGCGTGACACCATGTGCTGGTTCTTGGAGGACCAGGAGATAAGGTTGCCTCCAAGGTAATTAAACACCGTAGCCAGATGTGGACTTACGTGTGTCTGGGCAGCCAGCCCAATCAGCATCGAAGTAGATCGTCAAGTCGGTGGAGACAGTCCGGTGCAGAAACAGACCAAGATTCGCAGTGCCCTATAGATAGTGCAGAATATGTTTCAGAGCAGAGAAGTGAGGCTCCTAAGGATCATGCATAAACAAGCACACTTGCTGGACTGCATATGTGATGTCTTGCCGAGTGAATGTCACGTACTGCAGGGCACCTGCAAGACTGTGATACGGGATGGCATCTGCACATAGGCGCCATCAGCAGAGAGTTTGGAGCCTGTGTCCACTGAAGTATTGCACGGTTTGCAAGATGTCATACCAGCATGCTCCAAAATATCCAAGATATGCTGTCGCTGATAAAGAAGAAGACCCCCTTGTTGAGGCTGGACTAAGACGCTGAGAAAGTGACGCAGAGGACCAAGAACCTTCAGTGAGAGCTGGCGCTCAAGGGTAGCAATCATCCGGCTGAGCAGGTCATCTGAGGAGGTTGTCAACACGATGTCATCCACATAGAACAGCAGATACACCATGTCAGCACCACGATGAAAGACAAACAAGGAAGTGTCCGACTTTTCTTCAACAAATTCAAGGGAACAGAGAAAGGAAGCAATGGTGTTGTACCAAGCCCGGTGTGCCTTCTTAAGACCGTAGAGAGACTTGTTGAGCAAACAAACATGATCAGGACAAGATGGATCCACAAAACCTGACGGTGGGATGCAGTACACTATCTCCATGAGGAAACCATGCAGAAAGACGTTGTTGACATCCAACTGTCGGAGAGACCAACCTCGAGAGAGTGTTAGAGAAAGCATGGTCCGGATGGTGGCTAGCTTGACAACCGGGCTGAAGGTCTCGTCAAAGTCAACCCCAGGGCGCTGAGTGAAACCCCGAACGACCCAACAAGCCTTGTATCTGTCGAGAGAGCCATCGACATAAAGCTTGAATTTGAAGATCCACATACCGGTGACCGCATTTGCTTCAGCCAGTTTTGGAACTAGGTCCCACATGTTGTTGGCACGAAGGGCCTCAAACTCCCTGGTCATCGCCTCGCACCAGTGTGGATTGGCTAGAGCGGCGCGATACGACGTCGGCAGGGAGGCAGCGCCGAGACATGGAGATTCAGCTGGTCGCGAGGTGAGACAAAAATGCCGGCCTTGCGATGCGTGACCATGCAATGATTATTGGTCACAGGAGGCAGAGGGGCCCTGCTGGCATCAACCTATGGAGGGATCCAAGACGGTAGGCGAATCTTTGTGGCGTGAAGGAACCAAAGAAGGAGCGCCGACAAGAACCTCGGCAGAGGTGCCAACGCCAAGCCCGGCGAGGACGAGGGGCTGGCACTGCTAGTAGCAACCTGTGGTGAGGAGCCAACAGGGGCAACAGTGTCCCACTGACAACAACCCGTGGTGGGAGACTAACGGGGGCAGCGGGAGGCGACGGGACGGCCATAAGGGGGATACCGCTGGCAACAACCTGTGGAGGTGATCCAACAGGGACAACGGTGACAACGGTGGCCGGCAGGGTTGCCGGCATGGGAGCGAGTAGTTAGGAACCACTAGCAACAGCCTGCTGTGTAAGGCCAGCAGGGGCAATGGTGACCAACCAGATGACACCGCCGGCAACAACCCTTGGAGTGGAGTAGGTCCAACAGGGGCAGTGGTGGTTGAATGCAGAAGCGGAGAAGGGAGGGCTCTGCTGGCAACAACCTGTGGCGGGGAACCGACAGAGGCAGCAGAGACCGACTGGGTGACACCGCTAGCAACAACCTGTGGAAGGGATCCAATAGGGGCAGCGGTGGCCGAAGGCAAAAAAGTGGCCGAGGTGACCACTGATGGGGCAGAAGCGACCGTTGTGGCAGGAGTGGCCGACGTGACCACTGGGGGGCCAGCGACGACCGATGTGGCTGAAAGGATCTAAGGCCGAGAGGGGGTGAATCAGCCTAATCAAATTTTAATTCTTTTCAATTTCGCTTGATTGATTAAGCAATTGGTGACCCAAGCTAGCGAGTGAGGCCTACACAATTCTAGGAGCGGAAGTGATTATCGAGCAACTCACAAAGCGACTACAAGGAGGCTTGATGGCACTCACACACAAGCAATGCAAAGCTATGAACTTTAAAGCAGAAAGTAAAGTAGTGCAGGCGAGAGACACTACCGAGGTGTTTACCGAAGTTCGGTGCCCAACGAATGAGCACCTACGTCCTTGTTGAGGAAGCTTTCAACACATGAAAGCCGGGACCCTCTCGTCCCTAATTTTCAATCCACTCGCGGTAGCTCTTCACCAACACATGGCGGGTAAGCTCCAAACCCTCACAAGCGGCGACAACTTCCCACACGCGAAAATCCTCACACACCACTGGCACCGATACACGAAGCCGACCTTCAACACATGAAGGATTTCCAGTCTTCAACACATGAAGAGGAAGCACCCCAACACATGAGGTGACCGCCGACACACGGGGGGTTTAGCGGCTCCGACACACGGAGAGGATACACCCCCGACACACGGAGGTGACCACCGACACATGGCGGGTTTTGGTCTCCAACGGATGGAGAGATTGACGTAGTCGATCGGTTGGTGAAGCTCGACGCGGTGGTGATCTCCCCGGCGGTGAAGTCCCAAAGAGCACAAGGCTAGAGACCCCCACCTCACCAATACCTCTCTTCCACCATGGAGCTAGGCCAAGAACTCCATGGGAGAGGGGCAAGAACCTTGGGGATGGACGGAGGAGGCAAGGGAATAAGCTCTTCTTCTTCCTCACTCCTCCCTCTCTCTCACACCTTCTCTCACTCAAGCACACATGGAGGCCATGGATGGGAGGAACACCATAGGAGGAGCTCTCTCTAGATGAGGATGGCTTTGGGTGGCTGCAAATGAGGCCCTCTCAAGTTCCCCTCGTGCTGGACACCTCTATTTATAGACCCCATATGAAACCCTAAGGGACAGGATAGGTGGACGGCTCAGATTCAATTTTTTGAGTTTCATATTCAATTTTTCGAGCTAGGCGTCCGATGGAGTACAACCGCTGAAACAAGGGCTTGTGGCTAGGGTTTGACGCAGCTGTCGGACACTGTCCGATGCCCGTCGGACGCCGTCCGATGGAGCACAAACACATCCATCGGACGCCGTCCGACAGGAAGGTGGCAGTCGAGAGCTTAGGCGCTAGGACGCGACTGGGCTTTGAGACTTAGCGGCTACGAAAACCCAGACAGCTGTACTACTTCGGAACCCTCTCGATTTCACCAACCGACAGCTGGACACTCTGGACCCCCTCGAACCCACTACGGAAGGACTCTGGAACTTGTGCTCAGTGGGACCCTGCATCCAGAGAGTTGCCTTCGCAGGCGAAGCTGGACCGGAACTGATACGCACACAAGGAAAGTAGAAGAACTATAAAATAAAGTCCTTAGCCTTGATGCGATCCACCGGAGGCCTAGTTGCCATCAATTACCAAAACAACAAGCCCATGGGAGCTTGAGCTTTTAGTGGCAGAAGTGGCCGACGTGACCACTGGTGGGGTAGAAGTACCTGTAGAAGAGAACGAGTTGTGGACGGCTATGGGCATAGGAGGAGGGTCGGCGTGCTCTGTGAGGAAATCGAGATCAGAAGGGATGGACGGGGTGGAGGTGCGAGAGACAAGGGGGAGGCTCGGCTCATCAAAAGTGACATGTCGGGAGATGATGATGCGGTTGGATGTGAGATCCAAACATTGTCAGCCTTTGTGATCGGATGGTGAAAGGGCATGTAGGCCCTAATATGTTTTGCTAATAAATGACAACCACCTAAAGAAGTGGTCTAATGAGTTTGGCTAAGTGTTGAGCAAAAAGTCAGATATGGGAACTTAAGCAAGAAGGGAATGAGATACTAAGCTTCAAGCTTCGAAATGACTCCTTATGATTTGTATTGTAATCTCTATTAAATTGAGTCTAAGGATGGCCGCACTATTAAGAGTGGTTTGACAAGAAATCATGATAGAGGTGACTCCTGTGCTTACTAAATGTGTCTAGAATCAAATCCTAGTCATCCAAGTTGAATCCAACAAACCCCATATTTTGTGACATATTCCTGTTCGGACAGTCCGCTGATACTATGCGGACTATCCAGTATGCGGACTATCCCCACTGCACTCCAGATTGAGTCTCTAGCCCAATAATTATTTATCACGGATAGTCCGTTCCTTTCGGACAGACCGCTGCCCCTTCCAGATTGACTCTCGACCAAATTATTTATCCATTGTGGAGTGTCCGAGATGTCTTAGGTTATCCGACATTCCTAGCCGAATTTTAGAGAGTCCATATATTTGTTTGTATGCTCCAGAGCTTTGACCTAGTCCGTCGACTTGTTCTGTGACCCAGCATCACAGACTGTCCCCGAGTTTCTGCGGACAGATCGTAATGACCATAATGTGTCTAAACGGCTAGATTTTGAGAGGGACAAATATATACCCCTATCCATTTATTCTATTATAACCTTTTGCGCATAAATCAGATAATCTTGGTTCCCCTCTCTCTCTCTTAAGAACCCTAAAGCCATTCCCCTCAGTGAGCATGTTGTGTGAGCATTTGAGGGTGGAGAAGCTCGATTTGGTGCTAGATCTGACCTAGATCCATCTTATGAGCACCTTCGTCACCTCCATCTGTGTGGTTTCTTGCTGAACTTGTTACTCTTGGAGGTTGAGGACTCCTAGGCGGCTATGCGTCACCGGTGAGCCACCAACGTGGTGTGGTCGGCCCCGGAAGTTTGTGAAGGTTTGATTCCACCTCCGTAAGGGAAGGAATCAAGGAGAAATTCGTTGAGTGCTTTCACACAAATCCGAGAGGAAAAGGGTTAAGGTGTAACCCAGGCTCAAAGGTGTGCGAGCCTACCTCAATGGAGAGTAGGATCCCCTCAAGGTGTGCTTGAGGAGAGATTGCACTTTGTATCTATTGCTGCTCTTGTTGGTGTTGCTATTGTTGTTGAGCAGGTGTTGTTTGGTGAGAAGTTGTCATTCTCAGATCCATCCTCATAGTCTTCAAGGTCACGGACTGTCCCCTGTTCTGGTGTAGACAGTCCGCAATGCTTCTGTAGGCACATTTGAGATTTTTGGATATAACACATATTCACCCCCCTCTAGGCGTCATCTCGGTCCTTTCAATTGGTATCAGAGCAAGGTTCTCCTACAAGGCTTTACCACTTGGAGTAAAAGATGACGAACCCCCAAGAGAAGAGCGATGAGGTTGTGGATCTCCACCGTGTTCCTCCTCCTAATTTCTATGGATCTGACCCCTCTACGTCGTCATCTCATATCTCCATTCCGTCGGGGAGAGCACCCCATTTCGATGGGACGCACTACCCACAATGGAGCATAAGACGAAGATGTACTTGAGGTCACTTCAGCCCTCTATTTGGAAGATTGTTGAGACAGGTTTTGCTCCGGCCAATCCTACAAAGCTCACAAAGGAAGACGAAGAAAACTCCTTCCGCAACGACCAAGCCATGAACGCATTACTTTGTGCTCTAATCACAAGCGAGTTCAACCAGGTAGATGGACTCGAAGATGCAAAGAAGATTTGGGACACTCTCAAGCTTGCACATGAAGGCACATCAAGTTCGAGAGTCCAACATCGAGCTCATTCCTGGAAAGTTGGGAAGATTCATTTTAGAAATTGTTGGACCATGTGGAGAGGTCTCGGTGTGATGGGAATATCGACAATGGCTTTGGTACATTTTTGGGAATTTTTGAAATGTTTAAATTTGCTGGGAATTTGGAGTTTTAAATTTCCTCGGAGCTGAAAATCAGTGTCCTGACTGAACGCGTCCGGTGGGCCGGTCACAGAATTATTTGTGGCCATTTCATCTCTGTCTCTGAGTGCATCGAACCGGGTGCGTCCGGTGGGTCACCGAACGAGTCCAATGAAGTGGTGGCCGAGAAGCCACGTTGGGTCCTGCGCTGTCTAGTGCTAATTCAAGCGACCGGACGTGTCCAGTGGAGTGAAGAGGTCGGGCAGTAGCCATGCAGAGCGCTGCGGCCTGCGGTGATTTGTGCGCCTGGATAGGTCCGATGGCTGACCGGACGTGTCCAATCAGCACTGTGGTGAGGATGCTTCGTGGTGAAGGTATGGGTTTGCCGTTGCCACCAGACGCATCCGGTGGGTGACCGGATGGGTCTGGTGTATCCCGATTCTGACATGAGTTGTAGCCTTTGGTACCGGGATTCGTGTTGAGGTGTTTTGCCATGTTTCTTTAGGCTTAATGATGATGATTTGAGACTAACCATGCAGGTGAAGATAAGTGCATGTGTTTTAGCTAATCCAAATAGTGCAGGTGAAGTGGCTTGTCGTCGGCAACAGGTCGGAACACGAACTGGAGGTTTTGGGGGGGTCTGAAACGACAATAGGTTGCACGAGACGGTTGGGCTTCGACTTGGGACCATGCGGATTGAAGTGGAAGACAGATATTGGCTCGGCGGAAGCATCCGAGGCTCGGCTAGAAGTCGAGGGTGCTCTGGAAGCTTCGTGGTCATGTCAAACCGGTTGCGCCCAGTGTGTGTGCCCATGAGGGGCATGTATCAGATATGCATGGCATGTTTCGGGGACAAATGAGTCTATTTCCATGTGGGTTTAGGCTGAGTAGAGTGAATTGATCACAACCCTCCATATATGATCAAAGGGTAGAGGAGGAGGTGCCTTGAGGCCTACTCCACCTTGGGCTATATAAGGAGGGGAGTGACTATGGAGAGAAGTCAAATGACTCCAAGAAGCCACCACAAAAGAGAGCGTACTTTGAGTATGTTGATAGTGGACATTTCATTGCCGATTGCCTATGAATCAAAGAAAGAGAAGCCGCACAAAAGAAAGGCAAGGCACACAAAAGAAGGATAGCAAGAAGGACAAGAGCAAGAACAACAAGAAGAAAGGCAAGGAACAAGCTTATATCGGTGAGGAGTGGGACTCCAACGCCGAGAGTGAGGAAGAAGGAGGCATTGCATGTATTGCCTTCGCCACCACCACTTCCACATCCACATATTCCAAGTCCCACTTCGGCGACATGAGCAATGACAACGATGCACCATTTTGTCTCATGGCCAAGGGACCCAAGGTATCAAACAAAATTGCAATTCCATCTATTGTTGATCCTTGCATGGATAGTGATAATAATGATGAGCTTGATATGAGCAATGCTAATATGCTTAAGATGCTTAAGTCCATTGATTTTGATAAGATGAATGAAATGATGGAGCGCATAGAAAATCAAGAGGGCCTCCTTGAGATAAATGATGACATGATTGTCCGTGAGAAAAATAAACATAGAACTTGAGGAGGCCCTTGCACTAGAGAGGAAGAGAGTAAAAAATATGGCTAAGGAGCTATGTGAGGCCAAGTCCAAAGTTGTCTCTCTTGAGATCAACAATGCTTCACTCAAAGAGGAGATCATTGGTGCAAAGGAAGCTCATGACACTCTTGTGATGAAGTTTGATGATCTCCTAAAGAGCACCTCCGCCTATCCAAGTGCAACTTGCTTGTCTATGCCATTCACTAGCAATGGTTGTGCTAAATGCTATAAGTGTTGTAATATAAGCGGTAGTCATCCATACATAATCACATAGAACAATTTGGGACAATGAACACAGAGATGTAGGGAGAGCACGACACAGCTTTATTAATTTCATCCTCAGAATACAAAGGGATGCCTCTCATATTTATAGTGCAGGGCTTCTTGGTAGACAAGAAGCCTCCTTAAGATATATTTGGTTTTGCCCATAATACCCTTAGGGTTACAACACTCCCCCTTGGGCAAAACCACGCTATGCCAATGCCTCGTCAAAAACTCCATCCAAAAACCCAGTAGGAAAAAAGTATTGGAGAAAAGAGTACACTACACACGCATGCTGTATTGCAATATTGCCTCGTTAAAAACCTTGCTATGAGAAACCCATGGGAAAAACTCATACAAGAGAAAAAAGAGTACACTATATAACCTTCAGGATCTGATCTTTAGGATCAAGGTTCTGGACCTTTGTAATATAGATCTTCTAGATCTATGTCGTGGTGTGGTAAAATACTTTAATTGATCGTCATGTCAACCTTCTGGGTTTGACAAGAATGAAATCTTCAGGATGTCATATGAAAAAATCAATGTTTAGCTCATACTCCCCCTCAGGATGACATCCATAGATGTCTTCCAACATTTCGATGTCTTCTGGACATCCACCACACTACGCTTCTGGAAAGTGTGAACAAAAATAATCTGGGAACAATATAGCTTAATACTCAAGTACCACTGTCCACTTCTACAATACAAGCCACATTATCCTCATCGATAAACATGGGGGTATGGATGGTACTCGTGCCACATAACTTCTAGATATGGTCACTATCCTTTCCAGCTAAACACACATGTGAGGCTTCATATAAAGCACTAATCTCAAAACACAATATGAGATTTAGCCATATGCGGATTACACATGAATCCTACATCCATATAGCCCATCATGGTCCTCGGTTAATAAATAACCTGAGGTCCTGCATAACCAGCAGGTACCTAAAGACAGGTTTAGTGCCGGCCCAATCTTCTGGTTGGCGCCACACTATGTGCTTCTAATGGCACTTGAGGCAAGGAACTACTGGTCCTAACACCTCCTCATATTGTCTTAGGTTTAAACAAGTATGTTTCACTTCAAGGGATCACACTACCATGTGGGTAAAGTTAATTGCAACGTCATATCTTCTGGATATAACATATCAGACCTTCTGGGTCTCAATTGTTGCAATTATTCACAAGTGGTTCAACTACGACCAAATAGCCTATTCAGCAGGTCTTACACATATGGTTGTACCACTATTACCCGTCTTACTTTGGCATTTAGGGGATTAATCAATTTGCTATTATCACCAATTTCCTTCAGGGTACAAAGAGAACACCACCACACACCCATCTTTTGGCAGGAGATGCACATCACTAGTGCTCATGTGGTGAAATTCCAGTATCGGGTATCAATGGGTCATTGTCCATTTCAGGGGACCATTGGTGTATATATTAAACATCAACTGATAATTAATCTTCCTTCAGGAAAGTGCTTATGTTCCTACAGAGAACTTCTTTTTCTTCAGGAAAGAACCCTTACTTCTGGAAGGGATTATTAGGTATGAGATTCATTAATATCACGATTTTATCACTTTTATCACAAGAAATAATGAGTGCTTCTACGATCTCAACAAGGATTTTCATAATCCATTAAGTGCATATATATCAATATCATTTGCCAGAGTTACTATTTAACGGAATATTTATTACACATAGAGAGTACAGGTCACTTCAGTGACCTTTGAACCAGGGCTTTCACCACCTCATTCTTTAGAATGACCCAAAGTCGAAGCTATTGGCTCTCAGACTCCAATTAGCCTCATGGTTCGTCCTCAGTTGCTTGCCTTATACTCGATACAGGCGCTACAGGCGCCATGCTATGGACTTAGTTCAGGATCCTTATCATAGCAACTTAAAAGGAATAATATGTGTCAACAAATTTCTCTCCATGTCTCATAAATGAGCACATTTCAATATTAACCTGAATTTCGCAATTTCCCAAAACAAAAATTCTTGGTCGTCCCGCATTCCTAGTACTATAACATGTGCGCATTAACTTGTTGGGTATTAATCTTCAGGATGATCCTCTTCAGGAGGCTCATTACCTTCGGGGTAATTTCTCTACAGGAGAATATCAGGAGTGGTGAGCAATTGTTTGACAAGTGCCATTGGATCTAAGACCCGCAGGCGTCCCCGCGGACTTTAGACCACGAACAAGTCAATTTTGGCAAAGGTAGATATACTAATCAACTGCGGTATTCCACTCTTAGTGGCACATTTACTACAGGTAAATGATTTTCCAACTCCTTTAAATATCTAGCATGCTCCTCGCCATATGCACAGAGCACTCGCCATCTTGGCGTCATGTGAGTATTAACTAGTACGTGAATCTTCACAATCAAGATCTCATAGGCATTTAAACACAAAACATGGGCATTTCTCTTCCCCAAATACCGATATTCGATCTTTATTATGGCATACTTATAAAATCCCCTTTCATGAACACAAGACTAATGGAACTACAGGTCCAAAGTCCCCAACTACAGGTGGGAGCTCAAAAGTGTATGCTTGATGGTGATATTATTTAGGAAATATCTTGATTCCACGCACTACCATTTGGGGGTTAATCACTTATATGCAGTGAGCTTAAAATTATATTTTCATTGCCACGTGCTTGCTCTGGGCTGCCACAGCCCGCGCTAGGTGGCTCACCCGTACCACATTGTTGCACGCCATGCGGGGCTGCGCATCCGTGCGGGGCCGCTAATCACCCCAACAAAATATGGGTTACAAAGTCTAGCTTCTTTATTAATGCCCAATTGCTCATACCATATATCTGATTAAACTTCAAGTTTAATATAAGCGCGACAAGATTCAATAATTTGCATGGAAACTTTATTGTTCTGCTAGAACACAATAAATGCGATATGTATCCCAAATAACAGTCAACTTCAGGTGACAATAACTTTTACGGAGGTGTGATTGTAGTGGTGTCCCAATAATGCATGACTTATGGCATGCTGTAGCGACTTCAGGCGCTAGTGACGATATAGATATGGTCCCACCATGATCTTTAAGGTCACTTATTCAAATAGGCCATTATCTCATATTTGGAATTATTTTGCTTCAGGCAAATCAATATGACACTTGGTCATAATTTTCATAACGCAATTGCAAAACAATATGACTTCTTGTCATAATCAACATATTTCTTCAGGTAATAGTACAACTGCCCATCACATGGGCTTCAGCAATTGCTATGGGCCTGTACTTGGGCTACACATGCATAGGGCGCCCGCATGCTTGCGTCGGATCGCTCACGTTCATCGGAGCCAAATACATCCCAAATTAACCATATGGAAAGATTCACAATCTCTCCACTACAAGGGCAATTAATGTCCGATGGCCATTTTATTCATCTCAGCTTACAATCACCAACCTACCAATTCGCACTCCTGGTTCACAATCTTGCCTTTATATACACAAGCCCAATTCTCTCCCCCTTTTCACGTCAACCAAAAACTTATGAGTGATAGCATGTGCTACAGGCATCTGCTTAAATCACTTTATAACTATACTGCTGCAGGAGTATAAATTTTGTTGTTGTGAAACCAACATATAGTTTGTAACTTCAGATTATACCTTAGCCACCTCAGACAACCAGTTGGCCGTACCACACCGGAGGAGGATGTCAGACTTTTGGCCTTAAGGCTAATTTAAATCTTTGGGGATGGACATATGGGTAGAAAATTTTCTCTAGTGCAGCCAGGGGAAAATATTTGTTTTCAGAACATATTCCCATTATCCATATCTACAGGACATTTACGCACTTGAGACGGTGTTGAGAATAAACACTCTTCACCAAGGCAAGTATAACAATATATCTAGGTCTGGCATACAATTAATCTGATTTTATTCCATGCAAGATACTTACTTCAGGTAAGATACGTGCTTCAGACACCATGTTCTATTTAGCATTTACTCAGATAATCATCTCTACTACAGGAGATAAGCTAGAAATAGAACAACTTAGACCATTATTATGGCATCTGGGAAATAAACATCTAATGCAAAACAATCAAGCAAAAGATGTAAACTACTCACATGAGCAAATCCAAACTCTACAGGAGTCATTAAAGTTTCCTAAGAATTTCCAAGCAATCTCAGGAGTTTCTAACAATTTAGGGACTCCAGGTCAATAAATTATACTCTAAACATACATTCTAGGAAGAACGGGCCACAAAGAACATAATGATGCCCATAAACTTTCTAGCATTTTCAAGAATTTCTGCTAATTATTTCTGATCGGCTAGCCATATTATAATTATAACAATGCAGAAAACAATAGCAACTCTTTGCTAGAAAATCAACCCATTAATATGAGGCTTCCGAAGGTGAGCTAGGTCTAAGATTTGCATATTATGGAAGCTCATATACCTAAAATTAAATTCTAGGATTTCGTGTTAATTTCAGAATTAACAAGTACAGAATTGCTGTACATACCAGTATTTAGAAAACACGGAGTTTCTGTGGTTGTCTAGAACTACAGGGAGTATAATGGAAATATGCTACCGAGAACTACTCATGCAAATATTGTGTCCTTTAGGTACTAAACCAAAATTTCTGTACTCTCTGCTCTTTGCCAAACTTCATGGGCACAGTGCAAAATCTATCATTCAACTTTCCGGGAACCTTCTCGGAATGGGTGTCTAGGCCCATTCGAGACATTAGTGTGTCAGACCTAGTTTGCTACCATCTACAGGACGCGCATAAAGAAACCAAGGCCGAATTACTTAATCCACCAAATTGTAGAACTACAGGTCCTAGTTTACGAGATATTTACTTCAGGTAAATAATATACAAAATCTACATGATTTTTTTCTTTTCTTCCCCCCTTTGGCCTAGGAAGCTGATCGGCACACTCGGCCCACCGCGCCTCCCCCTTGCTGTGGCTAGGGTTTTCCCTAGCCTCCCGCCTGGGTGGCGGCGGTGGCACAGTGTGGTTGTGGGACCACGGTGGCGTGCGGGATGCGCGGCGACTCGGCCGGTGTCTTCGGGACGCGGCGGCGAGACGGCAACGACGACGATGACGTCTTCAGGACATCGCGGAAGTCCGTAGGGCACGGGAGACGACGGCGGCAGCGCCTACAGGGCGGCGACGTGTAACATAGGGGCACGACCGCTCCTAAAGGGCAAAGGCGTGCAGCAGGGGCAGGCGCGGCCGTGTTTTCGGGGTGGCGCGTGGCGTGAGTACCGGCGGCGCAGCGACACCTTCATGGCGACCAGCGGCGCACGGAGCGATGGTGCGACGAAGCGGCACGACGACGGCGCTACAGGCACACGGTGCAGCGGCGGCGGGGGGGAGGGGGGGGGGCGCCAGCGGACGGCAACAGCACTACAGGCGGATGACGCGAGTACACAGCGCCGCGGTGAGCGGCGTGCTCGGCGACGACCTCAACAGCAAACGGCGTATGGCGACGTACGGCGTGTGGTGGTAGCGCCGGTGCCTTCAGGGCACGACGTACAGGACTGGGTGGCGGCCAGCGGGGTAGCCACGGCAACGGTGGCGTCTTCGGAATAGCACACTGCGACGAGCGGCGGGCGTGCCCGGCCCGCAGCGTGCGCATGGGGCCGACGCGCCCAACAGGCGCGTTGCGCCTTCAGGGCGCGGCTCCGACCAGTTCGGCGCACGACGATGGCCCGGAGCATGGCGACAGCGTGGCGGCGCGCTACAGGCGCGGCACGGCTGCGCTATGGGGTGGTCAGCGTCTTCGGGACGCGACGATGAGGCGGCAGCGACGACGGCGGTGCCTTTGGGGTGTCGCAGCGGTCGACGGACATGGAGGCGGGGCGCATGTGTTCAACAGCGGCGCTACTGGCGCCCGGAGAGCGGCGGTCGGCGATGGTGCGATCTATCACGCCAGCGGGGCAGCAGGAGGAGCGGAGTCCAGCGACGACGCAGCTGCGCTGCGGGGCAGCAGCACGGCGGCTGGCGATGGCGCGCGGCTACTCCTACAAGGCAGCAGCGGCGCGCGCATGGCGAGTGCGGCTGCACGGGATGGCGCGGCCCAGCCATCTACGGGATGGCGCTATGGGCGCAGCATGCGCGGGGGCGACAGCGGTTAGGTCGTGCTTGACCGGCGACTCCTTCAGGGCATGGTGACATGGCGGCGTCTACGGGACTTGACGACATGGGGTAGCGGTTGCGAGCGGCGTGCTTAGCGACAACCGCGACGGCATAACGGCGGCGGTGGAGCGACGAGCAGCGCAGCCTATGGGGCGATGCGCGACCGTCTTCGGGACAGCCGGGCGTGACGACGCCTTGTGGCCAGAACCGGCTCACAAGACGGTGCGGCATGCCAAGGAGGCACACGACGCCGAGCTTGTCACGCCAGGGCCGTGAAGCATTGCATAGTCATATGATGTTACCAGATTGGTAGCACTAAGGCGGGTTGGTAGCACGACAAAGGCGGCGATGAAGTTAACAGATTGATTTACTAGCCTTTGACATAGCTTGCTTGACATGCAAAGATCAATCGATATATGATTAGCATCAAATCAATATTGATATACTAATTACTGGTAGGTGCTACGTATAGCACTATGGCTTGGTGATCTTCCGCATCGACTTAGGGCGGCATCGGGAGAGATTGAAATTGATCTCTTATTCCTCTCACGACATGACGATGTCGATTTTTCCAAGCCACGAACATGTGAGCAAAATAGATTGTTCTGCTATTAGTATCAATAATATCATGAATCTAACAACCATGATTATAGAACGACATACCAGGATCGAAGAGCAACTCGTGCTGATAACGTGTTGTAATATAAGCGGTAGTCATCCATACATAATCACATAGAACAATCAGGGACAATGAACAGAGAGATGTAGGGAGCGTACGACACAGCTTTATTAATTTCATCCTCAGAATACAAAGGGGGCCTCTTATATTTATAGTGCAGAACTTCTTAGCAGACAAGAAACCTCCTTAAGATATATTTGTTTTTTCCATAATACCCTTAGGGATACAACAATAAGTTTGATGTTGATACTTGTGCTACTAATTTTAAAACTATGCAAGCTTTAGCATGTGAAAATAAGAAGTTGAAGGGATTCCTCGAAGATAGGTTTCAAAAGTAATATAAGATTAGTAAGGGCCTTGAAGAATTCTTAGGTAAGAAGAACGAAAACTACAAGAAGAGAGAGCTCGGATACATCCCCTCTCAAGAAAACAAATAGG